>CAWUFW010002938.1:1380000-1992366 GCA_963921515.1 Calotriton arnoldi | reverse complement strand
GAGCAGGAGCCCAAAGCATTTATGCTTGGGCTCCAATTGGGCTACAAAAAACAAGCCCAAAGGTAAAATGGCTGTTTATCAGCCCGCTCCCCCCGCCCCTTCGCCCCTCCCAAACTGCCCGGGGGGGACCTCCCTGCGGTCGGCAACCCCCCCAAGCCCCCTTTTGTCACTGGGGGCATGCTATATTGGCCCCCTGTCACAAAAGTGCGAGCAGTGCTTTTGCTAGCACCCCCCCGCTCCCGCTCCCAATGCCGGTCGAGCTGGTTGCTGTTCCCAGCCCGGCCCTGGTAATGCTGTGTTAACCAGGTGACGGCCATTTCTGGATTTCGTTTTACGTTAATCCTTATTGTGGTTGCTAGGCAACAATGGCGTTTTAGATGTTGTACAGCTACGGGGGTCACACTGTGGGAACTCTGTGAACAGGGCCGGACTGGCCGTAGCGGGCACCAGGCGTTTCCCCAATGGGCCGCCAGGGTGGGGGCCGGTTTTGGGCCCCTGGGGGCCGTTTTGTTACAGGGCCGTTTTTGCAGCATAGCTGCAATATCGGCCCCAGTAACAAAATCGATACAAAAGGGGATGATGGACGGAACGCTTGAACCAATCAAACACTCACCCCCAGTCAACTGATCTGGGTTTAATCCATCATCATTCTTTAGCTCACTCCACCACCCCAGTTCAGACATGGCCATATGCAAATCAGTCTGACCCTGTGCCTCATGGGAACAGTCCAGCCCGAACTGCCAAGCCATGTCTTCCTGGACCGGAAACAAGCATCCTAGGACCGGTTTCTGGCATTTCAGCCGTCATCAGCCAGGCTTGCTTGAATCCAGTGGCAAAGTGAGCAAGGGACCCACGTCTGGGCATACCCCCGCCAACTTAGGGCGACCAAAGCGATACAAAAGGGGATGATGGACGGAACGCTTGAACCAATCAAACACTCACCCCCAGTCAACTGATCTGGGTTTAATCCATCATCATTCTTTAGCTCACTCCACCACCCCAGTTCAGACATGGCCATATGCAAATCAGTCTGACCCTGTGCCTCATGGGAACAGTCCAGCCCGAACTGCCAAGCCATGTCTTCCCTGGACCGGAAACAAGCATCCTAGGACCGGTTTCTGGCATTTCAGCCGTCATCAGCCAGGCTTGCTTGAATCCAGTGGCAAAGTGAGCAAGGGACCCACGTCTGGGCATACCCCCGCCAACTTAGGGCGACCAAAGCGATACAAAAGGGGATGATGGACGGAACGCTTGAACCAATCAAACACTCACCCCCAGTCAACTGATCTGGGTTTAATCCATCATCATTCTTTAGCTCACTCCACCACCCCAGTTCAGACATGGCCATATGCAAATCAGTCTGACCCTGTGCCTCATGGGAACAGTCCAGCCCGAACTGCCAAGCCATGTCTTCCCTGGACCGGAAACAAGCATCCTAGGACCGGTTTCTGGCATTTCAGCCGTCATCAGCCAGGCTTGCTTGAATCCAGTGGCAAAGTGAGCAAGGGACCCACGTCTGGGCATACCCCCGCCAACTTAGGGGCGACCAAAGCGATACAAAAGGGGATGATGGACGGAACGCTTGAACCAATCAAACACTCACCCCCAGTCAACTGATCTGGGTTTAATCCATCATCATTCTTTAGCTCACTCCACCACCCCAGTTCAGACATGGCCATATGCAAATCAGTCTGACCCTGTGCCTCATGGGAACAGTCCAGCCCGAACTGCCAAGCCATGTCTTCCCTGGACCGGAAACAAGCATCCTAGGACCGGTTTCTGGCATTTCAGCCGTCATCAGCCAGGCTTGCTTGAATCCAGTGGCAAAGTGAGCAAGGGACCCACGTCTGGGCATACCCCCGCCAACTTAGGGCGACCAAAGCGATACAAAAGGGGATGATGGACGGAACGCTTGAACCAATCAAACACTCACCCCCAGTCAACTGATCTGGGTTTAATCCATCATCATTCTTTAGCTCACTCCACCACCCCAGTTCAGACATGGCCATATGCAAATCAGTCTGACCCTGTGCCTCATGGGAACAGTCCAGCCCGAACTGCCAAGCCATGTCTTCCCTGGACCGGAAACAAGCATCCTAGGACCGGTTTCTGGCATTTCAGCCGTCATCAGCCAGGCTTGCTTGAATCCAGTGGCAAAGTGAGCAAGGGACCCACGTCTGGGCATACCCCCGCCAACTTAGGGCGACCAAAGCGATACAAAAGGGGATGATGGACGGAACGCTTGAACCAATCAAACACTCACCCCCAGTCAACTGATCTGGGTTTAATCCATCATCATTCTTTAGCTCACTCCACCACCCCAGTTCAGACATGGCCATATGCAAATCAGTCTGACCCTGTGCCTCATGGGAACAGTCCAGCCCGAACTGCCAAGCCATGTCTTCCCTGGACCGGAAACAAGCATCCTAGGACCGGTTTCTGGCATTTCAGCCGTCATCAGCCAGGCTTGCTTGAATCCAGTGGCAAAGTGAGCAAGGGACCCACGTCTGGGCATACCCCGCCAACTTAGGGCGACCAAAGCGATACAAAAGGGGATGATGGACGGAACGCTTGAACCAATCAAACACTCACCCCCAGTCAACTGATCTGGGTTTAATCCATCATCATTCTTTAGCTCACTCCACCACCCCAGTTCAGACATGGCCATATGCAAATCAGTCTGACCCTGTGCCTCATGGGAACAGTCCAGCCCGAACTGCCAAGCCATGTCTTCCCTGGACCGGAAACAAGCATCCTAGGACCGGTTTCTGGCATTTCAGCCGTCATCAGCCAGGCTTGCTTGAATCCAGTGGCAAAGTGAGCAAGGGACCCACGTCTGGGCATACCCCCGCCAACTTAGGGCGACCAAAGCGATACAAAAGGGGATGATGGACGGAACGCTTGAACCAATCAAACACTCACCCCCAGTCAACTGATCTGGGTTTAATCCATCATCATTCTTTAGCTCACTCCACCACCCCAGTTCAGACATGGCCATATGCAAATCAGTCTGACCCTGTGCCTCATGGGAACAGTCCAGCCCGAACTGCCAAGCCATGTCTTCCCTGGACCGGAAACAAGCATCCTAGGACCGGTTTCTGGCATTTCAGCCGTCATCAGCCAGGCTTGCTTGAATCCAGTGGCAAAGTGAGCAAGGGACCCACGTCTGGGCATACCCCCGCCAACTTAGGGCGACCAAAGCGATACAAAAGGGGATGATGGACGGAACGCTTGAACCAATCAAACACTCACCCCCAGTCAACTGATCTGGGTTTAATCCATCATCATTCTTTAGCTCACTCCACCACCCCAGTTCAGACATGGCCATATGCAAATCAGTCTGACCCTGTGCCTCATGGGAACAGTCCAGCCCGAACTGCCAAGCCATGTCTTCCCTGGACCGGAAACAAGCATCCTAGGACCGGTTTCTGGCATTTCAGCCGTCATCAGCCAGGCTTGCTTGAATCCAGTGGCAAAGTGAGCAAGGGACCCACGTCTGGGCATACCCCCGCCAACTTAGGGCGACCAAAGCGATACAAAAGGGGATGATGGACGGAACGCTTGAACCAATCAAACACTCACCCCCAGTCAACTGATCTGGGTTTAATCCATCATCATTCTTTAGCTCACTCCACCACCCCAGTTCAGACATGGCCATATGCAAATCAGTCTGACCCTGTGCCTCATGGGAACAGTCCAGCCCGAACTGCCAAGCCATGTCTTCCCTGGACCGGAAACAAGCATCCTAGGACCGGTTTCTGGCATTTCAGCCGTCATCAGCCAGGCTTGCTTGAATCCAGTGGCAAAGTGAGCAAGGGACCCACGTCTGGGCATACCCCCGCCAACTTAGGGCGACCAAAGCGATACAAAAGGGGATGATGGACGGAACGCTTGAACCAATCAAACACTCACCCCCAGTCAACTGATCTGGGTTTAATCCATCATCATTCTTTAGCTCACTCCACCACCCCAGTTCAGACATGGCCATATGCAAATCAGTCTGACCCTGTGCCTCATGGGAACAGTCCAGCCCGAACTGCCAAGCCATGTCTTCCCTGGACCGGAAACAAGCATCCTAGGACCGGTTTCTGGCATTTCAGCCGTCATCAGCCAGGCTTGCTTGAATCCAGTGGCAAAGTGAGCAAGGGACCCACGTCTGGGCATACCCCCGCCAACTTAGGGCGACCAAAGCGATACAAAAGGGGATGATGGACGGAACGCTTGAACCAATCAAACACTCACCCCCAGTCAACTGATCTGGGTTTAATCCATCATCATTCTTTAGCTCACTCCACCACCCCAGTTCAGACATGGCCATATGCAAATCAGTCTGACCCTGTGCCTCATGGGAACAGTCCAGCCCGAACTGCCAAGCCATGTCTTCCCTGGACCGGAAACAAGCATCCTAGGACCGGTTTCTGGCATTTCAGCCGTCATCAGCCAGGCTTGCTTGAATCCAGTGGCAAAGTGAGCAAGGGACCCACGTCTGGGCATACCCCCGCCAACTTAGGGCGACCAAAGCGATACAAAAGGGGATGATGGACGGAACGCTTGAACCAATCAAACACTCACCCCCAGTCAACTGATCTGGGTTTAATCCATCATCATTCTTTAGCTCACTCCACCACCCCAGTTCAGACATGGCCATATGCAAATCAGTCTGACCCTGTGCCTCATGGGAACAGTCCAGCCCGAACTGCCAAGCCATGTCTTCCCTGGACCGGAAACAAGCATCCTAGGACCGGTTTCTGGCATTTCAGCCGTCATCAGCCAGGCTTGCTTGAATCCAGTGGCAAAGTGAGCAAGGGACCCACGTCTGGGCATACCCCCGCCAACTTAGGGCGACCAAAGCGATACAAAAGGGGATGATGGACGGAACGCTTGAACCAATCAAACACTCACCCCCAGTCAACTGATCTGGGTTTAATCCATCATCATTCTTTAGCTCACTCCACCACCCCAGTTCAGACATGGCCATATGCAAATCAGTCTGACCCTGTGCCTCATGGGAACAGTCCAGCCCGAACTGCCAAGCCATGTCTTCCCTGGACCGGAAACAAGCATCCTAGGACCGGTTTCTGGCATTTCAGCCGTCATCAGCCAGGCTTGCTTGAATCCAGTGGCAAAGTGAGCAAGGGACCCACGTCTGGGCATACCCCCGCCAACTTAGGGCGACCAAAGCGATACAAAAGGGGATGATGGACGGAACGCTTGAACCAATCAAACACTCACCCCCAGTCAACTGATCTGGGTTTAATCCATCATCATTCTTTAGCTCACTCCACCACCCCAGTTCAGACATGGCCATATGCAAATCAGTCTGACCCTGTGCCTCATGGGAACAGTCCAGCCCGAACTGCCAAGCCATGTCTTCCCTGGACCGGAAACAAGCATCCTAGGACCGGTTTCTGGCATTTCAGCCGTCATCAGCCAGGCTTGCTTGAATCCAGTGGCAAAGTGAGCAAGGGACCCACGTCTGGGCATACCCCCGCCAACTTAGGGCGACCAAAGCGATACAAAAGGGGATGATGGACGGAACGCTTGAACCAATCAAACACTCACCCCCAGTCAACTGATCTGGGTTTAATCCATCATCATTCTTTAGCTCACTCCACCACCCCAGTTCAGACATGGCCATATGCAAATCAGTCTGACCCTGTGCCTCATGGGAACAGTCCAGCCCGAACTGCCAAGCCATGTCTTCCCTGGACCGGAAACAAGCATCCTAGGACCGGTTTCTGGCATTTCAGCCGTCATCAGCCAGGCTTGCTTGAATCCAGTGGCAAAGTGAGCAAGGGACCCACGTCTGGGCATACCCCCGCCAACTTAGGGCGACCAAAGCGATACAAAAGGGGATGATGGACGGAACGCTTGAACCAATCAAACACTCACCCCCAGTCAACTGATCTGGGTTTAATCCATCATCATTCTTTAGCTCACTCCACCACCCCAGTTCAGACATGGCCATATGCAAATCAGTCTGACCCTGTGCCTCATGGGAACAGTCCAGCCCGAACTGCCAAGCCATGTCTTCCCTGGACCGGAAACAAGCATCCTAGGACCGGTTTCTGGCATTTCAGCCGTCATCAGCCAGGCTTGCTTGAATCCAGTGGCAAAGTGAGCAAGGGACCCACGTCTGGGCATACCCCCGCCAACTTAGGGCTGACCAAAGCGATACAAAAGGGGATGATGGACGGAACGCTTGAACCAATCAAACACTCACCCCCAGTCAACTGATCTGGGTTTAATCCATCATCATTCTTTAGCTCACTCCACCACCCCAGTTCAGACATGGCCATATGCAAATCAGTCTGACCCTGTGCCTCATGGGAACAGTCCAGCCCGAACTGCCAAGCCATGTCTTCCCTGGACCGGAAACAAGCATCCTAGGACCGGTTTCTGGCATTTCAGCCGTCATCAGCCAGGCTTGCTTGAATCCAGTGGCAAAGTGAGCAAGGGACCCACGTCTGGGCATACCCCCGCCAACTTAGGGCGACCAAAGCGATACAAAAGGGGATGATGGACGGAACGCTTGAACCAATCAAACACTCACCCCCAGTCAACTGATCTGGGTTTAATCCATCATCATTCTTTAGCTCACTCCACCACCCCAGTTCAGACATGGCCATATGCAAATCAGTCTGACCCTGTGCCTCATGGGAACAGTCCAGCCCGAACTGCCAAGCCATGTCTTCCCTGGACCGGAAACAAGCATCCTAGGACCGGTTTCTGGCATTTCAGCCGTCATCAGCCAGGCTTGCTTGAATCCAGTGGCAAAGTGAGCAAGGGACCCACGTCTGGGCATACCCCCGCCAACTTAGGGCGACCAAAGCGATACAAAAGGGGATGATGGACGGAACGCTTGAACCAATCAAACACTCACCCCCAGTCAACTGATCTGGGTTTAATCCATCATCATTCTTTAGCTCACTCCACCACCCCAGTTCAGACATGGCCATATGCAAATCAGTCTGACCCTGTGCCTCATGGGAACAGTCCAGCCCGAACTGCCAAGCCATGTCTTCCCTGGACCGGAAACAAGCATCCTAGGACCGGTTTCTGGCATTTCAGCCGTCATCAGCCAGGCTTGCTTGAATCCAGTGGCAAAGTGAGCAAGGGACCCACGTCTGGGCATACCCCCGCCAACTTAGGGCGACCAAAGCGATACAAAAGGGGATGATGGACGGAACGCTTGAACCAATCAAACACTCACCCCCAGTCAACTGATCTGGGTTTAATCCATCATCATTCTTTAGCTCACTCCACCACCCCAGTTCAGACATGGCCATATGCAAATCAGTCTGACCCTGTGCCTCATGGGAACAGTCCAGCCCGAACTGCCAAGCCATGTCTTCCCTGGACCGGAAACAAGCATCCTAGGACCGGTTTCTGGCATTTCAGCCGTCATCAGCCAGGCTTGCTTGAATCCAGTGGCAAAGTGAGCAAGGGACCCACGTCTGGGCATACCCCCGCCAACTTAGGGCGACCAAAGCGATACAAAAGGGGATGATGGACGGAACGCTTGAACCAATCAAACACTCACCCCCAGTCAACTGATCTGGGTTTAATCCATCATCATTCTTTAGCTCACTCCACCACCCCAGTTCAGACATGGCCATATGCAAATCAGTCTGACCCTGTGCCTCATGGGAACAGTCCAGCCCGAACTGCCAAGCCATGTCTTCCCTGGACCGGAAACAAGCATCCTAGGACCGGTTTCTGGCATTTCAGCCGTCATCAGCCAGGCTTGCTTGAATCCAGTGGCAAAGTGAGCAAGGGACCCACGTCTGGGCATACCCCCGCCAACTTAGGGCGACCAAAGCGATACAAAAGGGGATGATGGACGGAACGCTTGAACCAATCAAACACTCACCCCCAGTCAACTGATCTGGGTTTAATCCATCATCATTCTTTAGCTCACTCCACCACCCCAGTTCAGACATGGCCATATGCAAATCAGTCTGACCCTGTGCCTCATGGGAACAGTCCAGCCCGAACTGCCAAGCCATGTCTTCCCTGGACCGGAAACAAGCATCCTAGGACCGGTTTCTGGCATTTCAGCCGTCATCAGCCAGGCTTGCTTGAATCCAGTGGCAAAGTGAGCAAGGGACCCACGTCTGGGCATACCCCCGCCAACTTAGGGCGACCAAAGCGATACAAAAGGGGATGATGGACGGAACGCTTGAACCAATCAAACACTCACCCCCAGTCAACTGATCTGGGTTTAATCCATCATCATTCTTTAGCTCACTCCACCACCCCAGTTCAGACATGGCCATATGCAAATCAGTCTGACCCTGTGCCTCATGGGAACAGTCCAGCCCGAACTGCCAAGCCATGTCTTCCCTGGACCGGAAACAAGCATCCTAGGACCGGTTTCTGGCATTTCAGCCGTCATCAGCCAGGCTTGCTTGAATCCAGTGGCAAAGTGAGCAAGGGACCCACGTCTGGGCATACCCCCGCCAACTTAGGGCGACCAAAGCGATACAAAAGGGGATGATGGACGGAACGCTTGAACCAATCAAACACTCACCCCCAGTCAACTGATCTGGGTTTAATCCATCATCATTCTTTAGCTCACTCCACCACCCCAGTTCAGACATGGCCATATGCAAATCAGTCTGACCCTGTGCCTCATGGGAACAGTCCAGCCCGAACTGCCAAGCCATGTCTTCCCTGGACCGGAAACAAGCATCCTAGGACCGGTTTCTGGCATTTCAGCCGTCATCAGCCAGGCTTGCTTGAATCCAGTGGCAAAGTGAGCAAGGGACCCACGTCTGGGCATACCCCCGCCAACTTAGGGCGACCAAAGCGATACAAAAGGGGATGATGGACGGAACGCTTGAACCAATCAAACACTCACCCCCAGTCAACTGATCTGGGTTTAATCCATCATCATTCTTTAGCTCACTCCACCACCCCAGTTCAGACATGGCCATATGCAAATCAGTCTGACCCTGTGCCTCATGGGAACAGTCCAGCCCGAACTGCCAAGCCATGTCTTCCCTGGACCGGAAACAAGCATCCTAGGACCGGTTTCTGGCATTTCAGCCGTCATCAGCCAGGCTTGCTTGAATCCAGTGGCAAAGTGAGCAAGCCCTAAGTTGGCGGGGGTATGCCCAGACGTGGGTCCCTTGCTCACTTTGCCACTGGATTCAAGCAAGCCTGGCTGATGACGGCTGGAATGCCAGAAACCGGTCCTAGGATGCTTGTTTCCGGTCCAGGGAAGACATGGCTTGGCAGTTCGGGCTGTACTGTTCCCATGAGGCACAGGGTCAGACTGATTTGCATATGGCCATGTCTGAACTGGGGTGGTGGAGTGAGCTAAAGAATGATGATGGATTAAACCCAGATCAGTTGACTGGGGTGAGTGTTTGATTGGCTCAAACGTTCCGTCCATCATCCACTTTTGTATCGCTTTGTTCGCCCTAAGTTGGCGGGGGTATGCCCAGACGTGGGTCCCTTGCTCACTTTGCCACTGGATTCAAGCAAGCCTGGCTGATGACGGCTGGAATGCCAGAAACCGGTCCTAAGATGCTTGTTTCCGGTCCAGGGAAGACATGGCTTGGCAGTTCGGGCTGTACTGTTCCCATGAGGCACAGGGTCAGACTGATTTGCATATGGCCATGTCTGAACTGGGGTGGTGGAGTGAGCTAAAGAATGATGATGGATTAAACCCAGATCAGTTGACTGGGGGTGAGTGTTTGATTGGCTCAAACGTTCCGTCCATCATCCCCTTTTGTATCGCTTGTTCGCCCTAAGTTGGCGGGTATGCCCAGACGTGGGTCCCTTGCTCACTTTGCCACTGGATTCAAGCAAGCCTGGCTGATGACGGCTGGAATGCCAGAAACCGGTCCTAGGATGCTTGTTTCCGGTCCAGGGAAGACATGGCTTGGCAGTTCGGGCTGTACTGTTCCCATGAGGCACAGGGTCAGACTGATTTGCATATGGCCATGTCTGAACTGGGGTGGTGGAGTGAGCTAAAGAATGATGATGGATTAAACCCAGATCAGTTGACTGGGGGTGAGTGTTTGATTGGCTCAAACGTTCCGGTCCATCATCCCCTTTTGTATCGCTTTGTTCGCCCTAAGTTGGCGGGGTATGCCCAGACGTGGGTCCCTTGCTCACTTTGCCACTGGATTCAAGCAAGCCTGGCTGATGACGGCTGGAATGCCAGAAACCGGTCCTAGGATGCTTGTTTCCGGTCCAGGGAAGACATGGCTTGGCAGTTCGGGCTGTACTGTTCCCATGAGGCACAGGGTCAGACTGATTTGCATATGGCCATGTCTGAACTGGGGTGGTGGAGTGAGCTAAAGAATGATGATGGATTAAACCCAGATCAGTTGACTGGGGGTGAGTGTTTGATTGGCTCAAACGTTCCGTCCATCATCCCCTTTGTATCGCTTTGTTCGCCCTAAGTTGGCGGGGTATGCCCAGACGTGGGTCCCTTGCTCACTTTGCCACTGGATTCAAGCAAGCCTGGCTGATGACGGCTGGAATGCCAGAAACCGGTCCTAGGATGCTTGTTTCCGGTCCAGGGAAGACATGGCTTGGCAGTTCGGGCTGTACTGTTCCCATGAGGCACAGGGTCAGACTGATTTGCATATGGCCATGTCTGAACTGGGGTGGTGGAGTGAGCTAAAGAATGATGATGGATTAAACCCAGATCAGTTGACTGGGGGTGAGTGTTTGATTGGCTCAAACGTTCCGTCCATCATCCCCTTTTGTATCGCTTTGTTCGCCCTAAGTTGGCGGGGTATGCCCAGACGTGGGTCCCTTGCTCACTTTGCCACTGGATTCAAGCAAGCCTGGCTGATGACGGCTGGAATGCCAGAAACCGGTCCTAGGATGCTTGTTTCCGGTCCAGGGAAGACATGGCTTGGCAGTTCGGGCTGTACTGTTCCCATGAGGCACAGGGTCAGACTGATTTGCATATGGCCATGTCTGAACTGGGGTGGTGGACTGAGCTAAAGAATGATGATGGATTAAACCCAGATCAGTTGACTGGGGGTGAGTGTTTGATTGGCTCAAACGTTCCGTCCATCATCCCCTTTTGTATCGCTTTGTTCGCCCTAAGTTGGCGGGGTATGCCCAGACGTGGGTCCCTTGCTATCTTTGCCACTGGATTCAAGCAAGCCTGGCTGATGACGGCTGGAATGCCAGAAACCGGTCCTAGGATGCTTGTTTCCGGTCCAGGGAAGACATGGCTTGGCAGTTCGGGCTGTACTGTTCCCATGAGGCACAGGGTCAGACTGATTTGCATATGGCCATGTCTGAACTGGGGTGGTGGAGTGAGCTAAAGAATGATGATGGATTAAACCCAGATCAGTTGACTGGGGGTGAGTGTTTGATTGGCTCAAACGTTCCGTCCATCATCCCCTTTGTATCGCTTTGTTCGCCCTAAGTTGGCGGGGGTATGCCCAGACGTGGGTCCCTTGCTCACTTTGCCACTGGATTCAAGCAAGCCTGGCTGATGACGGCTGGAATGCCAGAAACCGGTCCTAGGATGCTTGTTTCCGGTCCAGGGAAGACATGGCTTGGCAGTTCGGGCTGTACTGTTCCCATGAGGCACAGGGTCAGACTGATTTGCATATGGCCATGTCTGAACTGGGGTGGTGGAGTGAGCTAAAGAATGATGATGGATTAAACCCAGATCAGTTGACTGGGGGTGAGTGTTTGATTGGCTCAAACGTTCCGTCCATCATCCCCTTTTGTATCGCTTGTTCGCCCTAAGTTGGCGGGGGTATGCCCAGACGTGGGTCCCTTGCTCACTTTGCCACTGGATTCAAGCAAGCCTGGCTGATGACGGCTGGAATGCCAGAAACCGGTCCTAGGATGCTTGTTTCCGGTCCAGGGAAGACATGGCTTGGCAGTTCGGGCTGTACTGTTCCCATGAGGCACAGGGTCAGACTGATTTGCATATGGCCATGTCTGAACTGGGGTGGTGGAGTGAGCTAAAGAATGATGATGGATTAAACCCAGATCAGTTGACTGGGGGTGAGTGTTTGATTGGCTCAAACGTTCCGTCCATCATCCCCTTTTGTATCGCTTGTTCGCCCTAAGTTGGCGGGGGTATGCCCAGACGTGGGTCCCTTGCTCACTGTGCCACTGGATTCAAGCAAGCCTGGCTGATGACGGCTGGAATGCCAGAAACCGGTCCTAGGATGCTTGTTTCCGGTCCAGGGAAGACATGGCTTGGCAGTTCGAGCTGTACTGTTCCCATGAGGCACAGGGTCAGACTGATTTGCATATGGCCATGTCTGAACTGGGGTGGTGGAGTGAGCTAAAGAATGATGATGGATTAAACCCAGATCAGTTGACTGGGGGTGAGTGTTTGATTGGCTCAAACGTTCCGTCCATCATCCCCTTTTGTACCAGTAACAAAATCGGCCGAAACCGGCCCTGGCAAAGTGCTCGGCCGCACCCCCAACACGGGGGGGGGGCAGCCCAGCACTTTGCCAGGGCCGGTTTTGGTTCCCAGTCCGACCCTGTCTGTGAAGACCATCTCACGATCTTTCTCCATCTGCCAGACATGTGAGGTAGCTGATGCTTACATAATAACTTATACAGAATTAAACCCTGGATATAAAATGGAGGCAGGACATGTGAATAAGGTATTTATAGATACTGCTATTTACGGCTTACTTTTCACTACTGTTCTTCATTTATTTCTGATCCTATATTTTGGCCTCAATGAACTGAGCATTTTTACAATTCATCTTGGGAACAGAGCATTTTACATACTGCCTTGGTTGATCCTCTTGAGTGTGATATTTACCTAGTGGTGACCATGTGTGCCTCACAGATGTTTTCACTGACTCCCCTGCAACCATTCTTAGCTGAGCCAGGTGAACCACCCTTAAAATAGCAAAAATGGAAAGAATATTTTTTAAATTATATGGATGCCATTGAAGATGAGGAATTAATCCATGAAAGGAAAAATAAAATACTTCTGAATTCTCTTGGTTCCCAAGGTTTACAAATAGAATGGGAAAAAAAACAAGACTGCCGGATGAGGGGGATGTTTTCTCGAATGCACTTGCTGATTTGGACAACTATTATTCATCTTCTGTGTGTTTTGCGATAGACAGATTTAACTTCTTTCACAGGAAGCAAGGGAAAATGGAACCCATAGAGGAATATTTGTTGTTCCTAAAAAAACTGGCACTGAATTGCAAATTTGGTTTGCTACATGATAAACTTATTAGGGATCAAATAATGTAAATAATGAATATGTGCAGAAGAGATTGTGGAGTCATGGCAAGCCTTCTTTGGGGGTGTGATTGAGGTGATCAAGAAAGCGGAAGTTACAAATAAATGTGCAAAGGCAGCTTTGAGGAGTTCGCCAGGTGTGGGGTCAGATGATTTCATAGCTAAAATAAAACCTGGACGAAAGAGTAGAACTCAGAATATATATACAAGAAAGATGGTAAAGATGAGGAGGTGAAAAACCAATTTGGAAGTCAAAATCAGACTGAATTGAAAGTTATGCAAAAAAAATATTACAGGTGTGGAAGTGTCTATCACTTGGCATACAGTAAGAATTGCCCTGCTGTTAATCATAAGTGCTCTATATATTTGGTATTTAGGGGTAGTATGCTAAAGTGTGTAAAAGGAAAGGGCGAGAGAAAAAGTAAATGCAATCTCTGACAATGTTAGTTTTGATTTTGACTCCTCAATAACTGATGACAGTAGTGAAGTGGAAAGGAAAGATTACGTTTTGTGTATAAATGGGTCCAGCAAAATGTCTTTGGGGGTTGAAAGCAATCTTAAGTAGGCATGTGGAAATAAACGAATTATAGAAAAGAAGGTGTGAAAGGAGAAACTTGAAGGAGTGTTGGATACCCAATTGCTTCCATTGGATGTTCGACCAGAAAGTTTTACAGGTGATCCCATACCTATGGTTGTTTACAGAACTGTTTGTTTTGAGTTTAAATATAGAAAACCCATGGGAAAACTTTATGTGGCAGAGGAAGAACCATCAGTATTGGGGTGGATAGATCAAAGAGCTTTGGACATAAATCTGAATCCTAATAGTGCAGAACAAGTACTGATACTGGGTAGTAGTGTGGAAACAGGAAGGACTTTTTTGAAAGAATTTATGAAAGGTTTTTCTGGTGAGATTAATTCATTAAGAGGTTTATACACAAAATATAACTTAACGGAAATTCTGTACCTAAGGTGCATAAAAAGAGGAATCTACTGTGGATTATGAGGGAGGAGGTGAATGTGAAAGTGGAAAGATTGTTGAAAATTGGGATGATTGAGCCTGTAGAAGCCTTGTACCGGATTACCCTCCCAGTCGCGGTGAGAAAACCAAATGGGAGTATTCAATTATGTGTTGACTTGAGGTATTTGAATGAGAACATTGTGGAGAGGTTTCAGCTACCCAAGATCAATGAATTGTTAGTGTTCAGGAAGGGAATGGAATGGTTTTCATGAATATATTTATCCTTGGCATACTATCAGATTTGTTTCAGGGGTGGGCGGAGTTGGCAGAGTGCCAGTATGCGGAATTTCACAGAGTTGCCTAAAAACTCTGTGGAATTCCGCTCCGCTCTGCCCTACCATGCAGACAGCAGACCTGGAGGGTTCCTGACCCCAAGACTGCCTTCTTTACACTACAGCACTTACCTGGGTCTGGCGTTTTCCGCCGTGCCTGGGCTGCCCTCCTCCTGTCCTGGTCTCCTTGACATCCTCAGTGTAAAAGCAAATGTCCTATGCTGTACGTCTTGGGAGGACTGCGCATGCGTACGCATGTGCAGTCCTGCCAAGACGTACAGCGTACCGGGTTTGCTTTTGCACCGAGGACGGCGAGGAGACCAGGACAGGAGGAAGGCAGCCTGGGCATGGCGGAGAACGCCAGACCCAGGTAAGACCTGGTCCTCCTCACCCCTTAATTGTCTCCACGGGGTGGGCTGCAGGGGCAAACTCCGCCACATCGCGGAATTCTGAGTTTTTGCCCAAACTCCACGTTCCCAGCGGAGCGCGGAGTTGGAAAAACTCAGCAAACTCCGCTGGCGGAGCGGAGTTTGCCATCCACCCCTAGTTTGTTTGCACCCATACAGTAAACTTTTACACTATCAGGTTTCTTTGCACCCATTAAGTAAAAAGTTTACAGCGTTCTTGACACCCATGGGCTGTTTTAGATTTATAAGGATGCCTTTTGGCTTGACTTGTGCAGCCGCTGTATTTCAAAAATTGGTGTACAATCTCTTTAAGGAATTTGAGGTCACAATATTCTTCCAAAACGATATTCTAACGATGGGAAAGAATAGGAAACAGCTTGATCTTTGATTAAGGAAAGGGTTAACTACCTTACAGCAAAATGATTGTCTGTAGAGCTTTCTAAGTGCAAGTTTGGAGTGCAAATACTAAATACATGAAGTGAGTAAGTAGGGCATAAAACCCAAAAGAGAACTGATTCGAGCCATCCGGTATGCACCTGTACTGTCTTTCAAAGATAGTTTAGGTCCTTTTTAGGATTTGTGGAGTTCTACTCCAAGTTAATAATGATTTTTTTCTGAGAATACATATGAAATTAGACAGTTATAACAAGTTCATGTTTGAATGGACTGCAAATGTACATGAGAATTTTGAATCAATCAAAGAAGAAATTAGTGCTGGATTTGATCCTAATAACAAATGTATAATGTACAAATGTATATTAACAACAGACGCAAGCTCTAACAGTATTGGAGCAGTACTTTCTCAAAAAGATAGCACAGGTAATGAACTTGTGGTGGCTTTTGCGTCCAAAGCGCTATCTCCACCTGAGGCAAGCTAATCAGTGGTATAGAAGGAAATGTTGGCCGTGGAATGGGGACCTGAATACTGTAGAAACTTTGTGTGGGGATTTGAATTGTTGGTCAGGTGTGATCATTAACCCCTTGTGAAACTTTTATCCATGGAAGGGTTGTTGACTGCTACTCCAAGAATTGCCAGATTATCCATGAGACTGATGGATTATAATTACAAAATGCAGTATGTGCCAGGAGTAAAGAGTAAAGTTGCAGACTGTCTGAATCAATTGGCATTGCCACTGTGTGAGGTGCCAGAGGATGCATTGGGAGAATTGAGTGGGGCTTGGACTGATGTGGGGGAGAAATGTGCAAATACTAAAGAGGAATGGAGTGTGTGTGAATACAATGCTAGATTGAGTAAAATCATATGTGGTGGCAGGGTGGGTAGAGAAGAGGTTTTTCAAGGTGGATTGCCGCAAATTTTGGGAAGTTCGTGATGAACTATCCATTGTGGGTGAGAATTTGATGACGGGTGAAAGAATTGTACCCCTGCTGGATTTGAGGTATAGAGTTGTGGAGTTGTGTAATGAAGGACATTTGGGCATTGTAAAAACTAACAAGAGTTAAGGAAAAGTAATGGTGGCCAGGGATGGAGGTAGAGGTGCAACGTGTGGTCAGGGAAGGATCTGATTGTGAGATGGCTGATAAAATCACATTCAGACCGCCATTGGTCGAGGTAGAAAGTGCCAGAATGGCTTGGAAAACTATTGGTATGTATACTATGGAGCAGGTGATGGGAAGTGATGGTGATGTGATGTATGTTTTAGCTGCTATGGATTATTTTTCGAAGTGGCCGAAAATAGCCTTTGTTGAGTGTGCCAATGCTGAATGTGTGCTAAAATATTTAGACAAATTATTTCAAAGGGAAAGTTTGCCTAGGAAAGTGATTACATATAATGTCGCTCAGTTTAAGGCAGTGGAAGTGGAATCATTTTTACAGCGAAATGGTGTGGAGCACAAATGCGCGTACATTTATCATCCTGAAGGAAATGGAGAAGTGCAAATGTTCGACAGGGTTACTAAAGGTATTCTTCAGATGGCTACGTGTAGGAAAAAGAAATGGATATTGGAGGCAAAGAAAATAGAGTGGAGGTATAGGATTAGACCAGGTGCAAGTGGGTAAAGTCCTTTCACAGTCATTAAAAGGCAGAGTTCCTTTCACCAAGGATTCACAGGGGTGGATGAAGGCGTCCAAACTAGTGTTGCGGTCACCAGAGGTGGTTAAAAAAAAATCAGGAACATGCAGAAAAAGTATAAACAGAATAAAAATTGCAAGTCAGGAGTGAATGAGGTACATTTGCGTACTGGTGAAATGGGATTAATTAAAAAACTTGGAAAAATTAAAAAAGCAGAGAGTGTATTTTCCAAACCTTTGAGGATAGAGGAAGTACATGTGAATGCTGCTAAACTGAGTGATGGATGAGTGTGGCATGAGTAGGATGGCAAGATGTAAAGTATTGGCAGGTGAAGCAGGAGGTGATATGGTTAATAGACAGATTAATTGGTTGGAGAAGGATGGTGTTGAGGATGTAGAAGGAAAGTGCATTAATAGTGTGGAGTCTTCTGGTGAGATGAGTAAAGGAGATTCTGGGGATGGTGTTGGATGTGGAAGAAGTTGTGGTGAGCAAGGTAAAAGAGATCTTAGTAAATCTCGTTGAGCGATTAAAAGACCAACATATTTTAAGGATTATATTACATGAACATTATGTTACATGAACATTGTTGGTCTTAATGATATGGAAATTTGGAACTTCAGTTTGTTTTTAGTCATATACTTATGTATAAGTGGTCCTGTAAATGTTTATGTTGTTATTTTGTTTTTTAGTTACATACTTATGGGATAATTGTACATAGCAATCACATATGGTGTCTTAGTATTTATGTGAAAGTATATTTGTAATTATTATATGTATTGTTGTTAAGGGGAAAAGGATGTGTGGTGTTCCACATTCCTTATTGTTCTTAGGTTGCTATGGTGAGTATGGACTGCGATGTGAGATTGAATGTATGGGTTGGAAGGGGTTCGTATGACAGTTAAAGAGAGAGCAGAGAGGTGTCAGGATGTCCTTGTGCTGGCGAAACTTCAGGGCTGAATGAAAGTGTACTTACCGTAACAACTTGTCAGAGTTTTGTGTACACCATACAACACATTCCTCTCTGTGACTTAAGAATGGTCTCCAGCCGTAACCCACGTCAGTCATTCCTTAATTGAACACATTCTGTGAGTAATGAAAGCTTCTACTAGTCTCCCCTCTTGGATCTGTTCTGTGAGGAATGGAAGATTACACATGCTTCTTTCTGTGAGAAAGGCACACTTTGTCTACTATTGCCACACTCTACCTGTTCTGCAAAGCTTGCAATGCGACTGCCCGATTTGTACCTGTCCTGTAATGGGGACGTTTGTGCTGCTGCTGCCCTAGTTATACCTTCCCTCTAAGTAAGCAAATCTTGCCCTGTTTCTGCCCAAGGGTACCTTTTCTCTGAAGAAGGGGTGTTCCAGTGTTGTTACAGCATGTTATGAAAATACAAAGGATATATTGAATGCAACTGAATTACATGCCTTAAGAACCTTGTGCTGTTTCATATTATTTTTTGTGAAAAACCTACAGTCCTGAGGAAGGCACTTGATCCCATACGGGCAGGTGCCAAAACAAATTGATGGACAAATGAAGTAGGGTCCGTTGTCCAATCCCCCCCCCCCTACTTTTAATCTTGCTGTATGGAGGCACCAGTAAAAAAAATGTTTAGACCAGAAACAAACAATTTTAATATAGATCTGACATAGGGAGAACAAAAATATCAACATAGGAAAAATAACCTCACCCAAACTATGGAACCCGTAACTAAGAGACTGTGCAGCCAATGAACAGTAGTTTTCTCAGATGCTTCCCAGTGCTAGATCTGGTACCCAATGATGAAGCATACTATGCTAGATAGGTGAGAGTTCATCGTTGGGGTGAGCATAACTCGGGTAATTCCAGCTAGAGTTGTTACACAGAATTACATCAAATTTAGGGAGATTACACAGAATTACCTGAAAAGGGTAATTCTGCATTTAGCAGTGAGGTTGATGTACATCCTGGCTGCCTAGGTTTTGAGGTAACATTTTGTGGGCGAAACATGTCAAATAAATAGTCAGAGAAATATTGTATTTTTATTTTATTTTTTAAAACAAAATAAAAAAATGCCTTTTCTTATAAAATATTTTGGCCCATAAAAAGCAATCATAAAAACAACCACAAGAGGGCCTTGAACTCCAGTTGAAAAGCATAGAGCTCCAGCTAGGAGTGCTTTAAGAAAATATGGTAAGTTCATCTCGGATAATGGATTTAATGACCCTGGAGACTTGCTGGTTTTTTTAAGGATGCTGAGGGCCTGCTGGACACCCTGAAGCCCCTAACAACATTAAAACAAAGGCTTGGTGATGCCCCTGCCTAGCCTAGAGGCACCACAAAGCTACAAAATAAATAAAAAATAAAGCCCTTTCAGGGCATAATGGGGCACTCCTTCAAAGGAGCAGTGAATAATAAATGAGCGGCTCTGACCGCTCATTTATTATTCACTTTTCAAAAAAATATATTTACTGTGGGTGTCCTGGTGCTCACCTGGGACACCCATATATCATTTTTTATAATGAGAAGGGGTATACGGCCCCACGTTTCCAGGTCCCGGGGACCCCATACCCCAGGGCCGTATTTTTTTACAAGTGGCCCCAGGAACCCTTGTCTCTATGGGGCATTTTTTAAACATAAGGGGAGGAGGGCGTCCAGCCTCCCTCTTAAGCCACCAAGGGGCCTTAGGACCCCGTTCTGTGGGCCTTTTTAAGGGGAGGTGGGTGAGGCTTACCTCTCCAAACCTTAAGGGCCTGGAGACCCCATTCCCCCAGGGTCTTTGTGGGTGCCGTGATGCCCACCCGAGGCACCCCAGCCAGCACCATATAATGTGCTGTCATGAGCTGGCACTTTGTCTTTGCTCCCGCCCGGTAGGGGCATCTGTTTTTAACTGCTCCCACTGGACGAGAGCAAAGTGGAGTTCCCTGCCTAGGAGGGTGTTGGCAGGGTATGCCCGCACTCTCCAGACAGGGAACCACTGTATCCTGGTAGTGGGGTGCCTGGGACACTGTGGATTATTGTGCACTGAGGGATGAGGTTATGGGGGTCAATAAAGGCATAGGGAGGGGGGCATGCATCCCCCCTCCCCTTATCCCTTTCTACTAGTAAAGAGGCTCAGAAAGGGGGCATGTATCCTCTCCCATTTTTAATCAAGTTGACCCGAGAGGTGGGTCCCCAGGGGCCATATGCAGCTTAGGAAGGGGATCCGAATGCGTCGCTCCCCTTAAATTACCATTTGGCCCAAGAGGATGGGGCCCCGGTGCCATCCCTGGCTTGGGGGGACCCCACTAAAGCTGCCGTCCACAAATATATA
Source organism: Calotriton arnoldi (assembly GCA_963921515.1). Taxonomy (NCBI): domain Eukaryota; kingdom Metazoa; phylum Chordata; class Amphibia; order Caudata; family Salamandridae; genus Calotriton; species Calotriton arnoldi. The sequence goes on along the minus strand of CAWUFW010002938.1, from coordinate 1,972,138 downwards.
TTAAGAAAGACCCCGGCACCTCACCCACCCCTGGGGTCAAATTTTGTGGCCTTTTTTATGATATTTTGGCAAGGGGGTATATATATATATATATATATAGAGAGAGAGAGAGATATGTTACCCTTGTCCTGAAATGCTTGTCGGAACATTTTTCTTCATGGTGCAGCCAGCCAATAAGAGCGCGTCCTCCCATGGGACTCATGTAAGCTTTTTGCTCCCACCGGAGCGAGGCGGCCAGCAGGAAAAAAAGCTTCCTCGTCCAATTAGATCACTCTATCATTTGAAGTTGCTTGCCCGCTTAACAACAATTCAGATATCTATATATTTTTTATCTTAATTTCTCAAACCTGGGACATGGCATCCCCGGGGCCCTCACTGACTTGGGGAAGGGGCACTAACGCTCCTCCCCAAATTAGTAAAGACCCCCAGGCTCGTGCCCAAATTTTGCGGCTTTCATGTGAAAATGTTTTTTATTTTGGACCAGTTGAAGTCCTTTTGAAGCCCCCTCAAGGCCTAGGGTGGCAGGGTATCCCTACCCTGCCTGCCACCTTACATTTTTTTAATCAAAACTCAGACAAATGCCTGACATTTATCTTTATGTTGCAGGCAGCTAAATAGAGCGCTCGCTCCCGTGGGCGCATGTCTCCATTGGCAGCGAAGTGGCCCAAGGGAAAAAAAGACCCCTGGGCCAATTAGAACGCTCAATTTTTAAATATTGGGATCAAGGGACTCTCAAGAGAGTCCCTCGAACCCAACTGTCCAGATATCCAAATATTTTGAGACTTAATATCTCAAAATTTACTGAATAGATTTACAGCAAATGACAAAAAACACACTTTCTGGACCAAAATATAGCTTCCTGGAAAATTTGGTGTATTTCCATTCAGCAGTTTATGCGGTAATGCTTTCTAAAAAAGTACATGTAAAATGAATGGGGATTTTGCGTTTTGGGGCCCCCCCTGTTTTCTTGTCCCCCATTTGATGGATCACCCGAAAACTTTTCATGCAGAAAGTAGGCAAATGAGAGCACGTTTTTGGAAAAAAATGCATAAAAGTAATTAGCAAAGCAAAAAGGTATTTCCTATGGAAACGCTGACCTAACTATAACTACCCAGTGGTGACCGCCACTGAGTAATTTATATATATATATATATATATATATATATTCACTGAAAAAACCATAGGTTTTAGGGACAGTTTTAGTTACTTGGACATTGCACTCGTACAAAACCCGTGAAATTCCCCCGTTATAGTTAGTTCAGCTAACTATAACTCGCGCCCCGCAATGCACTGCTGATGACGTCACATATTACATCACTCATGACATGGTCAGTGACATCACTGATGACATCACTGATGACATCTCAAATGACATCACTGATGACATCATCCAGTGACTGTGTGTTTCTGTAAAGTTTAAATATTTTTAATATATATAGGAAAAGACGTATTGAAGAATGAGTGGGTGTGTAAGTGTCTGTATGGATGATTTAGTAGGTGCGTGACTGACTCTATAAGTGAGTGATTTAACGTATCTTACTGAATGCATGGGTTAGTGACTAAACTGGGTGAATGTCTGTATCCGTCTGTCTGTTGCTGTGTAAGTGGCTGCATGTGTTTGTGAATAGCTAAATGAGTGTCTATATGAGTTATTGAATGCTTGTCTGAGTATCTGTATGGGTGCCTGAGTGTTTGTGTGGGAGGGGTGTGTGCAACTCTGTGCATAGATGTGTGAGTGGGTGATTCACTGGGTGGATGGTTTCAAGAGTGCATCTGTGATAGACTGTATGGGTGGGTAAGTGTGTGTAAGAGTGTGTTAGTGAGTGAATGTATGTCCCAGTGGTACATGTGTGAGTAACTACATATGTGAAAGGCAGTATATATGTGTGTTGGAGTATATAAATAGCTATAAGCAAGAGTGAGTGATTGTGATAGTGGCTGTATGGATGAGTGTGTGCTTGTATCTGTGATTGTATAAGAGCGTAACAATGTGCTACTATTTGTATGAGTAAGTGAGCTGGTGTGTGTATAACTGTATAGGTGAGTAAATGGCAGTGTGTTTAATTATTTGCATGACTGACTAGGTGTGTGAGTATCTCTATGGATGAGTGGCGTTGTTTGAGTGTCTATATAGGAGTAAGAGTGCATATGATAGTCCTGTACTGAGTGACCGTAAGTATGAGTGACTGTACGGGTGAGTGAGTGGATTTGTGTGTGTAGACCTAAGAATCAGTGAGTGGGTATGTAGTTATTGGTGTTGGAGTGTCTATGGTTTTGCGAATGGCAGTCTGTAATTTAGAGTGGGTGAATCAAAGGTTATATTAGGGTGTGAGGAGGTGCATCAGATTATCACGTGGATGATGTCATCAGTGATGTCATTTGGTACGATGTCATCAGTGATGTCACTGACCATGTCATGAGTGATGTAATATGTGACGTCATCAGCAGTGCATTGCGGGCGCGAGTTATAGTTAGCTGAACTAACTATAACGGGGGAATTTCACGGGTTTTGTACGAGTGCAATGTCCAAGTAACTAAAACTGTCCCTAAAACCTATGGTTTTTTCAGTGAATTTCAAAGGTTTTTTAAATGCTAATTTGTAACTATAACGTGTCTGAAACCTATGGTTTTTTCAGTGAATTTCAAAGGTTTTTTAAATGCTAATTTGTAACTATAACGTGTCTGAAACCTATGGTTTTTTCAGTGAATTTCAAAGGTTTTTTAAATGCTAATTTCTAACTATAACGTGCCTGAAACCTACGGTTTTTTCAGTGAATTTCAAAGGTTTTGTAAATGACAATTTTTAAATGTATTAATTGTTATATTAATTTTTTTCATACTGATTTACTACATTTTTAGAAACAATTTTTTTTTACATATTTTATTTTTTAAATTACATTGTAATTACATTATACATTACATTACAAAAAATACTTTCTCAGAATGAATTACTTTAGTTTAAATACTTTGCAGATAGGCAATAGACTTTTAAGTACAGTAGTTACAGTTGTTGCAATGGGCAACACATTTTCAAACACAATGCAACATTCAGCTCAATGTGAATTTCTAGTTAAATGCAATTAGTTACTTTATGGATTACTTTTGTAACCACAGGACTGGATCCTAGATTCAGTCCTGGTACATCTCCTGTAAACAGTTGAGTAAAAGCGTTTTGGTTACAGTCGTGATTTTTAAGGAATATTATTGTATTTTAAAAGTTGACACTTAGAAACTTTTTCTCATAGAATCACCAATGTTATCCTATGGAGGGAAATTCACTTAGCAGGTAAAAACTGTTATCGTTACTTTATCTTACTCAGTGTTGGATCCTGGATCCAGCACTGGTGCATCTCCTGTAAACAGTTGAATGAATGCGTTTAAGTCATACAGGCGATTTTTAAGGAATATTTGTAGTTTGTGAAAATCGACACTTTGAAAGTTTTCTGCTGAAAACCAGACAATGGATTCCTATGTTAGAAAATATAAGTTACTGGTAAGTACGGTTAAAATTACTTTTCAGGGTCAGTGCTGGGCTAAAAGATGCAGCACTGGGTTCTCTCCTGATAACAGGTGAGTAAATTGGAATTCGTACTTTGGTTGATTTTAGAGGAATATTATAAAGTTCCAAAACTCCACACTTAGAAGAATTTCCAAGTGAAACCAGTCAATGTTAGCCTATGAAGGAAATTCAAGTTACCGGTAAGTACGGTTAAAATTAATTTTGAGGATCAGTACTTGGCTGAAAGATGCAGCACTGAGGTCTCTCCTGATAACAGGTGAGTAAATCAGAATTCGGATTTCGGCTGATTTTAGAGGAATATTTTAAAGTTCCAAAATCAACACTTAGAAACTTTTTCAGCAAAAAGCAGGCAATGATATCCTATGCAAGGAAATTCAAGTTACTGGTAAGTACGGCTAAAATTACTTTTGAGGATTAGTACTGGGCTGAAAGATGCAGCACTGAGGTCTCTCCTGATAACAGGTGAGTAAATCGGAATTCGTATTTCGGCTGATTTTAGAGGAATATTTTAAAGTTCCAAAACTCCACACTTAGAAGAATTTCCAAGTGAAACCAGTCAATGTTAGCCTATGAAGGAAATTCAAGTTACCGGTAAGTACGGTTAAAATTACTTTTCAGGACCAGTACTGGGCTGAAAGATGCAGCACTGAGGTCTCTCCTGATAACAGGTGAGTAAATCGGAATTCGTATTTCGGCTGATTTTAGAGGAATATTTTAAAGTTCCAAAACTCCACACTTAGAAGAATTTCCAAGTGAAACCAATCAATGTTAGCCTATGAAGGAAATTCAAGTTACCGGTAAGTACGGTTAAAATTACTTTTCAGGACCAGTACTGGGCTGAAAGATGCAGCACTGAGGTCTCTCCTGATAACAGGTGAGTAAATCGGAATTCATATTTCGGCTGATTTTAGAGGAATATTTGCACAATGGTGAAGGGAGGGGCGGGGCCTCAGGTGACATCTGTGCAAACGCGCCCGCTGCGCGTTTTAAGTTGGGGGATTAAGTCCCTTGAATCCTGAGGGTCCCTAGGGGCCAACTAGCCCACCAGGAACCTCCAATATGCGCCAGGGGCTGCGTTGCAGAGACGTGTAGAGAGGCCACACCCCTTTTACACCTCTCTGCAACGCAGCTCTGTGGCGCTTTCTGGATGTACCTGTTGGGCTAGTTGGCCCCAGGGACCCTCAGGATTGAAGGGGATTTAATTCCCCATCTTAAAACGCGCCACGGGGCCTGTTTGCACACATGTCACCTGAAGCCCCGCCCCTCCCTTCACCACTGTGCAAACGCGCCCCGTGGCGCGTTTTAAGTTGGGGGATTAAGTCCCCTTGAATCCTGAGGGTCCCCGGAGTCCAACTAGCCCACCATATACCTCCAAAAGTGCCACAGAGCTGCGTTGCAGAGAGGTGTAAAAAGGGGCGTGGCCTCTGTACACCTCTCTGCAAGGCAGCTCCCTGGCGCATACTGGAGGTACCTGGTGGGCTAGTTGGCCCCCAGGGACCCCCAGTATTCAAGGGGAATTGTTCTCTCTGCAAACGCGCCAGGGGGCGCATTTGCAGAGTGGTGAAGGAAGGGGCGGGGCCTGCGGGCCCGATCGTTTAAAAAAAAAAAAAAATTTCTCTCTGAAGGGGGCTGTGTGGCCCCCTTCCTTTTCTTTTTTTGGGCCCTGGGGACCCCATCCCCCAGGGCCTTACCCCTTTTTTTAAATTACCTTTAAAAAAAAAACGGGAAGGGGGCCGCGTGGCCCCCTTCCCTTGGCCTGTATTGGCCCCGGGGACCCCATCCCCGGGGCATGGCCTCTATATTTATTTTTTTGAGGGGGCAGCGTGGCCCCCTCCTCTGGCCATTTTAAGGCCCCGGGGACCCCATCCCCGGAGCCGGCCTTTCCTTTTTTTAAAAATTTGTTTTGTCTCTTTTGGGGAGGGGGCCGCGTGGCCCCCTCCCGGGCCACTACTTGCCCCGGGGACCCCATCCCCCGGGCTGGCCCTCTCGTTGGGGACTGTGGGGGTCCCCAAACCCCCACAGTCCCGCCGGTTCCCCACGTCCCTTGGGAGCCGGCATTGCTAGCTCCACATGGGGAGCAGCTGACATGCTGCTCCCCATGTGGAAAAGCAATCTGCTTTGGATATTGGAAGAGAGAACAGGTTTCCTGCTCTCTCTTCCAATATCCAAAGCAAGTTTGCAATGACAGGACGGGAGCCGCGAGGCTCCCGTCCTGCCATAGCAAACTACAGTGTCCCGGGGTAGGCACCCCGGGACACTGCAGGAGCCGGCCCTGGGGGTGGTGGTCCCCAGGGCCATCAAGGGTCTCCAGGAGGGGGCCGCGCGGCCCCCTCCCATTCAGTACACAGCCCCGGGGAGGTGGTGGTCCCTGGGCTCTGGGTCCGTAACGGACCCCCATATTAATTTGTTAGTGCTCCGGGGAGGTGGCGGTCCTCGGGCGTGAGGGGGCTGGAGCCCCCCACACAGGTTGTTTAATTTAAAAAAAGCCCCGGGAGGTGGTGGTCCCGGGCTGCGGGAGGGCTCAGAGCCCTCCCGCACCATTTTTAAAAGAAAGCCCCGGGGGTGGCGGTCCTCGGGCTTGGGGGCCCTTTGAGGCCCCCACACATAAAATTAAACTCCCCACCATGCCCCCGGGACTTGGGCCACCCGGGGCAAATACAATCGAAGCGCGGAGACCGCGCTCGATTGTTTTCGGCAGGATTCGCGCACCCTGAGCGCATCCTGCCGATTTTTTTTTTTAAATGCTTTTTTGCCCAGGGGTCCATATGGGACCCCTGAGCAGGCCTAGGGGTTAGGGTGTTTCTACCCTGCCCCTTTGTGCGTTTTGCACACTTGTTTCTTTTTTTTCTCGGCGGGATACGCGCACCCTAAGCGCATCCCGCCGATTTTAAAAAAAAAATCTTTTTCTGCCCAGGGGTCCTTGTGGGACCCCTGAGCAGACCTAGGGGTCAGGGTGTTTCTACCCTGCCCCCTTTTGCGCTTTGCGCACTTGTTTCTGTCCCTCGGTTCTACCGAGGACAAAATGGCTGCCAACACTTCCTGAATCGGAATGTTGACAGCCAGCTGACAGCCAATTAGCATGCAGCTCGTGGATCGGGACGGTGCGCGCAGGGTGCGCTGAGGGTACGCGTATCCGACGCGCCCATAGATATATATGTACTTTTACTTTTGATTTTCTCAGGAACTACTGAACGGATTTACACCATTTAAGCAAAAGGCACCAGTCTGAACCAAGGACTACCTCTTTGCCAAATTTGGTGTAATTCCGTTCAGCAGTTCGGGCTGTAGCTGCGACTAAAGGTTCCTATGAAAAAATGAATGGGGAAAACGCGTTTTGGGACCCCCCTTTTTTCTCGGCCCCCGCTTGACGTATCACCCCGAGACTTTCAGGATAGGAGCGGAGCGGAGCGCCCCAACAAGTTGGAAACTTTCACGAAGATTCGTCAACCGGCGCCAACGTTATTTCAAATAGAATGTCGCGGATTTCCTATGGATAATAGGTTGTAACTATAACTATCTACTGGCGACCGCCAGTAGATAATATATATATATATATATATATATATACACATATATATGTATATCCACGACCAGCTCCAGCATGCTAATTCACACAGCCAGAAACCGACACTGCAATTCCAGTTTCAAGTAAGGCTGTTTATTAAAGTGCTGTAACGCGGTTCGGCAGGGTCCCCTGCCTTGTTCACACAAAGAGCTCCATTACTACATTTTCTTTTATCAGGAGTTATGGTCACATGTGGACATAAACAACATACTATAAAGTTTCAATGTTACTGGTTCACTTTTTGTAATGAAAGGTGCTATTTTCAAATGTTGCCTAATTTACACAATTGTGCAAACTATTTAGCACATTTGCAACATTTCCAAATCACAATAGAATAAAATAAAAAAATTAAAATAAGGTCATCATCAAACATTCTTCGACATTTGCATGCTTTATAATTCATTTTCTTCTGCCCTACTTTACATGCATCATTGTTATTTTCTGATTTTTGTGTAACTATTTTAACCATTTTTATTTCTCTTTTATATTTTTTCTCAACTTGCATGCTATGTACATATTTGTGGAAATTAATAAATCCTATGCTACCTTGTTTTCAAACCCACTTGTGTTACACTATTCTAATATTATGCATGAACTGTATGCCCCTTGGAGGTACCTCTTCTTTTTGTACTCACATTGTATTAGTTGGCAATTAACCTATGTTGTTGTGTCTCTTTAAATTACTGCATCTGAGATAAACATCTTGGCGTCATTATTACATACATGGAACAATTACCTGCATGTTTCTAATTATTGAAAAAACGTCTATTTGATTGCACTATTTACCATGTATATCACTGGGTAATGGTTGTTATAAAACACTTGGTGCGTAATGGAAGGCAGAATGTTATATACTTTATTCAGACTTAGTTTTAAGGTATTCTCCCGAGTGGTGTATTCATATATCCGATAGGTGCAATCTCGCATTAAAGTGCAAGTGCAAGTCTACCAATTTTGTGAATTCATGATACCTTATACCTTATTGCCATATCTATCAATAAGGCACTATTGAAGGGACTCTGGTTGGTGCAATTTTACATTAAAGTGCAAATGCAGCTGTGCAAATTACATAAACCCACAGTAATTGATTGGACTCTGGTAGGTGCAATTTCGCATTAAAGTGCAAATGCAGTTGTAGAATTACATAAACCCACAGTAGTTTGTGTCTCGCTACCCATTCTCCTAGTGATGTACTATTGTGTGGATTCGGTGTTTAAAAGTGCAAGTGCATCTGTGCAAAAAACTGCTCCTTTTATAAAGTGCAAGTGCCTTAATTACAGTCTCTGTTAACATAAGTACCTGTAAACAAACACTCTATATTACTCCATTATACATCACCTTCAGCCCTGCATTAGTAATGTCAATCTTACATAAAGTGCTGTTTCAAAAGTGCTAGTGCAATGTAAAAAATATCAATCATTTGGGTAATTCCTAATTACAATCCCACATGTTTATCAATTAAATTCATTGCCAAATTGGTGTACCTCTTCAATGTGCAAATGTTGGGGCATGATCCTATAAAATTATGTTGTTTACGTGACACTAAATACAAAAACATTTCCTAAAAAACATTCCCTAAAAAAACATTGATAGAACACATATATCATTACTTTCTGACATTCTAATCTGGATCGGTCAGTCTCATATTTATCCTACTCAGAGATGGACATACATATCTTCTTCTGAGTTCGGGCCTCGAGGTGTCTTACTGTCAAACATTGAAATGAATGAAATGAAATGAAATTTGTACTTGTAAAGCGCACCCATACCCCCAAAGGGGTGTCCAGGCGCTGTACGCATACCGCTGTGGAACCCTTTTTCCCTGTGAAATGTCCACTCCTGGGCACCCCCAGGGTGAAGCCAGGCATCCCAGCGCTGTTGGGGCCGTTGTGGAGATTAAGCAAGCTATTGCCCAGAGTTGCAGAGTGGGACCCATGATTAGAATAGGCACCGAGGCGAGAATTATCAGGTCCGAGGAAATTGAGCCCAAGACCCGCCGAGGCGGGAATTGAACCCTGGTCCCGGGCCAGATCTCTGCATCAGGGTCTGCCGCTCCTAACCATTGAGCCACACTTCTCCAAACATTAATATATATCGAGATTCGAGTTGCCTGAGCTTGATCTCACGGTTCCCACCTCGTCTATTCCTGGGGACTGAATCAATTACGTAATACGACAGCTCATTCACATTACCTCCATGAATCTCATTTATATGTCGGTCCACCGGATATGTCTTATCCCTGTTTCTTCCTGCTCTGAGATGCTGAAGGATCCTAACGTGTGCCATGTGAATTGTGCTACCCACGGAGATCTTAGGACAAGTGCACTGAAGAACATACACTACATGGTCACTCCTACAATTGAAGAAGCGTGGGATTTTCCATGGTTTATTCATCAGGGGTAGTTGGATTTCCCTTTTATTTACTCCATGCTGTCATGCCTTGCACTTTAGACACTTATTGAAGCCTGGATTCGCCTTCAGCCAACTCTCAGTTTCAACCACCTCTGGGCTATTTTTTACCAGCTGTTGCCTCATGGATTTGGCTCTTCTAAAAGAGATAAGAGGCCTTCGTGAGTCTAAACCATTCAATATTGAATCCTCTTTAACCAGATGCTAATGCCTATTCATACAGTCTCTCACCCTTGCATATATGCATATACACATATATGCATATAGCATAAAATTATATATATATACATATATATATATATATCACAAAACAAAGTTCGCTGCCGACGGGGGCCCCCAACCCTGCAGGGAGGTCATGGCTAAGCGGGAGACAGCGCTTCCCGCGCTTGACATCCAACCAAAAAATGCGCCACTACACTGGTTCTGGAAAAAACTGGCCTTTATTGTGATTGGCGCAGGCTGCAACGAGGGTGAAGCACCTGACGCGTTTCAGCGTATTGCTTTCTTCAGAGGTACAACACGTGTGCAATGTCCCAGAAATAGTTAGTAAATCACTGCCGGACTGTTTCCATACTACAAGTCCCATGATTCATCAAGAGTTGAAATGGACAATGTTTGTGCAGTCATAATGTTGTTAAATCCCACCTCAAACTCCGACATGATGTTACAGGTAAGTATGGTTGCTGGCAAGCTCTGGTGCACAACCGTTCACGTAGCAGTTGCACAATATCAAAATTGAGGCACTGAGTCCAGAACCCGCTGAATGGAGGTATCGACCCCCTTTCCGCTCCCTTTCTCATCACCACTGCACCTGTCGCCGGTAAATCCTCTGGCTTGCAGTGGGTCAAGCGGGTCATGCCCCCCAATTAATACCACAAAACAAAGTTCTCTGCCGACAGGGGCCCCCAACCCTGCAGGGCGGTCATGGCTAAGCGGGAGACAGCGCTTGACAACCAACCAAAAAATGCGCCACAACACTGGTTCTGGAAAAAACTGGCCTTTATTGTGATTGGCGCAGGCTGCAAAGAGGGTGAAGCACCTGACACGTTTCAGCGTATTGCTTTCTTCAGAGGTACAACACGTGTGCAATGTCCCAGAAATAGTTAGTAAATCACTGCCGGACTGCTTCCATACTACAAGTCCCATGATTCATCAGGAGTTGAAATGGACAATGTTTGTGCAGTCATAATGTTGTTAAATCCCACCTCAAACTCCGACATGATGTTACAGGTAAGTATGGTTGCTGGCAAGCTCTGGTGCACAACCGTTGACGTAGCAGTTGCACAATATCAAAATTGAGGCACTGAGTCCAGAACCCGCGGAATGGAGGTATCGACCCCCTTTCCGCTCCCTTTCTCATCACCACTGCACCTGTCGCCTGTAAATCCTCTGGCTTGCAGTGGGTCAAGCGGGTCATGCCCCCCAATTAATACCACAAAACAAAGTTCACTGCCGACGGGGGCCCCCAACCCTGCAGGGCGGTCATGGCTAAGCGGGAGACAGCGCTTCCCGCGCTTGACATCCAACCAAAAATGCGCCACAACACTGGTTCTGGAAAAACTGGCCTTTATTGTGATTGGCGCAGGCTGCAACGAGGGTGAAGCACCTGACGCGTTTCAGCGTATTGCTTTCTTCAGAGGTACAACACGTGTGCAATGTCCCAGAAATAGTTAGTAAATCACTGCCGGACTGCTTCCATACTACAAGTCCCATGATTCATCAGGAGTTGAAATGGACAATGTTTGTGCAGTCATAATGTTGTTAAATCCCACCTCAAACTCCGACATGATGTTACAGGTAAGTATGGTTGCTGGCAAGCTCTGGTGCACAACCGTTCACGTAGCAGTTGCACAATATCAAAATTGAGGCACTGAGTCCAGAACCCGCTGAATGGAGGTATCGACCCCCTTTCCGCTCCCTTTCTCATCACCACTGCACCTGTCGCCGGTAAATCCTCTGGCTTGCAGTGGGTCAAGCGGGTCATGCCCCCCAATTAATACCACAAAACAAAGTTTGCTGCCGACGGGGGCCCCCAACCCTGCAGGGCGGTCATGGCTAAGCGGGAGATGGTTGGATATATATATATCTATATATATATATATATATATATATATATATATATATATATATATATATATATATATTCCAATCGAACACTGCTCCCAGTTGAAGACACCACACACAACGCTCGATTTACCCTTTATTGTTTGGGAGGCAGCAGCAGGCTGAGACAAGTCCTCACAGCATGTCTTGACGCCGTATATGCCATACGCGTTTCGGATATGTTTCCTTTTTCACTGGCTGGCGTGTATGGGGAAAAGGAGCAGCTTTCACAATTTATCACAGGTGATCTCAAATTCTGGTCCCGCCCACTGGGCGTGTGCTTGCTAGGCATTCTGGATAATGCAGTCCTTGGCAAATTACTATCCCTAGTGGATGTCGCTTTTCCTTTACCTCCTCAATTATAATCCCGTTGGGTTGCTGTGCCGAAGTGTCCCGCTTGCTGCTTTCGTGACGCCGCTCCAAACAGGTACGTTGTTCCGTTTCATGTGCCTTCAGCACACGGACCTGCTTCTTACACAGTGGGGTGGTCTTCGTGGTCAGAGCGGACCACAAAATATTCCAATCGAACACTGCTCCCAGTTGAAGACACCACACACAACGCTCGATTTACCCTTTATTGTTTGGGAGGCAGCAGCAGGCTGAGACAAGTCCTCACAGCATGTCTTGACGCCGTATATGCCATACGCGTTTCGGATATGTTTCCTTTTTCACTGGCTGGCGTGTATGGGGAAAAGGAGCAGCTTGCACAATTTATCACAGGTGATCTCAAATTCTGGTCCCGCCCCACTGGGCGTGTGCTTGCTAGGCATTCTGGATAATGCAGTCCTTGGCAAATTACTATCCCTAGTGGATGTCGCTTTTCCTTTACCTCCTCAATTATAATCCCGTTGGGTTGCTGTGCCGAAGTGTCCCGCTTGCTGCTTTCGTGACGCCGCTCCAAACAGGTACGTTGTTCCGTTTCATGTGCCTTCAGCACACGGACCTGCTTCTTACACAGTGGGGTGGTCTTCGTGGTCAGAGCGGACCACAAAATATTCCAATCGAACACTGCTCCCAGTTGAAGACACCACACACAACGCTCGATTTACCCTTTATTGTTTGGGAGGCAGCAGCAGGCTGAGACAAGTCCTCACAGCATGTCTTGACGCCGTATATGCCATACGCGTTTCGGATATGTTTCCTTTTTCACTGGCTGGCGTGTATGGGGAAAAGGAGCAGCTTGCACAATTTATCACAGGTGATCTCAAATTCTGGTCCCGCCCCACTGGGCGTGTGCTTGCTAGGCATTCTGGATAATGCAGTCCTTGGCAAATTACTATCCCTAGTGGATGTCGCTTTTCCTTTACCTCCTCAATTATAATCCCGTTGGGTTGCTGTGCCGAAGTGTCCCGCTTGCTGCTTTCGTGACGCCGCTCCAAACAGGTACGTTGTTCCGTTTCATGTGCCTTCAGCACACGGACCTGCTTCTTACACAGTGGGGTGGTCTTCGTGGTCAGAGCGGACCACAAAATATTCCAATCGAACACTGCTCCCAGTTGAAGACACCACACACAACGCTCGATTTACCCTTTATTGTTTGGGAGGCAGCAGCAGGCTGAGACAAGTCCTCACAACATGTCTTGACGCCGTATATGCCAAACGCGTTTCGGATATGTTTCCTTTTTCACTGGCTGGCGTGTATGGGGAAAAGGAGCAGCTTGCACAATTTATCACAGGTGATCTCAAATTCTGGTCCCGCCCCACTGGGCGTGTGCTTGCTAGGCATTCTGGATAATGCAGTCCTTGGCAAATTACTATCCCTAGTGGATGTCGCTTTTCCTTTACCTCCTCAATTATAATCCCGTTGGGTTGCTGTGCCGAAGTGTCCCGCTTGCTGCTTTCGTGACGCCGCTCCAAACAGGTACGTTGTTCCGTTTATGTGCCTTCAGCACACGGACCTGCTTCTTACACAGTGGGGTGGTCTTCGTGGTCAGAGAGGACCACAAAATATTCCAATCGAACACTGCTCCCAGTTGAAGACACCACACACAACGCTCGATTTACCCTTTATTGTTTGGGAGGCAGCAGCAGGCTGAGACAAGTCCTCACAGCATGTCTTGACGCCGTATATGCCATACGCGTTTCGGATATGTTTCCTGGGCAGATCCGGTTGCTTTGAAAGCAGAGCACCACATGGAACGGCGTGTCTCATTTGGTGTGGCACAAGTTGGCAGCCAAGCAGTTTTGCCGAGAACAAGCGACCCGAAGGAAAATGAATTTTGGAAGATTAAGTTGCAGCTGCATCCACTATGGGTTACATACTTACCGAAACTACATGAACCAGGATGCACTGGATGCACACGCCCCCTGGGGCGGGACTATGAATTTAAATTGCGAGTGCAAGATGAATTGCAGCTGTTCCTTTCTCCCTAAGCCAGCCAGTGATCAAGGGAAAACAGTTCCAGAAACGCGTTTGGCACAAGGCTCTAAAGACATTACGCTGGGAAGGCACGATTTGCTTGACTGCTGCCTGCTGAATAAACGAGAAAAAATACACGTCGTGTGTGGCATCTTCATTGTGAGAGCAGTTTCGATTGGATATATATATATATATATATATATATATATATATATATATATATATATATATATATATATATATTATATATATAATATATTTATCCTGAGTCCCCAATCATTTTGATACATCTTTACCTTAATTTCTTAAATACTACTGAACGGATTTAGACCAAATCACAAAAAGCCTACTTTCTGGCTTAAGACCTAGCTTTCTGGTTGTAGTGCTGTTGAAAAATCCCTATGGAAAATTACATGGTGAAATTGCATTTTAGGACCCCCTTTTTCTAGGCTTTTGTTTGACAGATCACCCCAAAACATTCCTGCAAGATGCTGGGATGAATTAACTTTTCTTTAGGACGTTTTGTGAAGATTCGTCAAATGGCGCAAACAAAAATTCCACTATTAGAAAAATATTTGCTCAGTTTGACAAATCGTTACAAAATATTCCACAAAAAAGGTTCATCCACCTCAGTTCTTTCCCAGAACATTTCAGGGTGACCCATCAAATGTAATCTGAGAAAAAGGGGGATCCCAAAACGCATTTTCCCCATCCCATTTCCCTTAGGAAAATTGGACAGCACTACTGCCAAAATGGCTGAACTGAATTACATCACATTTGGAAGACAGCTAGATCTTTACCCACAAAGTGGACTTTTTTTGAAAAGGTGTTAATCTGTTCATTCATTTTTGAGACGTGAGGGTTCAAATTGTATAGATATCTAACGATGCTGTACTACCAAGGGAGTACCAAGGTACTTCTGAGGGAAATAACGACAAATGAAGCATTCTCATTGGCTGGTCCCGTGGGACTAGGACCAGTCCAGAGAGTCTGAGTGCTGAGATTGGCTGGCTGCAACATGAAGAGAAATGTTGCAGCTGCCATTTTAGGACTCCAGGACAGGGTTCCCATGTCTTGAATATTAAAATAAAATAACATTCGAGGCAGGGTAGGGGTACCTTCACCCCAGGCCCTTGTGGGGAGATCCTAGAAGGACCTCTCTGGGGTCAAGGTGCAAAACATTTTTTTTACGTCACAGTGGAGTCACTGTGCTCTCGAGGGAGTCATGAGGGAGTACTGATGTTCTACTGAGGGAAAAAATGACAAATAAAGCATTCTGATTGACTGGTCTCGCAGGACTGGGACCAGTCCAGCCAGACCAGGCATTATGATCGGCTGGCCGCAACATGAAGAGAAATGTTGTGGCTACAATTTTTGGACTCGAGAACTCGGTCCCCATATTCTGAAAGTTAAAATAAAACAACACATAATGCTGTGTTCAAAGTGCAAAAAAACATTGTTTTTCACGTTGCCACGAATTTGCAGAACTTTTGCAGTACTCAGCATACCACCCCATGAAAATTCACCAAAGTACCATAAAATGACGCAAGATTACGGTGTGACCAAAAAAGATTTAGGTAAAAATAGTACTCAAAAACCCAAAGTACCAACTGTCGTTATCTGGTCACGCTGGACCGGTACAAAGTCACAAGCTCAGGCAAACCACGATGGAGCGCAGGCTGGACACAGGAACCATGTTAGTTCTGCTGAACAAAGTACATTAAATCCTGCTTGCGGAGGATTGCGAGATCCCCCGTCGAGGATGCGTTGCGCAGCAGGAGTTCCAAGGAGCTGTGGGGTGCGATGCAGAATACTGCGGCAAAGATGCATCACACAGCAGCAGTTTCAAGGAGCTGCGGGGCTGCAATTGCAAGTCTTGTGTTGAGGATACGTCACACAGCAGTGATTTCGTGGAGTTGCGGGACTGCATTGCGAGGTCCTGCATCAATGATGCATCACGCAGCAGCAGTTTCAAGGTGCTGTGGGCCCTGCGTCAAGGATGCATGGCATAGTGGAGGTTCCGATGCAAAGCTGTGAGGATATGCATCATGCTGGTCGATTCAGCTCAAGTCCACAGCTGGGCTGGCACCTTCAGGCCAACTTCCAAGGATCCAGAACTAGGGTGGCACCACTTGAGGGGCAAGACTCACAGCAGGCGGAGTCCAGGAGCAGGGTTCTAGATGGTCAGAGCTTTTCCTGAGGCTCTGATGAGGAGGCCAGCCAGCTAGCCTTTGGAGTCACTCTGGTGTTCTGTGGTCAAGATGCAGGTTAGTGCTTCCGACTCAGGTAGCAGGGCAGCAGAGTAGCAGGGCAGTAGAGTAGCAGGGCAGCAGAGTAGCAGTCCGTCTTGCAACAGAGCAGCACTTCTGAATCTTCCACAGGTCCAGAGGTATACTGAAGAATTAGGTCTGAGGTTCCAATATTTATACTTGGTGCCAGCTTTGAGGGAAGAGAAGTTTCTAGAGGGTTCCACCCCCAGAGGTGTTAGGATTTTCCATCCTGCCTGCCCTGGTCCCAGCTTGTCTGGCGTCACAAAAGACTAGTGTGAAACCCTTTGTGAGAGTGCTGAGGCAGAGGCTTTGTGATGTGCAAGTGTGGTAAGTGACAGCTTTGCCCCCATTAAGTCAGAGATGGGCCATCCTGCCAACACCTATTCCCCTTTGTCTTAATGTGTGGGAGCAATACACAAACACCAACTGCCAGCTACCCATTTCATGTGACCCAGGATATAGGCTGAAGGCACCAAATGTTTGGGACATGAAAACACCAACTTTCTAAAAGTGGCATTTTCAGAATATAGACTTAAAATCCAACTTTACCATGGAACGGGGTTTTAAATTACAATTCTTTAAAGACCAAACTCAACTTTCCTACATCTTTCCAATTGAAAGATATCACTTATTAAATGTAATAAGGTAACCCAATGTTATCCTATAGGAGAGGCAGGCCTTGCAGTAGTGAAAAACAAATTTAAGGGTTTGTCACTAGCAGGACATGTAAAAGTTAAAAATAAATGTCCAACTTTTTAAACTGCACTCTGCCCTTATATGTATTAAAAAGGAAGATTTAGGCCTGGGAAAAGGTTTATTTTGCCAGGTCAAAAATAGTAGTTTAAAACTGCACACACACACTGCAATGACAGGCCTGATGCATGTTTAAAGGGTAACTTAAGTGTGTGGCACAATGAGTGCTGCAGGCCCACTAGTAGCATTTAATTTACAGGCACTGGGTTCATGTAAACCCACTTTACTAGGGTCTTACAAGCAAATTAAATGTTCCAATTGGGTGTAAGCCAATTTCACCATGTTCAAAGGAGAGAGCACAAGCACCTTTGCACTGGTTAACAGTGGTAAAGTGTGCAGGGTCCTAAAGCCAACAAAAATGAATTCAGCAAAAGCAGGAGGACTAAGGCAACAGGTTTGGAGGAAGACCACACTAAGGTTGACAGGTCTAACAGGCTCCTTGCGTGGATTCCCTAAAAATCACATCTAGAGGCCTTGCTGTGGTTCCCGACCATTTTATGACCACAGCTCAGAGCAAGAGCTCTCAGATTCCATTGCTGCATCCCTTAGAAAGCTCAATCACTTTCTTGCTTAGAAAATAGAGAATTAGTTATAACGAAGAGCAGATATGGCCTAACAGCCATTGCTGCCGACTTTGGAACTTTGAAACGGGGGAACGAGATCCAAATCTTGACGTCAACCTAAGATTCTGTGGTCCTTGGCAAATTATTTAATCCTCCATGCCTAAAAAAAATCTGAATATCTGTAAAGTATTTTAGTGCTCATTTAAAGTGCTCTAGTGCCTTTGGCCCAAGTTCGCACTATATAAAAACTGCAAAAACCTTCTAAAATTATAGTTTTTGTAAGAGGAGATTGAACCAGGATGGTAGAATAAATCAGTATTTGTCCATTTTGAATAACATAAGCCCTGGAAATGCATTACCTAGGCCCAAACTGTACTTGTTTTTTTGGACCCACTTGTGCTGAAGGAAGGATTACCACCTTTCAAAGCCTATCCTTGTTGGGAGCCCCTGAAAAACATGGCTTTGAACTGAAAAGGAATTGGGACAAAGGTGTTAAAAATAAAGCAATGGAGTTGGATGTCTAAACCCAACTCTGGTGCTGCAGGCCCACTGGAACTAGTGTCCTGTAAGCTGTCGAGCCCTGCAACCTCCGTAAAGGGAGAGTTGGGAGCACCAGAGACCTGGCTTCAGGCAGTGCAACACCGTGAGGAGGCGCGGCCTGTCCGTGAGGAACAGCCATCATGGCCGCCACTGGAGGAGACTGATCTGATGCGGGCGGACCACAGAAGTTATTGTTGTGGCCTCAGGGGAGCGGAGATTTGGTGCGGAGAGGCACTGGAGAGGAGCAGTTTGGGCCAATGTGCTGGTGCTCCCAAAGCCAGGGGGACCCGAGAAGCACCAAGGACTTGAGGCAGAGCCACGCAGTGAGAAGCGTGGAGGAGCGGTGGCCCCAGGGTACCAGTGAGTCAGCAGAGGAGGGGCAGTGTGTGAGAAGGCTATGGTGGCTCTGCT
This sequence comes from Calotriton arnoldi, assembly GCA_963921515.1. Taxonomy (NCBI): domain Eukaryota; kingdom Metazoa; phylum Chordata; class Amphibia; order Caudata; family Salamandridae; genus Calotriton; species Calotriton arnoldi. The sequence continues at coordinate 1,953,645 of CAWUFW010002938.1, read as the reverse complement.
GGACAGCAGCCATCGGCCTGAGAGTACCCCCCTCTTATTTCACCCACCCCTGTAGGAGCCTGAGAAAGGGAGTGGGCCCTCGCAAATGAGATACTGAGTGAGAACCGGGGCCAAGGATGACATAGACCGCCGGCCAGTCGGTTAGAGCTCCTTTTCCCATGAATAACCATTGGAGGCCCCCATCCTGTAGTGGTTTGGCCCATTTGGCAGAGGGTGGGCAGGCGGGCAGCAGGAAGTGCCCTGGTATGATTACCAAGGGGAGAGGACACAGGGGCATATTAGCAAGAACAGGCGAAAATTATCGCTAACCGCGCTTAGCGCGTATTTATTTAACGCCGCCTATCGCTGGATATTATCACGGAGATAATATGCTATTAGCAAGGTTTATCTCCAATGCGATAAAAATATCCAGCGATAGCGGGTGAATGCGTGGAATATCGCTGGAAATCCAGCGATATTCACGCATTAACGCCATGGTGGACTTAAGCTGACAATCCACCTCCTATTCTACAAACAGGTAAGTCATGTTTTTAGCAGGTGTTAAATTCTAGCGATATTCGCGCTAGCGCAAATTTTTTTATCGCTTCGCCTGCGTTGCTAATAGGGGGAAGTTGTGTTAGCGACTGTTTTCAGTTGCTTTTAGTTGGGAACGCCTACCTTGCATGTCATTAGCGATAATTATCGCTGGCATGCAAGACGATGGGAAAACGGGCCGCTATCGCCAGAAAGCTGTCGCTAACGCCTGTTAGCGACAGCTTGCTGATAGGGCGATAAAAAAATCGCCGCTTTAGCGGCAAAAAGTGCTGCTAAAGCGGCGATAACGCCCTTGCTAATATGCCCCACAGTCTGTTGTTGTGGGGGTTTCCACTCCTCCCCTTCCCTCTGTTATACCATTAGAGGCTTGGGGAGACCCACTTCTTTGTGCCCCCCCTATTGTGCTACCGAAGCTGGAGACCAGCATCCCTTGGGGCAAAGTTGATAGGAAACGTAAGGGGGCCACAACAATGGGAGTGGCTGGATGGACTAGTGAGTCTTTCTAATGGGGAAGACCCAAGGGTGGTTTTCCACTGCAGCAAGATGGTCAACACCAAACAAAGTGGCCCACGATATGACAGGGGAGCCCGTGTGACAGCTAGCTCAAGGTGAGGGTCGATATGTGCCTGGAGGCCCACACTGCCATGATCCTGAGGCAATTCAGGACACTAAGGACACGCTGAAGAAAAAGATAGAGGCAGTTGTGGTGAATGTGGGCCTCCTGCGAGCAGACCACAAGAAATTGGCGGGCATAACGGATGCTGCTGAGTCTATGCTTGCTCAATTTTGACCTGCCATAGCAGACAACGAATCCAAACTGCACAAACTGCAGAGAGAAGTGTATACTCTAATAGCAAAGCTAGAAGACGTAGAGGGTAGGACCCGGCGCAATAATGTCTGCCTGGTGGGGATGCCAGAAAAAGCAATGGGGCTATGCACTGAACTGTTCGTGAAGCAATGACAGACAACGATGGTTCTGGCGGGTGGATGTCAGCCCTGTTTACAGTGGGGCGAGCACATTGGGTGCCTGGGAGGCTGGGGGCATACCCCAGACTAATAGTGGCCCATCTTCTAAACTTTAGGGGCAGAGATAATATTCTACAGCTTACACATTCTCATGGGCCTTGGCAAACCTAAGGGAGCCCGGTCAACATCTATCCTAACTACGCCACCGCGGTACAGAACCAGGATGAAATGTTCCTGAGAGATAAAAAGCACCTGAGCTACCTCAGCATCAAACATGCCTTTTGTACCCGGTGCCTCCGTATTAGGATTGGCTCTCAGGCATATTTGTTTGCAACGCCAGCAGAGGTGTAGGATTGGTTGGTAAGACAAGGCCAATCACTGCCTGAGACTTGGGCAAGGGAACATTCATCTGGTTGGTGGACACAGAAATCGAGATTTCATCCACACTATAGTGCTAGGGTAACCTCTTCCAAGGTGGAGAAGCAAGAGGTAAGGGGCAAAGTGGTATGGAACCTGCAGCGTGAAGCCCTGGCACCTTCATGGAACCAGTGGGAGGCCCTAGACAGAGGTTCTAGACAATTGGATGAGGGCACTGTGGCCCCTGGAGTGGATGTTGAGGACCTTTATTTCCCAGTAGTCACTCCTATGACCGCCGGTGAGGTTGTGTGATGTCCAGGTCTTGAGAGTGGAGACCAGATGAGCGGATCTTGATGAAGGCGGTATAGCTTCAGACTGGCCACTGGTGAGCATCCATGGACTGTGCCAGCAGGGATTGGTATCAGTGGACCATATCCTTGAACAGTTAAAGCAGTTGGTAAGTTATGCACATTGTTGGTGTGGGCGACAGGCATCTCGGTCATTGGGGGGTGGGTAGTTTTGAACTTGCAGCATGAAGCAATAAGGAGGCTGGGGTGGGATGGGAGGGACAGGAGGTTGAGGTGGAACAGTATAATTGTTGTTGTTTAAAGGGACATGAGGTGCCAGATGAAGGACACCTGGATACCACCAAAGATCTCACAAATTAAGTTCGTCTTTTTAAGAGCAGACGTCCCCCTCAAGATTCTGTCCTGGAATGTAAACTGCCTCTGCAAAAAACTGAAAAGAGAGGTGGTGATGAAGTTCTTGGCACAACATTCCCAAAACCTAACCTTGCGACAAAAAACACACCTAGCTTGCAATAATTGAGCATTTCTGGGTAGAGACCGATACAAGATTTTGGTACTCGCGGGCTGCTTCAAGAGGTCCAGGGGGATGAGGATCCTTGTCCGTAGGTCCCTACTTTTCTTGTTGACGAACACATGGGTAGACCCCTCGGGGTGTAGGGCAGCAGTAGAGAGTACGTGGAACGGGCAGAGTCTGGCTGTGGCAGCCTGGTACCTCCCCCCTGACCTCCAGTGGGCGGCCTGAAAAAGATGGGGGATTGGTTGGCTGGGATTCCTGACATACTTTTAGTGGTGGGTGGGGACCTCAATCTGATAATGCAGGGAGAAATGGATAGGATACTGCAGTTGGGAGGGACGCCCAGGGATGACACAACTTCGAACATGTATGGCGGCCCTGGGGTTGGTGGACTTGTGGCGGGCTTCACACCCAGGGACTAGGCAATCCCAAACAAGACTTGACTATTTCTTGGTGCTGATGTCCCAATTATACAGATATCAGAATACGGCCTATCTTCCGAAAGGTATCTCAGATCACTCCCCACTGCTCACCGAACTTTGGTGCCCGGGTGTGGGTGCTCGCTCTTGCTGGCTCCTGAACCTCTGGAAGATGATGGGCTAGGACACCCAGAGACATGTACAGAATGCAAAGTCTGCCTGTTTTCAGGCAAATGAGGTATTGGTATCCTTGGGGACGGTTCTCTGAAAGGCATACAAAATGGTTGTGAGAGATCATATTATGTCCCACGTCACAGGGAAGAGACGAGACAGGACAAAAATGGTACTGGAACTGGAGGACGAGTTCCAGAGGGGCGGGGTGGCAACCGTGGCACCAGATCCTGACCTGGTGTAGCACCTGTAGGATTGGTTGGTAAGACAAGGCCATTCATTGCCTAAACTATACAGACAGAAACTGCAGAAGGAGGCTAGGATGCTCTACAGGGTAAAACAGAGTAGGATCTATGAGCAAGGTGATAAAGCAGGGAAGTTCTTGGCCTAGCTGGCCAAGAGAAAAGTGGGCCAGAGATGGATCTCCATGATTCATTCAACCCAGACTACAATGAAAAACTCACCCGAAGGCCTAGCTAAAGAGTAGGAAATCGCCAGGCCCTGATGGCTTCTCTCCATAATTCTTTACATGTGTTAAAAGCAAAGTAGTACAGCTGCTCCAGGACATGTTCTATGGTGCTAGGACATGGGGTGAGCTCCCCAGAGATCTTAGGCAGGCTCATACAGTCCTCATACATAAGCTAGGTAAGGTACCAGAGGACTGTGCATCCTATCAGCTAATATTTCTTTTAAATATTGAGGGGCATATTCACAAGGACTTATCGCCGAGTTATCGCCACCTTAATGCATCAAAAGTGGAGATAGATTTAACGCCCCATTCACAAGTGGGTGCAAACTGCAGACAACGCAAGTATTCCTGCGATAACTGCCGCAAAATTTACCTCCACGGGTGACACCACCAACTAACCCTAATGAGATGCAGAGTAGGCGTTCCCGTTCAAAAACACACGAAAACACCACTACACCACATTCACAACGAACTGCCAGATCTGCGAACCAAAAACAGGCGATAAGCCGCGGTAGCAGCAGGGATTTAACACCTGCCTTCTGCTGGCGTTAAGCAGGATGACTACCTGCAGTATGAAAGGGAGCCCAGCCCAGAGCCACATCTGAAGACCCACAGATGCCATGGAGACAATGATCATGCAGCTCGGAGAGCCATGAGGGCCACAACACCCACCGCCACCACTGCCAGCCCCCCCACCCGGGACAAACACATACCGTGCACGACACAAGAGCCACAAAAAGCGCATGATGTCGCACAATGACAACAAGAAACACATGTGTGGTCAGAAGAACGAGAAACAGTCACTCATCATTGAAGTAACAACCAAAAACTTTATTGAATACAACACAAAACACCAATGCGGAAGACTCCTGCTGGGTCCGTCCGGGACAATCTTGATGTCACAGCCTGGAAAATAAAGCACAAAATCAGAACGTGTGTCATGCCCACATCAAAGGAGTGAGACACAGAGAAACAGAGAAGGAAAGAAAGGCAGAGAGAGAAAGAGAGAGAAGGAAAGGAAGGGAGAGAGAGAGAGAGAAGGAAAGGAAGGGAGAGAGAGAGAGAGAAGGAAAGGAAGGGAGAGAGAGAGAGAGAAGGGAAGGGAAGGAAGGGAGAGAGAGAGAAGGGAAGGAAGGGAGAGAGAGAGAGAGAGAGAGAGAAGGAAAAGAAGGGAAGGGAGAGAGAGCGAGAGAGAAGGGAAGGGAGAGAGAGCGAGAGAGAAGGAAAGGAAGGGAGAGATAGAGAGAGAGAAGGAAAGGAAGGGAGAGAGAGAGAGAGAGAATGAAAGGAAGGGAGAGAGAGAGAGAGAGAATGAAAGGAAGGGAGAGAGAGAGAGAAGGAAGGAAAGGAAGGGAAGGGAGAGAGAGAGAGAGGGAGAAGGAGGGACACTGCCGCCCCTGCGCACCAAGGCACCACTGCTCACCTGCTGCCACCGGTGTGTCTCCAACCACGTGCCGGTATACACTGCAAGCCACCAGGTCTGCAATCTGTAATCGAGGCCAGAGTCAATCATGGCAGAGTCCATCTCACTGCACACAGCAACAACGCCTGTCCGCCCCTGCGCACACATGCAGCCGCACCCTAGCCCCTCCCGCCGGCCAGCGTGGCTGTCCGCCCTTGCGCACCCAGGCCCCACTGCTCACCTGCCGCCAACGGTGTGTCCACCAGTGGGCACACCACGTGCCCGTGCAAGCCCCAGGCCCAGGTCCCGCCACCATGGCATGCTCCACATCATGCAGACCCGCACCGCGGCCCAGCAGGTCACACACATGACACTGAGTCCTGAGGCATCAATGGCAGAGACCACATCAGTGTACACGTCATCATCGCAGGCCGCACACCCGCTCAGCAATTTCGGTGCCTCTAACCCTGTGCAACCCCAGTCAGCGCCACGTGGTGGTAGGCCCGTGACGGCCGCAAGGCTTCGGGTGCCACTAATCCTGTGCAACCCCAGTCAGCACCACGTGGTGGTAGGCCCGTGACGGCCGCATGGCTCCGGGTGCCACTAACCCTGTGCGCAACAAATCATGGGCCCTTTATGATTGAGAATCGTGGAACGTCCGTCATCCAGTCACCACCAGCAGTGGGGAATGTGACGTTATCGGCCCCTTATATTGGCGGGGTCACATGGCCTGTGACGCCTGTGCCGGATGGGTGTGGTGTGTGTGCAAACCTGCCCTCAGGGAGTGGCCGTGACATGCCGACAACTAGATCAGCGACCTGCAGACCACTAGCGTGTAAACCTGCGACTTCTAGCTATGTGGCCCCCCCTCGGAGCGTAAGCGGAGTGGTCTGGCCTGGCGTACGCCGGACCAGCGCAGGGCTTGCAACAATGACTCGGGGGCTCTGGGCATGGTTCAGTCCATGTCCGGACAAGGAAGTGACTAATGCGTGTGTCCCTGTTGTAGTGTCTACGGCACCCGGAACGCAATCGGCAATGTAGCACACTGTGACTGGGATCCCACTAGATGAGCATCATTGACGTTAGGGGGAATCACTGACCCTACATTCAATCACACATTCATACATGAATGATGAAAGACATGACACAGCAGTGCGTTTCTGAATGTTTAATGCACATCCAGTGGAGTTTTTCAGCTGGAGCAGTACAGGGCCATGCCAACCCCACTTCACAATATGGGCCCGTGGAGGGCCAGCCAGAGTCCATCGGGGAATGACAAGTACAGCGGAAGAGGAAGGGTACAGTCCGCAGTCTGGTCGCTGTGTCATTGGTCACCATACAGGATATGGCAGTCCATGTCGCGGACCAAGGTGAGTGCAGCAGAGTGTATCGGGGGTCAGTGGAAGGTCATGGGGCGATGTGCGGCACCAAGCAGCAACAGGCCAGGTGGCGGACATGAATGCTAGTGCCTCCTTCTGATCTCAAGCCCATCCACGTCCTCGTCCTCGGATGTGTGCTCTGCCCCTCCTGTGGGTGGTGCAGTTCCGGCTGCGGCACTGTGTGCCACTGACACATCAGGGGCCGGAGGTGGATTGTCGGCCGCACTGTGTGGCAGTGACACATCAGGTGCCGGAGTGGAAATGCCTGCTGCACTGTGAGGCACTGACACACCAGGGGGCGGAAATGTGGATGGTGTAGGGGCAGCAGCATTCATCTGCGCCACGCCTGTGGCAGCAATGCCATGATGAGGACATGCAGGGCATGGTAGATCCCAGCTACATTTTGCTGATGTGCAGCGGTGGCTGCCATCCTTTCAGCCTCCATCCGCACCATGTCCTCCATGAGCCTCCGCATGTGTGCCAGCTCACGGCTGAGATCGCTGGAGCCACTCTGAGCGGACAGGTGTTCTTGTCTCTGAGTCATGACTCCAGCGATGTCAGCCAGGGCTCGTTGGAGACCATGGAGCGGCGTGTGGGTGTCCGTTAGGGACTGGAGGTGGTCCCTGATGGGACTCAGACACCCATGGATGGCGTCAAGTTTGGTAGCCATGAGGTCGAACCCCACCGCACCTGCTCAGCCATCTCCTTCTGGCTCTCCAACACACGGCGTTGGAAGGCCATGTGTTGTTCGGGGGGGGTCTTGGGAGACAGCCGGGGTTGTGGGTGCCTCCTGCTGGGTGATTTGTGGAGTGGGTGGGGTCTCCTCAATGCAGCTGGGCTGCCCTGGTCCTGGAGGTGATTGGCGGATGAGTTCAATGATGTCTTGGAGGACTTGGGTGTCGATGCTGGTGGTGTCCTCCTCGTCATCAGTGAAGAGTGGCTGGGACTGCTCTGCAGGAGGTGTTGACGGTGCCCCTGCAATGTGAAGGGGAGATGGTGTGTTACAATGTGTCCACATGTATGTAGCCGCATGGTACATGTTCACATTCAGACAGCATGGCAATGTACATTGTGACCGTCTGTAGATCAGGGCCATGATCCAGAGTCATTGTGGGTGTGCACTGTGCTCTGCTTGATTGTGCATGTGTGCCATTGTGGCCATCTCCCCCCGTCCCCCCAGTACCTGGTGGTTACTCACCCTGTTGCTGTTATGTTGTGTCATGTCGAGCAGTGTCCGGTGCCCCGACTCCTGCCACGGTCTCCACACTGATGACTGTCGACACCAGCTCCTCCATGTCATCCAGTTCCAGCTGTGGCGCTGGGCTCCCACCTCCAGTCTGCATTGCTGCCTTCTGGTTGCCTGCGAGTTTCTCCTTGGTTTTGCGCTTGATGTCAATCCATCGCCTCTTGACCTCGTCCATTGACCTCTTGTGCTCTCCGACGGCATTCACCTTGTCCACGATGGACCGCCATATTCCATTTTTGGTGCCCAATGACACATTGGAGGTGACGAACAGTTGTTGATGGTGTTCTATCACCTCCGTGACCAGGATTCTATTCTCCTGCGGACTGAACTTCGTCTTCCTCCTTTTCTTGTCCTTGCCCTCCCCTGTCCCCGAGGTCCCAGGCTGGTGTCCAGGGGGCTTGTGGGGTTCCGCTCGTCCTCTGCGCCTGCTCCGGCTGCCTCCATGGTGCTTCGGTGTTGGTCATTTTGTGTTTGTGTGTTTTTTCAACTTTTGTAGTGATTTTCCCGCCTGCCGTGGGTGTATGGCAGGCCTGGCGCTGCTTATCGCTGATTTCCTAATCGCGGGTTGGCACATCGCGTGTTTTTTTGCGTTGGGGTTTGGGTTTTTATCACCGTTGCGGTTGTTGTATCGCGGACATTGTCCGCGTTATCGGGAGACTATCGCATGGTACCGACGTGTTGTGAATTCCACGTTAACACGGGGTTATTTTTCCACGATAGACTGCGATGTGTAAAGTTGCGTTAACATTTTTTGGAGGTGTTTAGCGCACGTTCTTGTGAATATCCCCCTGAATACGCATTATTGCAAATTGATCCAAACCTCACTGCCCAATTGTCTTTCTTCGGCACACCTCGAGTGACCAAGATCCGGGTGCGTGGTTGTGGCTTTGTTAGTAGGCCCGTTTTTTACTCCCGTGCTTTTGTGTATGTACTTTTTATTTTATTTATTTAATTTCTGGTTCTATCTTTGGATGTGACCGAGAAACGACATTTCTGCAGCCGAAAGACTCATAATAAAGGAATTTCCTGTGTACGGAGGAAGATCTGAGTAGATACTGCCATCTTCTGGCCACTAGCAAATTACATCCTGGTCATGGTGATAATGCATGTACCTGTGCTATTCTGGGAACTTCCCTTTTTCATCGTGGGTATATGTTTTAAGTTCTGCAAATGAGGACCCCACAACGGTAACTGTTTTGCTTTGTGAACACCGTTTTTATATGATTTTATCAAATTATATGTCCAACTATTGAATTTATTTCAGAGCTCAGATCCAGTGTCACTAGGTCAGTGGAAAGCTGTGATAGTTGTGCCTGGTGGTGACATATCAATCAACAGTGCAATAGGTGCAGTGGTACTGGGGCCTGGGAACGTGAAGGGCCTCCTGCATACCCGTTTTTTTCTACCAAACCAAAAATAGGAGCCCAGTTTCGTTTCTTGCATTAAGGCCCTTTGAATCCTTGCAACACCAGAACAACCAAATCAACTCAATAATATTAAAATAGAGTTAGTGGGGTCCTTTCACTTCTGAAGGGGGATATCAACAAGGGGCCGCGGTAATCATCGCAAATCGCACTTAGCGCGATTTGCATTATCGCCGTATATCGCCGGTTCACATCGCCGTGTTAGCGGCGTATTTACAACGATTTGCTAACAGGCGATGTTAAACCTTCGATATACGGCGATTTAAAGCAATATCGCCTCAAAACCAGCGAAGTCTGCATTGCGCAGAGTAAAATGTTGATAATAGGGAGAAGTGGATGTAACCTTACAATCCACCTCTCATTATGCACATGGCTAAGTCGGAAAATTTCCAGACGATAGTTTTCGGCGATGTCAGCGGTTAGCGCTGCTTTTTTCATCGCTGCGCGTTGTCTGGGCCGGCTTGTTGATACCGCGATGTGCGGTTAGCGATCAATTTCCCTGTTCTTTCCTGAAGATACGCCTACTTTGCATCTCATTAGCGATGCAAAGCGAGGCATTACTAAAAAGGCAGCAAACATGCGCTAATGCATGTTTGCGCTGCCTTGTTAATAGGGCGATGGCATTATCTCCGCTTTAGCGGTGAAAAGTGCCGCTAAAGCGGAGATAAAGCCCTTGATAATATGCCCTGAAGTTGGCTTGCTAGGACTAAAGTGGGTGTGGTTTAACAAGTGTAACTGAGGGCCAGATGTACGGCCCTTACATTTTGTGAGTCGCAAATTGCGTCGCTTTGCGACTCGCAATTTGCGACTCACAAAATGCAATTTACTACAGTGTCTCAGACACTGTTAGCGATTCCTAATTGGGTCGCAAACTGCCTGCCTCATTAATATTCATGAGGCAGGTGCTATTTGCGACCCCAATAGGAATGGCTATAACTCCCATGGGATGGTGGCCCGCTGGGGTCAGCAGACCACCATGTCTGTAACTGCTTTTTTAATAAAGCAGTTTTTATTTTTTTAAATGCAGCCCGTTTTCCTTAAAGGAAAACGGGATGCATTTAAAAAAGAAAAATGAAACTTTTCAGTTTCATTTTTTAAGGGCAGGCAGTGGTCCCTGGGACCACTGCCTGCCCTTAAAAAATATTTTTCCACCCATTCACAAAGGGGAAGGTGTCTCTTGGGTACCCCTTCCCGTTTGCAAGTGGCTTACCACCTACTTGAAGTAGGTGGTAAACTACAAGTGTTTTGCGACAGCAAATGCGGTTGCAAAACAATGGTACATACCATTTGGACTCGCTATTAGGAAGGGACGCCCTTGGCACACCCCTTGCTAATAGCGAGTCACAAACCCTATTTTGCTAGTCGGTAATTGGTTACTGACTCGCAAAATAGGGTTTGTACATGGGCCAGACTAATTTTGCGGTCGCAAACGGGCTGATTTCCCATTTGCGACGCAAAAAACGGTCGTATATCTGGCCTTAAGAACCCTGTATAAGAGACATAGTCTATGCAGTTAAGAGCATGGCCGAAGACATGTAAGAGCAAATGTACTATTTGTTCACTCAATCCAGTGCAGCAACCAAAATTTCTGTGTTGTGTGAAAGGCACAGCTGCTGCTCACTTCCCGAGTGCTGGTGCACCACCTAGCGTCATGCACAGACCTTTTGACCATTGTGCAGAGGTGTTTGCGTGAGTCTAACATAGATTTTGTCAAATAAAATGCTTAGACTTAGGGGCATAGTTATTAATAGTACACACAGAGCAGAACAGCAAGACAAATTGCTGCACTGTGTTGTGTGAAAGGGAGAGAGGTGAACATCAACATATTTACCAAGATATGGCACTGTTTAGCTCCCTCTATGCTTTGCCACACTTGTGGCTGTCTAGTGCTAATGCAGACACCCTGGCGCCATGATGCACGGATGCCTGTGTTAGAGGAAAAATTGTTTTTGTGCAGGAAGGGATACCTTTGTTGCACACACCGAGGTTTACAAGTCTTTGTAAATCTGGGTTTGCCTCAAAATACATGGTTGGAAGCTGGGGAACGCCCCTGCTCCACCCATATAACGCCTACCCGACACAAAGTAACGCAAGGCAGCGCTAATTGCGTTACTTTGCATTTACGAAATCATGCAAAGCCACATAAATTAACTTTGCACGGCTTAGTAAATGCTTAAATTGATTTTGCATCGAGGCTCCACCACAAAAATGGCACAACCCCAACTCAAAATGTTAGTAAATCTGAGCCTTATTTTTGAACTTTTCTTAATTTGTATGTATACTGTACAGCACAGCACACATGCAAAACACGCATGCACACAAACAAAATAAGAAAAGTGTGGAGAAAAGAAAACTTTTCACCTTTGCGCCTACCTCAATGAGGCATACGTTTTTTGGCACAAAGCACTGTCTACTAATGTTAGTAAATAGGCCTTTGTGTCAAACAACCATGGCTGGCAGCATGGGAACCCAGGTACCAATCATGGGATGCCCACTTGTATCAACATAGCAAATAGAGCTACTTTGCATTATTTTTAGAAAACCTTTCAAGTTTTGCTCTGGAAGCAAACCACAAACCAAGAGTTTGCACCAGTTTGAGTCACTTTTAGTGACTTTGCACCAGCGCCAAGTGTTGATAAATCTGGCCCGTGGACTGGACTTACAATGGCCTCCCTCAGGAGGAAAGACTGTGGGGCTTATTTACAAGCCCCTTGCGCCACCGGTACGTCACTTTTTCCCATGTTAAAAGTGACGCATCGGCGGCGCAAGGGGCTTGCAAATAAGCCCCCGTGTATATAAAACAGACACTCTCCCACTTGGTCTGGCCCCTCTTACCTTCAAAAGCCTTAGCGGAGGCTGCCTTCGAGGGGAGGGGGCGGGGGCAGAGGCCGGACTCCTCCTGAGTAATGGATTGAGGAATTGAGGAATGTACCTAGTCTGCCTGTCGGGCCACTGGGTTGTTAGTCCCTGTCATAAATGAAACCTGTCTAAATTGGCCCTGTGGAGGATGCTCTGGGAACGGAAGTTGATCCATCTCACCGGCAGCCTTCTCCACCTCCCTCGAGGATGGTGCATCTAAGAAGGGGCAACAGCCTTCAGAGCTGTCTGTGAGTGGTACGGTTAATGCCACCAGGAGAGTAGCATTGATCCATTGTTACACCAGCCCATCCCAGTGAAATAAGGACAGTGAAGACAGTGCTTCGTGGAAGATTGATAGGATGGAGGGACTCAAAGAGGAGCCGCATCAAAGGGAAGCTAGAAATCACGTGCAAGGTGTGTGGCCTATGTAATTATGTATTTGGGAAATTGTATGTGGGCTAGAACCAGGTGAAACTCTGCATATGCTTTTCCTTGGGTGCTGACCATATTTTAATATCTGTGTTCTTTATTCGCACATATTGTATACAATTATAGTTAAAATGTGCACTTGTATCACCAATGCTCTGTGCGATCAGCAGAGAGGCCAAGTGAAGGGGAGCATACTGCTTTCAACCTTAACTCCAGAATTCCAAAATGGTTGACACCCATCCACATCCTGAACTCATCCAGAAACCTAGCGGCGGGCGACTCAGTTTGCAGGCTTTACTATACATGGCATCTACGTTGGCAAAAGCAAACTGCAGGTACACAACTCCTGGAACAGGGAACGCCTCCACGGACTAGCAATATATGCACTGTGCACAATGAAGAATACTAGTAAAAAGTAAGCACGGGTGACCTCGCTGTCTTGTTACTTTTAGTGTTGCTACATTCATTGTCTAGAAAGGAATCCGGGCTGACTATGGGGCACTGAAGGTTGCAATGTTATTTTTATTTACAATCCGCACTAGGTACTTACACGGCCCACCCCACTGACTGCCCTCGAGCCAGGACATTAGTCCCAATACCGGCAACATCCCCCCACTTTCCCATAGGCGAACGTGCATAAATAAAACCACAAGACACTTTGTTTATGGGAAAACTGTCGCAGGTTTATTCCATACAAGAGTATGCAATAAGGTGGGTTATCTTACGGGCGATCCATGGGCAGGCAGCCGTCCAACCTATGCTGCCCCTGCCCGCCTGATGAGCCAGCACTGTGGGATGTATGCCTGGTCAGCGCTACACCTTTGTTGATCCACCACTGGATCACGTGTCCCTTGTTACCATCCTACTCACGCCCCTTTCAGGGCGGAGCGTATCAGGGCAAACCCCCGGTTGGTCAGGCCCCCAACCGCCCGATGGACTAACGGGGCGCCGTCGTGGTTCTCCAGGTCCCTGCCCTGAGGATCCTGGTCTTTGGCTCTGGCACCCCTATTGTGCCGCGCAGAGGTACCCTTACTGTACCCGTCTGCCGCAGTGGTACCCTTACTGTACCGGACTGCTTCCAGATCGCCCTGTAACTCCGCCTGCAACACAAAAGTAAACATTAAAACATTCAGTATACTTTGCCCACCAGCCCAGCCGAAGGGTAAGAGGAAGGGAGGGAGACGGCGAGGCTGGCGGCAAAGAGGCCGCTGGGAGGGTCAGAGGGGTATACATACCCTCCCTCCCCCCCCTGGGCGTACCGGAAGTGACGCCCACACCCCCAACAGCGGGCTCCAGGCGGAAACCCTCTGCAGCTAGGGCGAGGGGTAGGCTTGTGCCGCAATGGCACTAAAGGGCCGCCCTTTTAGGGGGGCCACCTTTGGGGGCGGCGGGCAGCCACATAGTCCCAATACCGGCAACATCCCCCCACTTTCCCATAGGCGAATGTGCATAAATAAACCACAAGACACTTTGTTTATGGGAAAAACTGTCGCAGGTTTATTCCATACAAGAGTATGCAATAAGGTGGGTTATCTTACGGGCGATCCATGGGCAGGCAGACGTCCAACCTATGCTGCCCCTGCCCGCCTGATGAGCCAGCACTGTGGGATGTATGCCCGGTCAGCGCTACACCTTTGTTGATCCACCACTGGATCACGTGTCCCTTGTTACCATCCTACTCACGCCCCTTTCAGGGCGGAGCGTATCAGGGCAAACCCCCGGTTGGTCAGGCCCCCAACTGCCCGAAGGACTAACGGGGCGCCGTCGCGGTTCTCCAGGACCCTGCCCTGAGGATCCTGGTCTTTGGCTCTGGCACCCCTATTGTGCCGCGCAGAGGTACCCTTACTGTACCCGTCTGCCGCAGTGGTACCCTTACTGTACCGGACTGCTTCCAGATCGCCCTGTAACTCCGCCACAGCCCTGGGGGCGGCCACCGTCGCAGCCAGGGCCCCCCACCACTGCACCTCCTATTACCTGCAACCTGCCCTTTCCAAACATTCCTGTAAATCTAGGAGAAACAGGTCCATCCCCACCGGGGACAAGTGGACCCCGTCCTCCTCAAAGTACCCTTTAACGTTTGCCTGGATGAGTTCATGCCTGATAAAGCCCAACCCCCTCTGCCCCAGGAACTTGCGCATAGCACTGTTGACCCGCTTGCGCGAATGTTCTGCTGCCTCCCTTGACCTGGCACTGCGCCAATGCAAGCGGGGGGTTATTTCAGACCAAAACAGTTTGCAGTGACCCAAACGCCTGCTTAGTTCGCCAAAGTCCGTTTTAATGGCCCTGAGTAATCCCCTCCTCCCCTTGGTCATGAGATCATTGCCCCCCAAATGGATCACCAAGACATTGGGCGGGGCTCCCCCCAGGGCCAGGCGTTGCTTGAGCCGGTTAATGATGCTGTTCCATCTCATACCTGGGAAACCCATCCAAATAAATTGAGTGTCGTGAAACCCCCGCATCCAGTTCCTGCTCTTGGCCCACTTTTCCAACCTGGCCACGTACGAATGGCCGATCACCCATACGCGAACACCTAAAGAAACGAACGCCATTCTTTATCAACTGTTTATTACTCAGATAATCATATTTGAACACGACACTGCAAAACACGGCACTCCAAAATTATTTACATACTGTGCAGTCAAGGGCGAATATACCGTTCAAAACAGCGCGACTGCCAACGCCCCACCTTTTTAATGCCTGCCGGTTCCATGCCTGCTTTGAATGCAGCCGTGGCTGCCCCAATCCTGAATGAATGGCTTGAATACTTTTTGTCAGGGCTGGCCAGGCCGGCGCGCGCCAAACATGCACCCATGACCCGTTCCACTTGAAATTTAGTCAGGGGGGTCAGGTCTGCATGTACCAGGAAATAACCCTGTGTTGCGGGGCGCACCGCTACGTAGTCCCCTACTCTAGCGACCGGGCAGTACCTGGGATCCCCTAGCGGGTTAAGAATCACCTCAACCCCACGCCCTGCCTGGTCAGTCTTAGACCTTCTTATGCGGAGCACCAGCTGGGCGGCCAGCTTCACGTCTTGCATGCCAAGTGCATCCCCAGACCTATCCGCCTTGGATCTGGCCACCAATTTGCTCATCCTGAATGCCCCAAAGAATGCTAAACAAAAGGCGGCTGCTAGTAGGCTGGCCTCGTAAGGAGAGTGCGCAACCTGCTGCAGGACATCAAGCATACCCTGGAGCCTGTGGAAATCGATGGCCCCCCTGTTGTCCGGCACCCTCACTTCCTCCCTGGCCCAGCCCTTAAGAGCCGCCCGTAACCGAAAAGACCTGGCCGGATCAGTCCCACCCTTCAGTTTCTCATCGTGGCACACTGCCGCCAGGTGGCTGGACACCCAAGAGTGGCTCCTCCCTTGGTCCTTAGCCCATACCACAAAGGCCTCCACCTTCTGTTCCAAAGGAAGGGAGCTGGTGCCCAGAATATCAGAGACGCCCCAGAATGTTGCACAGTGGGCCTTGTACTTCTTCCTGGTTCCTGGAGCCAAGGACCGTTCCCCAATCTCCCTCAGCCATTGCTCCACTGCAAGATGAGCCACAGATGCGCTGGAAAGGGGGTCATCTCCGCTCTCGCTCGCGGCCAGGCCTCCCGGAATCGGAGCCACTGAAAACGAGAGAGAGCGTCAGCGGCAACATTCTTGACCCCCTCAATGTGCCTGGCCCTGAACTCAATGTTGTGGCGCAGGCCGGCCCTGACGAGCTCTCTTAGCAGGCAGAGCACTAGTGGGCACCTAGCTGACTGACCATTTATCGCTTGTACAACCGCCATGTTGTCCGACCAGAAGACCACCCTCCTGTTCGCTAGCGCAGAGGGCCATAAATGCAGGGCGATGACGATGGGGAAGAGCTCTAGTACTGTGATCTTGGCTGTGATCCTGCGCCGGTGCCAAGCGTTGGGCCATTTCTGCACGCACCACTCCTCCCCCATGATGGCTCCAAAACCCTCCCTCCCGGAGGCGTCAGTGAAAAGGCACAGCTCAGCGCTGCCTGCCCATGGCGCCCTCCAGATCACAATTCCGTTGAATTGTACCATGAATTCCGCCCAGGTCGCCAGGTCTACCTTAATGCCTTTTCCCAACCTGACCAAATGATGTTTCCTGCGGACGCCTGACGTGGCCCTGGCCAGTCTCCTTGAGAACACCCTCCCAGCCGGGATGACTCTAGCTGCAAAATTGAGCTTGCCCATGAGACTCTGGATCTCGCCCAAGGGTGCCTTGTCTCTGCCCAGTAAGCTTTGGATGTCGTTGCGCAACTTCTGCACCTTCCCGGCAGGGAGCCTGGACTCACCCTTGACGGTGTCCAGCTCAATGCCTAGGAACGTGAGAACCTGCGCCGGACCCTCAGTCTTACCCGGCGCCAGGGGGACCCCCAGGCGAGCCGCCAAGTCCTGGAAGCACCGCAATCCCTCACTGCACTCCCGAGACCCTAATCTCCCGATGAACAAAAAATCATCCAGGTAGTGGGTCACTCCCTCCTGGCCATGTTCCCAGTGAAGTGCCCACTGCAAGAAGGAGCTAAAGGCCTCGAAATACGCGCAAGACACCGCACAGCCCATGGGCATGCAACAATCAAAGTAAAGTTGACCCTGCCACTTAAACCCCAACAGGTGCTGGCTGGACGGGTGTACTGGCAGTAGGCGAAAAGCAGATTCTATATCCGCCTTGGCCAACCAGGCCCCTTTGCCAGCCCTCCGCACCATGTCAATGGCCATGTCCAGTGAGGAATAAGAAACTGAACATGTGCCCTCCTCTAACCAGTGATTTACTGAATCGCCCTCGGGGTATGACAAATGGTGAATCAGCCTAAAGGTCCCAGGTTCTTTCTTGGGGACTACACCCAGCGGGGATACTATAAAGTTCTCCAGTGGGGGTGAGTTGAAGGGGCCAGCTACCCTGCCTAGTGCCACCTCCTTTTGGATTTTTTCTCCTACGACTCTTGGCAGTTCTTTGGCGGACCTCAAATTATCAGCATCGCGGCTACAGTGCGGCCCCTGGAACGGAATCGTGAAACCTTCGAGAAACCCCTGCGCTAGAAGCAGCCTGTCTTTGGTGTTGTGGTGCTGCCGCAGGAGCGGGAGGAGATTCTGCAATATGATGGGGAGGGCCCTTTGTTGGGAAAGTTTGGTTGAGCGGAGACCAGAGCTGGTTGGCAACAGGGGGGCGGCGCCGGGGCGGTGTTCCTGACTGGGTTATTAACTGTTCTGTTTACCAGGGGGGTGGGACTATCCCGTTTTGAGTTGCATGACATGGCCGGATGTGCGGCCCCACACTTGCTGCAGTTGTGGGCGAATTTGCATCCTTTGCCCCAGGTGCAAGATCCTGCATTGTATAACCGGCAGGTGCCGGATGCGAACCTCTTATTCCCTTGTTGCTGCCCCCCCGTTGCTGGGTTCGAAAAGGCTGTTTGAAGGTGCGTTTACCAGATTTTTGGAGGCCCCTGGATTATCACCACCTTTCTGCGCTTTGCCCCCTTTTCCCTGCACTCTGTAGTTGGTCTACCCATATGTTGGATCCAGAGTTGGATCTCCTTTGGTCCCACACTAATTCTGGACATAATGACATCCTCTTACGGAACTCCTGATCATAGTGAAACCATCCTAACCCGCCCGACAATTTTGCCTCCTGTTGGATGGTGTGGGAATACTGCATCAGGGCAGGGCCCTGCTCTGGGTGTCTTTCCATTATTACTGCTGAGAGAATCGTGAAGGCCTCCACCCAATTCTCTATTGTCTTGTCTGGCCAGCGTTGGTACGGCACTTTCTTGTCCTCCTCTTTTCCCCCCATCTTCCTGGTGTCTAAACCTGCCTTGCTGTGCATAAGTAAGGTCAAGATGTCCACACATTCCCTTCTCCAAATGCCTTCCTTGGCGGTCTGAGGCACCTCCCACGCCAGAGAACAACGCCCTGACGCTAGTGGAGCTACTGTTACCATTGGAGTCGTCGGGGGGCCAAACTTGCGGTGGACAGACTTGTGGGCAGGTGGGGGGGGGAGATGGTCTGCACCAGCGGTGAAGCGGGCGCAGGGACGGGAGAGGGAGCAGGAGGAGCCGCTGAGGCAGGAGCGTTGCTGGTAGAAGGCGCTGCCGTCATCTGCTGTCCCTCCCCGCTGGAGGGAACCATATCTTGCCCTGCACTACGCCTAGGTGCCGTCACACTCACTCCTGCCTCTGGGGCGGCTACCATACTGCTTGCCCCGCTTGCAGGCAATGCCCCACCGGCCTGGCCCGCCCAAACCTGAGTAATTGAAGGTGGCACCCTGGGCACCAGCGCTGCGTCCACAACTAAAGGGGGCGCCTCCAATCTGTCCAAGCGTGTCTGAAATGTATTCATCAAAGCCAACATGTTGTCCATTGCCTTACCGATTTTTACAATGTTCGCGTCGCCCGTTGTGGCAGGGGGCGGAGGGTTAGCAGGAGCAGCAACGGCGCTGGAGGCTGTTGCGCAGCCACCACCCTGGCCTTGGCCGGGGGGGGGGTCCGCAGGGAAGTCTTTGTTGGTGGGCCTTCGTGACCTCTTTGGTCTGGAAGGCGCCAGCTCGGGTGGTCCCGCCTGGCTTCCTGACGGTTGGTCTAGTGACACCCCGGAATCCTCCTGCCCACAGGCGTCAAGCATCCCTTGAGCCCATTCCACTCCCTTGGCTTTTGCCATTGCCATAAAGGTCCCCCACACTAAATCCTGGGACGTGCTTGGTTGCGACTCTTCAACACAGCTGACTTGCGAGAATAAGAGGGCGGGGGTCCCTTGGCTGTTCATGCTGTACTTTGTCTGGCCGACTGCCCAGCCGCGCCCTAAAACAAAAGACAAAGGTGAGTCCCAGCACTGAGCCAGCAGCGAAACCTCCCAGCCGCATAGCAGCCGTTCCCATGGGCCCCCCGACCCCGGCGCGTTTCCCGCCCAGTGCCTCCCCGGTACTTACTTCAACACAGCTCCTGCCCTAGCGACCTGATCGAACGGACTAGTTTGTTGCCTTCACCCTTGTCCTGCGGTCACGTCCCAATGTTCCCCGGATGGCTGCGAGTACCGTGGATGTCCGGATGAGCTGCAATGGGGAAATAAATTCGTTTAGATGAGGCCAACGCAAGGCCATGCGACCACCGGGATGTGTCCCCTTGCCTTCCTGCCGCGCAGTCGGCTGTAAATTGGCATGGTGACTGCGGGATGGGGAAAACTAGCGGCGGGGTGGGGGGCGAGGGGGTGGTTTGCGGATGGGTCCCATTACCTGCACAGCGCCCTTGCCCGGGCCACGACCCAGCGAAGCTGCCCCTCGACGTCCGGGCCCACTCTACCTGCGAGGTGCCTCTGCACCAAGACTCAATTCGACGGAAGCAGCGTGAAACGTCCGGTCCCGACCTGCTTAGAAACAAAACAAGCGTAAGTGAGTGGTCCCCATCCCGCTGTGCGACACATCCCGATAACCAGTGAATTCCCATATCATTTCCCCAGACACCATAGTTACAATGAAGCACAGCAAAGTCACTAAATGTAGCCTCCCTGCTCCATGGGCCTTAAGGGAGGAAAGGTGAGAGGAGGGGATTTATCACAATGATTTAATGAAACATTGATGGCAGCACTCCCACTCTGAACATTGTTTTCCAAACACTGGAGCAGTATGCATTGCCGAACAAGTTGCCGCAAGAGGAGTGTCGAACTAGTTCGCCATCTAGCGGCAGTAGTTGATATTTACATTAAACTAGAGCACAACGAAAGCACTTGCTTGCTTTGTGCAATAACAGGTATAACGTAGGTTACCGCTACCTCGCATTACGAATAACAACGAAAACCGCGCTCCAATGTAATTAAGGGCATGGCTTAAAAACATGTAAGCTAAAATCTGTGTTTAGCTTAGTGTGCCGCCCGATTTGTATATTGCCGTTTCTGTCATTACATCCAGATATACGATACAACAAGTAACATCATACCTACAAAAAGTCACGACTATTGGCTTTGTCAATGGTTGTTAGTTGCATAAGATAAATAAGCAGCAACTATCCGGATTCCATCATAGGCCCCCTGCGTGTGCACTTCTGCGTGTGCCTTGTCCCTTCGTCCCCTTGGGCTATAGTGGCCACCGCGCGGGAGGGTGGCGCGCCTTCTCCGGCGGCCACCCGTGCACTACCTCGGGGAGGAGCATGACCCAAGCCGGCATGCGCGGGTCCCCGGAGGGTGAGTGCGCCAGCGTGCCTAACATCGCACCCCCAAGCAGTTTCCTGGCCAACCACCCGTGTCAGGGCCCCACCCACAGTTAGTGGCGCATACGTGCGTGTCCTGGGGCCTGCTCGGTGCCGAAGGGAGGTGCGCCTGCACCGGCAATCGCCTGCGTGCTGCTCGATGCCTGAATCACTGACCCACTCACGCAGACCTGGGTGTATGCCCCCATGAACGCCCCGCTAAGCGAATGCGCGCCCTCGACATCTGCCCGTTCTGAGTGCGGCGCTGTTGTCGCGCGTGAGCGGCGCTTGCCTCTGTACTTCTAATTCCCTGAAGCAAAGACACCACCACCATAAACACCAGGACCGGTAGCCAGGTCCCGGCACCCTTGCCGCGGGAGGGCCGGACCTCACCCTCTATCCGTCGCTTTACATAGGGCCCCATCGCTACGTGGAGCTGACGGGCTAGCACCCTGCCGATGCCAGTTCCCAGTCGCACTCCGCACCTCCACCAGACCCAAAGGGGCCCAGACTCACCGCAGCTAGCCACTGCCTCCCGAACCGGAGAAAGCGACGCAGAATAAGGAGCTGACCCAATGTGGGCCTTCCGCAACCCCCAACAGACCCAGTGCGTGTCTGTGTCCGCGGCGACTCGCCCCCACCACACATGCAGATGGGAGGCCCCCTACCAAAAAGTGAGGGGGCCCAGAGGCAACCGGCGCCACCAAGAGGCAAAGAAAACTGCCCCCCCCCCAAAGGGGGCCTCAAACTCACCTCATGTGCTCACCGACACCCCATGCTAGCACCTGCCTTAGACACCACGAGGAGCCCTGTGCACCTGAACCCAGATGCCCCCCGCTCGCCTCGCCAATCCACGACTCACGCGACCCGCGGCTCGGCCTCTGCACCCACAATGTGCACCGTGTGCCGTCTACGCCACAGCCGAATTAATTAAATAAAGAGCCCGGGACAAGACCACCCTATCTCCGGCACCCAACCAGTCCCTACACCGTCCCCCCCTGCTGCATATACCGCAAACCAGCGGCCCTCCAGCGGGGCTGAGCAGCGCACACCACGAGGGTGAAGGGGGGGAGGACGGATCACTGCGGGCTGGTGGCACTGAATTGCCTGAGAGGGGCCGACTCAACTCGCTACCCGAAGCGGTCCCTGACCGACCGCAGCCAACAACGGCAACAGTCACCGGAATCACAGGATGTTGAGCCTCCCTTGAAGTGTCTCGGAGCCCCCCCATGGCATCGGGCAAGCTAAGCCCGACTACACAGCAACTGGAAGTGTAAGCAGGAGAACCCACGCTGGCACACCGTGCTAGAAAAAGGGGGGGGGTTGAGCACCGCCACAGCACGACCGCTGCACGGTACACCAGCCCGCAAACCCTACCGACACTGCCGCAGCGGCCCTGAGCCCTCGAGGAGCTATCCTCCCCCCTGTGACTAGGGGCCTTAGGGGAGGATGTAGACTCACCGAATATACGTGGGCGCAACGACGACACGGGGACCCGGACGACCTCCTCGACGGCGAGGCTGGCGGCAAAGAGGCCGCTGGGAGGGTCAGAGGGGTATACATACCCTCCCTCCCCCCCCTGGGCGTACCGGAAGTGATGCCCACACCCCCAACAGCGGGCTCCAGGCGGATGCCCTCTGCAGCTAGGGCGAGGGGTAGGCTTGTGCCGCAATGGCACTAAAGGGCCGCCCTTTTAGGGGGGCCCCCTTTGGGGGCGGCGGGCAGCCACATTCACTGGCTGGGGGGGGCTTAAAAACAGTTCGCGGGGTATTTAAAGAAATATGCTTCTAAGGAGAGGGGGGTAAGAGCATAATGAAGCACACATGCAAAGAGGAAATGACGAGGAGAAATAAGCATATTTCTCCTCGTTGTGCCAACCTCAGGCAGACACACAATTTTGGCGCAAGTCCATGTCTACCTTTTTTTGTTAATATGGGTTTTTGTCAGAATGCCTGGGTGAATGCTTGGGAACGTCCATGCACCACTCATGGAGCGCCTACCTGACACAAGGCAGTACAATCACTGCATTACATTACTTTTTCTTTCAAAGTCACACGAAGCCTCAAGATTTGTGTGGCTTTGTAAATACCAAAAAGGAATTTGTGTTTGGGCTGCATCAAACAAATGATGCAACCCAGATAGAAAATCTTTGTACATTTGACTTTATATGACAAGGACATGCAAGTTGGGGGTGGGACCTAGAATTAAAGAAGAAGTATGACTGAGTGATTAGTAAGAGGTATGGGAAAGAGGCACAGGCACCAGGGGGCCTGTGGTGAATGGTAAGGCGGGGGTGCCACTGGCTGGTAATCAGAGACTATCTGTAAGGGGCGGCTCCTCCACTATGGCGGAGGAGCGTCGCCTCACTGCTTTTAAGCAGTGCCCTGCAAAAGAAACATAGAATGATAATAACTTTGAGTTATTATTATTTTCTGTTTTCTGTTGCTTTGCAGGTGGGTGGGCGGGGCTGCTCTGCTTTAGGTGCAGGGCAGGGAAGGAGTGGTTTGCCCACTCCTAAGTGCGCAATGAATGTTTGGCATTGCAGCGTTGTGATTGGTCAGGGGAGCCTTTTCTGTGCTTCCTGTGCCTCGGAGAGCAGGAGCAGGGACGCGGGACCAGCCTCACCACCCGCGAACAGAGCCCCCTCCCACACCCTGCCTCACGTCCCCCCCACGCCCCTCGCGCGCCTGCACCCGCCTCACCACCCGCGAACAATGCCAGCCGCCACTGCTATCTGTAGGCCCTTGAAGAGTTGGAAGATGAATGGGCAGATTTACATTTTACACTGGGTTTGCATCATAAAAGTGACGCAAAAGTGCGCAAAATGTTTTTTTTATTACTTTCCAGTGCAAAACATGTTTTGCATTGGAAAGTTGCTTGGAAATGAGGCATAGCAATGCAAAGTGCTGCTTTACTTTACTCTGCATCAAGGGGACATTCCATGGTGGTACAGTGACATTCATGTGCAACCACCCATGGGTTTTAATGCAAAACCCTATCTAATAACAATAGTAGACAGTGTTTTGCAACATAATGCCACTTGAAAGCAGGCGTTAAAAAGGAGAAATGCTTTTATTTCTCCTAACTTTTCCCAGTTTGCATGTGTGTTGCACTGTACAGTGTACCTCCAACGTGGAACATTTTTAAAATTTGTCTAAGCATAGTATTTTGCCCTGGGAGGGCACTCTTTTAGTACAAAACTTTGTTAGACTCATGCAGGCACCTTTGCACTATGGGGCAAAGGTATGTGCGTGGCGCTCAGCAGCCAAATTGGGTGCTGTGCTCCATTGTGCAACAATTTTGATAATCTAGGCCAAAGTGTCAAGGATAGTCTTTTTTAGAGAATGGGTAATAAACTACCAGGGGCCCAAGGGTGTAGAGGGCAAATGACTAGGTGGAATGCGGAAGGGAACTTTGAGATGGGAGATGGAGTAGATTAAGTAGTCTGTGTGGTAGGAGGGCTAATAATTCCTATAATAAGGCCACAATCACAATATAAGGCCCAGTCTAGGTCTCAATAAATTATTCCCTTGCTCAACCCTTGGTAGCTCGCTGAGAGCAGGCAGGCTTAACTTAAGAGACAGGTGTGGAAAGCATTTAAAAACACCAATACAATAAATAAGACACAACAAACAATAAAAATCCAACACCACTTTATAAAAACAGGAACTATTTTTATGATTAAAATGGTACCAAAATTACAAAAATCCAATGTAGGGAACCAGAAATATGAATTTTTCAAATTAAATACTTTATGATGCCTAAAAACTAAGGGAAATCTGGTCATGCTTGACTGGAACAAAGTCAAAGTTTGCGGTCAGACACTATGGAGTGCTGGTCGGATACACTGAGAAGTAGGGCCCGGTCAAGTTTTTACCTTTGGACTTAGTCGTTTTTCTAGAGCTTTTTCTCTCGACGTCGAGCAAGGAACCTCATCAGGCTGGGTTTCTAGTTGACAACAGCGACTTGGTTCAGCGATAGGCCTCGATGAAATCCTGGAAGTTTTGAGCTCAGGAGCTTTCAGTGGGATGAATCTGAAATCCAGACCGGATCGCAGTTTGAAGTCGGCGGCTTGAATCTCGACAATGGGTCAGTCCATTTATGGAGCTTTTTACCAAAAATTCTCCAAAGTTCTCCAAACTTCTGGAACTTTTTCCAGAAGATCCTTTTGGGGTTTCAAAGTGTCCACAACACCAATCCAAGGTTCCCGAAGCTCTGACTTGCACCTTGGGTTGTTGGGGCTAAGTCTCCCACAATGCACCTGGTCAAATCCTTTAACGTGCAGCTGAAGGTAGTCAGCTGGTTTCTTCTTGCTAGAAATGATGCAGGTGGAGCTCTTTTAACCTGTTGTTTTCAGGGAGTGCACTCCTTCACATTTCAAAGCAAGCCAGGCCAGGGTTCCAGCAGTGCAGTTCTTCTACTTCTTGTAGTTTCAGGCAGGGATCTGAGTTGCTGGGCAGCTCTCCCATATTTATCCTAGCTTCTGGGGTGACAAGCAGGGGTTGTCCCTGAAAGCACTATTCTTTAAAATCCAAATGGAGAAACTTTCTCCTGGAGGTTAAGATCTGGCTAACTTTCCCTAACAGTCACCTTCCAGCCCCTCTGCTATTTCAATTACTTAGGCTCCTGTCTAACTGGGGGTGCAGGAAATGGGGGTGAGTCTGTGTCTTTTCCTAACTGTCATTTCCTCTTTGAAGACCAGTTTGGCTACTCCACCCAAAGACTGTCTTTTGCTGTATATCTGCAGCTCTCTTCCCACCAGATGTCCTTTGTCTCTATGCAGGCCACTTCATAAGAGCAGTTTGGCTCAACCTGTCAAAGGCTGGCCAATGAGGCCAGGTCTTTAGAAGCCTAGATTTTGGTTAATCAGAAAATCCAGTTCTATGACTTATTTTCTGTAATAGTTATAATACATCTCATCTTGACAAGCTGTTGGATTTATCATAACTACTCTTATAAGTTTTGGAAATATTATTTTAGCTCACTCCTGTCAATAGTTATACTTTATTAAAGTATTCCCATGTTAGCCTAAGGAGCTAATGTACTACAATGGGGAAAAACGAGATTGGCGGTTTTCCCCTCACCAGGGCATATAAAACATTTTTATAATGCCCCTGCTTATAGTTACAAGGCACCCTACCCGCGGGACACCCAAGGCAGACCTTAGAGGTGACATATATGCAGACATAAGGTAGTTTAAGACTTTGGAAGGACCTATAATTTTAAAGTATAATTAGCATATAATTTAATTTTAGAAGCAGCCTGCAAGCCAGCAGGATTGTTTTTTGTGCAGGAAGGGACACCTTCTTGCACCAAAACAATCTTGGGAAACTTTTTCCTCTTTCTATGTGTGTTGCAGAATGCAGCACACATGGAAAGAGGAAAGAACAAGGAAAAAATAAAGTTATTTCTCCTCATTGCGCCTCCCCTGGGGAGCCGTAAGGTTTTGGCGCATCCCCAGGTTTACATGGTCTTGTAAATCTGGGGAAGTGTCAAAAACCATGGGTATTGCATGGGAACACCCACTACAATGCCCATGGAAAGTCTCCCTAGCGCAGAGTAAGGCAACGCAGCAATTTTCAATGCCTTGCCTTATTCCATATTAATAAGGCCATTCAAAGCCACTCATTTGGCTTTGCGTGACCTCATAGATATGATTTTATGGTTTGCGCCGCTGGAGTGTCACAAAAAGTTATGCTATGGTGGCACAAGGGGCTAATAAATATACCCCCACGTGCATAGTGGGTGGGGGGCAGGAGGCATTTCACCGAAAAAGCAGCTAGATATAAATGTTTTACTCATGTATATATTTATTTATTTATATCACAAGGGCCCGGCAGCAGCAAAGTGCTGAGGGTCCGCTTGTTTCTTTTTTTGAGTCGAGCCTAGGCAGCTCATGCGCTGTCACTTTCTAGACATGCTATAGTGACTCTGTGGGCTTACAGCCCACCCATTGCCTTTTTATTTGTCCCTTTAATTATCGTTGAAAAATGCCTGCTTACTAGTGATTAATCTTTCCTCTTTGTCCCTTCTTTTTAGGTCGAGCCTGAGTCAGCGCGCATGCACTGCTCTGCGAGACTTGCTGTAGTGGAGTATAGAAGAGAAGCCCCGCCCACTCTCCGCCCATATTTTTCATTGGCTTGTGTCTTTGTCCTTCGTAAATGCTGGCTACTGATTCAGTAATTGGCTTGTTAGTCCCTCCTTAGGACCGCCTTGTCTTCATTTGTAACCTCCTATGGCTACTGGCCCTTTTACTTTGGTTTTTACATGGTACATGTTATTTAGTCTGTAAGCACTCTTCTTTAATGGGTTTCTCTTTACTGCAGGCACGACATGCTTTACTGACACTCAGCGCGCCATGCTCCCTCTCTGTTTTCAAGCAGCCGGAACAATGGAGGCACATTCATTTAGTACTAGTTGGCACCGACACCACCCTCTGCAGTAGTCATGCGCTTTTGCACTGGTGAATAGCACTGGCAACAAGCATTGTTTCCTTTCTGCCAATAGCATCTGGCATCGCCAACAAGCACTGGCTTTGCCAATGCTCGTTAGTACTGATTTGTTGAAGACACCCCTCGCAAGGTTCCGGCAGTCCCGTCCGAGGATTAAATACCAAATGTAGGTTTGTGATCACTCCTTCCATCCAAGGCTGGTCACAGGATCCGTTGATAATCACAGCGATCTGGAACATTCTGCGTGACAGACATTGGTATCTGCCCCGCCCTAGCTTCCTGCAAGAGGCCGCTCTGCGTGTGGGGGGAGCATGGGCTTGTCAAACCCAGCGTGAGGTCCACTCTTCTGCGTGTGCACGTCTCGTCTTCTACCCTACAACTCCTTCTTTGTTTCCCTTTCTGGGACCCGCCCTGCTCTGCTGTTACCCCTCCACCCTTCAAGCAGCCGGGACAATGGCGGCCACTTCATTCAGTACTGTGGATTTATTCTAGCTCACACCAAATGGCCTTTCATCATGTACAACTGCATTTCACACAGATTACTTTAACATATATATTTTTTTAGTAAAGGTGTACGTTCTATTTTAAAAGTATTTTGATTCGTTTTATAAATTAATTTATTTACATCAGAAAAGGGCAAGGTATTGTGTGTGCGTGTTTCAAAGCATTTCTCCCACCCTCTTCTTCCCATCTATGCTTATTACTGCCTGTATTCCGTGCATGTTCAGATCTCTCTAGACTCACAGGGTAAGTCTTGTTTTGTGTAAACGCATCTGAAAGCTACCACTTCCCCTCTTAACGTGGTGGCTTGTCTCGTCTGGCGTTTGTATGTTTCTTTTGTGCTGTTTGTGTGCTTCAGTTAACTATTTGTGTCATTTGTTCCTGTGAGAAGCTGGTGTTCTGTGAAGTTGAATGCTGCTTTCACAAGATTTTCACAGTCACCCCATGCGCAAAGTATGAATAGGCAAAGTTCCTAGTTTTGTTTCTTGTTCTATTGCCTAGTTTTTGGTGCGGAGCTCTGGATGCCACTACAAAACTACTGGCTTGAGCAAGACATGGGTTCAGATTCCATTTTGACATTGTGTAATTTTTGGGCAAATCTATCTCAATGTGCTTCGAACTGTAAATGTATATGTTAATGTGCTTTGAGTTACGTGCCTAGTTATGTACTAAGTACATGTTACCGCGTTTCTTCCATTGATCGTTCTGAGCACACATCACGCTGTTGTAGCTACCGCACCCATACCCAAGATGTTCCTGCTGCAATAAAAATGTTATGGGTGGAGCGTTTTTTGAGCTCCTTGCAGCCCCCTCCACCCCATCACCTTTTCAGTGTATTGACCTGTGGAGAGGACTTGTAAACGTTCTTAAAAGAAATAAAGTGTTTAAATGAGTTCCTTTAATTAAGTGCAGTGTCATACCAGTTTTTATCCTGCAGGTAAAAACTGCTCTGTGGATAACGGAGGCTGCGCGCAGGAATGTTTGAATAAAACTTGGGGTGTAAGGTGTTCATGCGCTGCTGATTGGAAGCTTCACGCCAATGGTCAGAGCTGCGATGGTAAGCTACATTGATCTTTTTCTCACTAGCGGGTTGTTTTGTTATTCTGTACACTGATGCACTTGCTCTGACTGGTTTTAAAAATCTTTAAAACCTGTGTGGGCCAGTGGCGTGAAGCAAAATGAGGCCCCGCCGCCCCCTGCATAATGTGATGGGGGCACCCAAGTCTGCCATGTCTCAGAATCATTGACCTTGAGCTGAATGAGGCCCCCTTTAAGGGATTGGGGGGCCCTGGATCGTTGAAGGCCCCCATGCGCTGCTGGGGGCTATATTACGCCCCTGTAGTGGATAAGATTAGTGACGAACAAGCTGAAAACTGCCTTTTAATAAACCCATTGACTGCAAAAGCATGAGTGAAACCCATCCCTGGCCTAGCTGTGCATCTGCCCCTGCTTGCTCTTACTTACCACATTATTTCTCATCTATCAGTGCAGTTCTCCCGCTGCCCAGTCTGGTCAAGGTGTTCCCGATGCTGCTTTATTGACTTCTGTTCATTCCTCATTGATCAAGGAGCAGCCAGGCTGCCATCCCCTCTGCTTGACCATGATTTCCTAAAGCATTGACTGATGTAAGCAGGTGGCAGAGAGCCTGGGTTTTGGGCTTTGCTTTGAGCTGCATGTTCATGGCATAGCGTGAAACTTAAACAGCTGTACATGGGGCAGTATCTCCCCGTCTCCAAGTCTTGTTGAAAGACTGTTATTGTTTGGCCTGGTCTTTGCGTACTCCATGTATACAAATGATCCTCCTTTTTTCTGTTCAATCTTCACCTGGTTGCAATAGTCATATATTTTAACTTGTTATCTAAATGCTTTCAATGTATTTGTTTAATAAGAAGAGTAAAGCAGTGAGACGAAGATTATCCTTGTGTAACAGATTAACCTAGATAGATCTGGTTTCTTATTATACAGTAATTTAGTGCCTTTCAACATAGCAGCGCAAAAAGAAATTTGCAGATGTGTGTACCAGCGATGCGGTTGATCAAAACCCTGTGTTGTGAGGCAGGGAGTGGGTCTTGCAAAGGGTTAACAGAACAGGAGCAGAGGGACCCGTGGGAATAGAAATGTTACCAGCATCTGGAAATGATTACATGCAGCGCCTTTAAGGGGGAGCTCCTGGGGTTGAGGAGCTGTATGCATTAGTTAGGGTAGTCGTCTCGATCCATGTACTCACTAACGCTGTTTTTCCAAACTGGGCTTTCCGCTGACTCCCTGATGTAACGCATGGCTAAACACTTATAAGGTCCCAAAGGCGAGACCGATTGCATTGCAAAGGCTTGTTGTCTTTTGTTTCCTCCCACAGAGCACCGCCCAATGACTTGTATCTTTACGCTTCTATGTTTATGTGTTCGTTTTGGGGACTATTTCTTTCTTTGATTCCTGCTCGTGTTTGTCATTGCTTGCTGTAAATTGATGTGTGGTACAAATTCGAATTTCTGTACTTTCCTGTCTGTCTACCCCTCCCCTCAGTCCAGGGCCAGCATTAGCGCTGGTGGCACCCGGTGAGACAATCCTTTTTGGTGCCCCCACCCCCATGACCTCCTACTTTGATTCTCTCCCTAATACTGAAAAAAAAAGTGCCCCTCATCTCTCCAATCATAAGTTCTTGCTAAACGCAGCGCACCCCCTGAGGTCAGCGCCCCCTCCACAGGTCAACACCCAGTGCGGTCGCACCAGTCGCACTGCCCAAAAGCCGGCCCTGCCTCAGTCACATTCACCCTCTGCCCCAAAGCCATTATGCCCCTACTGCTCCACCTGGACTGGTCACCTTTGGAGCCTCAAACTCCGGGAGCCCTGGGCCCGCGGGAGAGGAAACACGCTTGCGCCGGCCTAAAGAAACTACACCGATGCCAAGCTTACCCTGTACTGAGCTTGTGCTATTCATTAACACTACTTCAGAGCTGACACTAGACTGCTGGTGACCTATTCCGCTTTATGAGCTGTAGCCATCTTGAAGTGAGGCAAGACTTTGTGAGTGAGAGACCCCTACTAAAATACTGTACTCAAATTCAACAGTCGCTACCTTACATAGTAAAACTGGCCCACAGTAAAGCACTTACATATATATATATGTATACACACACACACAGACATACATACAAGCAGGATATCCAATAGAGCTTCCAAATTAATGGAGGTCTTTCTTATTTCCAGAGAGCCACGCACTTCTGCCATTCTCATTCCAGTCAGTTCAGACTGGAAGGAGTCTTTTCAATGTGACTGGTCCCTACCTGTCTCAGTCACAATTTCTCACTTTTTTTTTCTTTGATTTCTCTTCCACACACGTCGGTTGTAGTCCATTTTCCATTTCCAGTTACCCTCACCCCCACAGTGTGTCATGTTAACTAGTAACTTGTCAGACTGGTTATTCATAATGATTTGCTGCCGGCTGTCAGAGCGCGGTTTGATATCCATACTTCATTGGTGTCCTTAATAGCATTTATGGCAGTACTGATGCATATGGGAGCTCAGGTGAGGCACTGTGGTTTAAGGAGTGTGCATTAATCAGCCCAGCTGCTGGACTCTGTCTGACGAGAGCTATAACTTATGCATGTCCCCTAACTCACTCTCTGACCATTCACAGGAACTGTTTCAGGGTTTAACCTTATGCTTTTTGTATTTTAAAAACATATGTCGGCCACAATACGTCTTTGGTAAACAATTATAACCATATATGTTGCCACTCTTCAGTGGCGTAAATAGCCCCGAACTTTGGTAGTACTTTTTTTTAGGCTGAGCCTAGGCAGCGCATGCGCTGTCTCTTCGAGACATCTATTGAGTCAAATAATAAATTAGTAATGCATTTTCTCGTTTCAGGTTGCTCTTTCTTCCCCATCCCCACCTTATAATTATATGTGCACGCATGCACATCATCGCACTTTCACTTTTTTCTGCTCATGCTGAACAATAACAGCAAAAGACAATGGCAAAACGAGTAGGTCTGCATTAGCATCCAAAAGGCGAGACCTATTCAGGGGTGTGGAATTTAATAAAATATCTACTTGTCCATGGGACAGGTTGCTTCATAAATCTACATGTCCTTTAACAAAATCCACTTGCCCCTTTGGTGCCATGTAGTGCAGCGACAAATTATGGCAGCAATCTCATTATATAGGACCTCTGATATAGCCTCTCTGATTAGGCCAGGGCTCATACTATAGTAGTGATTGAATACTTGCAATCACCTTATGCTTGCCTTGTTTCAGCAGATCTACATACTGGGGCTGAAGGTAGTGGTAAGCAATAGTTCCAGGGTTGGAATGCCCTTTTGAGTTTGTGCAAACCTACTAACTTGCATTTTTAAGGGTTTTCAACAACTCTTCTCTAATCTTTTCCCATACTGAGAAATGTTGGAAATTTACTCCTGACAATGGCAGATGTAAACCTTCTTCCAGAGTTGGAAATAAAGTGGTTGGAGGGAAAGTGAACTTGCAAACACTCAGATTTTCACATGAGGAAACCTACACATGCATATTTGCTAATGCAAAAATGCAGTTCACAAATATTTTCTAGGAGTACTATTTCTTGTCCTACTTCTGTAAATTCTTG
Source organism: Calotriton arnoldi (assembly GCA_963921515.1). Classification (NCBI taxonomy): domain Eukaryota; kingdom Metazoa; phylum Chordata; class Amphibia; order Caudata; family Salamandridae; genus Calotriton; species Calotriton arnoldi. The sequence goes on along the minus strand of CAWUFW010002938.1, from coordinate 1,921,439 downwards.
GGAATTCACAAAAGCTGTGTAGCTGCACTTAATGCAAGGACATTTACCATGGGTGCACTTTTGAGACTGTTTAATAATTGGGCCCCTAATTTGGTCTAGCGTTGACCGTGACCATTTGTGTTTATTAAAATTCTGTCTTTCTCTCTCTGTATCGGCTGGCTTCACTGTGAGTGACCGCATTCTGCCCTTTCACAAGGAGCATATCGGCACACAAAGTAGTTGTGTTCAGTGCCAGTAACCACTGTGGCAGTGTGCTTTTTGAGACCAAAAACAATTTTTGCTTTTGCCATTGTTTGTTATAATGGTTTTACAAAACCATGCCAAAACAAGTCACACATTGACAAAACTAAAAAGGTGATCACCAATTTCAGACCTACTGGCTTTGCCGAATGCTTGTTTATTTTTGTTTCCCATAATCTTATTGAAACTGGCTACACTGATTTTCCATTATGAATATTTTTGGGAAATATCAGCATGCATCAACGCATGTTACTAAATGATGCTGCAAAGAAATGGGACCTGAAATTTTACAGTAGTTTATCAAAATGGTTTTTTTTCCTGCTCATTTTTTTTATGAACATTTTATTTTGAAAGCGAGGAATAAATCTTGCTTTCAAGCTTCTGCAAACATTTGCATCAAAGCGCATTCTGGGAGCATTATACATAGCCTCATATTGTTAAACTTTGAAATGTGTGTACACATTTTAATACTGGAACCACTGTCAGTAGTGCAGTCGGAGGTTACAACATTTACTTGGATCGCTCACCCTAATAATAAAGGCTTTCAATCAATGAACCATAGATACAAGTTTGAACAGCATTAACATATGGGCAAAAATATTACCTTAACTGCAGACAGTGCCCTTCCCCGATTCCTAATTTGGTACTGCAAACTGGCAGCCAAAAGGTTTGTGCTGCAGGGGTTGGGCCTACTTGTCCCAAGGACAAAATACACATGAAAACTTGTTGCCCTTGACCCCAAACAATATGTCCTGGGCGTCGGGCTATAGGAAATCCACATCCCTGCCTATTTCCTATGCCAATGCTTGTTTTACTTCAAGTGCATTTTTTTTCACTTTTTAAAAATGTTAACATCATTCTTACATGGCCATCCACCTTTTAAGAACCGTAAATTTAATATGGCCACTATGCATCATGACGCCATCTTGGATTTCTTTTTTTATAGAATAGCCATTGCAAGTTTCCTGGCTATGTGTCCACTTCGTCTTGAGGCAAGGATGTGCATGCAATTGGTAAAAAGCATTGGTATAACCAATAGCTCAGCCTTTGAGAGCCGAAACCTATTGGCTTTCCCAATGTTTTCTGTGCTTTGCCAGTTCTGAACTGCAGCAGGGCCCAGTGCACTGAAAGCGCTGGTTAATGCAGTGAAATTGAATGACATAAATGACAACTTACAGAAATTATGCACCACACAGTTACCTGATCCATTTTATAGATTTGAACAAAAATGTATTTTTATAGCACACATTTTAAAATGTCGGTAACTAAGGTTCTCTAGTTAATGCGATGCCTCAGGGAGGTTAAGCACCTTCTTTCAAAAATCGCTTGTAATCTGAAAGTCACAGGTCGATAGAAGTAGCATATTTGATTTGAGAAATAGTATACCTTGTCTAAACAACGGCATGAAGTCACAAAAAATGGGTCAAGAAGCACTGCATACTCACTCTCACAAAACAGCTTCCTCTGATGTCTGTATGACCTGCAGCTCACAGGGTTGACTCCCATCAGAAGTGACGCTTGTCAAAGTCGAAGCATTATGTGCCATGCAATTGGGTAATAGTTACACCTATTATTTACCAAGCTAGGACACTGTAAATATGAAGCGCAATATTTTGTTATTGCTACTTTTAAGGCTCCCTGAGCTCCACACCTTTGCAGTGCGCGCAGGGGAGCCTTATGCCCATGACAAGAGACACAGCTAGAGCCCCAGCAGGCTGTCTTTGGGTTATCTGCTGACCTGCGGTCTAGCTGCGCGCAGGTAAATGTTTCAGCTGGAAAAAGTGAAATAAGTACAACGCTTTACAGGCAGTGTATATTTAGTAATTTTGATGTAAACGTTTTTTGTATATGCTGATTAATACAATGATCTATCCTGTTTCCATGCACTTTCCGTTTATGCAGACAAGGTTCTTGTGACACAAAGGAGAGGTGACCTAACCGTAAGACGACTGCAGGTCACACAACACATGACCACAAGATGGCAGCAGATCGTAATAAACACCATCAAAAGTCTAGATGCCAAGGAATGGAACGTCCGAATAGGATAATTTTTGGGTCTCGCCTAGCGATGCAACGCAAAGCGTTGCTCGCTATGCGAGATCTATTGTTGTCGACTTGGGTCGGAAGGGGGACAGGACATGTGCACGCGTACGGCAAGGCCTGGACAGGAGATGTGCACGCGTATGGTGCAAGCAGGAGTTGTAATAACGCCGCAAGCCGTACGCGTGCACATCAACTGTCTGTGCCGAAGCTTAACAGACAGGAGATGTGCACGCGTACGGCTCGCGGCATTATCACAACTCCTGCTCGCACCATACGCGTGCACATCTCCTGTCCAGGCCTTGCCGTACGCATGGCTATACCACTCCTTCGTGGCAGTTTTCAGCCCTTCCTTGCAGGTACCTGGTCCGCTACGTCTTCAGCGGCGCCCATCACATCGCTGGTGGGCGCCATGTCTCGCGGTCTCCGCTCCAGAGGAAGCCGCGCGCAAGCTTCGGACACGGGTGGGGAGAAAAAGGAGGGGCACTCGTCCTGCCCACAACTCTGTCTTCAGCTGCCACGTACGGGCAGCTCACCGCCATTCAGCGTGCTGTGAGAGCCGAGCCAGCGTAGTACGTCACACGCAAATCACCCCCCCTCCCTGCCGCGTGTGTCGCAGAAACCTGTTTTCTATTGACTTGTAAGGGATGCTGAACAGGAAGGGTTTTCTTTTTTAATGAAATGATACAAACCGAACCCAACAGGCTCCTGGTATCCCTAGACCCTCGGGGAGGGAACAGGTTGCCCAGGGAGATGGTTCGGGTAGGTAGCAAGCTCCGGGTGTGAGCCGGGAGCCTGTCCTCTCTCCTTCCCGTCACTGACAGGATTGGCAACTGAGCTCAACTTACAGTTAGTGACAGAGCCAGCTCTACAAACTGAGTAGCGAATGGGCACCGAGGCGGGTGGGACTGATACCCAAGCGAATGCACCTCACTTGGAATAAAGAAAGACCAGAACGTTCCGGAATTTGAACCCTTGTTCTTCTCACATATGAACAACCCCAGCGGCGAGGCAACTGCCTGGGCCCAGTTAGATACATGTAGGAGGGGATGTGGCGCAGTGCCAAGAGCACTGACTCCAGAGCTGGGAATCCGGGTTCGAGTCTCTGCGTTGGCTTAATATCCTGTGATCCTGGGCAAATCACTTAATCTCCCCATGGACAGCACCTAGATATCCTCATGGGTGATAAACCGCGCATTATAAATGTACACATTTAATTGAATTCTCATCGCCACCTCACCCGTCTTCTATATCAATAGTTTTTACTTGTGAAATACTTGTACACGTTGACACATTAAACCAAGTCCTGTTAGCTTTGTCAATGCTTATTTTTAAAAGATGCGGGGACTTGTGTTGGACAAGAGCTTATCCAGTATGCTTTTTTAGTACACTGTCTTGGGAAGTCCCAGAAGGCCTTTACCTTTAGAGCCTGAAGTTGTGCAGCTGTGCTCCTATCACTTCTGCAGGCAGCATCGAGCGCGCGTGCGGTGCCTGAGAGGTGCATCTTGTAACTGTCACGGAACGGGGGTGTCTGGGTAACCTTACCATGGGGTTAAAAGTCGTGCATTTTTGGTATGTCCATGTGGTATTATACAGTTGTATCGCAGCGTGATTTTACCATGCTAATTGTGCCCTCTTGTCAGTCATTAATTAAAGGCTTGTCTCCTCATCACTTATACCCCCGTGTACAACGGTTTGGCACATGATGTGTTTATTAAGAGACAGTGTCAGCTGGGTCTGTATGATGCTCAACATTCTGAACAAGTACCCAGAAATATCAGCTTCACGTTTTGACAGAAAATATGATTTACTTAAATGTGACATCCAGTCTCATTATGTCGATAAAACTGTCACAGCAAGTGCAAAGAGCGAGGTTATGTTTTTGGTTACCGCTAGATGGCAGCATTGTCAAGCTAATGGATTTATCATCCCTTTCATTTTACTCGGATTTCACCGTTGAGGTTGTTTGGTAATTCCGTATGCTGGGGCTGAAGTCGGCTTTATAAAACAATGGGGCATATTAGCAAGACCCACGTTAAAATTATCGCCGTTTTAGCGGCAGGAAACTGCCGCTAAAACGGCGATAATAGACTTGCTAATATGCGTTATGGAATTCCAATAGAAGCCCAGGTTAGATGTCCTGCACATCTAACCTGGGCTTCTATTGAATTCTATAACGCATATTAGCAAGCCCATTATCGCTCGTTTTAGCGGCAGTTTCCTGCCGCTAAAACGGCGATAATTTTAACGTGGGTCTTGCTAATATGCCCCAATGATCGCAGGTGTTTTTCTCGGCTCTTACGCTCTGTCAGACACCCTCATTTTCATTGCTGAAATTATGCTGCTACTCAGCCCCTCTTAAGAGCCCGAGTAGACAGCGGGTGAAAATAAACACGTTTAGGCTTTCTTAACGTCCACCAAAGCACCTGAAAAAGCAAGACTCTTGGAAAACAAGCATTTGCAATGCAATAGGTCTCGCATTTACACGAGTTTGAGCTTTTGGCATTGTAAATGATAATGTCTTTTATTAATGTTATTGTTTTTAAACAACATAAGTATAATGCATTTACAATGCCAATAGCATAAACTCATGTAAATGCGAGACTTATTTCATTTGCAAGATGTTGAGAGCTATTGTGATTGTAATGACAATGCTTTTAATGTATGTGTTTTGAAAACCTGCAAGGTGTGCATAAATATGCATTTTGTAATTATAGTTGTTGCTTAAGAGAAGCAAAGCTGGCAGAGACTGCCCCTTTTGTAGTGGCAGCCTTTCTTTTCTTTAGCAAGGACTCCAAGTAGTAAGTGCGTGGTTGTATAGCTTGCAGGTTTTAAAATTTGATAAATAAAGGGCATTGTTATTTTAAATGCCAATAGCTTAAACTCGCGTAAATGCGAGACCTATTGCATTGCAAATGCTTGTTACTTTTTGGTGGAGCTCCGAAAAACGGACAGTGTATCGCCCACCACTTGCCAATACGGTCAAATGAGACGCTAGGATTTATAAGGACTTTTAGTGCTACATCCAGCGAACTAACAATCACTTTTAAAATGTGTTCGTTCGCAGAGATGTTAGCATTAAGCAATGTTGTGAGCATGGGAGGAGAAGTTTCGATTTTGAGAGCTCTGTTAGGTCATTTTTATTGCAGATGTATTTATGTCCCTTGAATGGACATTTACAAACTTTTTTCTGTCGTCAAATGACCTTTTTTTAACTGTTCAATTTTATGACGGCTCACTCTATGGCACAGAAGGACAGTACAGGGTCGGACTGGGACAGAAAATAGGCCGTACACCAGAATATAAGTGCCCCCCTATTAATGAATTAGTTAAAAAAATTGGCCCATTTTGCAACTCATGGCTTTTTTGAACTTAAGTGTTTAGGGGTTATGAAAGACTTCATGGACTTGAGCTTGCTTCAGCAATGTTTGGTTTTATATCAGAGAAATCAACAGTCCCAGCAGACCATAAAACATGCCCACAAACAGTTAAAAAACCGGCCAACACATTGGGGCATATTATCAAGGATCTGTGATAATTATCGCAAAGCGAGCTTAGCGCTGTTTTTTTTATCGCCGGCCATCGCTGGATTTCCTCGCTGTGATAGCGCTGTATTATCAACGCGTATCGCAAAGGCGATAGGAAATCCAGCGATAGCGAGTAAAACCAGCAATAGCGTGAGAATTCCAGCGCTAAATTAACTGCGCTAATGAAAAGCTTGCTAATAGGCAAGTGTGTACTTAACCTAACAATCCACCCCCCATTGACAAGATGGTTAAGGAAAGTTTTTTTCAGGCGTTAAATTCCAGCGATAAGCGCGGTTAGCGCGACTTTTCTTATCGCTTCGCGGGCATTGATAATAGAGGGAAGTTATGTTTGCGACTGTTTCAATGGAGTTTAGGTCAGGAACGCCTACTTTGCATGTCATTAGCGATATATATCGCTGACATGCTTAGAGAAAAAAAACGGCCGCTATTGCCAAAAAACTCACGCTAAGGCCCGTTAGCTGCAGCTTGTTAATAGTGTGATAAAAATATCGCCGCATTAGCGGCAAAAAAGTGCCGCTAACGCGGTGATAAAGGGCTTGATAATATGCCCCATTGACTTTTCAGATGTCCATCGGGCACTGCCTGATTGCCCTATAGGCCAGTCCGACTGTGCGAGGAGGGAGTCTATCCCCAATAGGCTGAAGAAAGGGAGCAGCTGAGGGCTGGGTGTGTTCGTCAGTCCCTCCAGCCCTGAAAGTTAGGGTGACCAACTGGCATGGGTGCAAATTTAGGACGGTGAGTGTAAAAATTCAGTATAAGGGTCAAAATTCAGGACAAAAATTCAGGACAGAAGGTCAAAATTCAAGACAAAAGGTATGTTTTACAGACACATCAGAGGGGGTCGGTCAATAGTATATAAGTAGTAAATAGACAATCAACATAAGTGCAAAACAAAATAAGTTTATATTAGGTTGAGACAATTGTGCACTTCATGATTTTTCGGTATGCACGAAGCTTTGAGCAACTATGCAGGTCTTTTTCTGGTATTTCTTATGATCATAATCTATTTATATGGTTACTGCACTGGGTTGTCCTGTCTGATATTTTGTTTACAGTTCATGGTCCTGAGCAGGCATGTTTGGTAAGAGAACTGGTCTGGAAGATCTGCTCGGATGGACTTTGTTGCTAGTATCTTATATCTGAGTGACATTGTGAGATATAAAGCTGCACGCACAGAATGTAGCTAATTGGGACCTGCAGTGCTGGACTAGAGTGCAGTCCTCCGAGTGGCCGGCTTTATGTGTCAGACCGCTTCAGGTATTCCATGTCTGTTCTGCTGGTGTTGACTGGTTTAGGGGCTGGTACAGTACTGAGCGATGGAAAAGACCCATAGCTGAGAGAGGTCTTGTATGAGGGTAAGAGCATGAAGCAGGTAATGGGAGTTATTAACCAGCCTGCATGAGCTATAATTGGCTGCACACTGTTGAGTGTTATGGTATTATTGTGGGCTAGAGCGCTTAGATAGGAGTTGGCATTACTATATAATGCCCTGGCTAGCCATGTACCAGTCCTCCTTATTTTACCTGTTTATGGGAAATAGTATACTGATTGGGCTTTTTCATTTATGTGAGCTGTAAACTGCCGATTCTCATTGATGCACAGGAGTAAGCTACAGACTAGAAACTGTATACTCTGTTGAAGCATCATTGTAGGTAAGAAGGAGGCACTGTCTTTTACATACAGAACATTTTCCATTGCAATGTAAGCAAAATGACAACATGCAGTTTTACTGATAAAACTAAATAGCGCACAAATGATAATGTGTGGAAATGTGGTTTCAGCAAATATGTATCATTTGAAAATCACTAAGTAAAGTGTGTGGGTTGTTTTGATCCTATCAAAACTCTGTTTCCATCACACTTCTGAATTACAAACAAGTGGTCCATTTAGGGTTTTGCTGATATGTTTTGAAACATTTGCACAGCTGATTTACAGGTATTTAAAAGTTCTTGTGTGTTACAAAAAAACTGACTGCTTACAGACTTTGTTTTCACATGCCCTTTACCACCACAAGACTGCCAACTAGTCCACTTTACTATTCTGTCTTTGACTGCGAAGTTAGAGAATTTTGTAAACACCAATCCACATGTGAAAGGAATAAGCAGAAATTTGTCAGACAATACAGCCTGACATTTTCCCTCAATTCTTGAAAACATAGGGCTTGATTCTGAGTTTGCCGGTGTTGGAGCGAGCGGCACGCCACCACCCCACTCCCACACCACCAAAGCTCACCGCCGGCCACCCGCCAGATTACAAATTTTCTCATTGTCTGGCGGGCAGTCCTTTGGCGTTCCCACGGCGGGGCCTAATAAAAAGGCACCTCAATGGTAACACCAAAGCAAGTTCCTGCACGGCACACTTTGTGCCCTCCTGCATGCATCCTCATGGCCCTGAGGCACCAGGGGGCCCTGTAGGGCCCCCTTAGTTCTCTCACCACCAGCCTTTTCATGGCCGGCTCACCTCCATGAAAAGGCTGGCAGTGAAGAAAAAGCAAAATGCTTGGCGGTGCCGCAACTGCATCGCCAGCATATTACTGCCTCACACTGCTGCAACACCGCCGGGGAACAGCGGTTGCAGCAGGCCTGCGGCAGTCCGTCTGCCAAACTCAAAATAGGGCGGTCAGACCCAGCCGGAGCCCGTGCAGGTAAGAGTGGTGGAGCCGGGTGGGGAGAGGGGGCATTTCGACAGACAACGATGAGTAAAAATTAATTATTTATTTAATTTTCCCTTGTGGGCGTCTTTGAATCCCCCCCAACCCGGTCCCACCGCTCTTACCTGCACGGGCTGCTCCTGGTCAGACCGCCGGTGTGGGGGCAGCAGGTAATGAGGGAGAAATCCATCCAAGGCTGCAGGACGAGGCACTTGCCTGGCACGTTACAGTGTGGCACTAGAAGATTATGGGATTCGTGCACACCCGTCATGTTATGTTAGACATTTCTAATTGTGCTCTTTGTTCTCCATTAACTCGAAATGTTGAAATAAAAACTGTACAGAAACAGGGATTACAATCAAATTAAATCTCTCTGTTCATAGACTATGCCTTACTACCAGTCCATCCCACAATCACTTCCTGAAGTGTTTTTGTCTTAGGGCCTGGGGCACTGCATAGGCTACAGGAATAATAACTTCACCCCTGGCAGGGTCGGGTTTACTGCTGGTTGCACCCGGTGTGACAATCTTTGTTCGTGCCGCCCCCAAAAAGACCTTAGTCTCAAAGGATTCCCTCAGTACCACCATTCAACAGTGTCCCTCTTTTCTCCATATACCATCACCCATGTGTATTTCATTTCTTTTATAGTGGTACTCATCCAAATGTAGAGTGTCAAGAGTGCTTCACATCACACATATTATTCAGAGACAATGACTCATATAAGTGTGTGATTCAATGTAGAGGCAATGTTACTTAAGACAATGAGGGCTGAAAGATGTAGGAGTTACATGTCATTCATACTGGTAGGCATTATATACAGGGCCACTGGAATTACGCTACAGGGTTGACTAAATTATACAGCAGGTAAAGGGAAATTATATGGCATAATACAGCACAAATTTTGTTGTATTACTTCATTATTTTTTTCTTTTAATACATGGTAAATTGTTAACACTGTCTGAGCAAAGATGTCCCCTCATCAGTACCAGCTTAACAACCAAATACATTAATAAGCAACTGAAAGATGACCATTTAACCTTTGAAGGGCCTTCCACCACGCGTGAACACAATTCACCACTCTTTTAGTAACTTTTGATCCAGTTGAGCTAGAAACATTTTTTTTTTGCTAAAATTTGGAGATTATGCAACAGATAAGGGGTTATATTGTAAATGCGGCAAATCCACAATTATGAGGAAAAAAACTGCGGCCGCAGAAGTGCATAATTCCAGTTGCCCTGATTATATGTTAAGAATGCTTGGTCTAGAGAAATACAAACTCAGGGTTTAACCCGTTTACCGCGGCGAACATTCCACCGCGGTGCGGGCGTTCTAAAGGGTGGGCGGGGCTGCGTCGGCCAACGGTCGTGCGCAGCACCAGGGAGGTAGTGCTCGCGTCGGCCGTTGGCCGACGCGAGCACGGAAAGGGTTAAAACATAACATAGTGGTTGGGGTTGTTCTTTCTAGCACATATTTATTATTATCCAAATGAACCCACTGAACTACCTACATAAAAAAAATTGAACTGCATGTTACACTTTGTGGTTTGCAAGAGGCACACTATCCCTCTGCTGTACTTTAAAACTGGGATTAGTCAAAGATCAGATATCTCTCAAGGAGATACATTAATCACCAGAGTTAAATTGACATTTTTATGGGGGCCTTATAATTGCAGGCAGGCAAAGAACTCAGAAGTAAAAACACCACTGGGGGGCACCCAGAACCCCAAAGCATGGCTCCTGTTTCAGTGGCAAGTAAATTGAAATTAGTTTGTTATTTATTCACCTTTCTGCACACCGCACACCATTTTACTATTAAGTAGTTTAGCCAGAACAGTTATAATACTTAAAAATCTAAATCTGTTGTTTTCAAAAGCAAAATGCCTTGTCTTAGGCCGATGTAGGCACAGACACACCACATGCTGTACCTGCAGCACGGCCCATTGTCATTCTGTATCAGAGAATCGGGCACAGACAGAATGACAATGGGGCTAATTGACTGTCTGCGAGGTCCGGGAGGAGCTGCTGAAGCCTCTTCCGTTCAAAAGAAATGTGAGCTGGCCACCAACAGTGAGTGCTGTAAAACTCCTGAGGCTTCTCACAGGGGGCATCGCAGATTCCTGCAAACCCCAGAATTACGGACAAAAGGCATCCGAAAAAGAATTATAACGGACAACGGACTTGGCAACGAAATGACAGACGGTCCGTGAAATTTATGGACGGTGGTCACCCTACTGAAAGTAGCTCTAAAAGAAAGGGAGAACATGAATGTAAACAGGGCCGGACTGGTTGTGGCGGGATACGGGCGTTTCCCCGGGAGGCTGGAAGGGTGGGTGCTGGTTTTGCAGCGGTGGGGGCGGCTTTTGTTTCTGGGAGGCGGTTTTGCAGAAGTGCTGCAACATCAGCCCCCAGTTACAAAAGCAGCAGTGCTTCACACTTCAAACCCCCCGCCCCCAACACCAGGGCATGAGTTGGGGGTACACTGGGGTGGACGGTGTCCAGGGCCGGCTCTAGGGCGGTGCGATCGGTGCGACCACACCGGGCGTTGACTTGGGGTGGGGGCGTCATTTTTGCAAATGCGTATTATCATTTTAAAAGCACCTGCTGCCTCGTTCCTGGCCTCCAGCAACTTTCAGACATCAATTAAAATGTCAAGAGAAGTCCGGTGATTAATCGTCTTCCTGGAAAGGGACCGGAGGTTTGTCTTGTGGAAGTTTTGACTCATCCTAAGGTAGCGCAGTGGGTTAAAATGCCTGCTGCTAAGAACGTGTACCATGCAGATAAGGAAGTGCATATAATGTAAGTAGGTCAGTGGGTTACTGCTTCTGTAAGAGAGCTCCTTTTGTTACTTGTCGTTTATAAGTCAAAATCCTAATATAGAACATTGAGCTATTAACTGCCACCCTAGAGCTGCATGCAAACTGCAAGGAATATGTTAGAGCTATATGTTTTTTTGCCCAGTCTTTTATTATCTTCATCTTGCCAAAAGGGTTCATTTGGGTAGAAAACAATTCTTTTTATGAAAGAGAACCCTAACAATGATGTTACGTTTTAAATTCAGAATTTGTGCTTTTCCTGAATAAGAACTTAAACTATATTGCCTACCAGTATCGATGACATGTCACTCCTACACTACACCTTGTAGTACTGTCTGATGTTACATTTCCTATACACTGATTTACACACATATGATTGTCTCTGTGCAATGTGTGTGTGGTGTAAAGTGCTCTGACACCTTGCACTGGTATGAGTGGCACTATAAAACTAAATGAATGAGAGACAGTGGTTCTGGTGACTTGAGGGGCACCGTTAAAGGGTGCTAGTGAGGGAATCGGTGGCAGAGGTGGTCATTGGAGGGCGCCAATAGACATTGTCGCACAGGGCGCCACCAGCACTAAAGCCGGCCTGACGGTGTCCACCCACTATTTTCACGGGGTGAACGCCGTCCGCCCTGCCAAGAAGTTCGGCCCCACTGAAAAATATGCTGAAATCGTCAAACACCGGGACACTTTCAGCAGCGCCTGCACGTTGTCTGCTTTCCATCTGCAACAAGCAACAACGTGCAGGCTGGGAGGACTTTCTTATTTTAGACTCCTGCTGGGCCCTTAACAAAGGCCGAATTTGAGGGGTCATCAGGCCTCCTTTTGTTTGGGTCTCCTGGCTGGGAGCAGTCAGGAGCCTCACACCTAGAAGCAAATGCAGCAGAGGGGAAACAAAGGTTAGCACTTCACACATACTTAAGAGAGGCAGCTTTTCACTTTGTTCAGGCTCTGTTCATGCATGCCTGTAAGAATGTCAGATGTGTTGATCTCTCCCAGTAGTTACATAATACTAAATGTAATTTATATAGCGCTTACTACCCCTGAGGAGGCGTTGAAATGATTTAAGTACCACTATTTTTTCTTGTGTAGCTCTACTCATCCCAAAGCAGAGTGTCAGAGCGCTTTACATCACACGTACATATTAAAGTAATGGCTTGTAATGCCACTTTCTATGATGTCAATTCCTGTAATGCTACATGTAATGTCATGCGCCGTGATGTCATGTGCCGTGATGTCGCGCGTCGTGATGTCATGTGCCATGATGTCACTTGCATACTGCCTAACTAGGTTAGTCCCCCCACTTCTTTTTTTAGAACTTGTGCCCTGCCCAACACCAAACTAAGCACTGTAAATAACAGGTGTTGCTTTTATCCAGTTTAATGGTTTCCTGCCTTGCTGAGATTTTAGCTTGTGAAGTGTGATCTATGCATACATCTGTAGCAAACATTCCACTCGCTGTGATAAATGTGGTAGTAAAGCTTTTCTAACTTACTTTATGGGTCACAAAAGGTCAACATTTTAAAATAGCTTAGGACGTCACGGTAGCTGCTGCAGTGATCTGTGTATCCAGCAATTCTCAGGGTATAATATTAGTAAAAGAGCTCAGTTGGCTCGTGCTATGCTGCAGATACTTCTGTGTAGTCTGCTGGTTAGAGGTTTGAATCAACATAACATAGCTTAGAGTGTTAATTTGTTTGCAGGTCATGTATTTTTATGCTAGTATGACAGAGTAAAAATGCAGTAAGATAGTTCAGTTTTTTAAAGTATGTATTGCACAGATTATTATGCAACCTGCAGGCTACAACCATAGTAAAGGAGAGTGGTATGTGTATGTGTCAATTACAAACAAATGCATCTTACCTGCAAACGCATACATTAAAATATTGCTGCTTTGAACAAAACGTTTTCATTTTTCAGAGACTGATAAAATGAATGACATTGTGTACGTTATATAAATGTTTCATATACATTGTAATTATTAGTGCAATTACACACATGAACCAAAATATATTATATACATACATACTTAAAAAAAGCAAACAAAAAATCGTATTTCACTACATTTCTTGGTGAACATGTCAAACAATACGCAAGGGCTACATTTGATTCTCGTGATGGGCAGCTTTGCATGCACATATCCAGCTGTGCTTCCATCTCCTGTTCTCAAAAAAACTTGTTCTAAAGGGATGTTTGAAATGAGCATTTGCACCCCGGCGCTGTCCTGGGATCAAAAGCCCCCCTAACTGCCAGACTCCAAACAGTGCTTTCACTCTAAAACAAGCATTAGCGAAACCAATAGGTATCACATATTCAAGAGCTACTGGCTTTGCCAATATGTTGAACCATGTTCTACACCAGCGTGGCTGCTGTTCAGCATGGCTCAATGTTTGTGACGTTAAGAAGAGTGGTGTGGATTAGAGTAAAGTGTTTTGGAGCGGGGTAGAGTGGCATAGAGTAGAATTGAGGCGTGCAGTGGCATAGTGTTGCGGAGTACCGTGGAGGGAGTATAGTGCCGTAGAGTGGAAGGGTGTAGAGAGGAGTAGAGTGGTGTAGAGTTGAGTGGCGTAAAGTGGAGTAGGTAGTAAGGAGGACAAGGGTACCCCAATATGTGAACCGGGGGTAGTAAACTGTTTAAGGAAACAATGGCTCTGATGTGGCCTAAAGGTCCAAGTCGAAGTGACCCTGTGGGGGGCACTAAAGGTAGAGGTTAAGAACTTAATTCTTAAATGAGAGCGGTAAGCAATATAAGCAGGGACATGTAGGTCAGTATATGACAGGTTTTTATTCCACAACAATAGTATTCAGGTGCTCACACTTTAAGTGACAGTAGGCGTGACGTGATAAGTGAGGGTGAAGTTAAAATAAAGACATCGCATTGACAACAATGACAGAAGCTCCTTTAGAAAATTTTAACAGAGTAAAAGGAGTTCATGTTGTAGGGGGTCGACGACGTTTCGTACTCAGTTATTTGAGTTCATCTTCAGGACATACATAGGTGAGCAAGCTGAATTAAAAGGAATCCTGTGAATGAAAGTATCCGGGTTTCCAAAGCGTTTCTAAGAACTCAGGGCTCCTAAGTGATTTAAGCCTCAGAGACTAATTTTTAGGGAGTGGATCGGAAAGGCAGCTGGCCGCCATGTGGCATCGCGCAGTGCCGGGGAGTTGTTACTGTAGATAACAGGGCAATGAATGGGAGCCTGTGGACAGAGAGCAGAGCAAGTCCTGCTGCTTCTTTCGTCCGCGCTGAGTGCGAGAGAATGGAGTGGCATAGAGTGTAGTAGTGTAGTAGAGTGGAATGGCATAGATTGGAGTGACTAGAGTGTTGTAGAGTGTCATAGAGTAGAGTGGCGTAGATTTGAGTAGTGGTGAAGTGTATCATAGAATAGAGTAGCTCTATGGAAAGATGGCCGTCTGGTGAGGAGCTCCGGCCGGGAGCTCCTGGACAGGGATTGCCGTTTTGGCTTAAATCCCCCTTATTCCCCATAATTTTTCCCCACCTAGGACCCCTTTTTACTCACCTGGGTTCACCCGTGACTGCGTTTCTCCGATCTCCCTTTTCTTGATTGGGAACCGTATCCTGTGTTCTGATGGCGGACATCGAGACGACATGGCCAATGCCCGGTGGAGCCGCTTGGTTCGGCTATAGGGGAGTCTGGCTCGGGTTTCTCCCGCGGCCGTCACCTACCCAGCCGGACATTGGGGCATGGCATTCCTCGTCCCTCCACTGCTGTTTTTCCTTCTACTGCCTCCCTCGGAACGAATCGCCACGGATCGCTGACAATTGGACCATCCTTGGCGCAGCTAAGGCATAATCGGAATACTCCGGATGTCGGCTGATTGATCGGGGGCGAGATTTCACCCTTCCGGACCGTCCCCTTGCCCTCTGGGTTGGGAGTAGCTGTCCGCCCCGACGCTTGATCTCCTGCCGCGATGAGCTGTATCGATGGTGAGTGCCACGGCACTGTTGGTCCGGTGGACACGAATTCCCGCCTGCAATCTTCCGATCAAGGGGCGGCTCGCTCTCCCGGTCCCCGCTGCTGCCTCACTGCCTCCCACATACTGGCCGCCTGCTTGGGTGTGCTTCGCTTCAGTTCCGACTTCTGGGACCCGTGAGTCCTTTCCAGGTATGGGGGTGCGGGATCTCCACCTTGCGGATCCTCGACACCGATGCCCCCGCGGTCCTGAGCCTCTGCACGCCTTCTACAGCCTTCTGCCCGCCTTTGGTTTTGTGGCTGCGTCCCCCCTCTGACTCTACTCATTTGAATCCTGCTCTCTGGTTCTTCGTTCTGGATTTTTGACTTTTGTGCATCCCGCCATTTTGGTGTTGGTCTCCGTCGATACCCACGACCCGGACCCGCCATCTTGTTTGACCTCTGTCCGTTCCCCCTTCCCTCCGGACTCCTCCTGACGACCCTCGAACGTTTTTCTCCTTCTTGCTGGACTGCCTTAACTCCATCCCCCCCTCTGGTTCCCTTCTCTCCTCTCACCTTCTCTCAGAATACTATTCTTGTCCCCCTTTGCCTACTCTCCCCCTTATGATTTGCCACTTACTTTGTAATGACTGTGCAACAAATGTTTAAATTATTGTACCTTGTAACTCGCAATTTTTGTTCCTTATGTAAAGCGCTCTGATACCTCCGTGTCTAGCCAGCGCTATATAAAACTCAAATAAAGTAAAGTAAAGTAAAGAGTGGAGTAAAGTGGCATGGAGTGACATAGAGGGAGTTGCGTAGAGCGTCGTAGAGTGTAGTAATGTCATAGAGTGGCATAGAGTGGGGTAGACTGTTGGGGAGTGGCATAGAGTGGAGTAGAGTGTCATAGAGTGGAGTACCATGAAGTGTAGTGTCGTAGAGTGGAGTGTCGTAGAGTGGTGTAGAGTGGCCTAGAGTGAAGTGGCGTAAAGTACAGAGTAGATTGGCATAGAGTACAGTGGCATAGAGTACATTGGTTTTGATTAAAGTGGTGTCGAGCACATTGGCGTAGAGTGCAGTGACGTAGATTAGAGTGGCGTAGAGTGCAGTGCCGTAGAGTGATGTACAGTAGAGTGGTATAGAGTGAAGTGCTGCAGCATAGAGTGCAAGGGAGTAGAGTGCAGTGTTGCAGAGTAGAGTGGCATAGAGTGGAGTGGCATAGAGTGGAGTGGTGTACAGTGCAGTTGGGAAGAGTGCAGTGGTACATAGTAGAGTAGAGTGGGGGAAAGTGCATTGGCATAGAGTAAAGTGGTGCATAGTAGAGTAGAGAGGTGTAGAGTGTAGTGGCTTAGAGTGCAATGGTGTAGAGTGCAGTCAAGTGGTGCAGAGTAGAGTGCAGTGGCATAGAGTAGAGTGGCAGGGAGTTCAGTGGCGAAGAGTGCAGTGTTGCACAGTAGAGTGTCGTAGACTGCAGTGGTGTAGAGTGGTGCAGTGTAGAGTGGCATAGAGTACAGTGGTGTAGAGTAGAATTGAGTGGCGTACAATGCATTGGCATAGAGTAAAATGGTGTAGATTGGCGTAGAGTGCATTGGTGTTGTAGAGTATAGTGGCGTAGAGTCCAGTGGTGCAGAGTCGATTGGCGGCGAGTGCAGTGCGTATAGAGCACTGGTTTTGAGTAAAGTGGTGTAGAGTGCATTGGCATAGAGCACAGTGGCCTAGAGTGCAGTGGTTAGAGTAAAGTGCAGTGGCATAGAGAAGAGTGGTGCAGAGTAGAGTAGAGTGGAGTGGCGCAGAGTACAGTAGAGTAGAGTAGAGTGGCAAAGAGTGGAGTGGTGCAGTGTAGATTGCAATGACGTAGAGTACAGTGGTGCAGAGTGGAGTGGCGCAGAGTAGATTGTTTCAGAGTAGAGTGAAGTAGCATACAGTGAAGTGGTGCAGTAGATTGGAGTGGTGAAGGGTAGAGTTCAGTGGCGTAAATGGCAGTGGCGTTGAGTGCAGTGGTGCTGAGTAGATTAGAGTGGCATAGAGTGGATTAGCGTAGAGTGCATTGGCATAGAGTGCAGTGGCATAGAGGGCAGTGTTCAAATGATAATGTGTGGAAATATCATCACATAGTGTATTGATATTTTGTTTGATGGTATTAAAATATTTGTTTCCACCACACTTCAGAGTTACCAAAAAATGTGCTCCATTTGTGCTTCCCTTATTCTGGTATATTCTGAAATATCCGCACAGTTCAATTACAGACTTTTAAATTTAGTTGTGTGCTAGAAAAAAATAACTTCGTACAGCATTCCGTCCAGCACACCCCTAGTAGCCTGCATGATTGTCACATAAATCCACAAACTTTGAAGTCAAAGAAGGAGAAGTAAACACCAAGCTCCCGCGAGCCTGACTTTTGACCTCTGTCTTTGAAAGCACAGCAAATGTGACAAGATAAGAACAAGATTTGAAGGCCTGTTTACAGAAATTGACCACTGGTGGAAGGATATCCTAAATAGGGTATGGGCCACGGAAGGGATGAGTTGAAGCTGGACAGCCTAAATGAAATAAAACCTGCAAATAGAAAGGAAGCAAATGTGAGTTACAAAACACAAAGCCAATGGAAAGCAATGGGCGGAATGCATTCCCAGGGAAGATTTCTGAATGCCCCCAAGATGTTGTATGCAAACCAGTAAGCTGTGCTGTCTGGTAGGCTTTGACCTAAAAAAGGAGGCAGACACAGCTGATGTGAGGAGGTACAACCACATTCCACTAGCTGTGACTGCACTTTATTTGCTACCAGTTAGAGAGTGGATCAAGTTTAAGACACTTTGTTCAACAAATTACTGCACCCCAGCACCCACTCACCATTAGGAAGATGGTTGAGATGGTATCACCTTCGTCCAAGGTCAGATATTCTGATCAATTTCTTCTGTGGGTTCCAAAGTTCAAACGAAACCTGAACTGGAAGAAGAACTTTTTTAATCATCAAACACCAAACCCTGCTACCTGCGCCCCCGCACCATGCCCCAACCCATGGAATATGTCATTCATCCCTCTTCACAGGGAGAGAGACTTGCTTATGATCAGGAAAGCCCCCGAATGTTGGCTCTTCCTTTCAACCTGGCCTTGCAGTTTCACCCTCTGAAACATTAATTTAGGTCTACATTGCCGATATGTTTTTGTTTGATTTATTGCACTCTACAAAATATACAAACACAAAATTGCAAAATGTTAGGAGTGTAAAAGATTTCTTGAATTGAGCCATTTAGCTCCTTGACCATATGTTCCCTTGTTGATCTAAACGAAGAGCACTTGAAATAGGCGAACATTAGTATTAAACAAAATATAAGCACAGGACATGCACTAAAATCAAGGCCGTCCGGTCTTTTGTGAAATAGGCCTCTGGAGGTTGGGACGGCTGGGTCAGAAACAGCCATATTCAGGTTTCTTCTTTGCATTTGAAGTTAGACTTAATGCGTACCTGTAATGGGTGCTAGGCTGCAACTTAAGGGATTGTTTTGGTGTTCTTTTGTCTATTGTTATGTTAAAAACTCGTAGGGAAGAGGGCAGTACAGAGAGTGTATTTATGGAGACTTCTAGGATGCATCCCTTACCAGACATAGTTTCACAGATTGCTGTTGTTTCTGGTATGCTGCGTACTGTGAGTTTTGGTTATTCACGAAAGCTGGTGTTGAGACACTGCTGAGCCCAGAGCTTATCTACAGTCCAGTTCAGTGTCAGTATTTAAGTGACTGTTGGGGCCTTCATGACTGACAGGGTATTTGCAGTGGGAATATGATCATGTGACCCAACCTCACGTGACAGCTCCTGTGACATCACAAACAGAATGTTCTGGATGGTTGGATCTGTTTCTATGGTAGGGTGCCAGGGGAGACCAAGGAGGCCAGGACACTCGGTGCTGTCAGAAGCCCTACACTGGTGCCAGCATCGGCTGGACGGAGCCAAGCTAGGGTGAGCTTCAGAGCGCTGCCTTTACGCTCCTTTCAGGTTAAGTCTCGGACAAGTCTCAAGAGCCTGGAGACAAGCCCGGCCCAGGTAAGCCAACCTCTGGGGGTTGTCACTCTCTGATAGCAAGAGGGGGCACCAGACCTCTCGGTCTGTGAGCAGGCCTGAAGGATCCAAATAGGTGTCACTCATTCAATGGGTCCACTAGATGCTGACTGACGGCATGCTGAAGGTAAAATGGGTGAATAAAGATTAAATGGTGACCTTGAGCCCCCGGGAGAGTTCACGGTTCATTAATACAAGCTAAGCGCTGAGAAGCAAAGTTAAATCAATAAATAGTGAGATCAATTTTCATTTCCCAGTAGTTCTGAGTAGGGTGGAAATTTACCGTCATCAGTAAAGTTAAGGAGGCCTTAGGGGCAGCAGACATTTGAGTCACTCAGGGGGTCGCAGCTTCTGTGGATGGGTAAATGAAACAGATCAATAAATATTCTAACCCCACAGGGTTAGGGTGGAGGGCAGTGAGTAAAATTACTGAACTACCATGAAGAGAGGTATATGCTAACCATGCATCGGATCCCCACGGGGTGCTGACCTTTAGCTAAACCCGCTGGACCTTAAGGTACTGTAAAATTCCCTTCTTTAACCTGCGCGGTATGACAATGCATAATAGGAACCCATACTAGGGTAAGTATCTAGGAAAGAAAGGCTCCCCCTGAGGACCCTAGGCGGGGAGGAGATGAGGATCTGAAGTGAACAGACCCACTCCAGTGAAACCCTTCCAGTGACTACTCTGTGTTTGGCTTTCGGGCACACTTCAAGATTTCACAAAGATGCATGCGCACACCACAGGGCATCAAGATATGAAGGGTTTGTTTAGAAATATGATGGGCGTGAGCGTGCGATCCTCAGCAGGACCTCTACCCAAGCCATCAGAGAAAGGAAATGTTATGTTAATTGGATTAATCTAGCGCATGGCTACCCAGGCAGGGTTTCTCAGCGCTATGCTACCAACAGGTCTGGCAACAGATCAAAAGGCTGTTCTAATCCCAGGAGGTTTAGAACAACTCGGATTTCAACCTCTTCCAGAAAGTCAGATGAGGGGGAGATGCCCTCAGATGAGGGGGACATCATCTTGTAGGTTTCAGAATGATAGGACAATGATTACATGAACCTCCCTCTATGGAAGATGCAACAATTCCAATGAGGGGCCAGGGGCTCCCTCAAAAAGGCAACGCCTATTAGTACACCATCCGCTCTTCGTCCCCATCCCACATCACTAGCGGAAAACGCTCGGACCACCCAGAAATTGCACCCCACCCCCCCCCAAAGGTCTACCACCTACCTCACCACCTCAAACTTCCAATAATCTCATTAGTGCACCACATACCTCACCACCCCATACCTCACCACCCCAACCCCTCAAAAAGGCAACGCCTATTAGTACACCATCCGCTCTTCGTCCCCATCCCACATCACTAGCGGAAAACGCTCGGACTATCAAGAAATGACACCCCCTCCCCCCCCCCCCCCAAAGGCCGCCTAACCTCCCTGCATAGCAAAATAGGCCCTCGGCTCACCTCTCCACACAGAAACGCAGCCACTTGGAGACTGAACTCCAATTATCTCACCGGGGTCCCCGACTATGTCACTCCAAGCCCTGACTCCTCTCTCCTTTCGCCACTAGTGCACCCGTCACTAACAGACCTGGAAGCTCTGAACCTCCGGACAGCCAGCCTAGCTCAGAGCATACACAACGCGACTCTTGAATTGAGGAACCTCCTACTCTTTACTGAACACCCCCTTGCTAAAATCAAGCATAGTCATAATTCAGTACTCTGCCCGCATACTAAGCCTTACTCTCAACCACTGTCGCAGGCCAAGAGACAATACCGCCCTCGCAATAAACTCAACTATTTATCAGAAGTTGAAACTCTAGCTCTTCTTCTATCCTAAGAGGAGACACCTGCCGCCTTTAATCCTCTTACTAAGGAAGGCGAGCACAAGATTGATACGATCTTAATCAACACGAACAGATCCACCAGTTGCAGTAACAGAGGGGTAATCAGCAGTAATCTAAAACGAATACCCTTATCCACCCCTACCCTCGACTCAACCCCGGGTAACTCTGCATCTCCGCTCTCTGGTCTCCTTCTTAACTGCAGATCAGCAGTGAAGCATGCCTCCGACATTGCCGAACTCATCTTGAGTCACGAAATTGATGTGGCAATCTTAACTGAATCTTGGCTCAATGAAGCTTCCTCACCCTGCTTAGATCTACTGGTACCTCCAAACTATAACATTATAAGACTTGACAGACAAATTAAAAGAGGGGGAGGTATCGCTTGCATCCATCGCGCCGACCTCTCCGTTACACAGTTCCGCTCTGACCCTTTTGACTCCTGCGAATACCTCGCACTCTCCATAAGTAACGACTCAAACCAACTATGCAAATTGCACACCTTCTACCACCCCCCCAGGTAAAAATGACCCATTCATTGACCACCTCATGGAAATCATTGTAACAAATGCCTCCCCACACTCCAATTATATATTCCTAGGAGACTTTAACCTCCATTGGAATGACCTCAATGACGCTCAGGTCAACATCCTTAAAGACTTCCTGGATGGCCAATCACTTACCCAAGCCTGCACTCTACCCACACACTCGAAAGGAGCCACGCTGGACTGGATCATCTCAAAGGATACGGCGGTCAGGCTAACTTCAGTTGCTCCTTGCGACTGGTCAGACCACCATGCTATTTCCTTCCAAATATTGGGCTTACCTAAGAAAAGATCAGTGCAACCAGTGAAACCGAAAGTATGGATCCGGGACACCAAAAGCCTAGACTCCGAGAAGCTGGTAGCGCGATGCGAGATGGATCTCCCCCTGCCACCAATCTATCTACGGTCAATGAACTTACTGACCACTACAACTCAACAATGTCGGATATAATTGTCTCACTAGCCCCGCTTAAACTAAAAAGAGTTCAGACCAAAGACAAAAATCCCTGGTTCAATGGGGCCCTAAACACCGAAAGGAGAAATCTTCGGCTAATAGAAAGGAATTGGAGACAACACCCTCCTCCCCCAACTAAAACTTCTTAGAAAGACCAGAAATGCGTACAATAAGAGCATTCGCAATTCAAAAAAGAATTCTTCTGAGCAGAACTTGAAAACGCTAAGAACAGACCTCGCAAGCTCTTTCAATTGATAAAACAACAATCGAATAAAATGGCTAAAACCTTTGAAGAAACAACCAAATCCCCAATAAGCTCTGATGAGTTCTCCTCCTTGTTCTCGGCTAAAATCAACTCCCTGGGTAATGGGTTGTTCTCTGCCGCTACCGTCCTCCCACAGCCCGCGGGGACCCTTCAAAATGGTGCTACACACTCCCCACAGATGTTACCCAAAAACCAAGCACACTGGATCACCTTCAACCTTTATGACGAGCATAGCATAGCAAAAATTCTTATCATCCATTAAACCGAACAACCACTTCATTGACTTCGCTTCCATCCACCTGTTTATCTGCAGCCAATCATCTCATCATACCCATCTGGACTGCAATAATCAATGCTTCCCTAATGCAAGGGTCTATACCAGACTCGTTAAAAACGGGACAAGTCATCCCTATTCTAAAAAAACCCTCGCTAAACCCTGCTGAACCAGACAATTTCAGACCAATATCTAACATTCCTCTACTTGCGAAACTACTTGAGAAATGCGTGCAACAACAACTTAGCCTACACATCGCCACTTTCAACTTGCTAGATGAGTGCCAATCTGGTTTCAGACCAGCCCACAGCACTGAAACTACTATTCTCCACATAGTAGATGATGCCCTCCAAGCCCTAGACCAAGGCAAAACATGTCTCTTAATTCTGTTGGATCTTTCCTTGGCGTTCGACACAGTCAACCATGAAAAGCTTCTAGAACGTCTGGAATTCAGGATGGGCTTAGGGAGAACCGTTCTCAAGTGGTTCAAATCCTTCCTACAGAATCGCTCCCAGAGATTCTTAATTAATCACATTCTATCCTCCCCTTCCCCAATTACAATTGGCGTCCCCCAAGGGTCAACTCTCTCCCCAACTCTCTTTAATCTCTATCTCGAACCACTAGCTAAAATCCTTCGCAACGCCAACATCTCTTTCCACATGTACGCTGACGACACCCAGGTCTACATCAAAATCTCTTCTCTAGAGGAGGTCCAAATAATGAATGATGCTCTGAAACAGACTGTTCACTGGCTTGCCAGCAACCAGCTCAAACTCAATGAGCAGAAAACCGAGTTCTTGCTAATCTCCCCTCTGAAAAGCTCCCCTGACATACTGGAATGGACCAACTCGATCACTGCGCTGAACTGCACCCCAACCATAGTGGACTCAGCCAAATCACTAGGAATCACACTGGACAAAAACCTGAACATGCGAGCCCACATAAACACTCTGGCCAAAAATGCCAGGTTTCACCTCTGATATCTGAGAAATCTCAAACCTTTCCTAGACACTTCGGACCTAAAAATGGCAGTTCAGGCCCTAGTTATCTCTAGGATCGAATACGGATGCTCAACCTTATCTGGCCTACCAAAGATCTCTACAGCTCCCCTAAAAGCCTGTCTCAACTCAGCTGCAGAATCCTAAGTGGCTCAAAAAAATTCGATCATATCTCGCCACACCTAAAGGCGCTGAACTGGCTACCGTACAAAGCTAGAATCCAACTCAAATTGGCCTGTATCACTCATAAAGCTGTACACTCCAAGGGGGATATTCACAAGAACGTGCGCTAAACATCCCCAAAAAATGTTAAAGCAACTTTACACATCGCAGTCTATCGCGGGAAAATAACCCAGTGTTAACGTGGAATTCACAACACGGCGGTCCCATACGATAGTTTGCCGAAAACGCGGCCAATGTCCGCGATACAACCACCGCGACGGAGATAAAAACACCAACCCCAACGTAAAAAAACGTGCGATGAGCCCATTCGCGATGAGAAAAGCAGCGATAAGCAGCGCCAGGCCCGCAACACACACACGGCAGGCGGGAATAAGCACAACAAAAGCAGGAAAAAGGAAGACAAACCAAACAGAAAACAACAGCGAAGCACAATGGAGGCAGTCGGAGCAAGTACATAACCCCACAAGCCCCATTGGCAACAAAACATTGTACATGGCAGTCCATCATGGACAAGGTGAATGCAGCCGGAGAGTGGAGGAGGACAATGGAAGAAAACCAGAACAGCTGGAATGATGCGAAACGCAAAAACAAGCAGAAACACGCCATCAACCAGAAGGCAGCAATGCACACCGGAGGTGGGAGTCCAGCGCCACACCAGGAGCTGGATGACATGGAGGAAATGGTGTCCACCACATCAGTCTGGAGATGGTGGCAGGAGTCGGGGACCAGAAACTGCTCAAAATCAACAGACACAACAGCAACAGGGAGAGGGAGAGGGAGAGGGAGAGGAACGACCAGGGACTGGGGGACGGGGGGAGATGGGCACAATGACACACATGCACAATTACGCACAGCACAACTGCAGACAAACCATGCCCAAGAGTAACAACACCAACCAAGACCACAAGTCACACAAGTCCGCAATATCACACCACTGAACAAGCACAGAAGTGAAAACCACACTGCCTGAAAGGGAGAAGGGTGAGCCAAATCAGAGCTGAAGGGCCATCTCACACACAATGCAGCACACACACATAGGAAGCAGAGCACCCCAACATCGAACACAAAGTGGTACAAACACCAACATATGCACAACCGAACACAGGACACAAGTGCACCCGCTTGTGGCCGGTAAATGGCCATACGCATCTAGCAAAGCACGAAACAGGGACATGATAATGCACAAGTACCAACCCACAGCCCTGATGGGGTAGCAATGCATGTATGGCAGGGACCCAGATAGGCCGTGACACACACATTTGCATACATATCAACAATCATCACAGTTGGAGACAAGTGAAGGTGCGGAAACTTCATCAACAATTGCGTGTCAGTACGGCCAAGAGAAGTGCCACAACATGCAGACCAATGCAGCAGCATGTCGGAATGAGGAACGTTGGAAAGTGCCCATGTCCACCCTGGGGGAGTCCATCACCCACACAAGTCAGTGCCAACGTGCGTTGGTTGTCCGCGCATGTATCCGGACTCCAGGCCAATGCAGCCATGTCCACTGTCGTCTTGGGACATGTGACCAGATCCCCAACATGCAACCAGGTGCCGGGACCCGTGCAATGGGTCACATTCAGTTGTGGCAGCAGGTACGTTGTCACTCGTCCATGAACGCGAGTGCAGCAGCGTAGGCCAACATTTCCAACATGAGCTCATTGTCGACTACAGCCAACATGTCGGCGACGTAACCAATCAGCTGTCCCGGACAGATGTGCTGACTCCAACCCCTGGCCCCAATTGGCACTAAAGCCCAATAGGGGAGCGGCTCAATGTGGTCACTGCACACGACGACTCATGCAATCTCCCAGGTCCAGTTGGCAGCATGAATGCCAATCATCCAGGCATGCCATAAACGGGCATCACGGTGACACTCCTGGTCGTGGGCCAACAGGGGGCGCACACACACATCGAAATCCAGGTCAGCTACCGTTACGTTGGAGAGGCAGACATCCATGGTCCACTCGAATATGCATGAGCGACAATGCAACACAGGCTGAACGCAGGTGACGTTGGCAAGGCGGAAGCTTAGCCGGTAACTGATCCGCAGCACTGCCAATGGCAGTGCCCCCAGTACATGCAGCAGACGTGCATGGTACCGGTCCACGTGACTGGGGTAGTGCATGTGTCCGGAATGGTCTGCCATTGCGTCAGTGGCTCTGCTTGAAGCGGCACTGTGCTGACCCGTGCCAGTCCTGTGGATGAAATGCCACAGCTCGGATCAATAACCAGTGCCTGTGTGCAACGGGTGCAGGTCTGGGGTGGGGTGGGAGTACGTGTGAAGGCCATTTCATGCACGGTAACTACGACCAAGGACTCCTGTGTGTGGGATGTGTACACGTTGGTCTCACGTCGGGCAGTGCGTAGTGTGGGAGTCGCAAACAAATGCTATTGTATCTGTCAGGGGGTGCTGGGCACCTGCAAGTCCCAGCTCGGAGCTGCAGATGTGCTTACGCCTGATAGTTCAGACAAAGGACCTTTCATCCCTACAGTAACTCTACCATCAGCTTGCATACAGGAGATGTACAGAGGCCTGTCGTGGGTGGGGTGGGTTGTCTGCGACCCAGGGAATCATGGATGATATGCCGAGCACGTGGCACATGAGCGGCCTCACTGGGTGTCACGTTGCCTCACAGCTGCTCCTCCCTCCCACGAGCCCCCACACTTGTGTGCGCTGCGCTGTTGTATCACGTGCACTCCTACGGCACCCCATTCTCATGCCTGTCTGCGCATGTCCAGCGGCATGCCAACAACACCGTGAAGCTGGCCGTTGAGGGTGTGTGGCCACGTGAGTGTAGGCCAATGGTCTGGACAGGGCGGACACAGGTGTACAGTCCATGGCTGGCTGTGATCGCGCTGCGATTGAGGGTAGGCATCTGACTTATGCAGCCGCAGGACTGATACACATAACACTTGGCATGGATGAGCCAAGACCCCGAGCGGTCTTGCGCTCCTACATTTCCCCGTACGTGCGGGCCCGCCCTCCGGGTGCATGCTACATTGCAACACCGACTACTGTGGCCCTGGTGGCGACAACACTCCAACACAGAGACACGCTTACCGCACTTCCTGCTCAAGGCCAGACCAGAGCCACGCCCTGATCCCCCTACCGAATCAGCACACCCCTGCGCTGACCTGACGTACGCCGGACCAGCACACGCCGCTTGTGCATGCAGGGGGGGTGTGGGCGAAGCTTCATGTCCAAGGTCTTAGCCACTGCTGAGGTGACATGGTATCTTCCGCTGAAGACAGCCCACTGTGATGTTGCAGGGCTCGGGCCCATCATGCTGACATAATGACCACACGGACACACTTGCTTAGATGGTGTGAATGGCTACGGGCACGTGCTCCCGGCCACTTTTATTAGCAGGCTCACATGTCGAGTGACACCTGTGTTGGATGTGTGTGGGGTGTGTGTACACCAGCCGTCATGGAGTGCCTGGTGCAGTCAAAAAACGACAACAGTGTCCATTGTTAAGGACACAACCATTCAACCATAAAGGCCCCATGACTTGAGCTGCACAGAGTTAGTGGGCCCGGATGCACAGCGTCCTGCACGGGCCTACCGCCACGGGCCGCTGACTTGCGGTGCACTGGGGCAGGGTCACGAGAGCAGAGCAGGTTCTCGTAGATGACAAAGGGGGTTGTCGTGGAGTGTCTCGGTGGGCAGTGGAAGGTGTACCCCCAGGGCATGATGCAGAGGGCAGAACCATGCAGAAACAGTCACTATGGTGGAGATGAATGGAACAGACACATGTCGAACACCAAGTCCGTCCCAGCCAGATGATGATGCAGACAACCCCCAGGCCATGCATTCAGACGCCATCAAAGTCCAACCAGAAAGTGCCCATGACTCATTGCGCACAGAGTTAGTGGCACCAGTGCTGATAGGGGATGCCGCCTGTGATGAGGCGTGTCCAATGGTGTGGACTCCTCCATATCTTACCCAAGACACAGTTCCACATGTGGGACCTACTGGACCGCAGTGTAGGCCTGAGGCAGCGGGCAGCAGGGGCCCTCATCCGAGTGTCGCCGGCTTACGTTGGATGGTCCAACCGGCCTGCGTAGTTCAGGTTCAGTGGCACCACGGCACGCGGACTTGCGGTGAACAGGGTTAGTGGCACCAGGGCAGTTGTTGCTAGTGTTCGGTCACCTCCGTGACGTGGATCCGGCTTTCATCCGGACTGAGCCGCATCTTCCTCTTACTCCTCTCCATGCGTTCACTGGTATGGACTCTGCCATTCATGAATCACGAGTAAGTGCTGGATGTGGGACCTACTGGACCGCAGTGTAGGCCGGGGGTAGTGGTCAGCACGGGCCCACAGACACGTGTCGTGTGCTTGAGCTGCATACTTTTGCTTCACTGATCGGAGGGAGTTTAGTGATGTGGACGCTACCACGGACTTGGGGTCACTGCCATTCAAAACTCAGGACACAGTTCCACATGTAGGACCCACTGGACCGCAGTGTAGGCCTGAGCCCTCATCCAAGTGGCGCCGGCTGGCGTTGAACAGGGTTAGTGGCACCACGTGTCGCCGGCTGGCATTGAACAGGGTTAGTGACACCACATTTCGCCGGCTTGCGATGCAGACTTTTGCTTCACTGATCGGAGGGAGTATAGTGATGTGGACGCTGCCACAGACCTTTGGTCACTGCCATTCAAAAGTCACGACTCAGTACAACATGTGCCAACAACTGGGCCGAAGAGTACGCCGGTGGAGTATGTCAATGAAAAAGGAGTACTGTGGGCCTGCGCCGTGGAGGCCAGCGATGGTCTGTGGAGGCTACAAAGGTCGCGGGACTGGGGCTTGGAGCTTGCACCGGCACGTGGTGGGCCCTCTTTGACACACGCTGGTGTCGGCAGGTGAGCAGAGCCTCCTTGGTGCGCTGGGGCAGGCATGACGGGTCTGGGGACCAGCGGCCCAGGGTGCAGCAGGCGCACAGGGACGCAGGCCCCGCCGCGCATGGCGCTGGCCTCGTGGTGGGTTGAGAGGCGCCGCCCTGGCAGACACGGTGGCCATTCCGAAAGAGAACCACGGCCAGTGCGACGGGCTTTTTATTCACACCCCTACGCAGGCCTGGCATACGCAGGGCCAACCCACTCTGCTCGCGCATACAGGGGGGGACATAACGTGCGACATTTCCGCGCTCTGCCCCACAGCCTGTGGGGACATGGTAGTGTCCACTGGCCAGTACACTCCATGCACCAGCAGTTGATGTCCACATGGCCATTTCCGTGGTTTGCACACTGAAGTCTGTCCGGCACATCCACACCACACCTGGCATTGGGTAGGTTGTCATTCATTAGTCACTTGCCGCTCTCGCACATGCCTGCTCCACGCCTCTCCTCACATTCTGCTATTGTGTGGCTGTGGTGCCATGCCGTGGCTGGGTTGTGTGCATGGCAAGCCCAGGTTCCCAATGGAGTCGTGTTGTCGTGTTGTCGTGTCTGGTCGACTGGCATGTTGTGTGGCATGTTGCAAGTAGTTCTGCTGCGTGCCCATTGCCAGTGTCGTGAGTTGCATGGCTATGGGGTGGAGGTGTGTGGTGTGTTCATTTGGTGCTTACCAACAAGCAATGCATTTCCATAGGTGACATCCTGGGAGCGCTGGTTGATGATGGACTGTCGTGAGATGTATGAATCATGTACACTGCCTGGGGAGTTGGCCATGACATTGTTGAGGAGTCCCCGGTGGTCCACTATTGCCTGCACATTGATGGAATGCGTGTGCTTTCTGTTGCTGTAGTTGTGTGCAGTGTCGACAGGGGGCATGAGGGGTACATGTGTGCACTCGATTGCCCCCAACACGTGAGGGAGTCCAGCTATGGAGTAGAAGCCTTGCTTGGTCTCCAGCTGCTCCTGCGCAGTGTGGGTGACGTGGAGGTGCTGGGGTACCAGGCTGATGATGGCATCCAGGACAGGTGTGATGAACTTGGATAGGGCTGGCTGTGAGACTCCTCCGACTCTGGCAGTTGTTGGTTGGGAGGTATCAGAGGCCAACATGTGCAGCACAGCCAGCAGCTTTGTCTGCGGAGGGATGTTGGTTGTCCGCTGTGTTGGTACCGTCAGCCGGTGGGCGATGTGGGTCAGGATGCAGGGGATGGTTGTCCTTTTGGGCCTGTAGTGGGCAATGTCCTCCTCTGGCGTTAGGTCTGTGCGGCTGGTGCATTTACGGTGGGTCCGCTGTCTTTGTGTACGCTGCCTCTGTGGTGGTCTGGGGGGGGGCGGGGCGGATCCTGGGGGTGGTGCCGGTGGGTGTTGTGGCCCTCATGGGTCTCCGAGCTGCATGATCATTGGCTCCATGGCATCTGTGGGTCTTCAGATGTGGCTCTGGGCTGGGCTCCCTTTCATGCTGCAGGTAGTCGTCCTGCTTAACACCAGCAAAAGGCAGGTGTTAAATCACTGCTGCTACCGCGGCTTATCGCCTGTTTTTGGTTCGCATCGCAGATCTGGCAGTTTGTTGTGAAAGTGGTGTTGTGGTGTTTTCGTGAGTTTTTGCACGGGAACGCCTACTCTGCATCTCATTAGGGTTAGTTGGTGGTGTCACCCTTAGAGATAAATTTTGTGGCAGTTATCGCGGGAATACTGGCGATGTCTGCAGTTTGCACCCGCTTGTGAATGGGGCGTTAATTCTGTCTCCACTTTTGATGCGTTAAGGTGGCGATAACTCGGCGATAAGTCCTTGTGAATATGCCCCCAAGTCTCCTGCGTACGTTGCTCAGAAAATCGTGGTCTCCGCCTTACATCAGAAGAATACCTGCCCTATCAAGTTTCAAAAAGGAAGTGAAGACCTTCCTAATGGGCAAATTCCTACCCTAATCTCTCTCAGTGCCTCTGCAGTTTCAGCAGCCCAGCGACTTGCCTTATCTCGTATTTGAACTCTAAGGGGATTGTCGACTCTTCTCTCATGTTTGCATGATCCTTTTTGTATCTAACTTGTTTTTGTTGATTCTTGTAATTAATGTAATTACTTACTACTGCTGTAAAGCGCTCTGATACCCTCACGGGTCATGTTCGCACTATACAAAACACTAAATAAATAAATAAATAAATAAATATGTTAGGTTGACCAATAAAGCAAAGGAATGGGGCGCACACAGAAGATGATGAGTGGACATTGTTCAAGGAGGGGAAGTCATAAGAATGAAGACGGCACGCCTTCACCCTTCCAAATCAGCTAAGTAGGCGAAGGGAGGCACTTTCTTCAGGAGATGAATTTAAGGTAAAAAGACTTAAAGGTGAGGTATGTGCGCCCAATAGTTGGTACTTGGTATTCAGCAACATTGACCTCATGTAGTGTGTAAAGAGTTCAAGTTTTTGTGGGAAAGTGGATCTCTCTCCTCTTTACGTTACAAGGCACCAAAGTATATACTAGCATATAGGTCAATGGAACAGTTCCCCAATAGGCACACAGTAATCCCTGGGTAAGAGTAGGAGGTTACACTTCTTGGGTCATTAAACTCTTCTAGGGGGCCATGTTGCTTCTGTGGCAGCTTAAAATGTGTTATTCTTTGTATTCTGGTTGCTTTGCGTCCGTGTGGGCGAGCCAGAGGGTTTTCCCCTGTGTCTTTTTTTTGGGCTGCTCTGCTGCTTGGTGCATTGGGTACATTAATTATTCCATATGCATCAAATTGCCTTGCTGTGTATTATTATTAATGCTACCCTGAGTTAAAGCCTGGCAACTTGCCTTTTTAGTAGCACAAGCCGACCTCAACCCCACCTCCCAGAAGAGTGATTATATAGTATACATAGGAGCTAATTACCAGTTCAGTCTTAAACTGCTGTAGTAATATCGCACACAAAATTATCTCTATGGAAGGTGGGTCAGTGTGCGCGCCCTGATTTGCAGACTTGATTCCGCGCACTTTTACTCAGAAACATCCTGATTTGGGTGCTAACTCCTATTAGTGCTAAATCTAGATTTAAACAAAAGTCAAAATAAGGGCCATTTTATGGGCTAAGGTAAAGCAACTAGGATTTCATTACATAGCAAATCACTTAGCTGTGTCTCCAGGTCTTGACGAGCTTCACTGTGGGGGCACTCGAGGGGAAGAAGCATTTTTAGGGCCTTATTATGAGTGCCCTTATAATTCCAGTGGGAGCAGAAACAAGATTTACAGGCCAAATCAGAATCACGAGATGTGGAACGTCGCAGGGCCAGTGTTTTTCACCAGTGGCGGCTCGCCGAGGGAGTGGTGCGGGGCGTTGGGGTGCGGCGGGGGAGGGGCAGGGTGGGGGGTAGTGAACTCGGACATACGACGGACAGAACTCAGAGGGAGTTCTGTCCGTCGTAAGTCCGAGTCCACTACCCCCCCACCCTGCCCCATTATGCAATAAAGAGAAAATGTGATTTATTAGCTGTGCTCTTGCTATTTTAAATAATTTTAACAATGAGGGCCAGGTTTACAAACCTCTCATGCAACGCAGCGCAGCACCCAACATTTCTGCACTGCGTTGCGTGAGAGAGAATGACAGCGCCATATCTACAGAGATATGGCGCTCTCCTCTGCTCTCCCTAGCGCCGGGGCAGAATTATGCTGCCTAGCACCAAACATGTATCTATGCGCCATAGAGCAAAGGTGTCTGCGTGAGTCTCGCATAGGTTTTGTACTGGAAGCAGTGGCGGCCGGCACAGGTAAAAGTGGTGAGGCTGGGTGGGGGTGGGGTCAGGGAAGTCGTGGTTTTATTTATTTTTGTATTTAATTTTACTTATCCTGTCGTCTGTCGCCTTCCCCCGACACCCACCAAGCGCCGCTCATCCCTGTGCCAGCCGCCACTGACTGTAAGAGTACCCTTCCAATACAAAATACCATGCTTAGACTGACTTTACAACTTTTCCTACTTTGTATGTGTGCTGTACAGTGCAGCACACATGCAAAGTGGGAAAAGAAAATAGAAATGAAAGCATTTCTCCTTTTAACGCCTGCTTTCAAGTGGCACTCATTTTTGGCACAAAACCCTGTCTACTACTGTTAGCGGATAGGGCTTTGTGTCAAAAACCATCGGTGGTAGCACAGGAAAGCCCATGTACCACCCATGGAATGCCCCCTGAACGCAGAGTAACGCAAAGCTGGTTTGCATTAGTTTTTCTTACAAACTCATTCCTGCATTAGTAAGATGGACCGATATTTGAAGCCACCGGTCCATCTTTCACTGTGCAGGCCACAGCTGACCTGCCTTTCAAAAGACATCAGAGACCGAGAGACTGCACCCATCTACAAGAAGATGCCTGGATTGGGGGGCTTCCAAGGACCCATTCGCCTCCTTTCAAGGGGTACTCTTACTGTGCACCACCTCGTGCACATCCGGTGAACCTTCTGACAGTTTCTTTACCTTTGCACCTATGTCTGTAATATGGTAAAGAGTACACCTCTATGCAAATAAGGGAATGTCCTGTGATCGTGCTGGTGCATAACATGCTCTGGCACAATGCATATTACAGAACGGGCCACAGCCTCTCCAGCAATCAGAAAGTACCACAGGGCACAAGAAACAATCGCAAACGCCTGTTGCACTCCTTACTGTAATACACGCCTATATGTTATTATTCCTCAACTCTGTGGTTCTCGGCCTCACAAGGAAGAAATGCTCAGATTGCCATTTCGGGACTCTCACCTGCCACCACCTACACTAGGGCATACGCACAGGTCTGCAGCAGGTGCCTGACTATTTTAAATGCGGGACTATCTTAAGGGCTGTAAGGTTATTGTTCTCTTTGTGTTTCAAGAACACCACCCTGTCATGTCAATTATTCTGTTAGATTTTGGTGTCAGGTTGGAGCCTGCTCTGTCTCAATAACGCTGTGCCTGTTGTCAGTTTCTTTTTTTTTTTGTAGTGACTGTGTTTGCAATCGCGAGAAGAAGGCTGAAAGAATGGCACATGGTTTCTTTTATGAAGAATCCTCAGAGCAGCGATGCAATTTGAGATTATATTTTAAACTCTACCGAATCAAATTAAATATTTTCACTGTACCGGATTCTTCAAAAAGTGCGTGAGTCAGACAGTTAATTCAGCCTTTAAATGTCGTTCTGCGTCATGTCTTTTTTCAGATGTCATCAAATTACCAGAAAATACGAGCGCCATTAAAGGTTCCTCTCAGAGGTCGCAGCAGGCTAGACTCGTTTACCATTACTAGTCAGCAATATGGCAGCACAAGGTAGGACAGAAGGTACTTTGCACATTGTTACAATGAAGTAAAATGGAATGAAGTGACCCCGTTATACATAACCAGGATATTCCATGTTCGTCAGGAGTTCAAATGCCTGTAGAGGAAGGAGGCTGTCGCACTTTTCTTAATTCATATTTATTACCTGGCCCCCTTTGGCCTCTTTTCCCTTTTGATGATTGGATCCCATCTGTCCTGTTCTGGATTGGTTTCTCTTCACAACACTGGCAAGCATAACACTCTGCATAAAAGATAGCACCTGGCATCAGGCTATTAACTCATCTTTATTAATTTCTCAGCTTTTATACATGGCCTACTGATGTGGAGCTACTCTCCACACGTCCTATTCTCTCTGCTTCCCTCAATGTAGTGAGAGGGAAAACTAGTACTTCCTGTCTCCACCCAGGAAGTACCTGGCATCTCACTTCTGTCTGGATCAGCTAGACCGCTGACCTACTTATATAACAATGTCCTTTCCTGGAGGACATGACATCTCCCCACCAATTACAAAGAAATTCAGTCAATCTCTTCAGTGCATCCTTTGGGCTCTGTAGTTGGTTTCTTTGCTCTGCGAATGTTGAGAGTGGTTCTGCAGATGTTGCGGGTAATGTCTGTTGCGGGGAGTGTTCGTTGGTGAGGTGAGCATCCTTTGGGCTACTTGATTGGTTTGTTAGCTCTGTGGATGTTGAGTGGGGTTTCTGTTGAGAAAGGTGTTTGTTGTTGCGATGCTTCACGAGAACAAGGGTCGGCTCTGGGACCCATTTACTTGTTCTGTTTGCCTCACCCACTCCCAGTTGCGTTTGGGAATGTTGAAGTCTTTGACCTATGCATGTTCCTTTCTCATCCCCCTTTCCTTGAGAATGACATGTCTCTGTCAACACATTTTTGCCTTTCTTACAGAGTGATGAGACAGCCTTTTCCCAACATTTTTGGGTAATGTCCCATACATTCGTTCTCATTCTGCAAGCTCTTTGAGTCAGCCGAGCTGTCCCCATCAGAGGTGAAGGTATATTATTCATGTCTTGATGTGAATATAACTGACATGACATGTTGCGTTGTGGGGTAAGTGATTGTTCTGAGTCATCGGCATGTGATCTTTTGCTCTGAACGGGGAGAACATTCTCTGATTTCATTGTGCATTTGGGTGGTTGACGGCATGGGCGTTTTCTTGATCTTGATTCTGTTGACCTGAGTGATTGTGCAGACATGCTTTCTAAATCAGATGAATCTTCTGCTGATTTCCTTTGAGGAAGTTCTTTTGGGTGTGTTCTGACTGGTGAATCTCTTGAGCTGATGGACTGTGATGAACTGCTCCTTGAGTCGGAGCTATCTTTGGGACGTTTCTTTGGGTACATCTCTCGAAGTGTCTTATGTGCTCTTGCAACGGAGGGATAATTTGATAGACAAGTGTTTATTTCTTTTGTTTGGCCCCAGTGCATTTTGTCTCTGCTCCTCTCATGTGATGTTAATTGTCTCCTCTCAGTTTTCTCCTTATTGTCATGGGTGTCTTCAGTGCGTTTGCATACCCGTTTCCGGTGTCTGAGTGAATTGCCCAGTCTTATGTGGTTTGTTTCTTCTTCTCGCTTGTTGGGCGCACTGTCGTCTGTGCCATGTGTGTGATATATCCCACTGCTTGATGCTTCTTCGGAAAAGTCTAAGAAGTTCGATGAACAGTGGGTGGCTCGGGTGTGTTTGTATACCGGTTTCCAGAGTTGGTGTGAATTGCCCAATCTTCTGTAGTTTGTTTTTTCTTCACGCTTGTTGGGCATGGTGTCTTCTGTTCCATTTGTGTGATCTGTTCCACTGCTTGATGCTTCTTCAGAATAATCTGGAAAGTTTGATGAATGACTCCTTGAAGTTATTTCAGTTTGGCTGTCACAATCCCGGATTGTCCCGGTCTTTTGTTTGCCATCCTCCACTGCCTTTTGTATTGTTGAATCTGAGTATTTCATGTCACTTTGTCTATTGTGATATCTTGTCTCTGGTCTGCCTTTGCCCTCGCTCTTTCTGGCTCTTTTGGTTTCTTGGGCTTTATTCACCGACATGAGAAACATCTCATTTCTCTTGTCTTCCTTTCTTGCATTGAGGTGCAATTCTCTTGCTTTGGCCCGCTCTCCAGCTTTGGCCCTCCTGATGATTTCCTTTAGCGAGACCTTCTTTTGAAGGATCTTGCGCTTCGTGTCTGGTATTGAACAGCCCTCAATTACCCTGAGTCGAATTGCTTCCTCATTTGTGAATGTATTGAAATTGCAGTATTGTACCAGACTTTGTAACCTTGTAATGAAATTTGCTAATGATTCACCTGGTTCCTGCTGTGCTGCGTTGAAGATGAGGCGTTCTTGATCCACGTCTTTCTTTGTGTTGAAATGGGCACGTAGTGTCTCTTTGAGTTTTTCATATGTCTCTGTGTCCTTTGTTGAAAATGTTCTGATTAGGCGTCGGCCATCATGCCCCACCAGCTGAAGTAGTAGTAGCAGACGTTTTTCGTCTCTTCGCTCACCGGTTGTTGCAAGAAATTCATCCAGTGACTCCAGCCACCAGTTCCATTTGGGACCCAAACTCTGGGTGCCGGTCTGTGTCACTGGGGGTGGCACTTCAATGCAGGGGTTAGATTTTTGTGTTTCTTTTCCCACCAACATGATGGTGGAATGTGCTAGTATGATAATGCTACAGGACTGCTCACTATACTTTATGTATTATTTGTTGGCCCTCTTTGGTAGAGATCTTGCGTATAGTTGTTTTTCTTTGATTTTGGGAAAGCTCACTCAAAGGTGACCACTGTATTCTTTCCGGCAGCTTCACATTTTCGTGGAGAGCTGTTCCAGCTTTGATGCCCCCAGTTATGTGTATTCCTTTCAAAAGCCAACCTGGCTTGGTGTCTGCCCTTAGTATGGCTGTCTCAGTAGGCTTCAGTGAGTTAGGCTTGGATTACCTGATTCCTATATGGCCGCCTCATTGATTTTAGTGGATTTGTCTCAGGGTGCCTGACATCAAGATGGCCACCCCATAGACTTCAATGGATTGTCTCTCAACTTGCCTGACTTCAAAATGGCCACCACTCGGCTGCAGCATGCATGGCTTGTAGCTCAGAGAATTCCTGCTTTTCTTTAACGCTGCATGCTAGCTGCAGGTAATTTGTGCTTCCTCAGCACTGGTACTTTCTTATATTACTTGCCTCCGTTATCTGCAGGCGTGATCTTCGATCCCACCTTCGTCGCCAGTTGTCCTGTTCTGGATTGGTTTCTCTTCACAACACTGGCAAGCATAACACTCTGCATAAAAGACAGCACCTGGCATCAGGCTATTAACTCATCTTTATTAATTTCTCAGCTTTTATACATGGCCTACTGATGTGGAGCTACTTTCCACACGTCCTATTCTCTCTGCTTCCCTCAATGTAATGAGAGGGAAAACTAGTACTTCCTGTCTCCACCCAGGAAGTTCCTGGCATCTCACTTCTGTCTGGATCAGCTAGACCGCTGACCTACTTATATAACAATGTCCTTTCCTGGAGGACATGACACCATCCTGGTCGCCAGTGATGTAAGTGAAGAATTTAGAGACGTAGATTAACCAGGAAGGTTATTCACAACCATCACCAACCGTCAGTTGCTTAACTCTCGAAAGGTTTCTGTCATAAGTTTACATTTAATCAACATTCCGTTTGGCATACCAAGAGAGAAGGGGGGGAGGGGGCAATGAGAGGAATGTACCAAAGGACCCAACTTAACAGATGGGAAGGGGAAAGAGGTAAAAGGAGGCAAGCTAAGAAACATAAATTAAGAATAGTATAACAGAGGCTTCGGGCTTAGTGCCTATGTAAGACCATAGAACGCCGCGGTAAAGTGCAACATACTTATTACTGATGTGACATATCTTTATAATACTTAGTTCCCCAAATATGATACAATATATGCAAATAAGAAAATACGAAACATTAAATATGGAAATTCTCTATGTACACACCTTCTAGACAGAGTACGAAATCTAGTAACACATATCAGAATTGGTGGACATATTTCAGCATACTGTCATGATGTGCCACTCCACCATGCAGAGACAACCCATAACATACTAAGGGGCAGATTTACAAGCCCCTTGCACCTTCTTGCGCTGCCATTGCGTCACTTTTTTTGACGCAACGGCGGCGCAAACAATGCGGCCTATTTACAACGTGACGCATCTAGGGAGATGCGTCACGTTGTAAAGCCCTGCGTCACATTATACCTGCGTCAGGTATAATGTATGCAGGGTGGGCGTTCCCACGCAGGAAGGCCTCGTAAAAGTGACACAGTGAAATCTACAAGATTTCACTGCGCCACTTTTAGGACGCCACTGTGTCAAAACCTTACGCCTGCTTGAGGCAGGCGTAAGGAGTGACGCAGTACAGTAAGTATAGGCCTCAAAATACATTGCTGGAGTTGCGTCGCGCTTGTGACACAACTCCAGCAATGCGTGACTTTTGGGCCAACAGATGCGTCAGAATTTCGGACGCATCTGTTAATCCTTGCGCCATGGAGCACTGTATTGTAAATACAGTGCACTGTATTGTAAATACAGTGCATCCATGGTGGCGCAAGGACATTTGCCGGTGGCGCAAGGAAACTGACGCATCTATGCAGATGCGTCAGTTCCTTGTAAATCTGCCCCTAAGTACTCACATTAGGTTGAAAGGTCGTGAGACAGAACCTTCCACCGCTTAAGGAACACTTGCATGACTTAACAGACACCCTCCAAACTACCCACACACACCAATCTGGTTCAGAAACAAACT
This sequence comes from Calotriton arnoldi, assembly GCA_963921515.1. Taxonomy (NCBI): domain Eukaryota; kingdom Metazoa; phylum Chordata; class Amphibia; order Caudata; family Salamandridae; genus Calotriton; species Calotriton arnoldi. The sequence goes on along the minus strand of CAWUFW010002938.1, from coordinate 1,882,656 downwards.
CTTCCCATGGAAAGAAAAAACACCAACACTAAAATGCTTGAATGGTTACCACAGCCATCTATCTACACAGTGCCAGGATGCATGAGAGCCAAGTTTACAAAATTATTGATGGGTCCTTGGTCACATGATCCAATTGTGTGTATAACATTGTGTGTTGAGCTGATCTCACAGGCTCACGGAAGAGTACTTTGAACCACTAACCTTCGTGTTTGCCCGCTCTAACTAAATCTTTGTGTGTGGCAGCTACAGTAATGACCACTCATCTAGAAGAGAATGACTGCTTTGTACTTGGTGGGCAGACATAGCAGCTGGACTGGCATGGCATAACAGTAGCATGAGTTATAGCAGGATTAACAGTGACAGAGAGACGCTTGTGCTACTGTCGCTTTGCTGCATCTATTTTGAGAGGAAAGGAAGCTTGTGCCACTGTTGCTTGATCTGTACCTGTTCTAGGAGGGAGCAAAGCTTACACTGCCCAGGCTTTACCAGTTTCTTGTGTGTGACAGAACCTTGCTCTGTTGTTCCTGATCCCTGTACCTCTTCTTTGTGTTGTGTAACAGAAACTTGAACTGTTCCTGGCCCTGCTAATCCTGCCTTGTCTGGTAATGAAACTTGGTGAAAATATCTTTATTATAAGAACTTCAAACAAATGGCATTTGCAACATTTGTGTTCATGCATTTGTAAATTAAATAGTGCGCTTCCATAAAAAGATGAATAGGGTTTATCTTTGTTTTACAATGCAAGAAAAGCAGTAACAGCATTACAATTGGACTAGAGCGCTTTGTAAAATTTTAAAATGACCAAATTATGTAATGTCACATGCGACTCTTTGATTTAGTTGTAGCTTTTTATCTAGCAACAATTGCATCTTTGGATTTTCAGTCCAAGAATACAGTGTTTATATGCCTGAAAACACATGAAAATGGTCCATTATGCAACTGAATAAAAAGTCTTAAAAAATATCAGGTCAGAGTTTTGTGATGGGAATGTCCCCTGAATGGTAAACGTGTGTTTGCTCGACTGCAAGTCAGCACACTAATTTAGAGTGTGACCAGAGGCCTAGGTTTGTCCCTAGTAATATCAGGTCTAGAACCTTTTCTTGGATCTGGAGGGTGCCACCAAGCATGCCCTTATTGTTGGCACAGTACTACTCACATGCCTGGGGTAAGACATATAAAGTGGCAGTGACAGTGTTTTGTGAATCTTTAGGGTGATAAGTCTCTTTTCTCTGTGTGGTGTACTGATCCCTCTTGTTTAAAGTCCCACTGTTATGTGACTCCCTAGAACCTTCTGCTGACATCCCATGTGCATGCTGAGTACCTGTGTGTGCAGTGCGTGTGTAGCACATATATGGTAGTAGGACTATGTGTGCGGTATGAGTGAGAATACTGGGACCTGTGGGATCCATTTGGATGGCCCTGGTTTAGCATGGTTCAAGAAGGATTATGAGAATGAGAATAGCTTCCACAGTCAATGGAAGTGAATTGCCAGCCTTCCTGTGATTGGAGGATGGAGAAGTAGACATCGAAGTGAGAAGGATAAAGACAGGACTACCCTTAGATATTCAGTGATGGCCTTGTTAGCAAAAGACTGCTAATTCATTCTTTCTGAGAACTGCCATTGGAAGAAGGCATGGGTGAGGGGTGAGACTGACTTTTCTGTTCATCACGGTGAGAAAGTTTCTAGGCTTGGTCTGGCATTTTGTCTCTCTCTGATTGCAGCGTCAGCGATACTGATGATAGCCAGGTGCACATAACTCACAATTCATTTTGCTTATGTTTTGGATACTCCTGCTTGGAGCCAGCCCCATGTCTACTTGCTGTTAGAGCCATCACTTTTCACAAAAGCTGTGTCTGTGAAAGAGCCAGAAAAGGACATTTTAAAAAGAACCAACCCACACCAGTTCTGAAACCTTAGACAGTGGATCCATATTCATCTATATCTGTTCCTAATCAATGACAGTATATTGAGGATTATAGTAATGAGATATCGCCTATAGTATATTGAGAGAATACTGGCAGGGGGTTATAGCACTTACTGAGAATCGTACATTAGGTTACAACCGAATGATTGCATTCTACTTGAAATGGGTAGTAATTAGTTTTGCTGTGAAAATAAAGTACTTTCTTTTACCTAAAAGATAAGTACTGGACTGGACAATACATTATTTTGTCTGGTGGTTTACTGAAGAGTTTAGAGCTCACATCCCCCACACTACCTCCCTGAGAAGCCTTGTATTGTTTCCCCTTGCTACTCTGAGAGTCAAATGTAGAAAGGTTTGTACTTGGCCCAGTCTGCTCAGCCATTGTAGTATGGACCCCAAAATACCAGTGTCAAGTATCTCCCACCACCGCAGTTGGGGCACATTAGCCCCTATCTGTCTGATCAGGGTTTGACACTGATTTTGTCATTTTCAGCCAAAGAATAATCAGTGAAGTGGTGAAAGTGAAGAATTTGCCTTTCGTTTTCAGATGCTAGAACCAGTGCTAATGGGCAAAGACTTGCACTCTCCTAAAACAATAAAGCTAATTAAAAGCCTTACAGCCCACTTCAATGAAATGTCTCATGGGATGTTGGTACCATCACATAGCATCATCTGCAGTGGTGTTCCGATTGTCAGGATGAACTCTAAGCCGCAGGAGTAGGGTCCCATCACTTTCGGGCCCTTCCACCTCAACGTCCTACAGCAGGGAGGATAAATGCATTGCAGATGGCTGAAGCAGCAGAAATCTAAGCAGCACAGCTTCAAGATGGCAGCAGCATGGACTGAGAAGAGGATTGTGCTATGCTGGCAGGGTAAGTCATTTCACCCCAACGGAAAGCACATTAAAACAATGCTGTGGTGTGACTGGGGAGGATGAGCCCATAATGGAGCATCCAAACCAGTTGACTACGGTGGAACTTGGTTTTTGATAGCTATATTACCTGCACTAAAAAGGAAGAAGAGAAGTTGATGCTGGTTGAGTGCTCTCTGCTAGTGCCTTGAGTGCTTCAAGTGCCCTGGGAGATATTAAGACATTAGGATGGCACCAAATTAGCGTTAATTAAGCTCAATGAGATACATTTAAAGCTTCTGGGTGTACGAATCTATGAGGTCATCATTTAGTTGGCGTCACCCCGGAGAGGCTCTGATTTGCTCATGACACCAAAGGGGCTAAAAACTGAAGTTAGTAGCATGAAGAATGGAAAACAGCGGCAGGGTGCTATCTCTTAGCCAGCCTCAAGTTGTTTTTCGATGCAGCGCCATTTAAGGGGGAGCTTGGAGACAGCTGCTCCCCGCTTGACGCCCATTCTGCTGGATTAGGTTCAAACTCAGCCTCACAGCTGGCACTTAATGTAGAGAAAGATAGTCCCTGCGTTTACCGTAATAAGGGGAAGGTGGCAGGTCTGTTTCCAGGGCTGAGGCTGTTGATGGAGGCATTGAGGGGACTGGTGTTACCCTAGCTGCATAGGAGATTGATGATTCTGATGGATTGCTGGACTATGGGGAGAATTGCTCTAGGTACTCCAGGCATGATCAAGCTCTTTGTTAATGTTGTTTAAAGAGGATCTGGGAAAAGTCAAGGGATTTGGGCAACAGCAATTTGACTTTGCAAATGAGATGAAGGAGTGCCTTGCAAAAAATAGAGGATCAAATGACCCAGTTTGCGAACCGCTGTGAGGAATTGAAACAGTGGGTTTCAAACAGTGAGGACAAATTAGAAACAACACCCTCATTGAATGCAAGATTGGAACAAGAGATAAAGTCTTTGCACAAAAAGCAGGAATACTTGGAAAATCACTTGAGGAGATCAAATGTGAGATTTTTAGGGGTGGCTGAAGGAAAAGAGGACAGCATGGGCATGGTGGCATTTGTAGACTCATTAAGTCTCTCATGTCCTTCCTGAGCCCCTGCAGGACGACTAAAATATGGGTTGATAGAGTACCTTCTCAGATCCCACGGAATGCTAAATACCCTTGCACCATCTTGGTTAACTTCTCTGCTATGGGATGAAAGAGAAAGTGATGGACAAGGCAATAAAGGGAAGGACTTCCTCAGTGTAAAACAAATGTACTTTTAGGATTTTTTTGGACATGACGATTGATACTGCCCTGAGGTGCAGAGATTTAAGAATATGATCACATCATTTCAATCCACAGACGCCCAGGCATCTTTGACACAAAAAATAGCCAAACTTAAAGTGTTGTTTAAGGGTCATTTTCATGTCTTTTTCCAGATAGATGAAGCGCAATCATTCCTAACAGGGAGAAAAAAAACAGAGGGTAGCGGATTGATATGGATGGATGTAGGGGATTGCTCTGTATGCAACTGCTGTTTTTTCTATGCCTATATAAGTCACCTATATTAGCTGGATGGTGAGGGTGGAAGAGAGGGTGCTGAGTGGGTCTGGGCCCGGAAGGAACAACACCTAGACATGGTGTTGGTTTCCTTGAGGCTCGGGAGTGTAAGCTTCAGTGGAAGAAAGGGCGGAACTCCTGCTACAGCCAAGGGGGAAGAAGGGGCAAAGGGGTGGGCACAATGGGGGTTATTGGGGTGCATTGAGAAAAGGGAGGTTCAGTGCAAAGGTTTTTCTAGTTTCACTACAAATATAGTGTAAATGGTTTATTGGTTGATCTTTGAAGGTTGGCAGGCTGGGCCAGGTGCTATAAAGATAGGTATGAAAAGGTGCCAGAGCTAGAGCTTTATAAGCTGGTGTAGGTCATGCACTTTAATAAAGAATATATTTTAATGATTTTTTTATCAAGAATTTATATATTTTTATGTATGTTCTGAAGCTGTTGTGGAGTTTTATAACTTTTCACTACACACTTTCCGCTCAGCACTTTTGTGCATGTTAAAAGATAACCCCGTTGCTTTAAGACTTGCAAATGCTGCCGGTACAATAGAGGAGAGTGTATCTGTAGGGAGTCAAGTTATGTTTTGTATTTCTTTTTTTTAGTGAGAGGCAATGGTGAAGGTGCTTCATGTAATGTTAATGGGTTGAATAATGTCAGGAAAAAACAATTGGTCGAAATTTGGATAAAAAGTCATTATCCTGCAGTGATTTTTTTCCAGGAGTCTCATATTCCCTTTTGCAGAGTATCCAAATTTGATAACTTTAAAATGTTTACCGGTTTTAAATGTTTCTTTTCTGTGGGTGCTGCCCACACAGGAGTAGTTATTTTTATTGGTAAGCGGGTCAAGGTGCGAGTCCACAGGTGGCTATCAGGTACAGAAGGACAGTGCTGTTGTGTGGACTGCACAATCAATCACAATCAGAGAATATTTGGGCTGATCTACCCAAGTAGGGTAGCCAATCCCTTCAAAAGAGAATATACTTCTCTGTTAGCTAGTTATAAAACAGCAGCTCGCTTAGATTATTTTTTTAATTTCCTCCACCGTGGGGTTTATGAGTTTGAATATGTTGCCTAATGGTTTTTCTGATCATTCGGCTGTGGAGTTAGAAATTGCTTCCAAGAAATTAGGTTCTAGAAATTCGAGATGATGTTTAAAAAGTGTTTTTTAGAAGATGAGATTTGGGCTGGGCCTTGCAAAACGAAGATTGAGAGCTTTATGTACAAAATAAGGGCTCTGCTTCAATTGATATGGATGGGATGCCATGAAAGCATCCCTGAAAGCTTTTATGATCTCTAAGGTACAGCTCGGTTTAAATCTTTAAGGGTGGAAGAAATCAGATTGGAGAACAGGGTCAACCATGAGCATAGAAGGTTTCTCCAGAATAGTTCAGACTGAAACAGGAAGGCATTGGAGGAAGCAAAGGCAGCCCTTCGGGATTATTATTATGTAAAAAATTATGTGCAAAATGTAACAAATTGCCAAAAAATGTACGGAAAAAGCAATTTTGATGGGACTTTCTTGGCCTGTCAGGTGCGGGAACAGGCTAAATACAACAAAATTGAAGCTGTAAAGTATCCCAGAATGGGAAAATATTGCACCGCAGATGATGAGATTACTGCTGTTTTTAGAACATTTTAGCAATAGTGTCTCACCCAATATTAATTTATTTGAATTGAGTTCCTTTTTGGATTCTCTTCCAATGCCAGCTCCTTCAGAGACAGATAGAAGATTTATGGATAGCCCCTTTTCACTGGCTGAGCTGGTGGTGGCAATATGTACTTTGCCTGGGGGGTAAACTTTGTGGCCCCAATGGATTCCCTCCTGAATGTTATGAGATATTTGCAGCAGTTTTAAACCCCTATTAATTGGTGGTTGCCAATTTTATTTTTAAAGGTGGCCTGTCTTCCCCGTCCCTTAGGCTAGGGAATGTCATCAGCTTTCTTAAAAAGGGTAAAGACTCAGTGGATCCTAATTCCGATCGTCTGATTACTCTTTTAAATACTGATTATACAATTATAATGAGGCTGGTGGTGAATAGAATGAATAAACTGGCTCGCTATTTAGTTCATAAGGATCAAAATGGTTTTACAGCTGGGCGGCAATTGAGTAATAATACTAATTATTTAATAGAGGCCTAGCACACGTTTGTAGTTAATCAGACCACAGCGGCGATCTTTTTGTTAGATGCAGAAAAGGCATTCTACCTTGTGGTCTGCAAGGCCCTTTTTGTTACATTAGGAAAATTTGTATTTTCTTCCCAGACTGCAGATTTTATTCAAATACAGAAGCTAAGTTAATTTTAAATTCTACTGAGGTAAGCACCGGTAGGCACGGGTTGGGTTCAGCGTAGAACAAGGCAGGGCTGTCTGCTCTCACATAACGTGCATTTGTAAAGTGCACGTTTACCCTTGGGCATCTTGGTGCAGAATAACAGATGTTTATTGTTGCCCAACCCATTGGTACTCAATTTATCAAACTCAAAAGGATGAAAGGCTGAGTGGACCCACTGGGATTTGAACCTATGACCATGGTCAAACACAGGCCCCTACAGTGGACACATTAGTACACAAGCCACCAGACCCGGCTGTCACTCGCACCAGTTCCTTTCGCTTTTTTATTGAGCCTCTGGCAATAGCAATTCGAAGTGACACAATAATTCAAATGCTTGAACCTTTAATGGCAAAAATCAAGCTATAAACTGACGACATCATGCTTTTATTGGCCCCTAAGAAAGAATTTCAGGGAAGAGTGCTTTATTTTCTATCAGTTTTTCAAACTTTGGGAGGATAAAAGGTAAATAAATGAAAAACAATGTTATTTTGAGCAATTGCACAGCAGAGGAGCTTCTGCCAGAGCTTAGAGGCTGTTTGAAGGCTCACCCTCAGTGCTATATGGGGGTATATTTTATTGAGGATGTGAATGAATTATACGATTTGAATCTACTATCTAGATGGGTGTCTCTTCCCCTTACATTATTGGGGCAGGTTGCCTTAATAAAAATGACAGTTCTCCCTTTATTTAGTTTTTCATTCGCAGATGTCCCGTGCGCTATTACCTCAAAAGGTTTTGCAGCAATAAATGAGCTGATTTCCTCTTTTCTATGGAATAAAGCCAGCCCAAGAATTGCACTAAGCACTTTATATAGGCGCATGAAGGAAGAAGGTTTGCACTCCCTTGTTTTTGGACTTGTTATTTTGCTTACCCGAGGTATCGGATCTTCACAGCCCGCCTCGCTGCCTTTGTTGTCCAAGCAGCTGCTGCCAGTCGGCGTTCTGAGACTTCTCGGAGGGGCGCCTGCATTGAAATTGCGTCTCCAGTCTTGGAGACATCAGATAAGGATGCTAGGAAGTAGGGGACCTGAGGACATTTATCCCCAGAATTTTCGCTGGAATTTTCCCACTGCAGCACGTTGGATGTCAGCAAGGTGCATGATGGTATTAGCAGTCCGTGGCAGGTGCTGCTGAGGTATCGGCACGATAACGAGCTGCAGCTGGGCCCTTCACCACTGTGTAGGAGGAGCTCTATAAAGACTTGTTGGGACTATCTGTGGCGAACTGCGGCATTTGAGAAAAGCTACACGCCGAAACCGGTTATGCCGATTTCTTTTCAATAAATGTCCTGATGAGCCCCGCTGTGTCCCTTTCTTCTTTTGATGGGAGAGAAGGTGCTTGTTATCTTGCACAGTATATGCACAAGATCAATGAGACATGCACTTTATATAACCACCTTCAAAATGAATTTGTGGATAGGATGTTGGAAGAAAATAAAATTAGAGACCTTCCAAGACTTAATACTGTGGGATTGTTTCCAGAAAGGCACACACAAAAACGTCTGCAAAAGTGGGTATGGCTACCCCTGGGAACTTTTGCCCTGTTGCTCAGAGAGGGGATGTTAGAAATGGGGGTCTCTAGTTGGCAATGATTTGCATCTTGTCCAAGTAGGGACCCTTCCTTCTAGGCAGGATAAGGGAGTTACACTCCTAAAATAACCCTGCTCACCCCCTTGGTAGCTTGGCATGAGCAGTCAGGCTTATCTTAGAGGCAGTGTGTAAACTATTTGCACATAACCAACAGTAATACAGTGTAAGCACTACAAAAGGACACCACACCACCTTAGAAAAATATCCAATATTTTTATATACTCAAAACAAGACCAAAAACGATAAAGAATCCACAATACAGTACTTGAAAAATAGATACTTTGTAAGATGTCTTCTAAACTGCAGAAATACCTCAAAGACACAGTTTGTACGAGTCGGGGCTACCACAATGCTGAAAACAACAGAGTCTAACAGTTCCAGCCGACCCCGTCGATACGGGCCAGCAAAAGTGTGAACAGACTCAGTAACAGTACCTTTCTCGTTGCGGCTTACACAGAGGTGCGAGCCAGTCGTGGCAACTGTTGCGGTTGCGTTGCAAAATGGAAGCGGTGCAGGGCGAGGTGTCCTCTCGATGCGGTGCAGGCAGCGGCTGGGTGACAATCGTACAGATGGCGTCCGTGAGACAAAGACTTATGGTGCAGGGCGAGACGGTGCTCGATGCGGTGCTGGCAGGTTGCGGTGCAGGCAACAGAGCTGGTTTGCGCGAGCTGGCTTCGGTCAGCCCAGACGGCCTGTGTGGAACGAGGCGGTGCATCGTGAAACTTTACGAGCGGTGCCCCCAACCAGGATACGGTCACGGGTGTCGAGTCAGCAGCAGCGACAGCACCGGTGAGACCAGGATGGCGAAGTGAAGCGAGGCGGTGCAGATTGCGGTGCCCACAGGTCACGGTGCAAGCATCGGCTCGGTGGTGGCGGCGGCGGTCATCGTCGTCGGTGAGACCAGGGTTGCGGTGCGAGATGCAGATGGTGCGGTCAGGACACAGAGCCAGCGACGGAGTCGGTGATGGAGTCAGTTGCAGTTCCCTTCTCTGTTGCAACTGAAACAGCGGCTCCAGAAGCGGTACCCAGAGGTTGGTGACGTCTTTGCAGTCCCTGAGACTTCAGAACAGGAGGCCAGCTCGATTTCAGGCCCTTGGAGATACTCAGCACAAGTAAAGAAAGTTCAGTCCAGTCCTTTCACTGCCCAAGGCAGAGGCAGCAACTGCAGGCCAACCCAACAAACCAACAACACAGCAAAGGGACAGTATTCCTCCTGGCAGCTCTTCCAGCTCTTCTTCTTGGCAGATTCCTTGATTCCAGCGAGTTCTAAAGTTTAGGGGTTTGGGCCCACCTTTTATAGCCCAAAATCCTTTGTCCTCTCAGCAGAGAGTGTCTGTACCCAGCCAGAACCAGTTCTGTCCTCCTGGGTGCAGCTTCCTGGCAGGAGGTGGAGACAGCTTTGTCAGAGGCAGACCAGGCCCATTCAGGTGAAAGGAAATCTCGTCTCCCTACTCTAAATGCAGCCCAGGTCTATTCAGCCCTTCCCTGACCCATCTAGATTCTCTGGAGCCACTGCTCCTCTCTTGCCCCTGTCATCCAAAACCCAGACAGTCAATCCACAAACCTAGCAGAGGCCTACTGGATGGCTGAGCAAGAAAATACCTACTTTCTAAAAGTGGTATTTTCAAACACAGAATGTAAAAATCACCTTCACTAAAAGATGCATCTTTAGATTCTGAGTTCAGGCATACTAAACTTTATTTCTCTACCTGGTTCCCAGGGCCAGTTATGTTTATAAGATGCTATAAATAAACTCCCCATTCGGTCCTATGGGAACAGGTAACCTTGCCATAGTGAAAAACGAAATTGGCAGTAATTCACTATCAGGACATGCCACACACACCAGGGCATGTCCACTTTTGACATACACTGCACCCAGCCCACAGGGGTACCTTGGGCCTACCTTAGGGGTGACTGACATGTAAGAAAAGGGAAGGTTAGGGCCTGGCAAGTGGATACACCTGCCAAGTCGACATGGCAGTCTCAGACTGCACACAGGCTCTGCAATGGCAGGCCAGAGTTACATTTACAGGCTGCTTGTGCGGGTGGCACAATCCAGTGCTGCAGCCCACTAGCAGCATTTGACTTACAGGCCCTGGCACACTCAGTGCACTTCACTAGGGACTGACATGTAAATCAAATATGCCAATCATGAAAACACCAATCCATAACACAATTTACAACAGGAGCACTTGCACTTTAACACTGATCAGCAGTGAGAAAGTGCGCAGAGACACTAAGCCAGCAAAAACAGAGTCAAAACCGGGAGGTCAGAAAGCAAAAAGTCAGGGGAAACACGCCAAAAGATGCCAAGTCTAACACATGTCCCCTCCAGCTGAAAGTAGGGAGAACTATCCATCCTCCTGGGAGTTCTCTTCACTAAGGCGGAAGAACCTGGACAGACCATCTGCGTTGGCGTGTTCTGTGCCAGGGCGGTGTTCCACCGTAAAGTCCTTTCCCTGTAGGGAGATGGACCACCTCAACAGTTTTGTATTCTTACCCCTCATTTGCATCAACCATCTGAGGGGCCTGTGGTCTGTCTGAACCCGGAAGTGAGTCCCAAACAGGTAGGGTCTTAGCTTCTTCAGTGCCCAGACCACAACAAAAGCTTCCATTTCTATGGCACTCCACCTCTGTTTCCTGGGGACTAGTTTCCTGCTAAGGAAGACTACAGGCTGGTCTAGGCCCTCTTTGTTTAGTTGTGAGAGCACCTCTCTCACACCATGCTCTGAAGCGTCGGTCTGCCCGACGAATTCCTTGGAGAATTCGGGTGCCTTGAGCACGGGCGCCGTGCACATGGTGACCTTCAGGGCATCAAAAGCTTTCTGGCAGGATTCAGTCCAGATCACCTACTTGGGCTGCTTCCTGGAAGTCAGCTCTGTTAAGGGGGCAACAATGGTGCCATAACCCTTAACAAACCTCCTGTTGTAACAGGTGAGACCTAAAAAAACTCTCACCTCTGTCTGGGTCTTGGGGGTTCCCAAGCCAGATTGGTGTAAATTTTGGGCTGTAGGGGCGCCACCTGGCCGCTTCCTACCTGGTGTCCCAAGTACACCACAGAACCCTGCCCGATCTGGCACTTACTGGCCTTGATCGTGAGGCCTGCCCTCTGCAGAGCCCTCAACACTTCCCAGAGGTGCAGCAAGTGTTCTTCCCAGCTGGAACTGAACACTGCAGTGTCATCCAGGTATGCAGCACTGAAATCCTCCAGCCAGCCAACGCCTGGTTGACCAACCTCTGAAAGGTGGCAGGGGCATTCTTCAACCCAAAGGGCATCACCCGGAACTGGTAATGTCCTTCTGGGGTTGAGAATGCTGACCTCTCCTTGGCCCCATCGGTTAAGGCAATCTGCCAGTACCCAGACGTTAAATCAAACGTGCTGAGGAACTTGGCAGCTCCCAACCGATCATTGAGCTCATCAGCTCTGGGGATGGGGTGTGCGTCAGTCCTGGTGACGGCATTGAGCCCACGGCAGTCCACACAAAACCGCATTTCTGGAGTGGCACCGGGTGCAGCAGCCTTTGGGACCAAGACCACTGGGCTGGCCCAAGGACTGTTGGAGGGCTCGATCACCCCTAACACCAACATCTTAGAGACCTCCTTTTTGATGCTGGCCCTGACCCGGTCAGTCAACCTGTAAATCTTGTGTTTTACAGGAGGGCTGTCACTAGTGTCCACGTCATGGGTACACCAGTGAGTAACACCTGGGGTCAGAGAGAACAGTGGGGCAAACTGTCCAAACAACTGGTTACAGTCACTCTGCTGCTCTGGGGTCACTGTAGGGGAGAGGATCACACCTTCCACTGACCCATCGTGCTCCTTGGTGGAGAGGAGGTCAGGGAGAGGTTCACTCTCCTCTTCCACCCCATCATCGGTCACCAAGAGCATGCTCACTTCGAACCTCTCGAAGTGGGGCTTGATGCGGTTCACGTGGAGGACCCTCAAAGGGTTCCTGGGAGTCTGTAAATTCACCAAGTAGGTGACATCACTTTTGCGCTCCACCACCTCAAAAGGCCCAGTCCACTTGTCCTGCAAGGCACAAGGTTCCACTGGGGCCATGACCCACACTTTTTGCCCAGGTTGAAATTCGACCAGAGTGGCATTCTGGTCATACCACTTTTTCATTTCTTCCTGGCTTGCTTCCAGGTTCGCCTGAGCGAGTTTCCTGAAGCGGGCAGTTTGGTTTCTGAAGGCCAGCATGTAACTAAACACATCCTGGGGAGTTTTCCTGGGAGCTGCCTCTCAGCCTTCCTTCACCAAACTAAGAGGTCCTCTCACAGGGTGGCCATACAGAAGCTCAAAGGGACTGAACCCAAGAGTCTTCTGAGGTACCTCCCTGTATGCAAAGATAAGACATGGCAAGAGGACGTCCCACTTACGCCTGATAGGTTCTGTTAGACCCTTAATCATGCCCTTCAAGGTCTGGTTGAATCTTTCGACCAGACCATTACCTTGGGGGTAGTAAGGAGTGATGAACTTGTAGGTTACACCACACTCCTTCCACAGGGATGTCATATACTTCGATATGAAATTGGTTCCACGGTCAGAAACCACCTCTCTGGGGAAACCCACGTGGGGAAAGATCCCCATTAGAGAAAGGCGGGGCCGGCATCGGCCACGCCGAAGTTATGGCGGTCGTGCCGGCCCCGAATGACCAGAGAGGCGGGCCCTGTCGCGCCTGGTGTGACGCGAGGGGCCCGCCTCGCCAGCAATTGGTCATGGATGGGGGTGTGACCCGTAAGTGATTGCAATCACTTCCGGGTCACGCCTCTGGGCAGGGGCCAAGCCGGTCAGAACTGGCTTGGCCCGTAGAAAGGGTTAAAAGGCGAGGGAGCGGGGGAATCGGCCTCTGTTGCCCCCGCTCCTCCAGCTTCCTCACACCAGCCTCGCTAGGAGGCCATTATTTTAGGAGAGGTTTTCTTGAACAGGTTATGTTTATTGTCGTATTTTAGTGCTATTCCTTGGTCAGGCGGTAAGGTCATAATTGGTGAGCAGTAAATTTAAGGTCCTTAGAGGGCGGCGCCATTCTTGAATGGGGTCACCTACTAGTGAGCAAGTGGGGGGGAGCCAGATATTCGGTCAACTATGCTGGCCTGTGGCGGTAAGGTCAGGATTGGTGAGCAGTAAATTTAAGGTCCTTCGAGGGCGGCGCCATTCTTGAATGGGCTCGCCCAAGGGGGAGGGACAAGTGGTCTCTCTTAGAACTCCAGGGGCAGTTACAGCCGGTGGCTGGATGGGTGCGGGGGAGGGGGGAGTAACGCTTTCCCTAGGCGAGTGGGACACCCCGCACGTGGACAATGGCACCAGTAAACGGCGCAGAACTGCAAGGGCCCTTTATGGAGATATTATACAGAACGTACGAGGGTAACCGGGGGGAAGTACCCTCACGGTGAACGGGCCCTCTGCGCATGCGCACTCCGGTAAGAGGGCGTGGCATTATTTGATAAGGATCTGACACCAGTTATTGACCTTGCCGTAGGCTCCAATTTTTTGTTACGCAGAAAATTTAATGTATGCTATTTTGTTGATGTTGAGAACTTAGATTCGGATAGGAATACCTTTGTATTAGAGATATGTTAAGGTTAGGCATCTGACATCTGTAAGTATCAATGTAATCAATGTCATTAAGTATTTTCTGCGTAAGAATTTTTGTAAATATGTATATTAATTAAGTGGTAATTTTTATGTTAATAAATACGGCCGGGGGTTTACGACCCCTCATCCAAACTCGTCTCAGCTATCTATCTGTCGGGTAAGATAAGGGAGGAGGGGGTATAGGCAGTACCTGGCCATAGAGAAAGGCGGGGCCGGCATCGGCCACGCCGAAGTTATGGCAGTCGTGCCGGCCCCGAATGACCAGAGAGGCGGGCCCTGTCGCGCCAGGAGTGACGCGACGGGCCCGCCTCGCCAGCAATTGGTCAAGGATCGGGGTGTGACCCGGAAGTGATTGCAATCACTTCCGGGTCACGCCTCTGGGCAGGGGCCAAGCCGGTCAGAACCGGCTTGGCCCGTAGAAAGGGTTAAAAGGCGAGGGAATCAGCCTCTGTTGCCCCCCGCTCCTCCAGCTTCCTCACACCAGCCTCGCTAGGAGGCTGCTAATCTGTTTTCCCCACCCACCATCCCCTGAAGCTAAGGAGTCTTGAGGGTTTAATGAAGTTTTTGGTTTTAGTGACAAGTTCAAATAAGTAATGTATAGAGTGTGGTATGTGTTGTCTTTCTCTTTCGTGGCTCGAAAGGCATTTGCTTACTTTTTCAGGTCATCTAACGTCGTATTTAGTGCTATTACTTGGTCAGGCGGTAAGGTCAGGATTGGTGAGCAGTAAATTTAAGGTCCTTCGAGGGCGGCTCCATTCTTGAATGGGCTCGCCCAGGGGGAGGGACAAGTGGTCTCTCTTAGAACTCCAGGGGCAGTTACAGCCGGTGGCTGGATGGGTGCGGGGGAGGGGGGAGTAACGCTTTCCCTAGGCGAGTGGGCCACCCCGCACGTGGACAATGGCGCCAGTAAACGGCGCAGAACTGCAAGGGCCCTTTATGGAGATATTATACAGAACGTACGAGGGTAACCGGGGGGGGGAAGTACCCTCACGGTGAACGGGCCCTCTGCGCATGCGCACTGCGGTAGGAGGGCGTGGCATTATTTGATAAGGATCTGACACCAGTTATTGACCTTGCCGTAGGCTCCAATTTTTTGTTACGCAGAAAATTTAATGTATGCTATTTTGTTGATGTTGAGAACTTAGATTCGGATAGGAATACCTTTGTATTAGAGATATGTTAAGGTTAGGCATCTGACATCTGTAAGTATCAATGTAATCAATGTCATTAAGTATTTTCTGCGTAAGAATTTTTGTAAATATGTATATTAATTAAGTGGTAATTTTTATGTTAATAAATACGGCCGGGGGTTTACGACCCCTCATTCAAACTCGTCTCAGCTATCTATCTGTCGGGTAAGATAAGGGAGGAGGGGGTATAGGCAGTACCTGGCCATAACGCCCGGCCCACCACTGGCGCCGTCGCTGTCCTGAGAAGGATTGCCTCCGGGTACCGGGTGGCATGGTCCACCAAGACCAGGATGTACCTGTTTCCCATGGCTGTCTTGGGATCCAGTGGCCCCACAATGTCCATCCCTACCCTTTCAAAAGGGGTTCAAACAACTGGAAAAGGTTGGAGAGGAGCTTTGACCTTCCTCCCACTCTTACAACATGCCTGGCAAGTTGGTCAAGACCTGCAATATCCATCTGACTTCCTTCACATTTGGGGCCAGAAGAAGTGGGTGACAAGCCTGTCAAAGGTCTTGTCCCGCCCCAAATGTCCTGCCAAAGGCATGTCATGAGCCAGACCCAGTAGGAAGGTCCTGAAGTGGTGGGGTACCACCAGCACACAGGCTGACCCAGGCTCAGCGACCTTAGGCTCGCTATATAGGACAATTCTCCCAGTAGATCCAATGTGATCCAGACTGATCACCAGCTGCCTGGTCTGCAGCCTGCCGCCGCAGACCCTCAAAAGAAGGGTATTCTTTCTGCTCCCTGCAGAATTCTTCCCTGGTGAGACCACCTTCTTGCTGCCAATGGGTCAGCTCAGAGATGTCCTCCAGTTCAGCTACCTGCTCCCCTGTAGGTACCGGGGCGTACCCCTCAAGGTCAGCCTCCTCCTGGTCCATGGGAACCTCAGGGGCCAGTTTCCCGTGCCCCCTGCCCTTTCTCTTGGCAGGGACCTTGGCCACTGTTTCAGGCTCCCGATCCTTTTGATCACCCTTTCTGGCCGCCATTGACCGAGTGGACACGCATGCCCACTCTGGCAACCCAAGCATCTCCAAGTGAGACCTGAGCTCAACATCCTTCCACAAGGACTGCTCCAGGTCGTTACCTAGCAGACAATCTACAGGCATGGTAGGGCTCACAACCACCCTCAAGGGACTTGAGACCCCCATTCAAAGGGAACCTGCCCCACCATACACTGGCGCTCTGAGTTGTCCACAGCAACTACTTGGTGGAATGCCCCCGGGACTACCTGCTCTTCAGAGACCGGGTGACACCGGACTGAGGTCACACTGGCTCCAGTATCTATGAGAGCCTCTACCCTTTTCCCATTGATGGTCGCCCAGGTGCTGTATTTCTTTGTGTTAGGGGGCACCTGGTTTCCTGGGACCATCTCACTGTCCCCTAGTGAGACGAGGGTCATTTCTGCAGGATCCCCACCCTCCTGTGGGCCCCCCTCCTCCCCAAGCGCTACACTAGCCAACACCTTGGACTACCCACTGGTGGGTGGCTGTGCCCTCTTGGGACACTTGGGGTCCCCCTTCAAGTGACCCACCTGGTCACATGAAAAACACTTGCAGTGGCCGGTCTCAGCAGGCTTTCCTGAAGAGACCCCTTGTTTCTTATCTCCTGGGGGTTGGGAACCTTTACCCTGGGTGTTAGTTTGAGGCCCTTTAGAGAACTCTTGTGCTTTACCCTTGTCCCCCCACTTTTCTGCTGGGGACCCTGCCTAGCGGTCCGCCTCCATAGCAAGTTTCCTGGGGTCAGTCAGCTTACTATCAACTAAGTCCTGGCACAGCTCTGCAAAACATAGACTAGACAAGTGCTCCCAGGCAATTAAATTGTAGAGCCCCTGGAAATCTGTTACATTACTGCCCCTCACCCAGCCATCCAGAGACCTGGAGAAAGAATCTACACATTCCAACTAAGTGTTGGCATCAGTTTTCTTGCTAGACCTAAGCTGATTCCTATACTTCTCAGGAGTGAGACCATACCTGGTGAGGAGAGCGTCCTTCATATCAGCAAAGGTGAGGTTCTGCCCCTTACCCAAAGCTATCAGAGTATCCCTAGCTTCTTCTGGAAAGAGAGGCCACAACCCTGCCCCCCAATTCCTTTCAGGGACCCCATTTATATGAATAGACGCCTCATAGCCCTGGAACCACATTTGTATGTCATCCCCCTTCTTGAATTCCTTGCCTACATTCTTGGGGATGTGCACAATTCTGTCGGACTGCCCTGATGAATTGCTGCCACCAACTGAGCTAGTTCTACTCCTCTGATCCAGCTCCTTTATCCTAATCTCATGGCCCAGCATCATCCTTTTCTCCTCCATGGCTAACTTAAGCTTATCCAGTTCCATAGCAACTCTCCTTGCTTCCCGCCTGTCCTCCAGCTCCTCTGGGGACAAGCCACTGCTGCCTGGTTTAGAGGGTGCCCCCCTCCCAAAAGCACATCCACCCTTGGAAGAGGCTCCTCTGCCTCCATGCCAAGATCCCCAGACAGCTCACTAGCATGTCTGGCTGCTACCCAGGCCCTCAGCGCCTTTTGTAGCTCCTCTTTTCTGGTGAGGCCCCTGATTTGGACTTTGAGGTTTTTGCAGATCGCCTTCAATTCCTTAACATTGTAGGTTTCTAACCTCTCCTCCTCAAAGGCCACTTCCAAGGATGCAGCAGATGATGCAATTGATTCAGGCATGTTGTACTGGAAAGTTCAAGTTCAAGACCAATGGAAAGGCAAAAATAGACCAAAAAAACAGTATGTGGTACGTAATGGTCTGCGATATGGTAGTAGTGCACACCAATCACTGTAAGTTAAGTGCAAATGCAAGTCCTATCCTCACCGCTGACAACCAATGTTAGAAATGGCGGTCTCTAGTTGGCAATGATTTGCACCTTGTCCAAGTAGGGACCCTTCCTTCTAGTCAGGATAAGGGAGTTACACTCCTAAAATAACCCCTGCTCACCCCCTTGGAAGCTTGGCACGAGCAGTCAGGCTTATCTTAGAGGCAGTGTGTAAAGCATTTGCACATAACCAACAGTAATACAGTGTAAGCACTACAAAAGGACACCACACCAGTTTAGAAAAATATCCAATATTTTTATATACTCAAAACAAGACAAAAAATGATAAAGAATCCACAATACACTACTTGAAAAATAGATACTTTGCAAGATGTCTTCTAAACTGCAGAAATACCTCAAAGACAAAGTTCGTACGAGTCGGTAGCTCCGTCCGGGGCTACCGCGATGCTGAAAACAACAGAGTCTAACAGTTCCAGCCAACCGCGTTGATACGGGCCAGCAAAAGTGTGAACAGACTCAGTAACAGTACCTTTCTCGTTGCGGCTTACACAGATGTGCGAGCCGGTCGTGGCAACCGTCGCAGTTGCGTTGCAAAATAGAAGCAGTGCAGGGCGCAGTGTCATCTCGATGCGGTGCAGGCAGCGGCTCGGTGACGATGGACCAGACGGCGTCCGTGAGACCAAGGCTTACGGTGCAGGGCGAGACAGTGCTCGATGCGGTGCTGGCAGGTTGCGGTGCAGGCGACAGAGCCGGTTTGCGGGAGCTGGCGTCGGTTGGCCCAGACGGCTGTGTGGGACGAGGCGGTGCGTCGTGAAACTTTACGAGCGGTGCCCCCAACCACGATGTGGTCACGGGTGTCGAGTCAGCAGCAGCGACAGCGTCGGTGAGACCAGGATGGCGAAGTGAAGTGAGGCGGTACGGACTGCGGTGCCCACAGGTCACGGTGCAAGCAGCGGCTCGCTGACGGCGGCATCGGTCGTCGTCGTCGGTGAGACCAGGGTTGCGGAGCGAGATGCGGATGGTGGGGTCTGTGGTGCCATCAGGACACAGAGCCAGCAACGGAGTCAGTTGCGGTTCCCTTCTCTGTGGCAACTTAAACAGCGGCTCCAGAAGCGGTACCCAGAGGTTGGTGAAGTCTTTGCAGTCCCTGAGACTTCAGAACAGGAGGCCAGCTCGATTTCAGGCCATTGGATATTGTTGTTTTTGCATTTGTCACCCCGAGTGGGACGGGTATGCTCAGACGTGGGACCCGTGCTCTCCATGCCACTGGAGTCAAGCTATCCTGGCTGATGAGGGCTGAAAGCCCGAAACCGGTTCTAGGATGCTTGTTTCCAGTCCAGGCAGGACCTGGCCTGGCAGTTCGGGCTGGACTGTTCCCATTGGGCGCAGGGTCGAGACTGATTTGCATATGGCTGGGTCCAAACTGGAATGGCATGGTGAGCAAAAAAACGATGGATTTAGGCCCAGATCTCTGTACTGGGGTGAATGTACGACATTGTTCTGCATTCTGTCCATCAGTTGTTGTTTTTGCATTTGTCACCCCGAGTGGGACGGGTATGCCCAGACGTGGGTCCCGTGCTCTCCATGCCACTGGAGTCGAGCTATCCTGGCTGATGAGGGCTGAAAGCCCGAAACCGGTCCTATGATGCTTGTTTCCAGTCCAGGGAGGACCTGGCCTGGCAGTTCGGGCTGGACTGTTCCCATTGGGGGCAGGGTCGAGACTGATTTGCATATGGCTGGGTCCAAACTGGAATGGCATGGTGAGCAAAAAAACGATGGATGTAGGCCCAGATCTCTGTACTGGGGTGAATGTACGACATTGTTCTACATTCTGTCCATCAATTGTTGTTTTTCCATTTGTCACCCCGAGTGGGACGGGTATGCCCAGACGTGGGTCCCGTGCTCTCCATGCCACTGGAGTCAAACTATCCTGGCTGATGAGGGCTGAAAGCCCAAAACCGGTCCTAGGATGCTTGTTTCCAGTCCAGGGAGGACCTGGCCTGGTAGTTCGGGCTGGACTGTTCCCATTGGGCGCAGGGTCGAGACTGATTTGCATATGGCTGGGTCCAAACTGGAAAGGCATGGTGAGCAAAAAAACGATGGATATAGGCCCAGATCTCTGTACTGGGGTGAATGTATGACATTGTACTGCATTCTGCCATCAATTGTTGTTTTTGCCTTGGATATTCTCAGCACAAGTAAAGAAAGTTCAGTCCAGTCCTTTCACTGCCCAAGGCAGAAGCAGCAACTACAGGCCAAAAAACAAAGCAACAACACAGCAAAGGGGCAGTACTCCTCCTGGCAGCTCTTCCAGATCTTCTTCTTGGCAGGTTCCTTGATTCCAGCGAGTTCTAAAGTTTAGGGGTTTGGGCCCCACCTTTTATAGCCCAAAATCCTTTGTCCTCTCAGCAGAGAGTGTCTGTGCCCAGCCAGAAACAGTTCTGTCCTCCTTGGTGCAGCTTCCTGGCAGGAGGTGTAGACAGCTTTGTCAGAGGCAGACCAAGCCCATTCAGGTGAAAGGAAATCTCCTCCCCCTACTCAAGTTCAAGTTTAATTTATTTGATTTAGTTCTCTACTGAGAACAACAAATTTCGAATAAAACATTTGTTATAAAACAATACAAAAAACTTTCAATACAAGTTTAGAAAAGTTTTTAAAAATTTAAACAAGTTATGACACACAAATTCATCTGGTGGAGATTTAAAAAGCGAGATCAAACTCTGCACAGATGCACTATTATATCTAAATTGAACAAATTTTAAATAGTGCCTTCTGGCCTCAACCAATATCGAGTTGGGGCATACCAACAAAACATGCTTCAAATCTTGCACTCCTCCATTGCAAAGATCACATATACTGGTAGCATTTTCTTTATGAGTCCATTTAAAAGTCAATGATTTAAAAGGGAGTATCCCAAGCCGCAATAAAATTATACATCGCCGGATTCCATGCCTTAAGGAAAAAGGGATATAATGTTGTACCTGTTTATATTCAATTGATTCTGCGTAGGGTTCATAATGGTGCAATTTGGAACAGTGCATAATGTCCAGATCGAAACTAATCCTCGGCGTTAGATGTTTTAAGAAAAGCCTCAGTTGCGCTGGAGTCCATGATTTCAAAAGTGCAGTTGTACAGTTTGATAATTTAAAAGCAATAATCAGGTTTTGGCTAAAAATTGACTTTGTTGATTCAAGCTCAAATGTCGCCATTTTTAGTAAAGATCTTAAGGTACCTTGATCTGCATGTAAAAGATTATAGGCCCATCTTATGATATTGGTGATAGCTCTGGCAAAGGAGCTGACTAGAGAAAATTCAAGGTACAGTGCTTGTGCAGGGACAGCTTGGTGGACCTTAATCAATTCACGAAGAATTTTCCCTTCTTTAGTTTGGATTTGATGCCACTGGCTAATTGGAATATATTCCAGAGCATACGATAAGATAGGGGGAATCTTAGAACTATAGACCTGTAATAAAGAGAAGAAGTGCCTTTGCCCGGAAGAGGAATATAAACGTTGGAGCGCCCCCACGTGAACATCTGCTTTACGACTCAAGTGCTGCAGGTGAGGGGAGTTTTGTAATGATTGAGTGAATATTCGCCCCAAATAAGTATATTCTTTTACCACTTCTAGTGATTCTCCCCCCAATGTCCAATTACATTTTGTATAATGATTTTGTCCTCTAAATGGTACTACTTTCGTTTTTGTTATGTTTGAGACCAAAAAAAATTCTTTTGTATATCTAGTAAGCACCCTCTAAGTTCCTTTGTAGTCCGAATGGGGTAAGATCGAGTATTACCACATCATCGGCATACATCATTATGTGAATTTTACATGAAGATATCTTCGGAGTGAAGTTAACGACCTGCGAAAAGCGAACCGGAAGGTCACTGAGGTATAATGAGAAGAGAAGGGGAGCCAACAGGCAACCTTGCCTAAGACCATTTGGTGTGGCTATTGGGCGAGTAAGTCCCTTTTCTTTTCCCATTTGTACTTGGCACCAAGTTTCTGAATGAAGTGAAATAATTAAATGTAGAAGAGGTTCCGGAATTCCCTGGCTTCTGAGCTTTTTCCAAAGTGTGGGTCTGTCCACTCTGTCGAACGCCGTCGTAAAATCGACAAAGACGGCATAAACGACCTGCGATTTTAAAACCACATATTTATCAATAACTGTCTGTAACACTTCTATGTTGTACGTTACAGAATGTTTTTGTCGGAACCCAGCCTGATTAAAAGGGATCACTCCTGTTGAAAAGGCCCAGTCTTTAAGGTGGTCCAGGACACTTGCCGCAAAGATCTTCCCTATTGCGTCCAGCAACGCGATCTGCCGATAGTTACCTGGATGCAACCGAGATCCCTTCTTATAAATTGGGATCACGATGCTCCCCTTCCATGATTTTGGAATTTTCCCAGTACAGAAGCAATGAGAATAAAGTGGTGCCAAAAACTTACTCCATTCCTCAGGATTACTTTGGAGTACCTTTATCGGGATTTGTTCCGGGCCCATTGCAGCAGACGATCTTGCATTCTTTATATGGTGCTCTATTTGGCGAGCTGCAGGAGGAAAATTATCTTGAATATTTTCCCGTAGTTTACTTGGTGATTGACTCCATTTTTCATGACTCGAATTTAATTTATATAAATTACATAGATATATTTCCCATTCAATCGGGGGAACTGGTGAAGCTTGCAGAGATTTCTTAGTACCTGTTTGTTTTGCTATTAAGCTCCAGTATACTTGATTATTATTTTGTTTGGCTGCAGTTTGAATTTCAACCAAATTTTGATCCTGTTGCATTTTCCGGAATTTTGCTTTTTCACTCCGTCTGCATTTTTTTTTATATTTAATTTCTCGATCTCTCATCTCTGAAAAATTTACAAATTGCAGACAAATTAATTTGTTTAATGCACTAGCTCTTTTATCTGGGTTCTTTCTTTTATGAATTATCACTGGAGAGTCCCGATGTTTTAAAGACGCCTGCAGAACTCGCATTATTTTATTGAGCGATAATTCAAAATTTGCTATTGGATCCAAAGGATAGGTGAATTGTAATACTTGTGCATTGACGATTTCATAATTGATTTTATTAAGAATGGTAGATGACCATATTAATCGCCCTTGGACCTGGTTCACAAGTACAGTACTATGTAAGTGCATAATGGACCTAGGAGAGGTCAGTTGCAATGTTATTCCAGTTTCAAGTCTTAATATTGCATGATCGCTTCCCTGTTTGAATTTAGTACTTAGTTTTGTTACTCTGCCAAACAGATCTTGACTGCAAATCATATAGTCTAAGATTGATGAGCTGAAGTTGCCTTTTCTTGTGAAGGTTGCAGGAATATCTCCTTCAGTGCATCCATTTAGAATGACACCATTTATTATCGGGAGAGAAGATAATAAGATTTTTCCTCGTTTGTCTGCTTTGATCCCAGGGGGTAATGGTGGGGTAGGGATTAATAGAGCTTCCTCTTGTTCTCCATATTCCCATTTTTCTAAAAGATCATTGGAGACTTTCCCATTGAAATCTCCTAATAGAAAAAACAGAAGGGAATCCTTTTCCTTCCACCACCTTTTCTATTTCCTCGAATGCTTTAATCATAAGAACATCCTTAGTGAGACCTGGTGGAATATAAGCATTGAAAATTATTAGGTCAGTTAAAGTGTCCATGGGAACATGCCGGCATTTAACCTTTATACATTGGATATTTTTTTGATGCATGGGTATGACTTCCTGGTCCCAAAAGTAATCCTCATGCAATAAAATTGCTAGTCCTCCTTTGGCATGTCCCCGGCTCACTGGTTCTGCTGATTTATCGTATACAAAATACTCATTTTGATCAAAAGACTTTATCGACCAGGTTTCTTGTAGTGCAACCATCGCCGGGGAATCTTTCAAAATTAGCGCCAGTTTCTCTTTATTTTTACCTGCTATGTTCCAGGATGCGATGGTCAGCCTTCTGTTAAAAAGGGAGTTTGATTTCCTTTCCCTGTTTATGACTGTTTAGGGTCTCCGGTATCCAGGACCAATGGTATTCCTTTGGAGTGGTCTCCTTTTTAACTATATTTTTGTTCCAGATCACTCTCTCTCCATTTTCAATCGAGATGATTAGATTTTCGTTAGGAATGCTAACAGGATTTTTGGTGCCATTGACTTTTTGGTCTAAAAACTGTATTTTCGTACTGTTATTTTCCTCAGATTTCCCCTGTATTTGATTTCCTTTATTATTTGTGACTGCGACGTCGTATCCATTTTTGTAAAGGATCTCACTTTCTTTTAAAATTATTGCCGGTATAACACACGACCAAAATTCCACGGTAACCACCGTAGTTTTAGACTTTATCGGGAACGCCGCTAATTTTATTTCAGAACTTATTAAAGACTGTAACGAAGGGATCTTGCGGATAAGATTCACTATTCTCCCACGGTTTAAAGGATCATTACCCGAGGGGAATAAGTCGGAGATTTCCAAAGAGCATGATGACTCAGCTGTGCCTGGAGACTTGATGCCTCAAAAGTCTGCTCCTTGGTTTGGCCGTGGGATAACGCACGATGCTCAATATCATGCCCAGACATAGAAAAATTTGGAGCAGAAGGATTTGGTTGTTTTTGGTTCAATCTCTCCTTAAGTTCTAGTTGCAATAACCGTTATCGTGTACACTTAATACTGCTCTTGGGGATTGCTCCTTTTCTATAGTTTTACATTTGTGGGTTAAAAGCATCAGAAATTTTAACTTCTGTGCTTTCTTTTTCGCAAATCTTCTTCTAGCTCTTTTCTTAGTCTTTTGCCGCTGATCTTTTTCCTCCCTTTTTTCCTTTTTACTTGCAACTGGTTCCGAAAGATCTAAAATTGAGGGTTCGATTTTTATTGTGACTTGTTTCTTTGTCTCTTCACTGTGAGATGAATACTTGGATCCACGCTGATTGAAGATTGGATAAAAGGAATTACTTTGTTTTGGTCTTTTTCTTTGACTGGATCTTTAAATAGCTTTCTGAGGGAGAACATTTTTCCGTTATCAGTTTTTTTGATCTTTCCATTTTGTGAATTCCGATTGGTTTGAGTCGCCTTTTCTTTCTTTAATGAAGTTGAAGCTTCTATTAATGGGTTATCTTTTAGAATGTCCGATTTTCCCACCACCTCTCCTTTGCCTTTTAGTGGTGAAAGCTGCTGATCCGTTTGCTGACGTTTCTTTTTCTTGTTAACTAAGTATTGGAGTATTCCTATTTGTGTGTCCAACATCTGATCAGAATTTTCCATTATATTCCCTAAGAGAAGTAGTACTGACTCCAAGATTTTTTTGAAGGGTAAATAATGAATTGGACACTGGAGTCTGGCCGTTGGATGAGAGCATATTATTTAGAAACGGAAGTTCCAGAAAATGAGAATAATTCCCTTCTTGGACAGATGTTCTCTGTGGAGTGCTGTTTAGAGGTGCCGGTATCTCCGTTGTTTCTTTGTCTACCCTACGAAAAAGAGTATCATTGATATTTATGTCCGGTAGAGTAAAGTCAGTTTCGGAGATTTGACAAATCTTACGGCCAACTTGACTAGGAGACGGATCGGAGCGTCCTTGATGATCATCGTCTCTCACAAATGTTAAAGTTGTGATGTCATTTATCAGTTCTCCGTCGCAGATTTTATTATTTTGTGTAGGAGTACTGCCTTTCTCCAATTTGTTTACTCCTTTGTCCAGGGCTTTGCCCTGTTCAATTTGTGAGATCCCTTGGTCAGGTTTAGGGCTTTTTGTGAAAAAGTTTGATATTTCAGTATTCCCTGGAAGGAATCCAATATGGGCCGCCTTACCAGGGCATTTTCGTGTTGTTTGCTGCGAGCCCAATCTTTTCATATGGATCGTACGTGATCGCAATTTTTTATAAGCCATTATGGAGAGGAATGACAGATGATAAAAGCTTTTGGTTAAACTTTAATTTTAACTTTAATTTTAACTTTACACCGGATTACCTGATTAGTGCCTGTTGTATTCCATTGTATTCCGTTCTTTCTCTAACTATAGATGGTTAGTAAAGATTTAAGGAGAAATTGGCCTATTTTATTGAAGAAATTCCGAACGAGAATCCAAGGCACTTAAAAGAGGCTTCCGGTCTCCAACTCTTGTGGCCGTCTCCCTTCCTTTATATTTATTCAACACTCCTTCAAATATCTTAACCCCCCCTTGCCCTCTCTCTACCTGTTGGATATGCCGGTGGAGCAAAGATCGAAGGTCAGGTTCAAAGAAAGGAGAAGGAGGGAAAGATGCTGGGTGGCTAAAGAGCCAAACCGGTTTACCTCTGCTGCCGCTGTTTATCCACCGAAGTTGGCTCTTGCCGCTGATTATACTGCCGCAGATAACTCTCTTTCCTGCTGCAGCAGTTTGTCCAAGTGTGACCAAAGAGCGAGTGGGGCTCGACAGGCTGGCGCAGGCTGCACCCGGGACTAACCGGGCCGCCTCCGTGCCTGCCTGGGGCACACTCTCTGCTTCCGCCGTCTAACGGCGGAAGCACTCCCTCGCTCTGAAAGTCAAACACACAGCGAGAGTTAAATATTGCCCAAAGCCCAAGGTGTAGATGTAAACCGGAGGGTCTTCAACAGTGCTCCTCGGGGACTCCTCGGGGGCTGCAGGAGCTGGGAAGTCGGGGGTTCAGAGAATCCCGAACCGTAATTGTGCGGTCCCCCCACTCTCGCGTCGACTCTCTACTCTGACCGCGGCAGCACAAAACCCGAACCGCTGTAGTGCGGCTCCCCCGCTGTCGCTGTCTCAGTCTCAGCGAAGGAACGGGCTCCGCGGGGGCCGCGCAGGGGCCTTAGTAATGCAGCCTCCCCTCCCCGCTCTCGCAATGCTCTGCTCCGACGTCTGCAGCAGCACCTCCGGCGTCCGACGTCCGACGTCTCTGGCTCTGGCTCAGACTGATTCTACTCGCGCCACCAAATAACTTGCGCTTGTAGCGGTAGTTCCTCCCCCTACTCTAAATGCAGCCCAGGTCTATTCAGCCCTTCCCTGACCCATCTAGATTCTCTGGAGCCACTGCTCCTCTCCTGCCCCTGTCATCCAGAACCCAGACAGTCAATCCACAAACCTAGCAGAGGCCTACTGGATGGCTGAGCAAGAAAATACCTACTTTCTAAAAGTGGTATTTTCAAACACAGAATGTAAAAATCACCTTCACTAAAAGATGCATCTTTAGATTCTGAGTTCAGGCATACTAAACTTTATTTCTCTACCTGGTTCCCAGGGCCAGTTATGTTTATAAGATGCTATAAATAAACTCCCTATTCTGTCCTATGGGAACAGGTAGCCTTGCCACAGTGAAAAACGAAATTGGCAGTAATTCACTATCAGGACATGCCACACACACCAGGGCTTGTCCTACCATTCACATACACTGCACCCTGCCCACAGGGGTACCTTGGGACTACCTTAGGGGTGACTGACATGTAAGAAAAGGGAAGGTTAGGGCCTGGCAAGTGGGTACACCTGCCAAGTCGACATGGCAGTCCCAGACTGCACACAGGCTCTGCAATGGCAGGCCAGCGTTACATTTACAGGCTGCTTGTGTGGGTGGCACAATACAGTGCTGCAGCCCACTAGCAGCATTTGACTTACAGGCCCTGGCACACTCAGTGCACTTTACTAGGGACCGACAAGTAAATCAAATATGCCAATCATGGAAACACCAATCCATAACACAATTTACAACAGGAGCACTTGCACTTTAACACTGATCAGCAGTGAGAAAGTGCGCAGACACTAAGCCAGCAAAAACAGAGTCAAAACCGGGAGGTCAGAAAGCAAAAAGTCAGGGGAAACACGCCAAAAGATGCCAAGTCTAACAGGGGACATGAGTCTCCTCCACCCACAAGCTAGTGTCACTACTGGTCCTGTGGAAGACAGAAGAAGGACTGCACCTGCTGATGAGACTAGTGAGAAATCTGAAGGCTTGGACGTGCTCCCACATGTACCAGACCACTTTACTCGGGGGTGAATGTTTGATTTGT
Organism: Calotriton arnoldi; assembly: GCA_963921515.1. Taxonomy (NCBI): domain Eukaryota; kingdom Metazoa; phylum Chordata; class Amphibia; order Caudata; family Salamandridae; genus Calotriton; species Calotriton arnoldi. The sequence continues at coordinate 1,854,846 of CAWUFW010002938.1, read as the reverse complement.
TCTGTATTCCGTCCATCATTTGTCTTTTGCTTTCTCGCAATAAGAGCGCCGGGTATACCCAGACATGGGTCTCGGGCTCACTGTGCCACTAGATTCATGCTGGCCTGGCTGATGAGGGGTAACACCCCTAAACCAGTCGCAGGATGCTTGTTTCTGGTCCAGGAAGGGCCTGGCTTGGCAGTTCGCACTAGACTGTTCCCATGAGGGGCAGGGTCAAGACAGATTTGCATGTGGCTGGGTCTAAACTGGGGTGGCATGGTGAGCGAAAGAACAATGGAATTAGCCCAGATCTCTTGACTGTGGGCGAATATTTGATTTGTTTTGCATTCCGTCCATCATTTGTGTGTCTTTAACTTTCTTGCCATAAGTGCACCGGGTATGCCCAGACGTGAGTCCCGGGCCCACTGTGCCACTAGATTCAAGCTAGCTTGGCTGATATGGGGTAATACCCCGAAACTGGTCCCAGAATGCTTATTTCTGACCAGGGAAGACCTGGCTTGGCAGTTTGGGCTGGACTGTTCCCATGAGGGGCAGGGTCAAGACTGATTTGCAATTGGTTGGGTCTAAACTGGGGTGGCATGGTGAGCAAAAGAGCGATGGATTTAACCCAGATCTCTTGACTGGGGGCAAATGTTTGATTTGTTCTGCATTCCGTCCATCATTTGTGTATCTTTTGCTTTCCCACTTGTACCCAGGACAAAGAAATGGACTCCAATGGTCAATTAGATGATCTCCTGTTAGCACCAGGGCTACACAAAAACCATTTTCCTGAAGGACCCTGCTGACCAGTTCAAACTGGACCTGCCCTAGACCCTGCTGATGGCTTCTGCTGGAGTGAGTCTTGACCCACAAGTTCTGATCATCAGGTCCTGGGACCCTTGGGTGTTTCTACTCCTTCTAACATCCTGAAAAACGTTAGACTTAGCAACATTTTGGCTCCAAAGACCTGAGGAAGACAGGAACAAACCTGCCAAACCATTCTGCCGAATGTGTGTTGCTCCAAGGATGAAGATTGAGGTTGGCCTCGCTCGGAGCTTTACTTAAGCAGCAAATTCAATTGAGCACGATGTCGTGTAGAGGGTATCCTCCTTCGTGAGACACTGTTTGGCTACAACTTGCAGCGTTGCCCTGCTGGAGGAATCTGAGCTCCAAAAAGTTACTAAGTACAAACGTATGGACCAAAAGTATCCAGCCAGCAAGGGTCCCTCCTTGGCCACAAATTTTGAATTTCTCTCACTCAGAGATTTCCCGTGAAACATCAACAACTTTATCTGGACCTCGTCTGATAGCTATCTGTCTTCGTGGGGCCCTTCTCGGCTACATCCTACTGCCTTGCCCTGCTTAAGATTCTTAACGTCCATTTCAGAGACAAAACCAGAAGGTAAAACTTAGGACCAGGTTGAGTCTGGTTTCTGTGTGCTACCCGCGCTCCATTGTGGTCAGTTTTAAATTGCACCTAGGTTCCAGTCAAGTGTAACCAGATGACTGCGGTTGGGATTTAATGTTTTCTGGTGTTATTTTAATTTAAAACTTCAAAAATACATATCTCTGGTTCCCCTTATTGGATTTTTATCATTTTGTACATTAAATTATTCTCTAATTTTCAAAATTGGAGTGGGGTTTTTATTTTGTTGTATTTTTCAACTGTTTTGGTACTTCTAAATGTTTGATATATTTTCTTAAGTTAAGTTTGTCTGCTCTGTGTCATAGCTGCCAGGGGTTGAGCTCAGGTTTAAATTACTGGAAGCTTAACTGGACCTAACAGTAACAGTGACAATATTTGAGGTGGCCAACTAAAAATCCACTTTCTCAGGGTGTGAAACCACAGGCAGTGCACCTACAGACAGAATGGTGTTTGCAAGACGGAGGATGGCTGATGCCCATAGCGAGCAAGGAAAACCAACCCATTTATTTCTTGCTCTCCTATTCATTTGTCTCTTGGGTTTGTCTGAGGCAAACACACAAGTGTTCCCACTATAACAATAACTTGGAGGTTGCACGTGGGCGGTCTGAGAAGACTGCAAACTGTGCCCTTCCTTTCAGAGGCCCCCAACCAGCCATGTTGGTTGGATTTTGAATTAGAAGTAGAGCGGTCCTCCGGCTCATTGAACATATTCTTTGACACAGACCTGCGTGGACCATGTCACATAATGCTTTCATAATGTGGAGCTAAGTGCCAGCCATTTCCTGGTAACAAGCCTGAAGGCTCTGCGAGCCAGCCCGGCTTCTACTGCTGACACATTGTGCATGAAAGCTACACAGAGATGCAGACACAGCATCTGAAACTGTCCCTATTCCTCGCCATTAACTGGAGTAGGGGACTTCAAGAACCAACTGAAACAGGTAAATCTGAGCTGAGCCTTGACTCTGCCTGGCAAGCACACTCCTTTCCTGAATCACCTTTTATTGTTTGCTTGCTCTCTGGCCGTTCTTTAAGTGCAGAGGCCCAGCACCTGGTTTTCTTCGGCACTAACTGGATTGAGAAGGGCCTTAGAGCGTGACCCTTGAACTACTGGGCTAATGTAGGTGTTCGAGGCCCTCCTCCACCCGCAGGCTCCTGCCTGCGCCTCATCCCTGGTGGCCCAGTGGGAGAGCCTTGCTCTTCTGCTGGCCGCTGTTGTCTGTGTCTGTTTTTGTGCTGTTTTTCTGTCTTTCTGTGCCCGTTTTCTGTCTTCCTTCTAGCCTCCTCACTGTATCTCTATTGTGCCTGTCTTTATTGTGCCAGTAATTGTACCTGTGTCCTCTGTGTTGTTTAGCCGTTTTCTGTCTCCGTGCCCGTTTGCCCTCCGTGCCCTTCCAGCGGCAGCTGCCCCCGCGGCCCCGCCCCCGCCAGTTCCCGCTTCCCGCCTCCCAGCTGCACTTCCCTCCCCCCTCACCTACTTAATGGCGGCCGCTGCGAGGGAGTGCGAGCAAGACCTCTGACCTCCTGGTCAGGTACCTGCTCTCCCCCCGCAGCTCCACTGTTAAGTGCCACCGCTCTGGCACTGTGCTTCAAGAACCAACTGAAACAGGTAAATCTGAGCTGAGCCTTGACTCTGCCTGGCAAGCACACTCCTTTCCTGAATCACCTTTTATTGTTTGCTTGCTCTCTGGCCGTTCTTTAAGTGCAGAGGCCCAGCACCTGGTTTTCTTCGGCACTAACTGGATTGAGAAGGGCCTTAGAGCGTGACCCTTGAACTACTGGGCTAATGTAGGTGTTCGAGGCCCTCCTCCACCCGGAGGCTCCTGCCTGCGCCTCATCCCTGGTGGTCCAGTGGGAGAGCCTTGCTCTTCTGCTGGCCGCTGTTGTCTGTGTCTGTCTTTGTGCTGTTATTCTGCCTTTCTGTGCCCGTTTTCTGTCTTCCTTCTAGCCTCCTCACTGTATCTCTATTGTGCCTGTCTTTATTGTGCCTGTAATTGTACCTGTGTCCTCTGTGTTGTTTAGCCGTTTTCTGTCTCCGTGCCCGTTTGCCCTCTCTGCCTTTCCCGCCTCTGCTGCCCCCGCGGCCCCTCCCCCCCTGCTGGTTCCCACTTCCCGCCTCCCAGCTGCGCTTCCCTCCCCCCTCACCTACTTAATGGCAGCCGCTGCGAAGGAGTGCGAGCAAGACCTCTGACCTCCTGGTCAGGGACCTGCTCTCCCCCCGCAGCTCCGCTGTTAAGTGCCACCGTGCCGGCACTGTGCTCTGCTTGCTCAGGTAGGTGTTCGAGGCCCTCCTCCACCCGCAGGCTCCTGCCTGAACCTCATCCCTGGTGGTCCAGTGGGAGAGCCTTGCTCTTCTGCTGGCCGCTGTTGTCTGTGTCTGTCTTTGTGCTGTTTTTCTGCCTTTCTGTGCCCGTTTTCTGTCTTCCTTCTAGCCTCCTCACTGTATCTCTATTGTGACTGTCTTTATTATGCCAGTAATTGTACCTGTGTCCTCTGTGTTGTTTAGCCATTTTCTGTCTCCGTGCCCGTTTGCCCTCCGTGCCCTTCCCGCCGCTGTTGCCCCCGCGGCCCCGCCCCCCTTGCCGGTTCCCGCTTCCCGCCTCCCAGCTGCGCGTCCCTCCCCCCTCCCCTACTTAATGGCGGCTGCCAAAAGCAAGCCTGTCTTCGCCCGTCCCCGACCCGACCGCCGCCAGCACCAGGAACCCTGGATTTATGACCTCCCACCGCTACAACTCCGCTGCCCTCCTCGCACTCAACCCCGGAAGGCACAACTGCTGCCAGATATCGACGCCGAACACCACCCATGGCTAGTTTTCCTGCCGACAATCCTTCACCATTGACAGCCCCCCCACGACCACCAAACCCACGCCGGACGCCCGTACCACAGAAGCCCTGAGTTGCATCCTCCTCAACGTGCGCTCCCTACATAGACATGCCGTAGAGATCTGGGACGTGCTCGACACCCTCTCGCCAGACGTCACCTTCTTCACGGAAACATGGACCAACACCACCTCCGCCCCCTGACATCGCCACCACCATACCCGATGGATACAAGATCCAGAGAAAGGGCCGACCCCACCGCCCAGGAGAAGGACTCGCCATCATGCACAAGAGCTCCCTCCGACTCTCCACCTCCAGCACGAGCGACCCCCTCTCCAACACAGAGCACCTCCACTTCCAGATCCAGACCAGCCCCAGAACCACGCTGCGCGTGACCCTCGCCTACAGACCCCCTGGGCCTTGCACTTCTTCCACGACCACCATCACCGACCTCGTCGCACCCCACGCCATCGCCTCCACGGACTACATTCTCATCAGAGACCTGAACTTCCACCTTGACAACCACAGCGACCCCGACTCCACCACCCTCCTGGACAACCTTGCCAACCTCGGATTAAAGCAGCTCATCACCACCCCCACCCACAAGGCCAGACATATCCTCGTCCCCATTTTCGCAGGAGGGACAAACATCCACTTCAGCCACACCTCGCAACACTCTGGACAGACCACCACTGTGATACCAAAGGGGATGATGGACGGAGCGTTAGAGCAAATCAAACACTCACCCCCAGTCAACTGATCTGGGTTTAATCCATCATCATTCTTTAGCTCACTCCACCACCCCAGTTCAGACATGGCCATATGCAAATCAGTCTGACCCTGTGCCTCATGGGAACAGTCCAGCCCGAACTGCCAAGCCATGTCTTCCCTGGACCGGAAACAAGCATCCTGGGACCGGTTTCGGGTTCAAAACCCTCATCATATATGCCTATAAGAGAGCTAAATACTTTAATAGAGATTCGTTCTTTGATAATAAGCAAAAAGAAACCAAAGGCGAGACTCAGCCTTTGATTTTTGTAACTAATTATAGTAACATCAGCAATAAAATTAAAAATATTATTAATAGAAATTGGCATCTGATTATGAATAAGAAGAAAGAGACTCTACCTAAGCCCATGTTTTCATTTAGGCGAAATCGCACAATAAGGAACTGTTTGGTGCACACCTATAGAGAAAACAAAGAGAACCATCAACCCTGCATTAATAACGCACCTTTTCCAACAGGCACGTTTGCTTGTAGAGGATGCACCAATTGTGGTAATATCCTCAAAGGAGAATCCGTATTCCTTAATGGTGTGACCCTAAAAATCAATAATTTTATAAATTGCCGAACAAAAAATTTGATATATTTGATCTCATGCCCATGTGGTTTTGGATATGTTGGTGAGACTTCTAGAGAAATTCGGACAAGAATATGTGAGCATAAGTCAGCCATTAGGACCAATAAGAAGAATGCACCACTTGTAGAACATTGGAACAAAGAGCAGCATACGATTGATGAGCTCAAGTGGTGTGGGCTAGAGATAGTCCAAATGAACTCTAGAGGAGGGGACATGACCTCCAAAAGAAAGAAACAGGAACAATTCTACATGTCCCGTCTCAATACTGTGAGGAGGGGACTAAATAGTAAAGAGGATTGGGAGAGACTTATCTGATCTGGTCCCTCGTCATAGCGTAGTGAGTTGCCTGGTAGCCTTTCTCAGAAAGAACTTTATAATTCACTATTTTGGATCTCTTTCATAGCGTATATTGTTGCTTAGTTGGCATCTTTGTAGTGATAACATTCTATGCATTTTTCAGAAAAAGTTTTTAAAAAAATCTCACTATTTTGGATCTCTTTCATAGCGTATATTGCTGCTTAGTTGGCATCTTTGTAGTGATAACATTTTATGCATTCTTTTTAGATCTTAAGGCGGTTCTATTCCATTTTTTACTGTTATTATTTAACCTGGGCACGTTACTTTACGATTGGATAGGTTTTGTGGTGCAGGTGGATAGCCATATAGGTGAGAACGATACTATAGAACTTGTGAAATAGTTGCGTTATTTTACGCGTCCTCCGTGAGCCTATGTATGTCCATACAATTGTCTTTATCGATATATAAGCCCTAGCATTAGAGAGACCCTGTAATATTGAAATTAATACGAAAGGTTGGACGAATAACATTATATATATATTTCAGATGCATGGTCCCTCCATGAGAAATTCTCTACTTATTTGATAAAAAAAATGTTATTCATAATTTTTATTCATTTATTATTTATCCAGATGAGACAGGAAGGATGAGACATATCGCCTAAGGTCCTTTGTCTTTCTTGGTAGAGGCTTTATATGAGTACGAATAAAGTTGTTTTAGAATTTTAAAAAACGTCCTTGAAAAGGCTATTTTCACCCCTATCACGTGATATGGACGCGTCAATACGTAAAATAATGGAGGCGTATTTAAACGGCTCCGGCCGGAAGATCTCGTGTACCCGATCCGGATGTTGTATACTGGCTGCAGGGAGGCCGTGGTTGTTGTATCAGGTAAGGGGCCGTACTTAGTGCAAGATCATTTTTAGCGGAAGGGCGCTTTCAGTTGTTTGATTACTACCTTTCAGTGGGTTAACATTGGTCCACTCGCTGTGTTAGAAGTAGCGGTTTGGGTTCTTCAACGTAATGTTGAAAACATGTATTTCCGCCGCAAACGGTATTTTAGGCTATAGCGTGTTAAGTAGGCGGCTACTCGGCATGGAGTTGTTAACCTGTAGAAAACGAATGTTTGCCTTTGTATTGTGCGGACCTGCAGTGAAGTGTAAACATTAAGTTATTTAGTGAAGTTGGCCTTGCTTGATTCCAACACTATGTTAGTTTCAGTACGAATTAACACACAACAGTTGTTTGACTATCGTGGGTATAATAAATCGATTATACCAGGAACAATGACACTGCCTAAGTCACTGTTGCAATATTTATTTATTTTCTATTAGGCCCTATGAGCTTGTTTTGACAATATAACATTAAAACAAACTAGTAAGACTCGGTTTTTACGTTCTTTACGCTTTTTGATCGCTATATTTGTCTATTTTGGCATAGTTACCATTACCATAGGTTGTTCAGAAACTACAATTAACAAAAGCTTGAACATTATATATAAAATACATCTAATGTCCTTTAGATGTCGATATAACTTATATATTTATAATAAGATATATCCTGTTGCAGGTGGGACAACAGAGGCCATATCCAGTGGCTGTGCACGTATCTGTGTAACGACGCCCCATCAATAGGCATATCAGCCTAAATTGTAGCGTGTTTTTTGCATACCACAAAAGTTGGAGATATTGAATCTCTCAGCAATCGGTAAGATTATATATCTATATTTATATTTATTACCTCTAGGTATAATACCATTTGTGGTATTTAATATTGATGGTTTGTCTCCTAGTATCCTGATTTTAATCAATTGATGGTGGCACCAGTATACATACCTATAAGAAAAACATCTTGTAATACAAGGTACGCCTCTATTTTGTATCATTATGAGCAAGTATAGTAGTACTCTTATATAGGATAACAAGTAGTACTCTGATTCCATAAACTAAAAATCATCTTTCTTTTCTCTCGTTTCTGTAAGGATTTATGTTTGAAGAGGAGAGCATCATTTACCCTCTTTAAGATTTTTGATTCCAGAACGATTTTAGTCAGTGGATGGGTTAGTTCAATCAAACACTAACACCATTTATTAGTGGCTAGGTAGGTTGCCACCATTTATTATATAAGTTTTTTCTGTTGGCTCATGTTGGTGGATAAACAGAAGATGAAATAAGGCATACTGGGGTTTTTTAACGATACAGATATAGTGATTGTTATACTTAATTTTGAAGTCACATTGTTGTAATCCGTTTTAATTTATTATATGTCTTTTTGCTATTTAGAAAACTGTCCTGAAGAAGGTGTTTATTTTACGTATTCACCGAAACGCTGCGTCGACAACTGTTTTCTTAAAATTACGGACTTTCTATGAAAAATTTTGACGATGATAACTGTTCTCTCAAAATTACGGACTTTTTATGAAATGCTTTTATGATTATTACATGTCTAATACTATGTACGACAATTGTTTCTTGATAATTACGGATTTTTATGAAATGTTTTTATGATTATTATTTGTTTATAATTGTGTATCTTTGATGTAATGCTTTTATGACATTGTCTTTTATATAGCTCTTTAACCACCAACATTAGTTCAACGTGTGATTTTTCACCACTGGTAGGGACCCTTTTGCTTTATATGATTCCCCTGTCCCGTATTGGATTGTAAGGGGGCTTCTCTTTGTTTTTTCCTTTCAAAACCCTCATCAGCCAGGCTATCTTGAATACAGTGGCAAAGTGAGCAAGGGACCCACGTCTGGGCATACCCTGCCAACTTAGGGCGAACAAAGCGATACCAAAGGGGATGATGGACGGAGCGTTTGAGCAAATCAAACACTCACCCCCAGTCAACTGATCTGGGTTCAATCCATCATCATTCTTTAGCTCACTCCACCACCCCAGTTCAGACATGGCCATATGCAAATCAGTCTGACCCTGTGCCTCATGGGAACAGTCCAGCCCGAACTGCCACCACTGTGTACACTTCACCTTCAATACTACCACCACACCCAAGCCAGCCCTGCGCACGCCACAAAGGAACTAGAGCAAGGTCACAGAGGAACACCTCAACACCACCCTCTGCCACGACCCCCCCTCCGCCACGACCGACGCCAACTCTGCAGCCAAAGAACTACACCACTGGATCACCAGCTGCACAGACAAGCTCGCACCCCTCCGCCACCAAGCCAGACAACGTCCCCTGAAGGCCACCTGGTTCACCACTGACCTCCAGGAAGCCAGGCGCTCCCGCAGATGCCTCGAGAAACTCTGGAGGAACAGGAAAACCACCAAAGACCAGAACACCTACAGGAACGCCATGACTGAATACCACCAGCGCATAAGAGCCACCAAGAGGACCTTTATCCGGAACAAAATGCACACCAACGTCAGTAACGCAAAGGAACTCTTCAACCTCATACAGCAGTTCACCAAACCCCCCAGCGAAGCCACAGGCGTCACACCATCCCAGGACCTCTGCAACAAACTCAGCTCCTACTTCCACCTGAAAATCTAGGCCCTGTATGACAACTTCAGCGAACAGACTCCAGACACCACCATCCTCGCCACCATCGACAACCAGCCCACCATCACCACCTGGAAACCGGCTACCACCGAGGATACCGCCACGACCATGAGAAACACCCACTCAGGAGCCCCCATGGACCCCTGCCCGCTGCACATCTACCACAGAGCCGCCGCCGCCATAGCACCCAAACTATGCCGGACCATTAACGCCTCCTTCGAATCCGGCATCTTCCCCGACGACTGGAAGCAGGCAGAGGTCAAGCCCCTCCTCAAGAAACCCTCGGCGGACCCGATGGACCTGAAAAACTACCGGCCCATCTCTCTCCTTCTCTTCGCAGCCAAAGTCACCGAGAGATTCGTCAATGCCCAGCTGACCACCTTCATCGAAGAGAACGCCATCCTCGACTCCTCCCAGTCCAGATTCCACAGCAACCACAGCACCGAGACCGCCCTCCTCGCCACCACCGATGACATCCGCATGCTACTCGACCAGGGACACACCGCGGCCCTCATCCTACTAGACCTCACCGCAGCCTTCAACACCGTCTCCCAACGCACTCTCGCCACCAGACTCCACAATGCCGGCATACGGGGAACCGCCCTCGACTGGATCCGCTCCTTTCTCACCGGCAGAACCCAAAGGATCAGACTCCCACCCTTCCTCTCCGAACCCACAGAGATTAACTGCGGAGTACCCCAAGGATCCTTGCTCAGCCCCACGCTCTTCAACATCTACATTGCCCCCCTCGCTGCCATCGTTAGACAGCATGGACTCAACATAGTATCCTACGCCGATGACACCCAGCTCACCTCTACCTCACGAAGAACCCCGAAGACACCAGACTCAGCTTCCAGGAAGGAATGAAAGACGTCGCAGCCTGGATGAGCAACAGTTGCCTAAAACTCAACTCGGAGAAGACAGAGGTCCTCGTCCTTGGACCCTCCTCCACCGCCTGGGACATCTCCTGGTGGCCCTCTGCCCTTGGAAACCCACCCACTCCGACAGACCACGCCCGAAACCTCAGCATCATTCTAGACTCCTCCCTCACCATGACCCACCAGATCAACGCCGTCACCTCTACCTGCTTCAACTCCCTCCGCATCCTCCGCAAGACCTTCAAGTGGATCCCCCCGAATACAGAAAGACAGTCACCCACGCACTCATGACCAGCAGACTGGGCTACGGTAACGCCGTCTACGCCGGAATCAACAAATCCCTGCTACACAAGCTCCAAACCATCCAGAACACCGCAGCCAGACTCGTCCTCGGAACCCCACGACATGAGCACATGTCCCAGCACCTACGAGACCTCCACTGGCTCCCCATCGAGAAGAGAGTAACCTTCAAGCTACTCACCCATGCCTACAAATCCCTCCACAACATCGGACCCAAATACCTCAACGAAATAGTCTCCTTCCACGTACCTAAAAGGCTCCTCCGCTCCGCCGACCTCGCCCTTGCAGAGACCCCACGCATCGCAGAACCAGAGCAGATGGAAGAGCCTTCTCCTACATTGCAGCAAAGGCCTGGAACAAGCTCCCAGTCAACATCAGACGCTACCCCACTCTGAACACCTTCAGGAAGAGCCTCAAGACCTGGCTTTTCGACTGATCCGGAGCTGCTCCCCCCCCCCCCAGCGCCTAGCGCGCTTTAAAAAACCCTGATTGATTTATTGAATGTGGCACTGTGCTTCATATGTTTATCGTCAGGGTTGGTGGACCCTGAATGTGGAGCTACTGGCCTGGAGTTTGTAGCCAATGTCATGGGATAGACGCATTCTTGTTTCATATTAATTCATAATGGACTGATTTCGTAAGTACTTTCACATTCCAGGAAATAAATGCACCTCACTTTATTTTCAGCTCTGACTGTTAGAAAAAATAGATTTAATCGATCCATCATCATTCAATGACTTTTGTTCGAACAGCGGCATGAAACCTAAACCTAAACTAGGTGTCAGGTCTTTATGTACCCCAGATGATCTCAAAAAGTATATAGATTCATGGGCAGAAGACCACGGCTTGGATTTTGCAAAGCTCCACTAGGGTAGGAGCAGTTATAGATGCACTCCTGTAGTATATCTACACCGTTTGCACGTTCAGATATACGAGCAGCAAAACTTGAACCCTTGCAAAAGGACAGTCCTCCCACGAGGTTTCAGAGAGGCAGCCATTTTGAAACCCTCTTATGAAGGCATCTACATTGCGAAATCCGAAAGCAAATATTTTGACTTCAACCACTGTATAAACCACACTTGAGAACTTAGGGACAACTTTGCAACAAGAAGAATTGGCTGATTGGGTTGTGGAAACAAGGATCAGTCAGTAGCGTAACAAAACTTGAGGCCCCCCCATGCAAAGAACATGGAGGCCCTCCCCCCCAAGCTCAGGAGCCAACCAGGAGCTCGAAAGCCAGGGGCCCGCTGCCCCTGAACAGTGCCAGAGGGGCTCCCTGGACCTCAGGCCCCCCCGCACTGGTGGGGGCTGTGGGGTCTATTGTTGCACCACTGGGATCAGTAGACAAACCAGTAGCATCCCCTGGCATCTCTCTTCATTTGTGATCTCCTGGCTGAGTTCTTCTGAAGCTGTAACTGGGTTAATACTGAAGAACACAACGACTATCAACAACATACTGTGATGCAAGTATATCCACATGAGACTAAAAAACAGAGAGATTGATATCAGATCATTCGCCAGTAGAGGTGCAAATGAAGGGACCCACTAGAGAAACTTCACTGCTACCGCGACTGGACCCATGGCCTTTTAGAGACAAGCAAGTTAGAGACAAATTGAGGGAGCGGACGCAAAAATACTACCATGATAATGTAGGCACTGTAGATTCAGCATGCATGCTGTGGGAAGCATACACAACAGAGATTAGAGGGTATGTGCAGGCCATAGCTGGAGTGAAGAGGAAAGAACAGAGACTCCATTACAACACCCTAGAGGCAGAGCTGATTAGGCTTGAACAATGGCTAGATGCCCATGTTAAACATCAAATCCAGATTAAGCAGCAGGATATGAGGGCGCAGGCCAAGGCAACCCAGAAAAGACTATATGAAGTGGGGGACAACGCCAATAAATTGATGGCCTGGTTAGGGAAGAGAGACAAAGAAAGGAGTTGGGTACTGGATATTTGTACCCCACAGGGGGAGATTTGTAGAACGGGAGAAGAGATAGCATCAGCGTTTGCTGCACACTATGAAAAGCTGTATTTGTCTACCTCGAATAGAATGGGGTCAGACTGTGTTGACCTTCTTCGTGTGCTAGACTCCCCACGCTATCCTTACCAGGGAGGGTGGAATTAGATAAGGACCTCACTGTGGAGGAAATAGGGTGCGCCATCAGAGACCTGCAGTCAAGCAAGGCGGCCGGACCTAATGGCATCCCGGCCGAACTATATAAAGGAATGGCTTCATGGTGGCACTGCATATGCTGAATATGTACCAGGAGGCACTGGAGTGAGGTAGCCTCCCAGAGGATCAACGGCTGGCCACAGATTGTAATTCGTATTGCCCAATCTCACTGTTAAATATGAAGGCAAAAGTGTTGGCGAAAGTACTGGCGACTAGACTTAGTAGTGTCATAACGCCCATAATACACCCTGACTAATCGGGCGTTATGCCCCACAGGAGCACTCAACTTAATTTAAGGTGTCTGTATAGAGCAATTCATCTTACGGCACAAAGGATATAAGAAGACGCTGTGCTACTGTCGTTGGATGCCCGCATGGCGTTTGACAGCATTGAATGGCCGTACTTATTCACGGTGCTAGAACGGTTTGGATTTGGTCGACAGTTCTGTGCCTGGCTTCTGTATACGAACCCGCTGGCCAGGGTGAGAGTGAATGGGGTGGTGTCGTGGTCTGGGGTCTTACATAAAGGCACAAGGCAAGGCTGCCTGCTCTTTCCCATGCTTTTTGCATTGGTATTAGAGCTCTTGGTGGTGTGGGTCAGAGGTGACCTGCTGGTACGTGGAATATTGGGAGTGAATGGATGTGATGAGAAAATATCATTATATGCGGATGACATACTGTTATACACCATGAACCCAAGGTCATCGATAAGTCGAATACTCCATATATTTCAGTTGTTTGGGGGATACTTTGGCTACCAGATAAATTGGGCCAAATCCCTTCTCTATGTGCTCCCTTAAACCCCACCGGCTCTGCCATCTAGCGCACGTACCTTAGTGATGAAAGACAAGTTCAGGTTTCTGGGAATAATGATTTCAAGGACAGACACTGAATTCCTAGAGGATAATTTATTCCCTCAACTAGATAGGCTGTGAAGGGATGTGCTACACTGGAGACAGTTACCATTGTCTCTAATAGGACGGGCCGCCTTGTTTAAAATGATGGCGCTGTCACATTTCTGATATGTTTTACAGAATACGCCCTGTAAAGTGCCACGGACTTCTTTCGAAAAGTTGACAGTGAAATAAGACTGCTTTAATGGGATGGGGAAGCCCTAGAATAGCCTTGCACAAACTACAAAGGGGAGTGTTTGAGAGCGGAATGGCCATTCCTGACATCAGAAAGTACTACTGGGCGGCACAGCTGGTCACAATTAATGCATGGGTGTTTATGGGACAGAATGAACCTGCCTATAGGGTCGACCACCCCTCGATGGTACAGAGGGGATACCCAGCGGCACTTTAACATAGAAGGACCGGAACCCAGGTACCACCACATACCCAAACAGTAATACGCATATGGAGGGCAGCAACAAAATTCCTTTGCTGGGAAGGGAAGTTTATAGTAAGCCCAGGCAGGTAACTCGGCTCCGCCAGCGGAGTTTACGGAGTTTTGCCTACTCCGCGCTCCGTTGAGAACGCGGAGTTCAGGCAAAACTCTGACTCCGTGGCGGAGCGGAGTTAGCCGGCCCCTCCACCCTCCCTAATGTAATTATAATTTTAAAAAAGGCACTTACCTGCTGTGGCTGCCTCCTCCTCGCCATGGTCTCTCTCTCCTTCCTCGTCCTCGCCGTCCTCGTCCATGGGAACCCCTACATTTTACGTCTTGCGCGTTATAATTACATTAGGGAAGATGAAGGGGAAAGGAGCGGAGTTCCACTGAGTTTCTTTCTAACTCTGTGGAACTCCGCGTAGTTGCACTACGCCAGCTCTGCCCAGGGTTAGCTTAAAGGAAGTACTCCTTTGTCGGATAATGACCTCCTAAGGGAGGTCTGTGGATTGAAGGGTTTCCGTAAATGAGGACTACTGGGAATTGACTACTTAGGAGACATGTGGAGGTGGAAAAAGGTGGTCGATTTTGAAGACTTAAAAACGGAATACGAAATGCCTGACTCAGAACAATACCGATACATACAGTTGAAACACGCACTGCGGTGCCACATCCCAGAAGGCTAACACATAGCGGAATACATGTCACTTGAAGATCGGGTATTACTAGATCCCATGACTGACAAGGCCACTTCGCTAATATATAAGAAAATAATGTCAATACACCGGACCCCCTGGGGACCCTCCGAGAGTCGTGGGAAGCCGAGCTGGGTATGCTGGAGGATGATGATTGGGCAGAGGCGACACAGAGCCCTAGGTAGGTGGCAACACAGGTGCAATTACGCCTTATACAGTTACGAATTCTTCACAGATCCTACACTCAAGGGCACTTCTACACTGAATGGGCCGCAGCGATACTGACCTGTGTACCCGGGGTTAAGGGGAGAAGGGCACTTTTTTGCCACACGTTGTGGGCCTGCCCCCATATTCAGCAGTATTGGAAAGAGACAGTGCTGGTAATGGCTGAGGTAGTGGACCAAGAGGTCCCAATGGAGGCCAGGTGGCACATATTATGTGTGACGGGAGAAGACAGATGACCAAAATACTCAAGACTCTGGCTAAGGATAGCAGACATAGTGGCAAAAAGAAATAAAGCAAAGCTGTGGGGAGCAAACCAACCACCCAGGGTCACTGAGTGGGAGGAAGACCTAGATTGGTACTGTGCAGCCGAAAAAGTGGTGTACCAAAGTAGGGGGTGCCTGAGGAAGTGGGACAAGATTTGGGGTAGCTGAATGGCATATAGAGGTCCTTGAGGTCCGTATGACCATAGAAGACTCGATGGGAGTGGCGCTCCTTCAGGGCTAAGAAATTATATGGAACTGTGGCTAGTGCTGACTTTGCTAATGTAGCATTGTAATGAAGCAGGTGCTGAATGTGGACGGTGTCCCTGACACTCCCATGGAGACTGTACACAACTGATGTTGAATACTTTTGTTTAATAAAAAGAATCCCCAAGAAAACCAGGGAGGTTGAAACTGCTGCTTGGAGTGTAGTGTGTACTCTAAACCTTCAAACTTTGGAAGATGTTATTTTGGAGCTAAGGGACAATCTACTCTGTATTGTTTCCAGCACAATGACAGTGTTATCTCCAAATTTCTGGTACAACTGCACAATAAAATGAGAAGTTAATCGTTGAGACTCAGTGCAGATCCATCCTGAATGTGACTTCGCCTTAGTGCATGAAGCAAGGTGCAAAAATGTTTGAAAGCAAGGAGCATCCACTGGGGCATCTCTCATTTTAGCAGCAGGTAGGTCTCAGGAAAAAGATATTTATGATTCAAGATATGTTATTAGTTACTTAAAGTTTGTTGGTGAGATAGGAACATATTTAATTTATTTGCAGATATAGAAAGGAATTACCTAGGCCTAAAAAGTAAATTTATGTCTAGAATCCCTTGTAGGTTCCCCTGTGATCTTAACTTGAAAAGCCAGTGACTCAATTTGGTCTGCCAGAACAAGACCACAAGTTGACTGGTCAACTAGAGCGGGATGTATGTTTTTGCAAGCAGAACGATCAGGACCTGACAAGAGGAGATAAGTAAGCATAGGCGGTATACTCTGCTCCACTGGTGGAATTTGAGAAGTTTTGCCACTCTGGTGCTTCGCTTGGAGAGCGGAGTTCAGCCAACTCCGCCTACCGCCAGTGAAGCAGAGTTTTACAGGCTTGACGGTCCAAAAGTGCAGTTGAAAAAAGTTATAGGGGAAAAGGCACACAACTTGCAAAGAGTCTATACTGGAAATAAAACATTCTATACAACAACATAGACTGACGGATGTCCCCCCCCACAACCACAACACACTTTTCTAGAACACTTACCGCTTGCTAGGAGTGTATGTGTTATCGAAGTTCCCCAATGCTGTCGTCCAGGCTCAAGCGGCCGCCCTCTTGAAATGTTTCTGTCAGCGTATATATACATTAAGTCACACAGGACACACTGCTCCAAGACTCCGGCTCTCTTGCTTAACAAGGAAGTAAACCTAGCATGCCGCACTTGACCTCAGTTTTTTTTATTTTTAAGGGGCACCGGGCCAAAGTGAGGACATTACGGGGGGCACCGGAAATGGAGCAGGAAGCAGACAGGCAGTGTGCTTCACGTCCTCCTGTGCGGAGCGGGAGGGAATGCCCAGAGCCCTCAGGTGCCACTGCCAACAAAGGGAGCCGACAGGCCCGAGATCACGATGAGAATCGCAGTCGCCATTTTCCAGGAGCAACGCAGAAGGCTGCGAGGTGAGTGTAGGCAGAGCGGAACTCTGTGGAACTCCACTGAGTTTTTTTGCAACTACGCGGAATTCCGCATAGTCCAACTCCGTTAACTCCGCCCACCCTTAGAGATAGGCTGTTTCTTGACACTTTACTCCACTTTCCTGAACTTTGAAACACTTCTCAGTTAATTTGTAGTTACTACTGCAAGGTTTCCCAACTGCCAGTATGTTTTCATTCTTTTAGCCATCTTTCAGTGTTCGCAATTAATAAGATCGGCATATGTAAGATGAGCGAAACCCCAACAAAGTAACCTGGTTTTGATGTGATCCAGCAGGTTACTAGCAACAAGCATTCATACACTAAATACTCACCTGGGCCCATTCATTCACACTAACTAGTAATCACCGCTGGTGGTAGTCAGTTGTACACTTTATCAAAATCCCTGCTACCAATTACCTTTTCTGATTGAAGAGTAATGACTTACTAATGGACCTTTGATAACTGGGGTTGAAATGAGAATATACAAAACATAATTTTATCAAACACCTGAAATAACCACTGACTCAGGAAGTTTTAAAATGTTTATCTAAAATTATTTAGCAGAGTAAAATACAAGCCACCTGGCACTTAATCGCATATCAAGGAGGAAGCACACTATATAATCACCTATTTATCACAAATGACGGTCCCTCAGAAAGGAGAAGATAGAGACAGCAGTACAAACTAAAGATTACACGTTTATAGTTACCTAAAGGTGTGAAAACCAAACCCCTTGGCCAAGGAGTTGGAAAGATGGGTCCCTAGAAGGATGAAGACCAAGACCTTCGGACCAGGTTCAAGACAGGATAGGTGACCTCTCTACCAACGACTCCTGCGTCGTTCCCCTCTCTGACACTTCGTTCCTCCTGGGTTCTTCCACGTCTTCCTCTATTAGAGTCCGCCGTCCCCACCTCAGGACTTCTTTGGACAGCAGTACAGTCTGTAATCGATCAGCTCTCATCTATGGCAGCATCTGAGCCTAAGTGCTCAGTTCCTCGCACTCCTAAAACGCCTCTGTGCTGTGCTCCCCTGTGCTAACTAATTAGCTAATTCTATATCTATTATACCCTTCTATGCCCATGTACCCCCCATTAATGTTTCAAAATTATGGGCCCACTAATTCTGATTGGACAGGGACAGGGGGTTGATCCTCACACCATGTCAATTTAGTTCAATTTTCTTAAGCCCATTGTTTTTAAAATACCGCCCCTCTCAATTAATACATTTGCTTTATTTTCCACCCGTTTTACAACAATTTTAATACAAAATGTATACAAAATGTATCAATTTGTAGGACATTTCGGATGAACTGTGAAGGTGATCAGCGGGTCATGTCCTCGGACATCTTCCAAGTTGACTTCATCGCTTTCCTTTGCTAGTTTTCAGGGCGCATGCGCAAGTCACATGGTTTCTTGAGCTGCCGTTTAGTCAACCCAGGCCCACTTTACGCACTAATAGAAAATCAAAGAAGAAACATATTAAAATTTATAATAAATGTTTTCACTGTATACCTCCTATTTCTACTCTAATCCCATTTAATTATCAATGTCTATCCCGCATTAGTAGCGTTAGAATACCACATTATTAATTGCAGCAATGCGTAAGCTTTAGCATGTGAGGACATTTAAGCAGCCATTTTAGCATACACTGCGCAGAAGCAAAGGAGTCCCTCCAAGCAAAGAAAGACGTCATACCACGTGACATGGTTTACACATGCGCAGTAGAGTTCCCGCGTTTTAGCGGCCATTTTGGATTAGACAAGGATTACTTATTAGCGGAAAACACATAGGCAAGCATCTTCTAGATAAATATGTTTGTGTTGCACGTTATTAATAAGACATTACATGGTTTTAATACAAATTAATTAATATTGTGAGAGGATTGCTTCCGAGCAAGTCTCATTGTGAGTCCTTGCTCCATCAATCCCCTCTCTGATGGCGTTTCTGAGCCATCAAAATTACCTACGACCAGATGCCAACTTAACATATTTCTGTCACATTTTCATTTTTACACTGTCTATTCTTATCTTTTCCTTTCAGTTTCTTATAAATTTCACTTCTCATGTCTTCTAATTCAATCTCATCAAATTTCCTTTTCTTGCCTCGTCCTGTCACCCTATATGTTTCCTTCTTTCTACAACATTTGCACCATATCATTATTGACAATATTGTTATTGCTATTGATGCAGCGCGTACAATAAAAAACTATTCTCCTCCTAGGTTATTTATAGGTCATCCAGGGGCAAACTATATTTCTCATATCCACATGACGATGGGGCCCATAAACATCGTCTAACACACACGCACACTCCTGGATTTCCTTTTACACCTTTATGAAATTCTGTACTCCTAGGAGAAGCATGAGAACTAAATGGAGAACACCATTTTGTGTACCGCTGGAAGAGCAAGGATATCTATTTCCCTTAATTTGTCACTCTCTTTTAGTTATTTCTTAAGATATTCCTGCTCATTGTTTTGTCGATGAATCATTCATTTAAGAAATTAGTTTATAGTGATTAAGGCCAGCTGAATCACAATCAACCAATTACTCATGTCACAATCATTTAGGAAAATAACCACTGAGTCATTTTTGGGTTTAAAGAATCTTAAATTTTATATAATTTTAAAAGCATGGAAAGAATTTAATACTTTATTCAATTATTCATTTTTAAATTCACAATTTTATTAAGCATAATCAATTTATTGCAGAAAAGGAAATTTTGTCATAAAGCCAAAAACCCTAGTTACCTGCCTAGCTTCCTAATTTAGCCTAATGATTTCTAACCTAACATTGGGATTAGAAATAGCCTGATTCTCATACTCAACTGTAAAGTTAAGACAGCAACAGCAACTTCAGCTCGTCAGCATCAGCTACCTGCAACCCGTCTCCTCTACTGCAACCCCGACTCTCGAACTGCCTGGAACTCTGACTGGAACTCCCGGGAACTGACTGGAACTCACCCCTCCCACTAAGAGTAGGCCCTCTTATACCCTAATTCTAACTTTGCTAACTAACTGTTGCAACATTAATATCACGCTTCTCTTTCATTGGTCCATGCATGTCAGCTTATTCATTCTTTAATCAAGTTCTCTTGGATTCAAAGGTCCTTGGATCATTTCCTTTCCCATACGCTTAAACATTTCCATCCGATTCGATCAGTCCATTTGTATCTTATTTTGACACATTCAAGAACTCCGCAGTCATTGTCCTTTCTCTTGGGCTCTTTTCCCACGGACTCTCTCCTGATCATCACGGCACACTATCAGTTCAATTAGGTCACACCAGCCTTGACCATTTCTTGCATCCTAGCCTCTCAGAGACATCACGAGGTTCCAGATTTCTTCAATCTCATCCCGTACCACGTGTCCCCTTGCGCCTGCGCACATCTTCCCACTGGCGGCCATTTTATATCGCCACTCGGTTCTATTTTAGAAGCACTAATTTGAGGCAAACAAAACATAATTAAAATAGAGAAAAATATCCCTTTCGTTTCCCTCCCGTCTACGTACCCCAATTAGTTGTTACCTAGCAAAAAGCGACATTTAAGCTGCTCCTTACTTACCATCACTATTGTTTTTGCAACGACACATTTTATTTCTATGAAGCACAAACATGCATTTATTTTATTTAGTACGCTTTTTATTCTTACGTTATGATTAGGCACACGGACATTCATTAATAGATTATTTAGCACATACATTGGCATATTACCATTCCCACATATACAATGTTGATTAATACATTTAAACGAACATTTTTAATTAATTAATTATGTAATTTGTTAGGGGTTAAATTTTTTATTTTCCCTGCTCCATCAACTCCCCCTTTGGTGATTTTTAAATCACCACATAAAACCCAAGTCATACTTCTTTTCAGGCAGCATGTCTTTCATCCTCTACTTTCTGTTATTCATATCTCTGTCTCTTCTTCATCTTGCCTTTTAGTCTCTTTATACATGCTTTCTTTCAATTTCTCCAATTCAATTTCACCCATTTCTCTCTCTCTTTCTCTCATTATTCTGTTATTTCTTCTTATCTTATTCTGTCTTACTTTTCTCTTTATACATGTTATTACTATTTTCAATATCATGGCTAATAATATCACTATAGTTGCTACTATTATAACTTTCCCTATTACTAGTTTACTCATCCTAGTTAACCAATTTGCTACTGAGGAAAACCCTCTACCAAGTTTTCCCAAAACACTTTCAACCTCCAGTGGAACTAATTCTTTGTGCAGACTTGTAATATTTGTAATATACTTCTGTATATTTTCACTGTTATCCGGAATGTAAGTACAACAATGTTGGACTTTCAACATTCCACAGACTCCACCCTCTTTTGCCAAAAGAATATCAAGGGCAAGCCGATTTTGCATCACCATAGCTCTCATGGCAACCATTTCGGTATTTACCATTAAGAACCCTCCCGCAGTATCTGTAGACAAACGATCTACTACTGTGGATAACTTCCGAATTTTAAATGCATTCAAAGATATTCCCACTGCTGGTATTAATGCTCCAAAAATATCACCTACAATTTCTGAAAAACTTTCCCTTTTTCTACGTGTAAATCTATTAATCATCTTGTATGTTCCCTTTTCTTCTCTGTCCATGTGAAAAAATTTTGGAAAGACCAGGCCTACATAGCAAGTTCCATACCAATGGTCCGGTAACCTGTAATAAGCTCTATTCCCACAAATATAATAGATACCTGGAAATATTGGGTCCTTTCCACCTTTGAATCCCCAACCTCCCAGAATTTGATAATTGTCATGGCAGATACTGGAACCTACAAAGTAATTGTCATAGACTGTCTTATTTCTCTTAATGCACAACTTTCCTGTTTGTGGCCAATCTAAAGTCATTGCTGCATTTATCTTTTTCCCTTCATGATTTCCTTCCTCAAACGTCCATAAACGTTTTCCTTCCTCTTTTATTGCTTCTTTTTGAAATTTCATTCTTCTTTCTTCTACCATGTCTAAAAATACTTTTTCTTCTTTCTTTAACTCACAGGTAAGATTGTTACTAACTATTTCTTCTAACGTTAATTTTCTATGTTCTAAAAGAATTCTCCTAAAACCTTTGCTGGTTTCACTTTGTTAAGTTCTGGTACTACTGGAATGTTTGCAAATATCTTATCTATATCAGTATAATAAGATGCTAATCTACCTGTTTTATAAAATAAACTTGCTATTACACTACATGTTATTCCATAAGTCAAAGGTAAGTGATGATAAGTCACACCTTCCGATACTGACGCAGGCAACTGCATACAAACATAACAATCTCTTACTTCCATTGTTTTTACGTACTCATACAACAACTTTGTAAAAACATTCTTTGAGAAATCTGTTACTGACCTATCCTTATGCAACTCTGCACTACTTCTTAAAACAACTTGTTCTTTAATATTAGTTTCTTTTTCTGGTTTAGTATCATTCTTTGCTTCTATCACAGCTACACTAATAGGAATTGTGATTGCTAAAACTATCCATATGGTCATTAATAACCCTGTACAAAAACAGCACATTTTGCACCATCTCTTTATAAATTCACATTTATCTCTTCTATTTTCATTATTTTCCATTTTTTCTTTTTCTATTTGTTAAGTTTTCAGAAAATTGTGTCACTACACCTCAAAATGACTTAGACGCCACTCTGCTTTCAAAAAGTCTTTGCTTGGTACTTTCTTTAATTCTCTCCAGAATTCTTTCGTTGTCACATCCGGTGATTTGTCACATCCAGTAAATTTGTCACGTCCGGCAGAAGCACTATAAGTCTTCACTTCAGTTTCGTTGCATCTCACCTTTTCCCATCCGACTTCTCAGTCTCTGGTTTTTGTGAGTGTTTTCTTCTTCTTCTTTGTAATCAGTTAATGCAATATACAGCCACTCAGGTGACTTAAATTTTGAATTCACTTTCTTTGTCCTTTTGGACTTTTGTAATCTTTTTCCACTGGGTTTTTCTTGTCCCTTTTGACTTGTTACTTCATTTACTTGTTCAGCATCTTCGTCTTCTGCTCTTATTATTCTATATCTCAATTTTCTTACATAGCTGTTGGGCCAATTATCCCCTTTTCTTGGCCTTTTGACTTCACCTTCTCTTTCTTCTCTTTCTGATTTCCAATTTCTTTTTCTTGATTCAGTCTTTGCTTTTTCCTCTCCTCCACTTTCTTCTGTTTCTGTTTCAACTGTCTCACTATTGTCTCTTATTTTGAAACTTATAATCTCGTCAAGTCCTACTGGTGGATCTGTCTTCTCCTTTTTGTTTTCCCTTATCACTGTCCCTCCTCGGGGTTCTTCCGATTTGGTGTTTTCCTCCTTATCTGTTTCTGAATTTCCCTGTTCTCCTGTTTCTCTATCTATCCCTATTGCTCCTCGGGGTTCTTCTCGATTTTCTAACTTTTTGTGTACTTCTTTCCCTACTTCATCTATTAATATTGTTTCTGAAGGATTTCCACCATAACTTGTACTTGGTTGTTCATTTAACTCAATTTCTTGCTCAGTTTCTTCTCTAATTGGTTTATAACCCCAAGTTCTCTTTCGGAATTCTTCCCAGTTTGCAGCTGAATCATCAGATCCTGAAGTTGTGTCAGATATTTCCAGATGTCGACTTACAGGTCGATCTTCAATTTCTGGAACTTCTGAATTTCTTTCTTCTTCTTCTTCTTGTTCCTCTTCTTCTCTAGAGGTGTTTTCCGTTGGGGTCCCCAGATGTCGACTTTCAGGTCGATCTTCAAGTTCTGGCACCCTTTCTTTTATCTTGGTCGTTCCAGCTTTTAAACTTTTATCCCACACTTCCAGACGCCGACTCACATGTCGATCTGTAGGTTCTGGAATTCTGATTGTGTGGCTGGCATGAACCCAGTTCTTTACTCCTGCACACTTGACAGCAGTCGTTGTTACCAGGATTACCTGTCTTGGCTCATCCCAACGCGGAACTAGACAGTTTCTTCTCCTGTGGACTTTAATACGGACCCAGTCTCCTGGATTCAAGTCGTGGGCTGGTTTTCTTTCAAGAGTGGTCGCATCCGGTCCAACCTGATGAAACACAGAACGCACCACATCAGCCAGTCCTTTGCAATAATCCAGTATTAGATCATCAGTTATTGTTAATAACTTGTTGACTGGTACGTGGGCTTGTCTCATTGCTCGTCCCATGATCATTTCATGAGGACTGAGTCCCGTTTTCTTTTCAGGGATGCTCCTGATGGTCATCAGAACAAGAGGCAGTGCATCTGGCCATTTGAGTCCTGTAGCTTGACACATTTTTCCTAATCTGTTTTTAATTGTTCCATTTATCTGCTCTACTACCCCAGAAGCCTCTGGTCTGTAAGCACAATGTAATTTTTGTTTAATACTCAGTGCTTCACAAATCAATTGGATCAACTCATTTTGAAAATGTGTTCCTCTATCTGTCTCAACTGTGACTGGAAAACCATACCTCGGAATGAACTCTCGTAGCATAAGTTTTGCCACTGTTGTTCCATCATTCCTTCTTGTGGGGTATGCCTCCACCCAACGAGAGAACAAACAGACGACCACCAGAACATATCTTAATCTGTTACTAGGGGGCATTTCAATGAAATCCATCTGTATCCTTGTGAATGGACCTCCTTCTCGTCCTATTGTTCCTAGACTCACTACGGTTTTCCTTCCTGGGTTAAACTGTTGACAAATAAGACATCTTTGACAAAGACTTTCAGCAATGGCTCTGAATTTTGGGTTATACCAAGTTTGTCTAAAAAGTCTAATCATTGCATCTCTCCCAATATGAGCTTGTCCATGGTACATCCGTGCCATGTCTGCAATCATGCTATCAGGCATAACTGGTCTTTCATCTCTGTATACCCACACTCCATTATCTTCCTGTCTTCTACATCCTGCTTTAATCCAGTAATCCTTTTCCTCATCTCTTGCTGTTTCTTGTAACTGCCTTACTTCATCCCATGTTTCGACTGTATTAGTGAAAAGCAAAGGACAAGAGACATGCTCCCTTTCTCTATTTTTGTTCAGGGACGCCATGTTTTCCGCACAATATCTAGCGATCTCATCAGCATAGTTATTGCCGACCGCTATGTAGTCTTCGTTTTTCTTATGCGCTTTGCACTTCACTACAGCTATTTGTTTAGGCAGCTGTATCGCCTCAAGCAGTTTTTTAACATAATCTCCATTTCTGATAGGTGTTCCTGCAGATGTCAAAAATCCTCTTTGTGACCAAATCTGGCCAAAATCATGTACGATGCCGAAACCATATTGGCTATCGGTCACAATCGTGATTCGTACATTTTTCCCCAATTTACTTGCTTGAATCAAAGCAATTAGTTCCGCAACTTGGGCAGACCTAACTCCTTTCAGACAAGACGCTTCCATCACAGTTGCCACTGTGCATACTGCATAAGCTGCGCTTAACACTCCTTCCTTTGTGCGTAAACATGAACCATCTACAAACATGACATAATCGGATTCCTTTAACGGTTCATCTTTTATGTCAGCTCTTGGTTTTGTGCAATATTCCAGCACATTCAGACAATCATGATCTACTTCATCTTGTTCAATTATACTCTCTTCATCTGGCAATGATGTCGAAGGATTTACATTTATGCATCTATCTATGGTCACATTTTCTGCACTCAAGATGACTTTTTCGTACTTAGTCAGCCGACTATGTGTCATGTACTGTGTTTTTGTTCTTGTCAAAAGAATTTCTACTGAATGGGGAACATATACTCTCAGTGGATACCCCATCACTATACCTTCACTTTGTTCCAGACTTACACAAGTAGCAGCAACTGCTTTCAGACATCCAGGCAATGCTTTTGCTATAGGATCTAAAACAGCTGAGAAGTAAGCTATAGGCCTCTTCATGGTGCCGTGTTTTTGTACCAGTACTGAAAATGCACATCCATCTCTTTCACTGCAGTATAACTCAAAATCCTTCTCATAATCAGGCATGCCTAATGCAGGGGCCTCACACAGTTTCTTTTTCAATTCTTTGAAAGATTTCATTTCTTCTTTGTTTAACTCAAAAGGGTCTTTTACATCTTTCTTTGTTAGTTTTTGTAATGGTTTTGCAATCAAAGAAAATCCACTTATCCATTGTCGACAATATCCAACCATTCCCAAAAACATTCTTACCTCTCTCTGAGTCATTGGTGCTCTCATTCTTTGAATCATTCTTACTCTTTCTGTCGCTATTTTCCGCACTCCTTTCTCAATTTTATGTCCTAAATACTGGACTTCTTTCTGACAAAACTGTAATTTTGAAGGAGACACTTTATGTCCTCTTTTCTCTAAGTGGTTCAGCAAAGCAATTGTGTCACTTACACATGCTTCTTTGGTTTTCGATGCCACCAATAGGTCATCGATATACTGCACCATTACTGATTTTTCTGGCATTTTTAAATCTTCCAGAGATTTCTTTAGAATCTGATTAAAAATTGAGGGGCTTTCTGTATACCCCTGAGGAATTCGGCACCATGCCAAAATACGCTCTCCAAACCGGAACGCAAATAATGGCTGGCTATCCGGATGCAAAGGAATAGAGAAAAATGCGTGACATAAATCTATCACCGTATACCACTCAGCTTCATGCGGGATTTGATATAGAATCACTGCAGGGTTTGGCACTATTGGACAACATGGTACCACTATTTTATTGATCTTTCTCAAATCCTGTACTATTCTGTATGTTCCATTTGGCTTTTTCAGTCCCATAATAGGTGAATTACATGGACTGCTCATGATTTCTTTCAGAATTCCCTGTTCAATCATCTTATTTATCACAGGAGTTATTCCTTCAATTATTTCTGGAGTTAATTTGTACTGTGGCGTGTTTGGATAACTTATCCCTTCTTTCACTGTCACTTTTACGGGATCAACTTCTCTCATTAATCCAATGTCCTCTCCTGTAAAATCCCACACGCTTTCTTTTACTGCACCTTTTAGCTCTTCTGGGAGTTTTTCTGCATCAAATGCAGGAAATAAACCATTCGTTTCAGGTTCTTGATTCATCAAAGTTACTTTATACAGAACATCTTCATCTGAGGTTTGAAAACCTATTCCTTCTGGTGTACAATAAATTGTGCAATTCATTTTACACAAAAGGTCACGACCTAGAAGATTTACAGGACTACAATCGCACACTACAAATTTATGCATTTTACTAAAAGAACCAATTTTTACTTCTACCAATTCAGTAAGTGGGGTTTTAATCTGCTGATTGGCTACTCCTACCACTTGGATGCATTCACCTGAGAGAGGAAGGTTCGGAATTTCCACTGACCTAACAGTAGAACGGGTAGCTCCAGTATCGACAAGGAATGTTACGTTTGCTCCATTCACTTCTCCATCCACAAAGGGACCAGACTGATCTACCTCCAGAGTTGCGCCAAGCACGCACTCTTTCCCCTCTCTTGCGCACCGTCAGAAACTTTCATCCGGGTCATCCTCACTCTGATGCAACCAATACTGGGAAATGTTAGCTGCTCTCGGCAACTGTGTTACCTGCTCTCCTCCGTAGAATCCTGTTTCTGTACTGTATCTTTGCTGGTTAACAGTGTTGGGAAGTGGTGGTTGTGGCACCTGACTTTGTTGAACAACTACCTCATTCTGCACCTGTGGAGTTAATGATTGATGTTCCGGATTAGGTTTAGGTGGGAACTTACACTCATTTCTCCAATGCCCCAATTTTCCGCAATTATGACATGGCCATTTCTTCTTTGCCTCTTCTAGACTCACTTGTCCTTTTCCTTTACCTATATTTGGTCGCATCTTATTCTGTCCTGATTCGTTTCCATTATTATTATCCAATTGAGCTTCTTGTTTTTCTGCCACTTTCACTTGTGCCCACATTGCTTTTTCTTTCAACTTACGCTGTTTACTCTCTATTTCATCACTACAATACTTAGCATACCTCAGCACCTCATCTACACTTGCATTCTGCCAGTTTATCATATGTTGCTTAATCATATCGCTTATTTCTTGTTTTAAGCCAAATACAAATCGGTATACAAAATGACTCATATCCTTCTCACTTAATTCCTCATAACCACTATACTGTTTGAAAACCAACAACAATCGCTCATAATATGCATGTACACTCTCCTTACTTTCCTGTGTAGTTCTATCAATCTTAACCCAATCTGTCTCTTTTGGAGGAATCTTATTTTTCAAAAAGGTAATCACCTTGTCGTATTTCTTCATCACATCTGGTCCTGGAGCTCCTGTCTTAGGATCTCTTGGATATTCTGTAGTTGGCCAGTCAACTGTAATCTTACATTCTGACCACAAATCCGTTGGTACCACTATGTCAAATAATCCATCCAAATCTATCCACAACACTTTCGAGACCTTTACAAACCTTTCTACCTGTCGGTACCACTCAACTGGCTTTTCTCTTAACTTTGGAAAATCATTTGTAAATGACAGGATGTCCTGCCTAGTCCAGGGAACATGCACATAACTACCACCTGGAGTTTCTCTCATAGGGTACTCTTTAACAACATGTTCCTTTTCTGTTATCATAAAAGCCAATGAACCTTTGTCTACACTTTTCTCATTCTTCTTTGTCCATCTAACCTTCCATCTGTCCACATCACCCCATTTTCTCAACAAAACAATCAACTCTTTTATCTGTGTCAGCCTTCCTGCTGTATTCAAATTTTCAATATCTTTTTCACAAAAATCTACTCTGTATGGTTTCTGCAACGTTTTTACTTTTGTAAAATCTATTCCAATCTCACCGGCCACTTCTTCTAATTTGTCATGTAAATTCTTTGCCCTCCATGTTATACTTTTGCACAGAAACATTATTTCATCATCCTGATAATTCTTTATCTTTTCTGTACCAATCGTTCCTAGAATTAATTCTTCCATGTCAATTTTCAATCTGATCACATCTAATGGTTTTTCTTCTGTTTCTTTTATTTTAAAAGCTTTTATCCACTCATTTAACTCATCAGGAGTCGGACCTATAGGAGTACTATTTATTTCTGTCCAATTTCCACTCTTTTCAGGTGTCACTGTTGCAGATTCAGTTACCATAGGCATTTTCCTACCGCTACACTCATTTACTGTCAAATTTTCAGGTGGACTTGGTCTGTAAGCACTAGTCAAATTGCTCGTACCTGGACTTGTTTCCATTCTTTCCTTTTCTCTTTGGAATTGCGAACTCAAGGGAATCACCAAAGATCGTTCATCAATTTTCTGATTCTCGAAAACTGGTATTACTGGACCTATTGTTACAGGTACGGTAACTGCTTCCATATTCTTGGTTAATTCTCTAATTTTCTCAGTTAATTCTTTTGTTGTCCTTGCCAATTCTCTTGCACTATCAATTTCTATTCCCTCATTTTGGGAAGTTCTTATTTGTTCTTGTGACCTATTTATTTCTTGTCTTTTTTCTGGACTTTTATTTCGCATAGTTTCTATTGGTGGCGCATTTGGTGTCACCACTGTAGAATTCTGCTGATACGGAGGTGGATTTTTATTTAATATATCTTCCAGCAACTCGTCATCCGTTTCGCTCTCATGCATATACTTTTCTCTCTCTAAATGTTTCTTTTTCTCAGTCCGTTTTTTCTTAGTCCCTTCCTCAACTGTAAAAGCTGGAAACAAACCTCCTGTCATGTTAGCACATCTCCATCGTTTTATTCTGTCCTCATGATTCATTCCCCACATTCTTCCGGGCACGAACTCATAACCTTTCATACCTCTGAATCTTTCTTTTTCGTACATCTCATCTTCCCATTCTGTTAAAGCTTCAAACTGTGTCGGTCTAGGTCTAGGTTCCAATTTAAGCATCTTTTCTTTTAAATTCCGTAAAATCGCTACATTAAAAGAACCATTTTCAGGGAAAGCCAATGCTCCATCATTCTTGGTATATTTTACCCAATTATCCAACCATATGCACGTATGATATCCATATTTCAGCATCATATGTGAAGCTGCTGATTTCGGCGGAGGAATTACTTGTCCCTCTCTAGTCACAACCTTTTTGTCTTTCTTAAAGAAATTCTTTAATTTCGTCGTCCATGACGTTCTCTCCCTTTCATACTCGTAATACGGCATGTCTTCTATTTTGTTTTCTCTTTACTCTAACGCTGTTTCTGTGTACGGAACTTCGTCCAATTACAGCGCGATTCACACTAACGTACCAATCAGAACAATTTCCACCAACCGCGAACCAACCAATCCTAGCGCGGCACTTTTCTACGTCACTCCTGCTCTGTGTTCACGTGGCTGGCGCACTATCCAATCCTAGCGCGGCACTTTTCCACGTCACTTCTACTCTTTACCCCTCCTTTACAAAATTTATCGGCAAGTTTCTTTTCGCTGTTTTCTCCGTTAGTTACAACAAATAAACAATTCCATAGTCTGATTCGCTAAACAAAGTGACAGCTTTGTCCTTTTACACAAGAATCCTGTTTTTCCAGTAGGCAGCGCTTACCTCTACCCTACCACAGAATTATTTTACTCTCGCCAGTAAAGTAGCACTTCCCTCTACCTTACCCTTCTTTCAAACAAACAATTTACTCGTTTCTCTGGGGATAAGACACATGTGGAGACTAGGCTCCTGAGAATTAAGGCCAAAGTTTCACAAGTAAACGTGATTTGCTATTTCATTTACACACTTTTCACACCGAAATCCCTAACATAACACAACCTGCGTTATAACCAAAATGAATTCAGACCATGTACCAAATTCCATGTGACTTCTCTTGCCACACGTGTTCCACTTCCTACATCCCAGAAGCGTGAAAACTCACATATAACATAACGCGACTCAACATATAGTGTTAGTCATCAAATAATCAATAATCAATAAACAATAATCACTAAACTAATCTATAGAAAACCATCCTCTGCTACCAAGAAATCTGATGCAGCGCGTACAATAAAAAACTATTCTCCTCCTAGGTTATTTATAGGTCATCCAGGGGCAAACTATATTTCTCATATCCACATGACGATGGGGCCCATAAACATCGTCTAACACACACGCACACTCCTGGATTTCCTTTTACACCTTTATGAAATTCTGTACTCCTAGGAGAAGCATGAGAACTAAATGGAGAACACCATTTTGTGTACCGCTGGAAGAGCAAGGATATCTATTTCCCTTAATTTGTCACTCTCTTTTAGTTATTTCTTAAGATATTCCTGCTCATTGTTTTGTCGATGAATCATTCATTTAAGAAATTAGTTTATAGTGATTAAGGCCAGCTGAATCACAATCAACCAATTACTCATGTCACAATCATTTAGGAAAATAACCACTGAGTCATTTTTGGGTTTAAAGAATCTTAAATTTTATATAATTTTAAAAGCATGGAAAGAATTTAATACTTTATTCAATTATTCATTTTTAAATTCACAATTTTATTAAGCATAATCAATTTATTGCAGAAAAGGAAATTTTGTCATAAAGCCAAAAACCCTAGTTACCTGCCTAGCTTCCTAATTTAGCCTAATGATTTCTAACCTAACATTGGGATTAGAAATAGCCTGATTCTCATACTCAACTGTAAAGTTAAGACAGCAACAGCAACTTCAGCTCGTCAGCATCAGCTACCTGCAACCCGTCTCCTCTACTGCAACCCCGACTCTCGAACTGCCTGGAACTCTGACTGGAACTCCCGGGAACTGACTGGAACTCACCCCTCCCACTAAGAGTAGGCCCTCTTATACCCTAATTCTAACTTTGCTAACTAACTGTTGCAACATTAATATCACGCTTCTCTTTCATTGGTCCATGCATGTCAGCTTATTCATTCTTTAATCAAGTTCTCTTGGATTCAAAGGTCCTTGGATCATTTCCTTTCCCATACGCTTAAACATTTCCATCCGATTCGATCAGTCCATTTGTATCTTATTTTGACACATTCAAGAACTCCGCAGTCATTGTCCTTTCTCTTGGGCTCCTTTCCCACGGACTCTCTCCTGATCATCACGGCACACTATCAGTTCAATTAGGTCACACCAGCCTTGACCATTTCTTGCATCCTAGCCTCTCAGAGACATCACGAGGTTCCAGATTTCTTCAATCTCATCCCGTACCACGTGTCCCCTTGCGCCTGCGCACATCTTCCCACTGGCGGCCATTTTATATCGCCACTCGGTTCTATTTTAGAAGCACTAATTTGAGGCAAACAAAACATAATTAAAATAGAGAAAAATATCCCTTTCGTTTCCCTCCCGTCTACGTACCCCAATTAGTTGTTACCTAGCAAAAAGCGACATTTAAGCTGCTCCTTACTTACCATCACTATTGTTTTTGCAACGACACATTTTATTTCTATGAAGCACAAACATGCATTTATTTTATTTAGTACGCTTTTTATTCTTACGTTATGATTAGGCACACGGACATTCATTAATAGATTATTTAGCACATACATTGGCATATTACCATTCCCACATATACAATGTTGATTAATACATTTAAACGAACATTTTTAATTAATTAATTATGTAATTTGTTAGGGGTTAAATTTTTTTATTTTCCCTGCTCCATCACTATCCCTACTAAGGGTACTATTATTTGACCTATAAATCCTTTCCCTACATTAGTAAACCAGGTACCAATTGACGCTATGCTATTTGTCAATCTTTCCCATGCACTATCAATTTCCAGTGGTTTCAGTTCCTTCTCAAGTTTAGTAATATTCTTTATATATGTTCCGATTTCTGTACTTTTGTCCGGAATATATGTGCAACAATGTTTCGTTTTCAACAATTTACAGACTCCGCCCTCTTTTGCTAATATTATATCAAGAGCAAGTCGATTTTGCATAACCATAGATCTAATCGTAACCATCCCCACATTAATCATTAGAAATCCTCCAGCAGTATCCGTTGATAAACGATCAACCACTGTAGACAATTTACATATTCTCCTTGAGTTCAGAATTACTCCCACTGAAGTTATCAATGCACCAAATATATCACCTACAATTTCTGAAAAACTAGCTCTTTTACTACGTGTTAATTCACTATTATTTTCAATGCTCCCAGTGTTTCTTTTTACGTGGTATACTTTTGGAAAAACTATTCCAAAGTAACAACTTCCATACCACCGTGCAGGAAGCCTAAATTAAGCCTTATTCCCACACACATAATAGATTCCAGGAAAAACTGAATCTGTTCCTCCTTTTAGTCCTCAACCTCCAAGAATTAAGAAATTGTGTTCACATTCACTGGTACCAATAAAAACATTGTTATATTCAGTTTTTAACCTATGAAGACACATTTTCCCAGTCTTTACAAAATCTAGAGCCATAGCAGCTTGAGCTTTGCCAGGTGTATAAATACCCTCTTTCTCAGCCCAAGGTGGAAGATGAGCCTTATGCTCAGATGCCTTCTTTTGGAAATTCTGTCTTCTATCTTCAACTAAGTTTAAAAATATCTTCTCTTCTTCACGTAATGAACATGTTAGATTGCTTCTATGTGCATGTGTTATGTCTATTGACTTCATCGTTAAGAAAAATTCTCCCATAAACTGTGCATCTTGACTACTAAGCACTGGGTTCAGATTCTTTCGAATAGGAACCTCTGAAAATATCACATCTATATTTGAATAATAATACTGAAGTTTCCCTGTTCTATAAAATAAACTAGTTAGTACACTACATGATATACCATAAGTTAAAGGCAAATGATGATAGGTTAAACCTTCTGCTACTGATTCGGGTAACTTCATACAAACAAAACAATCACTAACATCCATTGTATCTACGTACTGAAACAATAATTTAGTAAAGACATTTAAGCTAGTATCGTTATCTGTTACAACGTGATGAAAATCTGGTTCATCTTCTGCTTCTATTTCTACTCTATCACCTTTCAAATTATCTATCCTTCCCTTGGTATCATTGTTATTCTTTTTGTCCATTATCATAAGGTAAGGAATTGCTACAATCACAACTAACCACACTATAAGCACCACTACCAGACTACATATGCATATAGCACAGCATCTTTTACAACATTTCCGTTTCGGTCTCCCAGAAACTCCGTCCTCAGCCATTTTGACTAAGAAGATTTCTCTTCTTTCTTTTTCTCCTTCAAAATTTTAACGTTATCAAGGTGGTTTCACTTCTTTTTCATAAGTCAGTTCTGCACTTGTTCCTTCGTCACCACTTTCACTTGTTTCTGAACTTTCACAGTCTTCGAGAATTATATAAGTCCAATCAGGACCTTTAAACTTATTGTTCACAACTTTCAATCTTTTGCTTTTTCGTTTTTCAGTCCCACTTGTTTGTCCAGATAAGCTTGTTACTTCATTTACTTGTTCTGGGTCTTCACTTCGTGTTACTATATGGTATTTCACTCTTTTAATGACACTAGGCCAATGATCACCCTTTCTGGCTTTCTTGGCTTGCACTGTATCTTCACTTTCCGAGTCTTTTCCAAAAACTCCTTTATTATCAAGGTGTGGCACAAATTGTTTGTCCTGATTTCAGTTTCCCACTCTATCTGCTCTTGTTCAGGTCTTATTGATGTTTCTTCAGTTGCCTGAATGTGATTCTCTGCTAACTGGCCCTGTTCAGGATTGACATCTTCTTGCTTGATATTTTCATGTTCAATGTTTTCTTGATTTTCTTCTCCCTGAACGTGATTTTCTTGTCCTAACTGGTTCTGATCAGGGCTTATTGCACTCTGTACTTCTGCAGCCTGACCGCGTTCTTTTGAACCTGTCTGTCCCTGCTCAAATTTTGTTGCGTTGTCAATTTGAGCCCAATTTCCTTTCCCTATCTGGGCCTGCTCAGGTTCTCTTATAGTTTCAACCTCCCTATCCTGAGCTTGTTCTTCTTCACCTATCTGGTCCTCACTAATTTCTTCTA
Organism: Calotriton arnoldi; assembly: GCA_963921515.1. NCBI lineage: Eukaryota > Metazoa > Chordata > Amphibia > Caudata > Salamandridae > Calotriton > Calotriton arnoldi. The sequence goes on along the minus strand of CAWUFW010002938.1, from coordinate 1,820,050 downwards.
ATCTTGCTCTGCTCCTTGTTTTGATAAAGACTTCAGGTATATCAACCACTGGTATCCAGTCCTGACTTGTGCTCGGTTGTTCTTCTTCAGCTACTCCTGAATCTATCACTTGGGATTCTTCAGCTGTCCAACCTTCAGCTTCCTCAGCTATTGATGCTGACTGAGGATCTCTTTCTTCAGGAGCTGGCACCCTTTTGGTATGGCTTACGTTAATCCAATTAGGTAAACCTGCACATTTCACTGCTGTGTTTGTAACCAATATAACCTGACAAGGTTCGCCCCACCTGGGTGATAAACACGTTTCTCTGGTGTGATGCTTCACTACCACCCAATCTCCGGGGTTCAGATCATGCTCTTGTTCAGGCTGCCTGGAAACTGCGTCTTCTCCAACCTGTTGAGAGAGAACGCACTAGGTCAGCCAATCCTTTGCAATAATCTAGAGCCATATCATCAGTTGTGTTCAGCAGTTTATTTCCAGGTACATGGGCTTGTCTCATTGCTCTTCCCATGATGATTTCATGTGGACTCAATCCTGTATTTCTATCAGGAATTGCTCTGAGTCCCATTAAGACAAGAGGCAATGCGTCTGGCCAATCTAATGATGTGGATGCACACATTTTTGACAATTTTGATTTTATTGTGCCATTCATTTGTTCAACCACTCCAGAGGCCTTTGGGCGGTATGCACAGTGCAATTTCTGTTCAATTTTAAATGCTTCGCAGATTATTCGAATTACATCATTATTGAAGTGACTCCCTCTATCTGATTCCAAAGTTACTGGGAAACCGAACCATGGAATGAGTTCTCGTAATAATTTTGCAACTGTTATGCTGTCATTCCTCCTGGTAGGGTAAGCCTCCACCCACCTTGAAAACAGACACACTATGACAAGTACATATTTCAGTCCTTTACTGGTGGCAACTGAATGAAATCTAACTGCAATGTCACAAATGGACCTTCTGCTTTTCCAATTTTTCCCAAACCAATTACTGTTTTCCTTCCTGGATTATACATTTGACAAGTTAAGCACCTCTGGCAAAGACTCTCTGCTGCAGCCCTAAACTTTGGATTGTACCAATTTTGTCTGAAAAGTCTAATCATAGCATCTCTCCCTACATGTGTGTCTCCGTGATGCATTCTGGCCATTTGTGAAATCAGGCAATCAGGCATGACTGGTATGCTATCTGAATAAACCCACACGTCATCATCTGTTCTCCGTGTACACCCTATTTTTATCCAAACATCCTTTTCACTCTCCTCAGCATCATCCTGCAATCGTCTCACATCATTCCTTGTTTCAGGTGTTGAACATAACATAAGTTGGCAGCTGATTCCCATTCTTTCAACTTTTCTGTTTACTGCCAGTCTATTTCTGGCACAGTGTTGAGCGATTAGGTCTGCATATCTGTTACCGGCTACCACCCAGTCATCTCCTGACTGGTGTGTGTAAGAAAGTGGCTCTGTATATACTGCACCAAAGTAAGGTTCAGTGTGCACAGAGTCCACAGTCTCCAGAGGATTGGCAGAGGCTAAAGTTAGATATAACCTTACTCTCTAAAGTGGTAGCTTGGTCGAGCAGTAAGGCAGTATCAGAGGACAGTGTAAAGCATTTGTTGTACACACTCAGTCACCAAATGGTCTCACACACTCAAGAACTGAACTCTAGGCCAATTGTTTTGTATATAAAAATATATAGTTGTTTTATTTTTAGAACAAACAAGAGGTATCAAAATACTTTCTCAGAAACAAATGCTGTAGTTGTATACTTTCAATAAGCAATAGACTTTTAGATTCAGTAGTTACAGTTGTTGCAATAGGCAACACAATTCAAACACAATTATAACATTGAGCTCAATGGGGAATTTTAAGTAAAGGCAATATCAATTACTTTACATATGATTTTCTTACTCAGGGCTGGATCCTGGATTCAGCCCTGGTGCATTTCCTGTAAACAGTTGAAAGAAATCGTTTTTGTTACACAGGCGATTTTTAAGGAATGTTTGTATGTTTCAAAAACCGACAGAAGAATTTCTGGAGAAAACCAGGCAATGTTATCCTATGGAGGAAAATCAAGTTATCAGTAAGTACAGTTGTAATTGCTTTTCAGGGTCAGTGCTGGGCACCAAGATCCAGCACTGGGATCTCTCCTGATAACAGGTGAGTAATTTCGTTTTCGTTGATCGGACGATTTTTAGTGATTATTTTAAAGTTTCAAAACTCGACACTTAGAAGAAATTTCAGTGTAAACCAGTCAATGTTACCCTATGGAGAAAATGTAGGTTATCGGTTTTCAGGTAAGTACTCGACTGGCAGAGTTAAGGTTCTGGGCATAGACTCAGGGATCCCCCAGGGTCAGGTAGGTACAGTTGGTACACCCTCAGCGGCACAGGTGCGGCCGGGTGCAGAGTGAGTTAGGCCCAATGTTAGCCTATGGCGGACAGGGGGCCTTTAGTTGGTGGCTGCTGGCAAGCAGGCCACGCGGCTGTGGGAGTTGGGCTCCTGGTAACTTACCCAGGGCAAGTGGGGAAGTAGAGTAGGATCGGTGTTGCACTTTCAGGGGCACTCAGGCGGCTGGGTGCAGGGTGCTTTTGAGCCGTTGGGCGCTCAATGGGTTTCAATGGAGAAGCTGGAAGTTGAACAAAGGCTGCAAGCTCGGGCACGGAGATTCTTCAGGTGCGACCACTACTTCGAGAGGTAAGTTGGGTAGCTGGAGGATAGGTAGGCACCCCGGAGTTGGGCACAGGAGGCCGCAGGGCGCCGGGTGCAGGGATGTCTTTTCGCGTCTGGAAATTTTACACTCTGCTGGTCGCGGTTGGAGGGGGCCCAGGTTCTGAGGCTACAGGCGTCGTCAGGGTCATCAAGGAGGGTCCTTGGGTGCTGGATTCTGGGTCACAGTTGCCGGGGGGACGTCCACGTGGTCTTTGTCCACTCAGGCACAGGCCGGGCTCGGCGGGTTCAGAGGGTGCAGGAGTCTCGGTTCCTGGCTGGCACCAGGGGTTTGTTACTTGCTTTTGAGCAGTATCACTGCTCGTGGGTGTCCCAGTTCTTTTAGAGTCACAAGGCAGTCAGGTCCTCCGGGGTTTTCGAGGTTGCTGACCACTGGAGACGCCGGGGTTTAGCAGGTTCGAGGGTCGACAGGCCTGTAGGGCTGGGGCCAAGTCAGTTGGTGTCGTCCTCTTGTGAGCAGCTTCACGGCAGGTCTTCTTTCTTCTTGTTCTTCTTGCTTGTTTCGAATTCGGGATCTAGGGAAGGAAGGTTCAGAGTGCCCCTAAATACTAGATTTAGGGGCGTTACAGGTAGGTAAGGGGCAGGGACCAATAGGTCCCTTCCCTGGGGTGGGTACACCCCCTATCCTGCCACTCTCCAGTGGGAGGGGGCAGGAGCCTAGTCCTGATTGGGTAGGGCTCCCCATCTTCAAGATGGCGAGAGCCCGGAGATGTGCTTCACCTCGCCTCCCCCACCTGAGGGGTGGGGTTGGCAGAGGCTGGCACACCCCCTTTCCTCCCTTGGTGTTTACCGCCAGTCTTCCCGCCAGAGTGGGGGCTAGAACCAGTGGGGACCAGTTGCTGAGTACAGCAAGTGGTCTGGGAAGCTCACAAAGGCGGAATGCCTTTGAAGCTTCCCCCTGCCCATCCTGGGGGAGGAGGCCTAGCACCTCGCCCAGGACGTGCATTGTTGCAGGCCCGGGAGAGCGGATGGCTCTCTACCCAGGGGTCCAGCAACATGTCTGCTGGGTGGCAGCCTAGGCAGCCTCTTAGGCAGGACGTGGATTGTAGGTTAGGTTCAGGGGGCAACTCTAAGTTGCCCTCTGTCGTGCATCTGACATTAAATCCCACACTGGCATCAGTGTGGGTTTAATGTGCTGAGAAGTTTGATACCAAACTTCTCAGTCTTCAGTGTAGCCATCATGGTGCTGTGGAGTTCGTGATGACGACCTCCCAGCACCATATACTCTTAATGGCAGCACTGCACTTACAGTGCCCAGGAATGGACCTGGGTACTGTAGGGGTACAGGGCTCATGCACCTGTACCCTCACCACTGGCATAGTGCACCCAGCTAGAGGGGTAACTGAGGTATGCCAGTGCAGTGTGTTTGTGGGCATGGCACACAGGGATGTGTGCCATGTCGACTCTCTGTTTTTGTTCTGCACCAAGATACTCAGCCTGCAAGGGCAGTGTGTGTGTGTCAGGGTACAGGGCCTCTAAGGGTGGCACAATAAGTGCTGCAGCCCCTAGAGGCCTTCTCTGGTCACAGTGCCCTGGGTACCTAGGGTACCATTTACCAGGGGCTGACATGTGGCCAGAGATGCCAATTGGGTTTAGGCTACAATGCAGTTTTAGGGAAGGAACACAGGCCCTGGGTACCTGATTGGCAGGAGCCCAGGGCACACTCAGTCAAAGTACATCAGCAATTCAGCAAAAAGTGGGGGCATACCATGCAAGAAAGATGGCACTTTCTCACAGTGTGCAGCACATTTCACCACTGCCAATTCTTTTGGTGATTGTATTGCCTCCAATAATTCTTTTACAAACTGCCCATTTTTGATTGGGGATCCTGAAGAAGTCATAAAATCCCTCTGCATCCACAGTTGGCCAAAATTATGCACAACACCGTATCCATATTGACTGTCTGTAAATATGGTTACCTTTAGATTTTCCCCAATTTTGGAGGCTTTGATCAAAGCAATTAATTCACCTACTTGTGCAGATTTGACTCCTGGTAATTAGGATGCTTCGACTATTCCAGAAATTTCACATACAGCATAAGCTGCACTCAATTTGCCATCCTCATGACTTAGGCATGAGCCATCCACAAACAGCTCCCTGTCTGGGTTCTTAAGAGGCATTTCCTGTATGTCAGGGCGCGGTTTGGTACACAATTCTGTGACTTGTAAACAGTCATGTTCTGTGTCGTCCCTAACTTCTTCGCAATATGGATCTGGTAACAGTGTAGCAGGATTTACAACTGTGCATCTAGCTATGGTCACATTTTCAGCTCCTAGAATTATTCGCTCATATCTTGTCATCCGACTAGGTGTGAGATGCTGAGTTCTAGTTCTTGTCAACAGGATTACAACTGCATGTGGGATGAACACTTTTACAGGATGTCCCATTACTATTGACTCACTTTGTTCAATGCTCATACAAGTAGCAGCTACTGCTTATAAACAGCCTGGCAATGCTGCAGCCACTGGGTCTAATGTGGCTGAAAAATATGCTATAGGACATCTGTCCAGTCCATGTCTTTGTGCTAAGACTGAAAGTGCACAACTTTCTCTTTCATACCAAAATAATGTGAATTCTTTTGTATAGTCAGGCATGCCCAGGGCAGGTGCCTCATACAAAGCATTTCTTAATTTTACAAATGCACTGGCACTTTCATCATCCCATTCAACTGGATCCTTTGCTTTCTTTTTCGTTAACTGAATTAAAGGCTTTGCTAGTAGTGAAAACCCTACAATCCATTGTCGACAGTATCCTACTATTCCAAGAAACATTCTCACTTCTCTTTGTGTTACTGGCATTTTCATTTGCTTAATTATTTTTTTTCTCTCAGATGTTATCCTTCTCTTTCCTCTCTCAATTTGGTGTCCCAAATACTTAACTGCTGTTGTACAAAATTGTAACTTCTCAGGTGACACTTTGTGACCTTCCTCAGCCAAATGATTGAGAAGTACAATCGAGTCAGTGACACAATCGTCATAAGTTCTAGATGCGATTAACAAATCATCTATGTACTGTACCAAAACTGAGTTCCTAGGCATTACTACCTTCTCTAGGCACTTTTTCAGTATCTGATTAAAGATGGAGGGACTTTCTGTGTACCCCTGAGGAACACGATTCCACACATAAACGTGATTTTCGAATTTGAACGAAAACAAATACTGACTGTCTGGTTGCAATGGAATTGAGAAAAATGCATAGCACAAATCAATTACTGTAAACCAGTCTGCATTCCAGGGTATTTGGTATAGGATCACTGCAGGATTTGGTACTATAGGACAACAAGGTACCACAATTTTATTAATTTTCCGCAAATCCTGAACGATCTTATATTTTCCACTAGGCTTTTTCAACCCCATGATTGGCGAATTACAAGGGCTACTCATAACTTCTTTTAAAATGCCTTGTTTGACCATTCTGCCAATTTCCTCAGTAACTCCTGCTTTCACTTCAGCACTCATTTTATACTGTCTGGTATTTGCGAAAATTGCGCCTTCCTTTACAGTGATCTTCACTGGGTCTATATTTGCCATCAGACCTACTTCTTTTCCAGTAAAATCCCATACCTTTGAGCTCACTGTAGTTTTTAACTCTTCTGGTAATTCATCTTTGATTATCAAGGAGAACATTTCATCTACCTCCGTACCTTGCTTGGCTATCATGAATTTGTAAACATGATCTTCATCCGGGGTCTGTATTGCAACACTATCCGGTGTGCAGAAAATAGTGCAATTCATTTTGCACAGTAAGTCTCTGCCCAGTAAATTTACTGGACTGGAATCACACACCACAAATTGGTGCATTTCTCGGAAGTTTCCAATTCTTACTTCCATGGGTTCTGTAAGGGGTGTTCTAATCTTTCGATTGGCTACACCTACCACTTGGATAGCTTCTCCAGAGAGAGGGAGATCTGGGATGTCTGCTGTTCTTACAGTAGAACGGGTAGCACCAGTGTCCAAAAGAAAGGTGATATCATTACCTTTTACTTTCCCTTCAACATATGGACCTGACTGATCTACCGGCAAGGATGCGCCAAGTACGCACTCCTTCTCCCCCTCTCTTAGGCACCATCATTGATAATCATATGGATTAAAATCATCCTGTAAAAGAAACTGTGAAGTTACATATTCATTCTTACCACTTCCTCCTTGATATCTGATGTCTGTACCGTGCTTTGCTCTGCTTACATTACCCTGTATAGGGGCAGGTGGCAACTGACTCTGAGGATTTACACCCTGCTGTGAGTCGTTCTGCGTCTGTGGATTTAAATTATGATTTGGGCCATGATTATTTTGAATCTTTTTACATTCGTTCTTCCAATGTCCCAACTTTCCGCATCCATGACAAGGAAATTTCTTTTTAGCCTCTTCTCTACTCATTCGTCCTCTTACCTTTCCACCATTTCCTGTGTCACCATTCGATCCAGATTCTTTCCCCTGACTTTCTGTTGGATTATCTAAATTAATTCCTTGTCGCTCAGCCATTTTCACTTGAGCCCACATCACTTTTTCTTGTAGTTTCTTGTGCCTGTCTTCAATGTCATCCCCACAATATTTAGCATATTTCAAAATCTCATCAATAGGCTTTCCTTGCCAACATAACATATGTTGCTTAATCATTTGACAAATCTCTGATTTTAGACCATAAACAAATCGATAGACAAACTGACTCATATTTTTGTCTCCAATATCTTCAAAACCACTATACTGTTTGAACACCTGTAATAGACGTTCATAGTCGGCATGTACTGATTCATTTGCTTCTTGGGTTGTTCTGTCTATTTTCACCCAATCTGTTTCTTTTGGTGGTATTTTCCCTTTCAAATAAGTTATTACCTGGTGATACTTCTTCATCACATCATTTGATGGAGCACCTGTCTTTGGATCCCTAGGATATTCTTCACTAGGCCAGTCGATTGTTATTTTACAGTCTGTCCATAAATCAGCAGGTACCACTATGTCAAATAAACCATCTAGATCCTTCAACAAAACCTTTGAAACCTTCACAAACCTCTCAACCTGCTTATACCATTCAATTGGTTTTTCTCTCAACTTGGGAAAATCATTTGTAAATGACAAAATGTCTTGCCTACTCCATGGAACATGGACGTAGCCTCCTCCTGGAACCTCCCGCATGAGATACATCTGTTCTACCTTTCCTGTTTCCTTCAATAAATACTCAGATGTCATTCTGTTTGAACATGGGTCTTCCTTTTTCTTTGTCCATCTAGTTTTCCATCTATCTAATTCTCCCCATTTCTGTAAGACTGTCATTAATTCTTTAACTTTCAATTTTCTACCAGATGTATTCATATTTTCTAAGTCTTTGTCAGTAAATTCTGCTCTATATGTTCTCTGCAACACTTTTGACTTCCTTATTTCAATTCCCATCTCTGAAGCCAAGTCCGTAAATTTTTCATGGAATATTTTTACATTTCTGGTTATGCTCCTACATACGAACAATAGTTCTTCTTCACTGTAGGTATTTAGACGATCTACTCCTACGTTGCCTGCTATCATTTCTTCTAACTCGACTTTTAATTTATAAATGTCCAAGATCTTTGGGGGTGAACTCTGTCTGTCTATTCCCTGTGCCCATCTTTCTAAGTCTTCCAGAGTTACTACGGTTGCACTTTTAGTTCCTGAAGATGTTGTTATATTTACATCCTTTGAGCAACCAGGTGTGGTTCTTCGGAGGGTGCTATTTGAAGATTCTCGAATAGGCAAATCCATTCGTGAAATCATAGATTCACAGTCACTGATATGATCATCAATTATTACAGATTCATGTTTCGGAATATCCATAGGTGTTGTCATAGCTAGAGGTTTCGGGCAATTGACTTTGTCGCCATATAAAGGGACCACGGGACCAATTGTTACAGGTATAGTCAGGGAATCAGGATGTACATTCAACTGAGTTATTTTCTGTATTAACTCTGCTCTATTTCTATCTAAAGCCTCTTTTTCCTTATCCTGAAGTACTCTATTAACTGGTGGATTATGCAGTACACGAGGTACTAATGGTGTTCTCAAAACAGGTGCGCTTGGGGAACATCCACCCAACTCTTCCTGGTATGGTGGAGGGTTCTTTAATATTTCCTCCATGAATTCCTCTTTGGATTCTCCAAACCCTGTCATATGTTTAGTCTTTTCTTTGCATTTACTCCCTAGCTGCTCATCAGCCATGAATACCGGGTACAAACCTTCACTAATCATCGCTCGTCTCCACTGTTTCATCTGACTTTCTCTTGTCCCATTCTGGTATCTAGGGAAGAATCCCCTATAGCCCCTATTGCTCCTAGGTCTATCACGTTCAAATGCTTCTGTCTCCCATTCTTCTAGGGCTTCGTACTGCGTTAATCTTGGTCTGGGTTCTAATTCATTCATTCTCATTCTTAAATTTTGAAGAATTCTCCCATTGAAAGTACCATTCTCTGGGAAAGCTAATACTCCGTCATCTTTTGTATATTCTATCCAATTTTCTAACCATACACAAGTATGATAACCCCTCTCCATCATCATGAATGAGGCGGGCGTTTTTGCTGGTGGAATGATAATTCCTTCCCTAGTTTTGATTGGCTTATCTTTCTTAAAATAATTTTTAATCTTTTGTAAGAATGACAATTTTCTCTTTTCTCCGTACATTTTGGGTAAATATCTATGTATTGAATTATATTCTGCAAATCCCAAATATCTTCTGTCTGGACGTGTTCCTATCAAAGTCGGATCGTGTTTCCACATACAATTGTCACTGTCCACTAATATTTCAACTTCTTTTCTAACTACCAATCAAATTCCAGCTAACATTTGTCTCGGAACCAATCCTATCGCGGCTTTTCTGTGACGTCTATTCACTCTTTCTAACGACCCCTCCTTTACAATCTGCGCTTCTCTGTCCCTCGCTGTGTCAACCAATCCCAGCGCGGCACCTGTGACGTCAGTATTACTCCTGACTACTGACCCCTCCTTTACAAGGCTCGTTCCACGCCCGCTGTTTCAGCCAATCTCAGCGCGGCACTTGTGTCGTCAGCTTCTACTCCGGCTGCTGACCCTCCATTTACAAAAATCTTACGCAAAATTTAATTCTTCAACACTTTTCATTACATTTCAGTAACAACATAAAACATTCGCTATCTTGTCAGTTTCCCTAAATTAAAGGATAGATTTTCTCATACTTAGTAAAACCCTTCCGGTTTACTAGACATACACTACGAGTAAAACCCTTCCGTTTACTCTTCACGTAAGCTTCAGAAATACCTGCTACTCCTTCAATGTTACCCTTTCTAGGTGATATAACATCAAATTTTCACCAGCGTATTCCTTTGCTGTCACTCACACACACACAGAGTCCCTAACAAGTACTGATAGCCCTGCTTAACTTTTCAGTACTAATTCTGCCTGACAGATAACCTCACTGCAGTATGGCTTCCACTTACCATCCGCTATTCAAATTCCCCGGGGATTTCTAGACAACATAAAACAAAACTTTTAAAACGGATGTTAGTTCATAAAAATAAAATTCTCATTACCTAGTTAACAAAGTATAACCATCCTCTGATAGCCAGAAAACTGATCCAGCGGGTTACTAGCAACAAGCATTCATACACTAAATACTCACCTGGGCCCATTCATTCACACTAACTAGTAATCACCGCTGGTGGGAGTCAGTTGTACTCTTTATCAAAATCCCTGCTACCAATTACCTTTTCTGATTGAAGAGTAATGACTTACCAATGGACCTTTGATAACTGGGGTTGAAATGAGAATATACAAAACATAATTTTATCAAAGACCTGAAATCACTATTGACTCAGGAAGTTTTAAAATGTTTATCTAAAATTATTTAGCAGAGTAAAATACAAGCCACCTGGCACTTAATCGCATATCAAGGAGGAAGCACACTATATAATCACCTATTTATCACAAATGACGGTCCCTCAGAAAGGAGAAGATAGAGACAGCAGTACAAACTAAAGATTACGCGTTTATAGTTACCTAAAGGTGTGAAAACCAAACCCCTTGGCCAAGGAGTTGGAAAGATGGGTCCCAAGATGGATGAAGACCAAGACCTCCGGACCAGGTTCAAGACAGGATAGGTGACCTCTCTACCAACGACGCCTGCGTCGTTCCCCTCTCTGACACTTCGTTCCTCCTCGGTTCTTCCGCGTCTTCCTCTATTAGAGTCCGCCGCCCCCACCTCAGGACTTCTTTGGACAGCAGTACGGTCTGTAATCGATCAGCTCTCGTCTATGGCAGCATCTGAGCCTAAGTGCTCAGTTCCTCGCACTCCTAAGACGCCTCTGTGCTGTGCTCCCCTGTGCTAACTAATTAGCTAATTCTATATCTATTATACCCTTCTATGCCCATGTACCCCCCATTAATGTTTCAAAATTATGGGCCCACTAATTCTGATTGGACAGGGACAGGGGGTTGATCCTCACACCATGTCAATTTAGTTCAATTTTCTTAAGCCCATTGTTTTTAAAATACCGCCCCTCTCAATTAATACATTTGCTTTATTTCCCACCCGTTTCACAACAATTTTAATACAAAGTGTATACAAAATGTATCAATTTGTAGGACATTTCGGATGAACTGTGAAGGTGATCAGCGGGTCATGTCCTTGGACATCTTCCAAGTTGACTTCATCGCTTTCCTTTGTTAGTTTTCAGGGCGCATGCGCAAGTCACATGGTTTCTTGAGCTGCCGTTTAGTCAACCCAGGCCCACTTTACGCACTAATAGAAAATCAAAGAAGAAACATATTAAAATCAAAAATAAATGTTTTCACTGTATACCTCCTATTTCTACTCTAATCCCATTTAATTATCAATGTCTATCCCGCATTAGTAGCGTTAGAATACCACATTATTAATTGCAGCAATGCGTAAGCTTTAGCATGTGAGGACATTTAAGCGGCCATTTTAGCATACACTGCGCAGAAGCAAAAGATTCCCTCCAAGCAAAGAAAGACGTCATACCACGTGACATGGTTGACACATGCGCAGTAGAGTTCCCGCGTTTTAGCGGCCATTTTGGATTAGACAAGGATTACTTATTAGCGGAAAACACATAGGCAAGCATCTTCTAGATAAATATGTTTGTGTTGCACGTTATTAATAAGACATTACATGGTTTTAATACAAATTAATTAATACTGTGAGAGGCTTGCTTCCGAGCAAGTCTCATTGTGAGTCCTTGCTCCATCAGATGTGAGCATAGCGAACCTCCATTTACAATACATTGGGATGGAATACCAATCACGAGTGTTATGTGTTTGTGAACATTGCATAAACCGTCCTGCCCTTTTACAGTAACTGCATTGTGCTGCTTTTGTGATCTTGTTATTAAGGGTATTTAGAATCTTATAGGGATCTTGAATGGTATGTGGTTTTATATCCACCAACGTGCTTTATAATACTGGGAATTTATTGCATTACTCTTTTATTGTATGTATTTATTTAGTACATTCTCCTGTTTGACTTTTGTTGCAGCTTTATAAATATCAGGCCCATAAATGGGCATTCCTAACTTTATTGCTGACTGTGATAAGTGTGTTGTACTGTATAGTGACACAACCACACACCATCTTCATTGAGCTAGCCCTTGACTACTCGTTCATTCCTACCCCAGAATAAAAAGGGATTTGGTGGCTAACTTACCATCAAAATCCGAGTACCCCAGTTTCTGGTTTGTGGGGAGCACCAGCACTCTCACATCTTACAGAGGTAGGTTATTTCTGTGACTGCAAGTGTTGGGGATAAAGCTTGGCACTCTTCATTTGTGTGTAAGTCAGGAGGCTGTAGCAACTGGGAGGTGTTGATGCTTGCAGTGGCACAATATTGTCATTATTTGGTTGTAATAAACTAGTACAGCTGATCACTGATGTTCTTTCTAATCACAAGTGGGTTCTGGAATCATAACTTTCAATAAGAAAATAGAGGCATCGATGTAATAGGGAGCTTTCCCACTCCCATGCATTTTATATATTAGATGGAGGGCTGTGCCCAACTTTCTTATCACATTTTAGTTGTCAATCACTATTTAAATTTCATAGATTTAGTTTATTGGGCAATTATAGTTCAAATAAACAAATACAATTGTTTAAAATTCAGCTCATTCCATTTAACCTAATAAAAAAGAACAACTTTGTGGTCCCCCCAAGAACCACCTCAGTTTCTTAGGATTAGTGTCTTTCTGTCGAGCCAACCAGGTGAGCGGGCAAAAGACACACAATTGATGGACGGAATGCAGAACAAATCAAAACATTCACCCCCAGTCAAGAGATCTGGGTTAAATCCATCATTCTTTTGCTCACCATGCCACCCAGTTTAGACCTGGCCATATGCAAATCAGTCTTGACCCTGTGCCTCATGGGAACACTTCAGCCTGAACTGCCAAGCCAGATCCTCCCTGGACCAGAAACAAGCATCCTAGGACTGGTTTCGGGGATTCACCCCTCATCAGCCAAGATAGCTTGAATCCAGTGGCACAGTGAGCCCGGGACCCACGTCTGGGCATACCCGGCGCACTTAGGGCGAGATAGAAAAAGACACACAATTGATGGACGGAATGCAGAACAAATCAAAACATTCACCCCCAGTCAAGAGATCTGGGTTAAATCCATCATTCTTTTGCTCACCATGCCACCCCAGGTTAGACCTGGCCATATGCAAATCAGTCTTGACCCTGTGCCTCATGGGAACAGTTCAGCCCAAACTGCCAAGCCAGATCCTCCATGGACCAGAAACAAGCATCCTAGGACCGGTTTCGGGGTTTCACCCCTCATCAGCAAAGATAGCTTGAATCCAATGGCACAGTAAGCCCGGGACCCACGTCTGGGCATACCCGGCGCAATTAGGGCGAGATAGCAAAAGACACACAATTGATGGACGGAATGCAGAACAAATCAAAACATTCACCCCCTGTCAAGAGATCTGGGTTAAATCCATCATTCTTTTGCTCACCATGCCACCCCAGTTTAGACCTGGCCATATGCAAATCAGTCTTGACCCTGTGCCTCATGGGAACAGTTCAGCCCGAACTGCCAAGCCAGATCCTCCCTGGAACAGAAACAAGCATCCTAGGACCGGTTTCGGAGTTTCACCCCTCATCAGCCAAGATAGCTTGAATCCAGTGGAACAGTCAGCCCGGGACCCAGGTGAGCGGGGCATGATCAGTCACAAAAATGAAAGTACGACCTAGGAGGTAATATTGTAGGGCTTCCATAGTCCACTTGATGATAAGGCACTCCTTTTCTATGGTGGAATAATGCAGTTCTCTCGAGAATAGCTTGCAGCTCAGAAACAATACTGGACGCAATTCTCCTAGGTGATCAGGTTGGGACAGGACAACCCCCAATCCCTGACCTAAAGTGTCAAGTCTGCAGTACAAAGGTTCTACGGAAGTTGGGGCAAATGAGAAAGGGAGCATTAAGTAACACATCTTTCAGCTGTTGAAATTTGTTTTCTTGAACTTCAGACCATGGTACTGGTTTTGCAGGGTGCTTGTCGGTCAACAGATCAGTGAGGGACCTTGCGATATCAGAGAACCATGGATTGAACCTGCAATATTAGCCCACAAGCGCCAGGCAGGAGCGTATCTCCTTCTTTGTTGTGGGCTTTTGGATCTTTTGGATGGTCTCAGTTTTACTAATCTGTGGTTGAATGATCCCTGAACGGATAGTGAACCTCAAATACTCGATTTGGTCCATGGCGAATGCGGTTTTCTTTGGGTTCAAAGTGAGTCCAACTTTATGTAATGTGTTTAACACCTGTCCTAGATGTTATAGATGGGTTTCCCAGTTTGGACTACATACCACAATGTCATCTAAGTATGCCACAGCATACTCCTGGTGTGCCCGCAATAAGATGTCCATAAGTCTTTGGAAAGTTGCGGGGGCCCAAGGAATATCGAAAGGCAGCACATTGAAATGATAGAGATCTGAAGGGGTTGCGAACACTGTCTTTTCCATGGCCTGTGGACATGGCCCCCAGTCCTCCGAGCCTCTCTACCAACTCATCTACCCTTGGCATGGAGTATTTAGTGAACCGAGAGATGGAGTTCAATTCTCAAAAACCAATACAAAATCATAGACTACCATAGCCTTTCAGTACCAGAACCACCGGGAACACCAGGTTTTTTTTGATGGCTCTATGATATCTGCCTTTAGAATTGCTTCCACCTCCTTTTCTACCACCTGCCTCCAAGCAGCTGGGATATGGTAGGGCTTTAATTTAACCATCCGGGACCCATTAGTGACAATGTTATGGGATACTTGTGTAGTACATCCAGGGTTCATCGAGAGAAGGGAAGGGAACTTTCCCAGAAGAAGGTTCAGTTGCTGTTCTAGAGTTAAAGACTCCCCCATGTTAATGCTTTCCATTTTGGTCTCCAGCAAAGCCTGACGAGGGATGTCTATGGGGTGCCCATCGTATAGGTACCACTGGTTTTGCTTGCCCGGGAGGTTGTTCTTCCCACTTGTTCAGCAGGTTTATGTGGTAGACTTGTCCATCCCTATGACCATGGGGATTAGCCACTCTGTATGTAACAGAGTCACCTTTTCTTTGATAATATATGGGTCCTGCCAAATGGCTAGCAGCTTTTTTTATCTGACGTAGCAACAAGTTTAATACCTTTTTCCCCACAGTGAATTCCCAGAGGACCGTCCCTCTGTCACATGTCTGTTTTTACCATTTCTAGGCACCTTCCAGATTGCTATGGACATCCTCCCACAGGTTGGACAGGGTTTCTTTAAGTGAGGTCGTATACTCCAGGAGTGGTTTTGCTTCATCTTCTTCCACAATGCACTGTTCCGCGGCCATGTCCAAAAAAGTGCGGGCCTTCCTCCCAAACAATAGCTCAAAAGGTAAGAACCCTATAGAGTTCTGTTTGTGTGACCTTATGGTAAAAGGATATTTTCGGTCCCCGTTCCTTCCTGTCTCATCTATGACTTTCGGCAACATGGCTTTGATGGTACTATTGTACCTCTTGACCAATCCGTCTGCCTGAGGATGGTACACAGATGTACAGATTTACCATATGCCTAAGTGTTTGCATATTTTGGACATCAACCAGGACATGAAGGGTGTGCCCTGGTCTGTGAGCAGCTCATGGGGAAACCCCACCCATTAGAAGAACGAGATCATGGCCTGGGCAACTGTGGTGGTGGTCATACTGGACAGCATGATCACTTTGGGATAGCAGGTTGCATAGTCCACTAGGACTAATATGTATTAATGTCCTCGGGCAGAGTGTGTCAGAGGGCCCAGCAGATCCATCCCAATCCTCCAGAATGGTAACTCGATGATGGGGAGGGCACGCAAGGGGGTTCTCACTTTGCCCGAAGGGTTTATCAACTGACATTGTGGAGAGGCAGCGGAATACCTTGCTACCTCACGATAAACCCCAGGCCAATCAAATTGTTCTAACATGTATTTTAACATATGCCCTTTCCCATAATGACCTACCCTGGTCTGGTTATGCGCTGGATGTAATACTTGATTGTGGAAAGCCATTGGCACTGGAATTGTTCACAATGGCGCTCACCCCCTTTCGTGACTCTACACAATAGGCCTTTCTTTATACAAAAAAATGGTCCTACCCGGTTTGGCTTCTCCTCTTTGACTTGCTCCCAGGCATGCATCAAGGTGCAGTCGTCCTTCTGGGCTGTCCAGAAGCCATGTGGGGGGGATCTGGTTTCCCTCTGGAGATGAAAGGATACAGTTGGTTGAGGGGTGAGAGTACTGACAGTGCCTTGTTTGTTCCCTTCTTTTCTGCCTTCTGGTTTTTACCACCTTCACCGGAGGGGTTTCTATGCCAGCCCCACAGAAGGGTGCCTCCCTGAGACAACCCACCACTGCTCCATTGACCTTTTGACCCGATATTTAATCACCAGACCTGGGTAGATCCGTACAGATAATCTTCTACTCTGATAGGGAGGGGATAATCCCTACTTTCTGTATCTGACCATCTGACGCTGCTTGGAGCAACTAGAACGTTGCAGCTCCACACTTCTGGGTCAGTGGTGTTGGCTATGCTGCAATCCCCGGCTGGGACGGCCTCCTGACTACACACTTCTTCTCACAAATACTCACGTTTAGTAAGCAAGTGCCACTGGTGGGTGAAAGAGACATCGCAAGCAGAAATACAAGCGCAGTTTAAGCAAGTGAAGGGAGAATTAGAATTTCTGCCAGTAGCCGCTGCTATTGAACAGGGGTGGTGGGGCGGTGACGGAGGCGAGGTGGGAAATAATTTTTAAAAAGAGCACTTGCGGTAAATTCCGCTGGCCGCCGTCTCTTCTTTCTCTGTCCTCTCTGCACTCAGCAAGCAAGAAGCACAGAGCCTCCCAGAATCCCCTGACCAATCACAAGGCTGCCTTACAGCAGCATTGTGATTGGTCTGCGTGCCGTGGTTCGGCGCTCAGACAGGGACTGGCAGGCTATGCATGTTCTCCACCCAGGCTGTAATGCAGCCTGGATGGAGAACATGCAGAGTGCACATGATGGTTTGGCCGGCCCAAGACGGCAGGCCAAACCATCATACGCACTTAAGGTGCTGCCACCACTTCTTCCCCCTGTGACGAGGGGAGCCCAGCCCTGCCCACCTGGCTTCAACTGCAAGCTGAATATAAAAAACAAAATGATAATAACGGAACGTTATTATCATTTTTTTTTGTATTCAGTTTGCAGTTGAAGCGGTAGGGCCACGCTCCTCTGCATTAGCGGAGGAGCCGCCACTGATTTCTGCCCTCTTAGCTCTTTTTTGCTCAGGAAATTCCCTTTCTCATGATTGTAAAGGGTTATTTATGTGGTAAGCCTATTTATTATCTGGAGGTTACCACATAATCTAACTCACAACTGGCATTGAAAGTGACATAAATGAAATTGCTTGACATAGGTTTTTGCTGCAAATTGCAGAAATGCCTATTGGCATCTTTATTTTACCAGTACAGATTCTACAATTATTTTGCACTCCTGTATCCACAGTAGCTCTTTCATAAGAGATATGAGACCATGAATTTAAAAGGGAGCTATGTGGAAGGTGCCAAGGTTTATGACCATGTATAATATGGATTAAAATACTATCCTATCTGCCCTAAGTAAACGGATAAGGCACGCAACTATGCTCTATTATAAGTAGGGGTTGGCATAACTCGCATAATTCTGAGTAGCGTAATCATGCAGAATTACCCAAAAATTCTGTATGATTACACGGAATTACGAGTGAAGAGTAATTCTGCATTTAGTGCTATTTTCTTAGCACACAAATGCCCCCTTGCATTCAAAACGTATGCGGAGATGCATTTTGTGCTAAGAAATATCAGTAAATGCAACAGAACATGAATAGCGAGCCCAAGTGGCAGCCTCTCAAGATCGCTAAATGTGCTATTGGGGTAGGAATTTCCCCCAATTTACTCCCAGCATCTAGCTCTAGTTTCTACTCCATGTGCTCTCGCTGTAGAATTTTTTCTCCCCAAACTGAATCTTAATTACTCGGGTGTAATCATGTTAATATCTTTAATTCAGCATCAAAGAGTAACTCAGAATAACTGAAATTACTCCAATTACTCTGGTGTCATTGAAATTCCATCCAGGCCTAATTAGAAGCACACATCTCAGCGACTTGCAATATCCTTATAATGTATGATATGGTATACTGTATCCCATATGCAATATGTGAAGCCTACAATGCATTGATAATGACTGCACCGAATTTCACTAATCGCCTTCCAGTAGACAATTACGTCACTACCCTACTGTTATAATTTATTGATGATTGATTGTGATGTCATCAGGCCTACTCTCAGCAAACAGTGTCAAAACCAAGCTGCAAACACGTCCTTAAACATTTCTTCATAAAAGTTAGGAAAAGCCATCACGTCTCTTTCAAAGAACTTCTTCAAGGCATAAAGAGTATAGCAGCTTTTTGAGATAATTATGGTAGATGCCATATGGAAAGATAGTTGTCATAAGAAAATATTTATTCAACTTCGAGCCAAAGAGTTAAAACAATCAATACGCCATCAATGGAATACTTACAATCTGAATGCTGCCAGAATTTCTTTCACTCATTGAGTTAAGTATAGTAGAGTAAGATTCTAGCTGCACAGTCTAGAACATTACAGTAACAACTGTTATTTGTATTTCTATGAAAGCTGGCTGGAAAAGCAAGTTATTTTCTCTTCAAGGTTGATTTGAAAACTTTTCAAATTGTCGGTGGCTGAAAGTCTCAATGCATGTTGGATACCATGTGACCATGTCCACTTAGTTCCCAGAGAAAAGATTTCAGAACCACAAAAACCAGCATCACTGGGCTCTGACTGAAAGCTGAGATCAAAGCGACAATCATCTATGGTCGGCCACGAAGAGCACATATTTGTCGACATTCTGGTTGATAGCCTGAAAGGCCAAGGAATAAACTGGTGTGGAAGATAACCATCTCCTTTTCTTGGGCTGGTTTCAATTGCAATGTTAGAATAATGGTTTCTTTCACCCAGAGGACATCAGAGTAATTTGTTATTTAACTTCTCTCCCCATTCATCCATTTAATCATCCTTTCTCTCTAGTAAGATGTCTTTGGAGATGAAATAAGCCTGATTTATTATGCTCTTGGCTTTCATATAATGATCATTGCCAGGTTGTTATGGATCTAGGCAAGGGAAATTTCCATTTTCTGTCATACTTCTTTTTTTTAAGTTTGAGATTATTAAAGAGTAACAAAGAAAAAGAGATACAGCAATATAACCATATAATGAAGCCTTATTTAACATAGAGATAAAAAGGTAAGAATAAGGGTACGTAATAATATTGTTATCACATTGTATACAAAGCTAAAATGCATCATATAAAACAATAAGAAAAGGGGGAGGGTAGAGTAAATAAAAAGGATTGCAGTAAATGAGAAACAATTGAAGGTAAGAAACATACTATGCTAAAATATTTAGCCATGTAAGCATAACAATAAATGAGATTAAAAAACAAACAGAATAACGGAACAGTCAATAATAAAAGACTAATTAATCATCTAGATAAAGAGGCAAAGGGAACATTAAGGTGGTTTTTGTACATCGTCTGAACTATTTTTAGAAGCAGTGTTAAAAGAGGAAGTTAGGGATAAATAGGTTGTCAAAGGGAGCCATAAAAGATCCCTTTTGATTGCAAGGGATATTGGGGAGACATAGTTAGTATCCAGCCGGTGATGAAAATAGACTGCATTCCACCAGGATTTGAAATTGACTTTATCAGCTTGCTTCCAATTAGAGGTTATTAAATGAAATGCGATAGCTAACAATAAATCTAAAAGCTTAAAACTCAGTGGAGACTGAGGCCATTGGGGGGATAGAGTACCTAAAAAGATGTGTGTGTAAGAGAAAGAGAGCGAAACTCTAAAAAAAAAATTTATTTGGGAACAAACAAGTTCCCAAAATTGATGAATTGGGGGAAACTCGAACAACATGTGTTTTAAATCAGCAGTAGGACAAGGGCAGGACCAACAAGTGGAGGGTGTATTTGGTGAAAAAGAGGCCAAAAGCAGCGGGGAAAATAATACTCGGTGATAAATGAAAAAAAGGGTTTGTGTGGTGTTTGCAGCCCTGGAGGTTTTATGAATTTTAGACCATATTTTGTCCCAGTTGGTCATTCTTGTGAAAAATATTTTTCCCAAGCTAATTCAACTTTTGTTTTGTATCTGTCCGGGGGAGATTGCAATGATTTGTATATATTGGATGATGAGGGTGAATTGTCTAAGATTTGGAATAAGTTTTTATACAAACTAGGAACATCATGAGAGTTAGGAAGATTTTTAAGATATTGGATGAGTGAAGGGTGAAGAAGATTATATTGCGATCTAGAGGAGGAAGGTAGAGAAAATTGAACTTGGAGATCAGAGAAAGTAAGGGGTTGATTATTAGATAAAAGCTGGGATATCCAACTTAAACCTCTAGAGTGCCAAGATTTCCAGTATGTAGAACGATTACGAATCCGTAATAATTTATTATGCCAAATAGGTTGTTGATGTAGGGAGTTATAAGAGGGATATGACGAAGAGAGTGCAGGGATCAAAAGTTTGCGGGAATGGGAAATGATAGGAGAATGCAGAGAAGCAGTGTTGGAAGTGAAAGTTAAAATTTCCTGAAAATCCAAAGGAGCAATAAAAAAGTTTTCTATTTTTAACCAAAGGGGAGGATATAAAGGACGATCTGTAGATAACCAACTAGCCGTTTGTTTTAATGAGAAAGCAGAGTGATAAGTTTTAAAATCGGGAAACCTAAGACCACCATTAGGTCTGTCTTTCTTCAAGGAGGACAAGGCTATACGAGAGCGCTTACCTTTCCACAAGAATTTTAGTAAAGTAGAATCAATTTTTTTTAAATAATAC
This sequence comes from Calotriton arnoldi, assembly GCA_963921515.1. NCBI lineage: Eukaryota > Metazoa > Chordata > Amphibia > Caudata > Salamandridae > Calotriton > Calotriton arnoldi. Next base: position 1,798,949 of record CAWUFW010002938.1, on the reverse strand, counting down.
TCAGGGATGTGAATAGGAATCATGGAGAGGGTATATAATATAAGAGGAGATAGCATCATCTTAATTGAGTCTAAACGACCCCACCAGGATAGAAAAAGGGGATGCCAACACGTAATGGAATCATTCAATTTTTTTATAATATATTCAAAGTTTAACTTCAACGTCTCAGATAATAAAGGAGCAAACCATAAACCGAGATATTTGATTTTTAGAGGTTTCCAAGAGAACCCGGAATGATCAAAAAGATGTTTTTGGCACAAAACATTTAAAGGCAAAACTTCACATTTGTCTACGTTAAGGCGATAACCCGAAACATTAGAGAAGGAGGACACCTGTTGAAGAAAAGGGGGAAGGGAAGATTTAGGATTAGAACAATATAAAAGAATGTCGTCTGCATAAACTGACATTTTAACTTGATGGGGACCAAAATGAAATCCAGTAATATGATCATCCTGTCTAATTTTAGTTAAAAAGGGTTCCAAAGCGATAACGAATAATAAAGGGGATAGGGGGCACCCCTGTCGTACTCCTCTATGCAATGAAAAATAATCAGAAGTCATACCGTTGACAAAAATTGAGGCTTGGGGACCAGAGTACAATAAAGAAATCAAAGTAATTAATTTAGAAGAAAAACCGGCCCATTTTAAGGCATAAAACATAAAATCCCAACCAATTCTGTCGAATGCCTTCTCAGCATCTAAGGAAATTGCGGCAAGAGGGTGATCCAAAGTAGAAGCTTTACTTAAAACATTGAAGAGAACTCGTGAGTTGTCAGAAGCAAGTCGTCCCTTCACGAAACCTGATTGTTCCGGGCCAATAAGATCAGGAAGAATAGGATCCATACGAAGAGCCAGAATATTTGCAAAGATCTTATAATCTGTATTGACCAAGGAAATAGGTCGGCAGTTCTTGCACAGGGAATGATCTTTATCCTCTTTAGGAATCAAGCAAATCAATGCTTCTTGAAAAGTGCGTCGAGAAGAACCATTGTCAAAGAAAGATTGAAATAAAAGTAAAAGATTTGGCAAAAGTATGCTAGCAAAAGAATTATAAAATTCAATGGTAAAACCATCTGGGCCAGGAGCTTTCCTCGACGCAAAACCGATACAGCGAGGGAAATATCCGCTAAAGAAATATCAGCTTCCAAGGATTCAAAATCAATGTGGCTTGATGGAGGGGGAGGAATGGATTGGAAGTAAGAAAGAAGATCAGACTGATCTGGCGGGTTTTCAGGAGTGTATAAATTCTTATAAAAGGAGACAAATTTGTTCAAAATATCCCTATCCTTGAAGATAGGGGTACCGGCAGGACCTTGCAAAGATTCTATTTTTGTTCTTTCTTTTCTGACTTTTAAATAGTTAGCTAATAGTTTTCCCATTTTATTCTGGCCCCCATAATAACGGGAACTGCTTTTTAATAGGAAATTAGAGGCAGCATCAGTAGAGAGTCTATTAAAGGTAAGTTTAGCGTCAATAAGATTTTTCAGGGAGGATTCATCATTTGAGTGATAGTATGTATATTCTAATTGTTTAATTTTATTGAGTAGTTGAGAGGATTGGACTTCTATGGATTTTTTCTTTTGTGAAACAAAATTAATGATAAAACCTCTGGCAGCAGCCTTAAAAGAGTCCCAAACCATAACAAAGGGGGAGTCTGGGGTATTGTTGATTTCAAAGAACTCAGAGGCGAAAGAGTTACATTTTTGACAAACATTTGGATCAAGGAGAAGTGAATTATTAAAACGCCAACGGCCTGGGTGAAGGGAAAAAGGGATAAGGTCAATATCTACAAGGACAGGGGCGTGGTCTGAGATTAAAATAGAACCAATTTCAGATTGAATGGCATGCTGGGCTAGGGACTTACTTAGGAAAAGATAATCAATACGGGATTGGGAATGATGTGGGGCTGAATAAAAACTATACTCTCTAAGGTCAGGATGGCAGAGTCTCCAAATGTCCACCAAAGCTTTACGACGAATAGTTGAAGTAAACTGTGAATGGATTTTAGATGGACAAAACTTAATTCTAGAATGTCTATCTAGTATGGGGTCGAAGATTTGGTTACAATCACCGCCAAATATAATGTAATCATCATTATAAGCAAGTAATTTGACAGATACATTAGTCCAAAAACCTTATCAACCATAGTAGGGGCATATACATTAAAAAAAGTTAGAGGAATCTTATCTATAAGAAGTTGAACAATAACCCAACGGCCTTCAGCATCATTTTCTTGATGAACAATTGAAACGTGCAGTTTTTTGTGACATAAAATCAAAACTCCATTTTTTTTACCCAAGGCTGGAGAATTAAACATGTATCCCACCCAGCATCTCTTCAGTTTTGAAGCTTCATCTTCAGAAATATGGGTCTCTTGGAGTAAAGCAATATCAGTTTTTAACTTAGCTAGGTGAGATAACACCCATTGCCTTTTGATAGGGTTGCTTAGTCCTTTAATGTTCCAAGTTGTAACCCGAAATGTAACTCAGTGAGAAAGGTATGAACAAGTTTCATGCTTACAAGAACAAGAATTGAAAATGATTGAGAGAGATATAGAGAAAGAAGACAAGAGAAATAGAGCAATTGTTGTAAAAAGGAAAACAAAGGAAATGAAAGGGATAAATAAAGAGGATAGAAGAGCAAAAGAGAAAGTGACAAAGGTTCCATGGAAAAAGCAAAGGGAAAAAGAAGAAGATAGAGAACAAAGAGACAGTACAAGTCATACATGAGACGACTGAAGGACATACCTACAGATACAAATGAAATGGGGAATGACTACACCAGAAGATGACGACGACAGCAGCGAAACTCCACCAACAATCCCGACGGACTACACCAAAGACTTCAACGTAACAGGGAGATCAAATAAGGAACGTGATTGATGGAATAATACACCTGTATATGCAAGAAAGAAAACTTAATAAAAGAAGAAGCAAAAACATTGGGGAGAAGAAAGTGAGAGAAATATATAAAACAAAACACAATATATTAAAGCATTACGAAAATATAAACGAAACAACATTCAATGTGTAACCAAGACAAGGAAACAAGTACACAACATGAGGCAAATATAATAATCATGCAGGTTTTGAAGTGTCCATAACATCAGCTCCATGAAGACGAAGAAATTCTTGTAGCGCTGCGGGATCTTCAAATGTTGTAGTTTTCTCCTTATAAGTAACCTTGAAGAGGCAGGGATGTAGAAGACCAAATCTGGCGTTAATAGCACGTAGTTGAGGATGAAGATCAAGAAACTTCCTTCGACGATCTGCCGTAATTTTAGCAACATCTTGAGAAAGAAATAGACGATGACCTTCCCCAAAAATTTGTTTTTTAGATTTGACAGCTGACAGGACTTGAAGGAGATCTGTGTATTGCAAAAAAAGCATGATGACACCACGCGGTTTCATAGAGGTTTTAGGACCGAGTCTATGAGCCCTTTGAATATTAAGAGAAGGAGTAGCAGGCAGTCCAAGAACTTGGGTAAAATGACTGAAAAAAAGACAGTTGGGTTGGAACCTTCAACATTTTCAGGGAGACCATAAAGCCTGAGATTATTCCTGCGATTTCGGTTTTCCAAATCCTCCGCTTGTTTTTTGAGTAGAGATACTTCAGACTCTAAAGAAAAAATGCGGGAGCAAGAAGCTTGGAGGGATTCTGTTGTTTATTCCACAATGAGCACCCGCGAGTCCAGTGAAGACCATTTGTCATGTAGAAACTGTAGGGTTTTATTAGTTTCCTCTACAAAAGGTTTCAGTGCCCGAACATTTGCAAGGATTAAATCCAATGAGGCCGAGGAAGAGTTCACTGGAGAAGGAGGATCCTTTTTTGGACGTTTAGTAGATATTGCAGGTAATTTGCTAGCAAGTTGCGTTTTAGGAATGGAGCCCGAAGACTGATCAGGCTTGTGAGGCGAAGGATCATCCATTTCATTAAAATTAGAGTTAGAGTCTGAGTCTGAACACGTAGCCACTTTAGTGGAAGCAGAGGGTCTTAATGTTCCGCAGTCTCCCCATAAAAATATGAGGAAGTCTAGTGAGAAACAAACTAAACTCTTGAGGGACAAGATCCAAAGACTTGTAATTTGAGAGAGCCTCCTTCAAGGGAAAGTAGTCTAGCTCACAGAAGCCAGGAAACCGCAAGGTCAAAGGAAGTGATGGTATTTAAAATAGATATTCACCTCATATAAAAAAATTAAAAAAAGAACTTGAGGGAAGCACAAAATGGTTGTTGTTCATAGAGAAAACAAACCGCAATTAACTCATGCCAAGAGGAACAATGAAGGCAGCATTGTTTCAAAGAGAAGGAATCTCAAAATTTGTGTACAAAAATAAAGACAATAGAGTCTTAGGAAAAAAGAACTGATTCAGGAGGAATCATCTTGAAATACGGTGGGCGCAGTGAAGAAAAAACAAAATGGCAGTCGTAAGTCATACGAACCGAGTTGCGCCGTCAGAAGTTGCCAAAGATCAGTAAAAGCGGCAGTTAAGGGTGTCAAGAAGCTCACCGCTATATGTAGGAAAAATATACAACATGCAATATCAAAAATAGAAGGTGTTTCTCTCCATCTGGAAACACGGTGGACGGAAGGATAAAAAACAAAATGGCTGCCGTTATTTAGGCAAGCCGAGTTGCGTCGTCAAAGATGCCAAAAAGACGATGTAGATGACATTTAGAGATGTCAGAAGGCTCACCGCAGTAACAAAAGATGATGTCTGACGTCCGGTAGTCAGAAAGTGAAGCGTTTCTCCCTCAAGGCGAATGACATCGGGTGACGGTTGCGGAGCTCCGGAGCTACACGGCCATCTTGATTGGCGCGTAAGCCATGCCCCCCTTTCTGTCATACTTGTTTTCAAGTTCAAGGTGTATGTGAAGGGGCCAGAATTGGTATCAGAAGGTGGAAGCCACATCACAAGCCGATTTACAACTGTGGTTTAAGCAAGACAAGGGAGTATTTGTATTTCAGCCCTCTTCTTTATCCCCCCAGGAAATTTGTTTCACATGATTATAAAGTTATTTATTTATTCCGCTGCTGGAGTTCAAGCAAGATGAAGGAATATATCTAGGTCAGGTTATTCAAATTGATGGTGGGAAGGATTACATTTGTGCCATAAATATTCTGGATAGTCTCTGTAAAGAATGATCAGTTAAGGTGGATGCTCAGAAACATTGCCTCGTATTGCCTGTTGAGACTCTCTTTTGCCATCCATGTTTCTGGGTTTCTCTTTGTTTTTACGGAATTTGTAGAATATCTGCTGCTGGAAGCAACCTATGAGAATTCATTATATGTGAATGTTATACCAACCAAGGCAATAACTAGTTATTTTTCCATTGGGAAGGAATTTCCTGATGTCCTAATGGCTTGTATGGCTGTTTCAATCACTTCCAAAGATTTACCTTTCAGTGCTGGCACTTCTGGTAATGTGGCCTGGAGTCACAGCATTCAAAGCATGGAACTCCACTGATGGGTGGTTCAGTGAACTAGGGGGATGGTCCAGTTAAGACCAGCCCATTGATGTCAATAACACTTGAAATTCCTATGAGATCTAAAAGTACATTAATGAAGCATCTCATGGTCTGATGAGGGATCCACAAGGTGGCAGCACAAAGTCATTGCCCTATCATATTTTGTGGTTCATGTTCTATGTGTCTTTATTTGGTAGGGGTTAGCATTTTCAGTTTCAGAAGTTATAAAGTTGTTACAGCTGTGCAGTGTCTACAGTTGGATGAGTTCAAAGTTTATCAGTAATCCATGGAAGGTTTAATATGAAAGTGTAGAACCCTAGGAGACGATTCAATTCATCAAATGGCACTTAGTAAAGCACACAGCTGCTTTAACAGAAGCGTCCTGGTGCTCTAGCAGACAGAATAAGGCATGCCGAAGTAATGGGGGACTAAATGGAGTCATACGGCCAGGTTTTGAGTTGCCTTTTGAAGGCAGACAGAGATTCAACCTGCCGTAGTTCGAAAGGAAGATTATTCCATAATTTTGCCATTTGCACAGTAAAGGAACTGCCGTCACGACGAGACTTCATGAATTTTGAGATCCACAGGAGGCGACTATTTTTGGATCTAAAAGCCCTCTTTTGTGTGTATGGCGAGAGTACAGATAGCATGGGCCCTTACCATAAAAAGCCCTGAAAGCCAACATCAGAGCTTTGAAATTAATATGTTGTTCCACCGGGAGCCAATGTATGTGTCTCAAATGTGGAGAGATATGATGATGCCTCGGAACTCTCCTGATTAGTTTCGCCGCTGCATTCTGAATTAACTAAAGTCTGGGTATCAAATATGCAGGGAGACCAGGGTAGACAGTGTTTAAGCAGTACAGGCGGGATGTAACCAATGAAAACTACTATTTTCCTTGTCTTTTCAGGCAGCAGATCAAGAAACTTCTTTAAAGTTTTCATCTTCAGAAAAAAAGACAAATGAGATTTGTTTAATTTGCGCCTCAAAGGAGAGAGAGGAATCAAAGATAATGCCCAAATTTCTAACCGACGAGGTAAGATTAGAAGGGGTGTTAAGTTCAGCAAGCCACCAGAGGGAAGGCGGTGGGCACTGCTTAATTTGAGCCAGTGGTTTCTGGTGCTCGGCACCGGTACCTAATTGTCAACGCCGCCGCTTGTGACAGTCTGCCACAAGGTGGCGCTGTATGGCTAATTTAGAGATGACCAAAACAACAGTCAATTATTCATTTAATATAAATTAAAAAGGACTATTGCCCGCCTCCCAAGCCATTCTTACAGCTTTTGGGGCCTGGAATAGTTTAAATTATCACACTTGTAGGAAAATGATGGTTATTAGTTGTGTTGTTACTATCATTGGCAGCATGGCAGGGGCAATGTGTGGTGCAGGCTGGAATGGCCTCATGACGAGGGCCCTGGCCCTTATTTATTTTACAAATTAAGCTCTGGCGGTGAGGGGCCATTTTGGTTAAAAACAAAACTTGTTTTGTCAGAATTGAATTTTAAACAGTTTGTATCCATCCAAACCTCAACACCCCTAAGACATTCTTGAAAATTGTGAAAATCTGCCTTCGTGTTCTCTTGGAAGGAAAAAAGCAACTTGGTGTTGTCAGTGTAAGACACGACCTTGACACCCCAAGATTCAATGAGATTCACCAGGGGGGCAAGGTAAAAATTAAACGATTGAGGGGAAAATCTTCTACATTTAATTTTACAGGTTATAGCACTTCATCTATTCCCATTCAGTTGACCAAGACCTTTTGAATGACTGGATATGCTACTGCCTCATTTCGATTCACAACTGTAATGATGGTGTATAATATCCCAGACAAGGTGTGTGTGAAGTGTTGATACTGGGATGGGAACAAGTGCCCAATGTGTGATGAGTTTAAGGCTTCCACCATTTTAGTTTTAGTATTTGGATTGTTGATCTTTGACCTTTATATTAATTTGCTCAACCATCTGTTGGCTATTTTGTGCCTCAAATTCTTGTTCATTTAATATTTGTTTGCCAATGTCCAAATAAAAAATTCTCTAACAGGGTGTTCATGTTTCCATCTTAGCAACTGCCAGTAGTCCACCTCCCATACTATATACTCTAGTCCCTGAGCACAGGGTAGAAAATGCAGTTAGAGGTTTTACCTGAAGGAGATTTCAAACATCTAGAAGGCCTGGGCAAGTAGGCCAGACAATTCTGGCCTGTATCTATTTAAGACAATGAAGTGTGTGCGTCTAGTCCGGATGAAGTTTTCTGCAGGTTGCTGTTGGAATCTTCTCAAGGGTTCCCACTCTGTTGAAAAACTGGGTATACTCTGCTGGTTCCATGTACAAAGCATGAGCAATTGGTAATGATAGAACGCAAGAACTCCCATGGGCTTGGGAAGAAGATGGACGCCTTACCATTTTTATTTATTTAATTGCATATTTTGTCTATACTGCAGTTGCAATGGAAGATATTTGAGAATTCTACAGAAAACTGGAATTACATATGCAAGATATGTTTAAGAAAACAATTACATCTGAAGTGAACAAAGGAGGGAAAAAGGAAAGAAGGAGGGGAGGTGAGAAGGCTGATGGCATATAGCAAGGTATATGGATCATGAAGGGGCAAGGGTATAAAGAGAGGGAGTAAGAGAGAGATAAGGTAAGAAGAACATGTGATTCACAAAGGCAAAAGGGGCAAGAGAAGTGGGAGTAAATCAATAGGTTAATCAATAAGCAATCAAAAAATTAAAGTCAGACATCCCCAAGACGATGAGTATCACTGTCTGTCAGATCCTTGCTTAGATGTCTTCCGGACAGGAAGGTCTTAAGTCCTTTCCAGAAGGACAGGGTGTCAGCAACCCTTCTTAGTTTGCTTGGTAGAGAGGTCCATAAAGTGGGTGCAGTATCAGAGATGGTGTGTTGCTGGCTAGCACAGATCTGAATTTTGGGGATTCAAGACTAAGAGAGCTCTTGCTACAAGATATTCTGGAGCCCCCTTAAATTATAAATAAAAGGTCAGATAAGTAGCTTAATTTGCCTAAACAAAAGGCTTTAAATTTGAGACTGCAAAGGTTCAACTGAATCCAAACTTCTAAAGGAGAGGCTGTTGAGGGCTTTTAAAATCGATGTGGTGTGGCCAAACTTTCTTTTCTCAGTGACTTTTCTTTTCTCTTTTCTGTGATCTGCCCTAGCTTACTTATGTCCGTCTAGCCTTCCCTCTAACAAGACCTCGCCTTTTAATTTCCCTTTTACTGTATCTGTAATATTGAGTGTGATAACATGAACTTTGGGAATTATGTGGTCTGGGCCAGGGCTGGGGATGCTGCCTATCTATCTTCTCCTCGCATTCACTACTCCCTTGTAGTGCCTGACACCAAATTGGCATGTGTGCAGTGTTCAATCTTGTCTCAATTTCTCTGCTGCTGCTATGAGATACATTATTCTAGATATTTGATAATAGGTGTTTGATGCGTAAGGCCTGCTAGCTTCCACAAGCAAGATTGTCAATCATTGGTCCAGTGGCAAATCCTTCTACACTGTGGAATATACATCAGAGAGTTATGCATCTCTTTGCTGTCCTGTTTCCTTGAACACCCTGCCAAATGCTTTCCTTCCGTGAAGAGCACATTTTTTTTATGGTTTCTCCAATTCATTGTTCATGTTGCATGGGAAGCTAATGTTAAAGGTGGGACAAGACTGCATTTTGAAGACCTATCTCTGTTTAAATTCCTTGTGCTTTTTCTTCAATCTGAGTCACTGAACGTGAACAAGCTTCTGATTGTAAAATACAACGCAATACTTCGGAGGGACTAAAAGTCTAATATGCATTCAGTGCAAAAGCCGCCAATTAGCAAGCAAAATCAAAACATGACAATTGCCCTTCAATGAACCAGAGCTTCTGACAAGCATAATTGGTACACTTTCATTCAGTGTTTCTCAATATAAGTCAAAGGATATGAAAACACATGATTGATACTGTCACTTTAAGCAAAACCAAGTAATGAGCAGATGGTAAGAGCTTCTAACGAGGACAAATGTCAGAGGATCACTAGATACAAGAATGCGAGCAAGCGCTGACTCCACTAGTTGTATAAATTCACACTTTGCAATGCCAGTTTTTAGAATGAGGCCACACTTACTACACGATGCAGAAAATGTGCAATTGTATGGCACTAAATAAAATGGCTTGTGAGCTTCAGAAATACATGATATGATAGAATGAGTGTCCTCCTAAGATTAATTCAAAAGTGATATCGCAATTCAAAAATAAATTGCAGCAGACATGTAAAGGCATGTTCAAATTTTGGCATATTCACTATAAAGCAGTGGTATGAAGGCACGGAAACAATTGATTTTACTTTCCTAGCATATAACTGCAGAATCAGTGCAGTGGTAAAAGGGCCATGCATGATTTCTAATTCCACTGATGCGGCTGTTAAATGGTGGGGCTCTGATGATCATGATAAGCCTGATGCATGGGGCCCCTTTGATTGTAATGAAGTTGATGTCTATTATTCAATTAAACAAGATAAGGCAGATGAAGCACCTTCTTATTGTAAGACTATTAACACTGGCATACCTCAAGCATGCAAAGATGACTTTCAGCATCTCAGAGCAAATTAAACACCAGCGTTGAGAGATGTTCAATGGTTGCTCTGATTTGCAAATGTATTTATAAAGCATTTCATATCCCTGATAAGGTGGAGAAGCACTTTGGATGGATGGGTAGAAACCTACTCATTAATTTTGGGCCATGAGTGAGTGGTCACTGGGATGAATATGGGCTCTGGTTCTCTGCTCCAGATGAAAACAGAAACACCACTGTGGTCATCTCCTTGCTCAGTGATCTGGAGATTTACAGTGTGCTCTAAGTCACATTAACTTGGAGAGAGTTGTAGTTGCAGTTGAAGCCAGGATAGTCTGGCACCCTACATCATTTTTAAATTGCTCAATTGATATTGACCACAGGAAGTATGTTATTCCAAAATTTCAATCTTAAAGCAGGTTTTTAATTTTTAAATAAAAATATTGATTTATCATTTAGATAGAGACAGACTCTATGAAGTGTATTGTAGCATTGCTCCCACAAACCAAAAATATAACTTATCAAGACACGTGCAAAATGGGAGGACGATGTTGGGGACATTAGCGATGAAGACTGGCAGGAGGCTCTGGCCTCCCCCCGCGAGGTGGTGATTCGATCCCGTTTTAAATTTATCCAACTTAAACTGCTGCACAGAGCCTATTACACCAGTTCAGTGCTTGTCAAAATGGGTATTTTGGGCTCCTCGACCTGCCCTAGAAGGTGCGGCCAACCTGGTACATATCTGCATCAGTGGTGGGATTGCCCAATCCTCCAGACATACTGGAGAAAGATTACATCAGCAATGTCCTCAATTTGTCACAAAGCTCTGGAGGTTTCACCCCTCCTATGTCTTCTTAATATCTGGGAGGCCACCGATTTGTCTAGAACTGAGAGAATCTGGGTCGCCCTGGGATGCATGGTTGCAAAGCGAAACATTGCGAGGACATGGAAGGGGGTGGCAAGACCACGGTTCAGGGACTGGGAGGCGGATATGGACTGGTGTATGCAAGCGGAAAGGGTCATATACGAGGGAAGAGGCTGCCCACAGAAATGGACTAGGATCTGGGGTCAATGGAATGCGAGTAGAGGGATGATATGTACACCTTTCAGCGACGCTCCCCCATTTTCAGTTGACCAAGAAGCTGAGTAATTTGTCACTTACGCTGTAATGTACACAACTCGTGACTGCATTGTTGATCCCTTGGATCGTTGTGATGTTAGCTGTACTTCTGCACTGAGATTGATGATTCGGATGTCAACTGTAATGCACCTTATTTTATCACTTTTTTGTGTTTGTTTGTAAGGTCTTTATTTCTTTGTTTCACTAATAAAAAAGATTTATAAAAAAATATATATATAACTTATTAGACATGAAAAGGTGATGGTATGTCTCTGATACATTCCTCTTGATGCATCACCTTTTAAGTACAGACTAAATATTGATGTAATCCTTTGAATTTTGAATTATGGGATATGTCATTGATAATTCATCCACTGTTTTACTTGTGGTACTCTAGAGGCCTCCAAAATAATATGCTCTATCACATTTTGAATTGTTTTGTCATATGATTTTAGAATGACCAAATAGCACCCATATTTCAGGAGGTTATACAGTTGATGCTGATGATGAAAAAATGTTTTTCACTTCAGAGGCCTAATAATTCATGTGGCCAATACCTTGGCCTAGTCCTGAGGAGCAGTATCAAATGAATTATTCATTAAATTACGCCTGTTCCTGCATTTATTGCTCTGTGATTTCTTTATCACTGTTTATGCTTCCTAACCTGTGAAAACATAAGCAGAATCTGACCCCCAGGTGGACTCTGTCACACCTGAAAACAGTTACAATGCAGAGATTCATGGTTTCACACTATGAGTTTTTTCCATTGCATGGAAAATGAAAAGATGAATAAGTGTTTGAACCAATTTAGGCAAAGGTTAGATAGGCTAGAGCCTACGTTGTTGCAATTTAGACCACTCTCTAAAGAGCCTTTAAAATCATTGGTATAATCTCTGAAGAGTTCATTTTTTGCGTCATATTCTTGTTCAGGGTTTTTTGATTACTTGCTATTGTTACTTTTGCCTAATCAAGCAAAGAAAATCATATATATATATATATATATATGAGCAAGGTGGTTCTGCCGCCGAAACGCGTCAGGGCTTTCTAGTACATTAAAAGTTTGGTGTCAAATTATCCACGGTGTCGGCGCCTGCTTCTTTGCTGAGGAGCGGGACTGGTTGCAGATATATATATATAATGGCGACTGTGCAATAAAGAAAAATTGAAGCACTTACTGAGTGGTCCGTATCCGTTTGTGGATATATCCGGGAGGCAGCGGTATTGCGAGATATATATATATATTTATATATATATTTTTGTTTTTTACTGTAAAACCCAAAGGTTAAAGGGGCGTTATAGTTAAGTGAAAATATCAGTTAAAACAAACCTCTTTAAACTAAATTCACCACAAATTCACTGAAATTCACCAGTTATAGTCATCTCTATAACTCGTGTCCTAAAGTAACTATAATTCGCGCCCCGCCATGTAGTGTTGTCATCAATGATGTCATTTGAGATGTTGCATTGAAGTTATGAGTGGTGTCATAGAACATGTCATGAGTCATGTAATTTGTGTGGTAATTAGCAGTGCATGGTGCGGCGCAAGTTATAGTTACATTAGGGCACAAGTTACAGTTGCTTCAGATAACTATAACTGGTGAATTTCTGTGGTTTAATTAGCTTTAAATGGTATGGTATGACATTTTCACCTAACTATAATGTCCCTTTAACTTTTGTTTTATTTAGTACATTTTTAAGTTTTAAAAAAAATTTAAAGTAATATATAATTACAATTCCTAACTATAACATCACTTTAACCTTAGTATTTTCAGTGAATTTCTATGTTTTGAAAACAAATAAAATAAGATGTCCTTTGCCGTGTGCAGCATGGGGTTGGGGGCAGGGCCTGGCTTGGGGCCAGGCCTGGTGCCCATTTCCTGCAGGTGTGCACAGCTGACTCTGTGATGTACTAGTAAGTTTTTTAAAATAAAGCTTTCTTTTAAAAAAAACATCAACATGTCTTGGAGTCTTGCTTACAAAATTTTTCTGGCCACCACATAAAACCATAGAACCCACCTCAAGGAGACCCTACACTCCAGCTGAAGAGCATAGAGCTCCTGCTTGGGGTACTTAAAAAATATAGTAAGGTCTCCGAAAGTCATGGATTCCAATGAATCAGGAGACTTTGCATTTTTCTAATGTTGCTTGGGGACTGCTGCACTCCCTGCAACCCTCCACAACATTAAAAAAACAAGCATTGGCATAGCCAATAGGTCTCGCTTTTGGGACCTTATAAGTATTTAGTTATGCAGCACAATATCCTTGGTGCAACAACATCAACTGTTGCATGGCTAACTACTTACAAGGTCCCAAAGGCGAGACCTATTGGCTATGTCAATGCTTGTGTTTACTTGAGAAGAAGTCCCTTACCACAGGCCAGGGATAAAGGAGCAGTCAGTCCAGCTTCTGCAGACCAGAGCCCACTGTAACAGGGACCGACAACATTCTTGAAGGGCCATCGCATCTTCACAACAACCTAGGTAATGTCCCCTGCATTTTAATGTTAAATGATAATAAAGCCATGATTTATTGATAGAATTCTTTTGCCAAAACGTTTTACAGGAAATTTGAGAGATAGAACAACAATTTTATGAAACGCAGACAAAAGAACGATAACAAATACCAACCGAAAAAACAAACTAATATGTATGTACTGTAAAGGTGAACTCATGAACAATGCATACAATACTAAGGTAAACAATCAAGCCAAGTTTCAACTACAAGATGTGGGGAGTGTGACAAGAGATGACAGACCAACAAATCAAACAGCTCAGCCATAAGGACAACAAGCTTTTCTGGAAAAAACACCACCTCTGCAATCAAATGCCCAGCTGTTAGGAAGATTTATACAAGTGGTAGAGCTATGAGTGAGGCATGCAGCCTCAACCTAGCTGATAACTCTTGTGCAACCTCACTCACTACTGGTGCAGGTATTGTTTATTGCAAAAAGTAAAACATTGTTTGTGCTTTCTACAATACTCTCAGAGTAACAACACAGTACCACAAGACTATGCAAATGGAAGAAATGTGCTACACTAGTGATGAAAACTTGACAAAATATTAACAAACCTTTTGATTTGCTTTTGAGAATGTATATATTCAATCTTGTGCTTGTGGAAAGCATGTTATTTTACTCTACAAAACATAAATTCTGGATCAATATGTTTCGCATATATAAAGTGCTTTACTAATCTGTAGAAGATGAAATGGTATTCCATCAAATGCAATTTAATTTTCAAACATATGTACCATGCTCTCTTAAAACTAAAATGCCTCAGCTCTACCCACATCAAATAATTCATTTGTTATAATGTATTTAGGGTGCAATTCACAAAACTTCCAGAAAAAAACATTGTAACATTGCTCACAGATAATTACTTTTACATTTTGAGTATATTTCCAAAGTTTTGGGAATTCAAAAATACTTTCATGAGAATTTTAAAAATCTACACTCGTGTAGATACGGGAGTACTCAACTATTTCTATATGTGGCACTGTAACAGCATCTTACATCTGGAAGGTTTTTGTACTTTTAAAATGTACTCTTTTTCTTTCACCGTTGGGAAAATATTGTTTGTGAACGAGAACTCACGCTCCCCCCAAAATCCCCTTCCATTTTAAGAGGATTTCCTTGTTGCTCGCGCCTTACAAACACATTTACTGCCTGCATTTGCAAGAAATAAAATCTGCATGTGTTTCCAGGGTGAGGATATATTTACAAATTATTTGGTGAATACCCTCAAACTAATAAGTCTGTATGTGTTCACTGTGGTTTGTTGGTGGGCAAGCACAGAAACATCTGAAAAATCTACCCCTTGTACTAGAACTGCGAACACAGAAATTCCACCATAATGGAAGAATTTTGAGTGTGCAAATCCAATTGCGAGAATAAAATAAAATCATTCTCGATTCCTTGAAACAGCAATGAGAGTTTCTAATCGCAAATTATATTTTTGTGCACCTAACTTGATCTCAGGTGTCCCAAAAGGTTTGAGAATACATGCAAAAAACATCCCAATGCAGAGAGCCTCTGTCTCTCGAACCCCAAAGACGTTTTACATGGCAAGTGAAAAGGTTTTCCTCAGCCATTAGGACTAAGGGTGTATTGCAGGAGGGCCGTATCTGGGCTGAAGACCACTATGTGGACGTTCCTACAACATTGACCACCTATCAGGCAATTTTTCATGGACTGAGAGGCCAGGAGATGCGAAATCGCATCACCATTTAAGGAAGCAGGATGAACATATGGGGGTTCATTGTGGCTGGTGGAGAGTGGTAAGAGCACCTAAGGCTTTAATAAATTCTCTGATACATAAATAAAAGCTGCGTACAGGTATTTTGCTGCTAAGAGATATGTTTAAGTTTGTTTTGGCAATCACAAAACAGAAGCATAACTCTATGGGTCTAGCTCACCTTCACAGGCACAAGGGTGCAGCACCTAAAAACAATGTGCGATAAGGTGTGAGCACCAGTTACCAATCATAAGATTAACGAAGTTGGGGGACTTACCCATGAATGCCTAGGGACAAGCACATGCCTTTGTTGGTTGTTGAACAATTACACAGGTGACAGTCAATCATAATGAAAAGAGATGAAACACTACCTATTGACATGTTAACATTGTCAAAGCCTTGCCCAAGAAAACATGACATTCCAAGGGAATATGGGGTCTAAAAAGAACATTGCAATTAAATTTTGAGCCATCTTGGCGAAAGAACTATTTAAAGAAAGAATTATACACTCCCTGAGAACATGTTGAACTTCCTCATTAGCTCTTCTTCGTTGTAAACGTGGGTTTGCTATAAAAATCACATTTGATAACGTACGTTTACATAAAAACCGTGCGTCTTCTCATCAGCCAGTGAAAGTTAAAACTGTGGCTGGATGTGCTTTAATGACAAACTGGATATTTGCTCTCTTCCTGTTCAGCAAGCTCAGTGTCAAGTCCCTTCTGGCCAGAAAGGCTTCATCCCTTCGGGCCAGTGTCTGCAGGTGGATCAGTGTCTACAGATTTCAGTGGCTACAGGTAGGGCAGCGGTCCTCTGCCGTCATTTTATTGGGGCAGAAGCCTTACATGTCTGTTTCCCCTTCCTTTGGACAACGAATACGAAAAAATAATCAACAGGCTGGAGCACAGCATTGCAAGAACTTTAGGCAGATGTTAGGATA
This sequence comes from Calotriton arnoldi, assembly GCA_963921515.1. Lineage (NCBI taxonomy): Eukaryota > Metazoa > Chordata > Amphibia > Caudata > Salamandridae > Calotriton > Calotriton arnoldi. Next base: position 1,782,626 of record CAWUFW010002938.1, on the reverse strand, counting down.
TTGCAACAGTGATTAGGTACGCTACAGAAATGCCGACTATTAAAACTAAGCTATACAGTGACACCCATCTACGAACGCTTAACAAGAAATTAATTTTAGTTTTTAAAACAATACTAAAGCCAATAAACACATGAAATATACTCGAATCATGCATGTTGCCCGTGAAGAGCGAGTTGTTATAACCATGGTCGTTGATTTGAAAGACGTAGGTTCATTATAAACAAAGGGGAGTTTCTTAGAATTGTGCATGGTATCTGCATAGGAGAGTGTGCTCATGAAAAATTTGCATTGAAGCTCTAAATGTGTCGGTTAATTACAGGTATCCATGAGCGTTTATAAGAATATAGTGTGGTACTGCGGCTTTGTAAGCATATAGTTTTTTGACAAGTATGCGTGTGCATGTACACATACAAGCAAGTTGATTAGAATGTGTTATAATAACTATACATATACCTAGGTATGATATGGTGACCGTCAATACGTGCAGTCAGTTAGAAGATGACATCGTGATTATACCCAAATTCAATTACTGTGCTGCTGCTGCTTTTCAGTAAATAACTTGCGGTGTGCTCTTATTGATGCGGTATACTCTTATTGAAAGGGTCAATCAACTAGGTACATATCGCCAAGCACTGAATGTATGTCTTTGCGGAACACAAAGCTAAATACGATTCCACAACACATCCTTGCAAACAAACAAAACTAATTTTTAAGAGTGTAAAGGAGGAAACACTCATTCAACGTTGACATATTTGTTCTCCAAATTTTATATTCTGCATGAGTAAACAGAGTGTGGAGGCTGGAAGGGCGGACTTCCTTTTAAATGGTAAAATAGAGAATATGTCACTGTGTGTGATAGTTGTTAAGGAGCGAGTCAACAAAGTGGAGAGAATTGTTGTTTATTTTACTTGCGTGTGGATGGGGCTGACTACAAAGGACCTGATGCGTCTACAGGGAAAATATACCCGCCTCGGAGAAAATACAACACAAACACCACAAATCAGTGTGTGGTGTACTCTGCCAGAACCAAGTCAGACCCGAAATCTGACCCTCAGCTTCGCTACATTCCCTTAAGCACAATGCTACACATTACTTCACAGCCGCACAGAAAGAAAAACACACAAGAGACACAGTTCAAGTCGAGTGTTAGCCCTCACACCGGACATTTTCCATATACGTATGTCACTGATGAACACACACTACCATAATGTTTTACCATTCAGCAGCTATCACAGGACAACCCGTCCAGAATCGAGCAGAAAGTGCCGATCTTATCTTGCGCATCCCACCAGAAAACCGTAAAATCCGATTGTCTCCGCTTTCCTTTCTACTCTAGTTCAAGAAGTGAAGAAAAGGGGCGGTGAAAGGAAAAGAAGGTTCGCCTATCCCGGAAGGGTCCTCCTCCAGCTGCTGCCCCGGAAGAGACGGCCATGCCGTCCCAGAAGCGTTCGCCTACAGGTTGTTTTTTCCGTTGGTTGGTGCTTTGTGAGTAGTACCTTAGCAGGCCCCGTGGGAAGGTGGCGAGTGTCTCCGGGCTGCGAAGATCGAAAACTCGACGGTGAGAGCAGCCAGAACAAAACCAAACAGGAGGGGTCAGGAAAAACACAAGTGCGGCCCCGCGCCGCGGCCGCGAAAGTGAAACAGTACTCCGGGTTAAGAAGTGGGAGGCGTGGGGGGAGTGCGATTCCCTTGCGGGAGCGAGCGGCGCCAGGAGCGATAATTGCTACCATATGGCACCGCTCGCTCCCGCAAGTGAATCGCCAAACGTGCACGCGTTGCCATTGAAGGCAATGGAACGCATGCACGTTTTTGGCTGAAAAGCAGAAGCGATTCCAAAAGGTCTTTTTACGTAAGCAGCGCATGCGCGCTGCGTAGGCGAGACCTAATGATTAGTGGTGCCTCTGCCACTTGTAGGGGAACCACTAGGATCCAAAAAAGGTGTACATTAAAAGCCTTTGTCGGGCATTATGAGGCACTCCTTCTCTGGAGCACAGAATAATAAATGAGCTGCTCCTGCTGCTCATTTATTATTCACTTTATTGTTTTTTCATTATATTTTTGGGTGCCCCGGTGCCCACTTGGGGACTCCCACCTATCTTTTTCAACTTGCGGGCCATGGGGCAGGTGCTGGCTTTTTACAAACATTTTGTTTGTGAAGTATGTGTCCTGGTGCCCACCTAGGGCACCCACAATGGCACTTCTGTTGGGGGGCACGTGGGAGTCCCAAGGCCCCAAGAGCCCCAGCTGGCTCCCCGGCCAGCCTATACTGGGTACTGGTTGGAACTGGCTCTATTACTTGGGAGGGAGCAGCTTTTTTTCTGTTCCCACTCAGATGGGAACAATTTTGTCTTCCCTGTCCGAGAGAGTGAGGCAAGGGTATGCCTGCACTCTCCCAGGCAGGGAGCCACAGTGTCCTGAGGATGGCTCCGGGGGTGGGGTCCTCCTTAGCCAGTCTTCAGCTCAGGGAGGGGGGCACACATCCACACCAACTCATAGACCCAGAGTGCCACAAACACAGCCACTCACACACTCAAATAGCCACTCACATACCCACTCAGATACCCAGAGAACCACTCACACACCTACTCATAAACCCACACACCGACTCATACACCCACACCCACCCACACATACACCCACACCCACCCACACAACCACTTAAGCACACACACACCTGTACAGCCACTCATACACACACTCAGAGACCAACAAATCCACTCTCACACTCTCTCCTAGACCCACACAGCCAGTCACACATGCACTCACACACACACCTACTTACATACCCACCCACCCACTCAAACACCCATACAGCCACTCACACACCCACTCAGAGACCAAGGGCCTCATTTATGAAAAGTGATGCATCGCTGCGTGAAAACAACGATGCGTCACTTTTCATTGCGCCCTCCTTGCAACACCAATGATGCGTCATATTTACAGTATGACGCATCATGTCGCAAGGAGTTACAGATACATCAGTATTTCTGACGTATCTGTAGGCGCAAAAATGACGCATTGCTGGAGTGTGTCACAAAAGTGACGCAACTCCAGCAATGTGTCCTTTCACATGGAGCAAGCCCCATGTGAAAGGGCCTGCATCAGTCTTACGCCTGCCATGAGGCAGGCGTAAGATATTGACGCAATAGGGTCAAAGAAATGGCGCAGTGAAATCTTATAGATTTCACTGCGTCACTTCTACAACGCTTTCTTGCGTCGGAACGCCCCCCTGCATACATTATACCTGGTGCAGGTATAATGTGGCGCAGGGGTTTACAAAGTGACGCATCTACCTAGATGCGTCACTTTGTAAATATGACGCACCATGGCGCATTTTCTACACTGCTGGTGCGTCACAAAAAGTGATGCACCGGCAGCATAAAAGTGACGCATGGGCTCATAAATAAGCCCCCTAGAATACTACTTACACACTCACACTGCCACTCACACACCTACTCACAGACCCACACACACTGACACACCCACCACAGTCACACACCCACTCACAGACCTACAGAGGCTCTCACACACCCACTCACACTTCCACATACACACTCATACAGCCACTCACATACCCACTCACAGACCCACACACACTGACACACCCACCACACACTCACACACCCACTTACACACCCACTGAACCACTCACACACCCAGATTACAGGGATGTTATAGTTAGGAAATAGAATTAAAATACCATATAAATTCACTAAAAAAACAAAGGTTACATGGATGTTATAGTTAGAAAATAGAATTTTAAAAAAGTTAAAAATTCACTGAAAAAAACAAATGATACAGGGACAGTATAGTTAGGAAATAGAATTAAAAAACTTTAGAAATTCACTAAAAAACCAAAGGTTACAGAGACGTTATAGTTAGGTTAAGATTTTACACAAACAAAACCATAGAAATTCAGTAGTTATTGTTATAGTTCTCTCAAGTAACTAAAATTCATGCCCTAAGTTAACTATAACTCATGCCCTCGCCATGCACTGCTAAATATCCCACATATCACATTACTCATGACATCTTCTATGACATCATTGATAATATCACTGCAACATTTGCAGTAAAATTATTGATGAGAAAACTGTGCATGGAGGAGTTATAGTTGACTTAGGGCACGATTTATAGTTACTTGAGATAACTATTACTATAAATGCTGAATTTTTATGGCTTCGTGTATGTAAAATCTGAACCTAACTATAACGTCCCTGTAACCTTTGGTTTTTTAGTGAATTATCTACTGGCAGTTGTCACCAGTAGGTAGCCATAGTTAGGACCTAGTTTCAATAGGAAAAGCGTTTTTTGCTTTGCTAATAACTTTGACTCTGTTTGACGAATCTTCACGAAGGTTTCAAAACAAGTATGCATCTGAGTTCAGCTGGTGTGTGGAAAGTTTCAGAGTGATTCATCAAGCGGGGGCTGAGAAAAAGGGGGGGTCCCAAACACGTTTTCCCCATGTAATTGCCCATAGGGATTTTAGATGCAACTACAGCCTGAACCGGTGAACAGAATTTCACCAAATTTGCCAGAAAGCTAGATCTTGGTCCAGAAAGAGTGCTTTTTTTGATTTGGTGTAAATCAGTTCAGTAGTTTTTGAGATATTAAAGGAAAAACAAATTTGTATATCTAGAGGCGTGAATCCAACAGATCTCATGCTGAAATCTGATTGGCTGCCAACACTTCAACCAGGAAGTGTTGGCAGCCATTTTGGGACCCGCACTCAGCCGAGTACCAAAACAAAAGTTACAAATAAAGAAAAGTAGGCAGAGTAGGAGAACCCTGAACCCCTAGGCCTGATGCTGGGCCAAAAAGCATATTTATTTTCAATTTTGTTGTCACAATTTCGCAGTGGATTTGCAAATTCATGGCAAAATTGGAGAAAAAAACCAAGCACTTTCTCATTTGCTTGTTTCAAGTTGAGCCCCCGGGTGGGCCAGATCCCGGGGACATATATTAATAAGTATATTGAGGAGGAGGGTCACACACAGCCCTCCACCCCATGGCCGAAATTGGCCCCAGGGACAGCCACCTTCCTCGATGCCAGGCCAACCTAAATGAAAAGGAGGGTGACTGTGCGGCCCCCCTCTGTAGGCTGTTCATGGCCCGGGGGGCGCTACCTCCCGGGGCAAGGCCAATTAAATTACAATCAATCAAGGGTGGCCATGTGGGCCCCCTTCAGGGCCATTTATGGCCCCAGGGACCGCCAGCCGGGGGCCAGGTCAATTAATAAAATAGGGGGAGGGAGGCCTCGTGGACCCACTCTCGAGCCGTTTTCAGCCACGGGACCACCACCTCCCCGGGGCAGGCCCTAGAATAACAAAGAAGGGGGGCCACACAGATCCCCTCCTGGAGCCATGAATGGCCCTGGGGACTGTCACCCACCAGGGCAGGCTCCCTATGTCCCGAGGTGCCCACCCTTGGGACATAGTAGTTTGCTGTTGCTTGGCGGGAGCTTTGACAGCTCCCACCAAGCAAGAGCGAACTGTAAGTCCACTCCCAGATGGCGGGACCAGGAAAGCTGCCCCTGCTCGCTTTGAGCTGACTTTTCATCTATTTTCCTGCCCGCTGTCAAGCAGGTAGGACAGGAAAACAGATGAAAGAATTGCTCCTGCATGCAGGGAGCAGCATTTCTGCTGTTCCCTACGCGCAGGAGCAATGCCGGCTCCCACTGAAGGCGGGGAACCAGTAGGGACAGCGGGGCATTGGAGTTTCCCCCCGAGGCCCCTTTTTGTGCACTGTAGTTGAATAAATGGACCAGTGAGGTTCCATTCTGGCCCTGATGCTCATTTCACAGAAATTAAACATCAAGGGCAAGCAACCACAAACATAAGCATAGCAGGTGCCCCAGTTGAAGCTCCACTTTTGTAAAGGACAAATGATCCTAACTTCCTGGGCTTGACAAAGGCAAAGCAAGTGTATTTTCTCAGCAATTCCACATTCAAAAACAATCTGAAATCCTTGGCAAAGGTGAATGCATTGTTGATCTATCGGAGGCTAGCTGTAGTGACTGTGATGAGTAGGTACTTTCCTGGCCTCTCCTGGTGAGAGTAGAGTCCAGGGCTCTCCCTTTGCATTACTATGACTATGCAAATCAGCAAATCACTTGGAAGCTCTGCCCTGTTGGCCACGCCCGTCCACCATAGTAGTATGCAAAGGTATTCCCGCCTTTTGCCAGGATGATGGACAGTTTAACAAGAGGCCGCCAGCGCATTTCCCACTGATTTTGGTGAAGCGTTCTTGATGCCGAGGAATCTAAGGACATCTCCACCAAACAAATAACTTACTTCATATAGTTAAGAGGAAGGAACCTTGTTTGGTGGAGATTTACCACTTTGGAGTCTTGTTGTCTTCTGTATAGGAAGATTCATGTTATCACAGATTTCTGGATAAAGATGCAAAATGAACAATCACATTACCGAAACGCACACAAAGTTGCTGTAGACATTTCCTCATGGTCCATTACGCAGCTGTAGTCTAGAAAACACACTGGACATTTACCCAACGAAGTAGCACTTACTAATTAACTCATAGAAAGAACTCCAGTTGGTTAGACATTTTGTGCAAAACTGTGGACTTGTGTTGGACAAACAGGCAGGTGAGGTTCCGTTCTGGTACTGATGCTCATTTCACAGCAGTAGACCTCAACGGCAAGCACTTAAAAATATAAACATAGCAGGTGCCCCAGTTGAAGCTCCACCTCTGTAAAGGACAAATGATCCTAGCTTGAAGAAAAGCAAAGCAAGTGTGTTTTCTCTGCAATTCCACATTCAGATACGATCTGAAATCCTTGGTAAAGGTGAATGCATTGTTGATCTATTGGAAGCAATCTGTAGTAACTGTGATGAGTGGGTTCATTCTTGTCCTCTCCTGATGAGAGCAGAGTCCATGATTCTCCCTTTAAATTTCTACGAGTATCCAAATGTCCAAAATCACCTAGAAGCCTTGCCCATTTGGCCCCGCCCCATCCACCTTAGTAGTATGGAAAGGTCTTCCTGCCTTTTGCCAGTATGATGGGCAGCTTACCAAAAGATCCCCCAGCATGTTTCCTGCCGATTTTGGTGACAGCTTCTTCATGCGATGAATATGAGGACATCTCCGCCAAACAAAAAGCACTTACTTTATATAGTTAAGAGGAAGTACCCTTGTTTGGTGGACATTCACCCCTTTGTAGTCTTGTATCTTCTCTATAGGTAAATTCATGTTATCACAAATTACTTGAAGAACTTGCTTGAGGAACAATCACATTGCTGAAATTAAATACACAGAAGGTCACTGGAGACATTTCCTTCTGGTCCATTACGCAGCTGAAGTGTAAAAAACGCACAAAATATTTAACCACGAGTTAGCACTTACTAATTAACCAGGAGAAAGTACTCCAGTTGGGTAGATAGTTTGTGCAAAACTGTGAACTCTTGTTGGATAAAGAGGCAGGTGAGGTTCTGTTCTGACCCAGTCACCCACACTGCAACTGACACCCCCACACAAACACTCAGACACCCACTCACACACCCATTCTGCCACTCTCACATTCACTCACAGACTCACACAGCTGATCACACACCCACTCACACACCCATATAGTCACTCACACACCCACAAAAACATTCACACACCCAGTCACAGACCCATATAGCCTCTCACACAGCCACTCACAGATCCATACAGCCACTTACACACCCACTCACAAATCCGTAAAACAGCATACACACCCTCTTAAAGACCCATACAGCTACTCACACGCCCACTCACAGACCCATACAGCCCCTCACACACCAACTCACACACCCATACAGTCACTCACAAACCTACTCACACACCCACACAGCCACTCACAAGCCCACTCACACAACTACACAGCTACTCACACACTCACTCACAGACCCATACAGTCACTGACACACCCACTCACTGACTTATATGTATCCACTCACACATCCTCAAAACTACTCGCATACCCACTCATACACCCATACAGACACATACACATACTCATAGACCCATATAGCCACTCACACACCCAATCACTGACCCATGTAGCTACTCACACACCCACTCACAAGCCCATATAGCCATTCACACACTCACTCCAGACATAAACAGCCATGCACACACCCACTCACACATCCCTATAGTCACTCACACACCCACTTACCGACCCATACAGCCACTCAGACAACCACTCATACACCCATAAAACCACTCACAGACCCATACAGCCACTCACACACTCACTCACAGACCCATATAGACACTCACACACCCACTCACAGACCCATACAGCCACTCACACACCCATTCACAGACCCATATAGACACTCACACACCCACTCTCCAACCTATACAGCCACTCACACGCCCACTCTCAAAGGTTACAGGTTACAGTTTGGGAATAAAATGTAAAAAACTTTTGAAATTCACTTAAAAAAAATAAAGGTTACAGGGACATTATAGTTAGTAAATAACATTTAAAAACCATAGAAATTCACTGAAAAAGCCAATGGTTACAGGGATGTTATAGTTAGGAAATAGAATTTAAAAAACCTTAGGAATTCACTGAAAAAAACAAAGGTTACACGGACATTATAGTTTGGCTTAGTTTTCACATGTACAAATCTATAGAAATTCAGCAGTTATAGTTACCTGAGCTAACTATAACTTATACCCCGGCAATGCACTGCTTATGACCTCAAATATTACATCACTCATGACATGGTCAGAGACATCACTGATGACATCACTGATTACATCATCCACAGAACTACTAATACACCACTCATACACCCACACAACCACTCACACAGCCTCCCGCTCACACACCCACACAACTACTCATACACCCAATCACAGATTCATACAACCACTCACACACCCAGTCACAGAACCATACAACCACTCACACACCCACTTACCCATACAATCACTCACACTCCCACTCACGCACCAGCACAACCGCTCACACACCCACTGACACACCCATAGAACCACTCATACACCCACTCACATACCCATACAACCACTCACACACCCATACAACAACTTACATACCCATACAACCACTCACACACCCAAACAACCACCCACAAAGCCACTCACACCCCCAGAAAAGTATGCACAAATCCATTCCCAGACCCATACAGCCATTCAAATGCCCAATTACAGACCTTTACAGCTACTCACACACCCACTGACCGATCCAGGCAGCCACTCGCACACCCATACCACTACTCAGACACCCACTCACACATTGATACAGTCACACAGCCATTCAAATGACATATTTTAGAAATAGTATCACTCAGTAGTACATAAAGAATGGTAATTTAACTTATGCAGTAGCTTAGTATCTATCCTTAAGTCTCAGAAATGCTTACAAAACACTTACACTCAATAGATGATGTCATCAGTGATCTCATTTGAGATGTCATGAGTGATGTCACCGACCATGTCAAGAGTGATGTAATATATGAGGTCATAAGCAGTGCATTGCGGGGGCGTAACTTATAGTTAGCTGAGGTAACAATAAATGCTGAATTTCTATGGTTTTGTGTGTGTAAAAACTGAGCCTCACTATAACGTCCCTGTAACCTTGGGTTTTTTCAGTGAATTTCTATGGTTTTTTTCATTCTATTTCCTAACTATAAAGTCCCCGTAATCTTTGGTTTTTTCAGTGAATTTCTATTTTTTTTTTATGTTACTTCCTAACTGTAACCTTTGTTTTATATTATATAATTTCTTTTCCTGTTTCTAAAAAAGGGAGAAAGAACACACCCTGATATATAGTCTGGAAAAGGTTCTAAAGAAAACTAAAAAGGAAACCACCCAGATATAAATAGCCTGGAGAGAGTGCTAAAAAGGGGGAACAGAAACCACCCTGAAATACATTATGGAAAAAGTTCTAAAGAGAACAATGGGAAATAGTTATGTTTTGCTGTTTTTTTAGATCTATGTGTGGCATCTGACCCTAGACCATGAGATCCTGGTACCAGTTGGTCAGAATTGGACGAGGGTGATTGGAAAATATTGACTTGAATATGCACCTCCTGTGATGTAGGTGACATTTGATTTGTTTTGATTAAGCTATTTCAGAGATTGTAGAGATTTCAACACGGATCCAAGTTTTGTTCTAATTGTGTATTTATTGATTGATTTGTGGTTTTCTTGAGCATGAGCCAGACCCCAAGTGGTAGCAAAGCATCTAAGAGAGCTCAATAGCAACAATACAATTAAATACACTAAAAAAGGGGAATACGCTCCACATTTCATATATTTCAGATTGTTTCTAAGAAAGTAATAAAATATTTAGAACACAAAAGAAGGGTAAATTTTCAGCTAAAACAAAATATGCATTTACATAAACTTTTATGTATGTACATGGACTAGCACAGTACATGAAAAAACATACATTCCAAAAAAATATCAAATGGTAGAAAGTTATTTTGCAGCAGTGACAGCCAAGGTAGGATCCTGAAAAGCCATTGACAAAAATTACGTCGGTAAGGTTGTAGGAGTTCACAGATGAGCGATATCTAACAAAGAGAACCGATTTGATGTCCTATTTGAAATCCAACATGCTAATCGCGCTTTCTCTTTAATTTGGGCCAGTGCTTTCCGGTGCACTGGCACTTAATTTTCACCATCGGCATTAATGACAGTCTACCTCTTGTTGGCACTGCCTGTCTAATTTTGAGACAAACACAACAACAGTGTTTAATACTTCAATATGCATAACAAAGACTGCCACCCACACCATTCTTATTGCTTTGGGTGGCCTGGAATAGTGTGAATTGCCACACTTGTAGAAGTGTGATGGTTAGTGGTTATGTTGGTACTGTCATTGCCATTACCGACAGGGGCAATGGGTAGTGCAAGCAGCAGTGGACTCTTGAAAAGGTCCCTGGCAATTACTTTTTTTTCACAAATTAAGCACTGCCGGGTCCATGCCTTCACCTGTCAAGCACCAAGAATATCAGGATCTCAAACCTAGCTTGAACCTTCTCCCTTTTGTAAAAATTCAGTCCCTTATCTAAGCACTCCCACTTTGATAATGTATTTTTTGTTTCCTCTAAAATGCTTTTTTGCACTAATAGATGAATATATTATACAACTCACTAAAAAAAAAAAAAAACATTGATGGGAAGCAGGCATCTGGATCTCAAATAGGAGGCAATTGAAGGGTTTAAAGTGCAACCTGAGAAAAACCAGCATCTCCAGAAGAATAGTTTCAGAGTACCACAGTGGTCAAATGCCACCCGAGATGCTCAATTTTTGTACCAGATAGTGGGGATGTCTCTGTGCAGGCTACCCCCATAAATCATCTTCATAACAACTCAATTGGCTTGAGGTCTTCAGTGTTCCATGTACACCAACAATACCCAGTGAGTATTTGACCTCCGTAGTAGATCTGGTAACTGCCAACCACTCATTGAATGGATAAGACAAATCTGCCAGTGGATACAATGCATTTTGATTTTGCTTCAGTAGCAGGAAATTCAAGGTGGTAGTAGTGAGTTGCAGGAAAATGCCCTTTTTGTGTGGTCACTGCCCACACACACTTCTTGCTAGATGTTATTGTTGGTGTATGAACTCTGAACACTGGAGTGTTGCCACCCAGTGCCTAGTTTATGTGCTATGACCCCTAAATACTTAGAACTGGGTAATCCTTTGTTGGCATATTTAACTCACCTATAAGTCCATAGCATATGATACTCTGATTACCCAGGGTCTGGAAGTTAAATGTCACTAGTGGACTGCAGCACCTATTGTGCCACCAGTAAAGTGGCAATGCAAAGCACATCTTCCGGCATGCTCCTGCTACCTCAGTGTGCAGTTTTAAAACTTTAAATTCGACCTAGCAAAATAAGCCTTTTGCCAAGCCTAAACCTTCCTTTTTAATAGTTATAAGTCACCCCTAAGGTAAGCCATAAATGCCCATAGGGCAAGGCGCATGGTGTGGAGCTCACCTGGTATCCCAACAGAGGCGAGATGGACAAACAGATGCCGGATCCCAACTTCCCTCACCCACCAAATCAGCCCAACATAGTCAAAGCTCAATAGGTGAATGTGGGGAAGAGGGGAAAACAAAACAAGGAAAGGGAGAAGGAGTCGAACACGATGGCACGATATTCCTACGGGGTTGACTGCAGACACCTCCTATATAAAAATAACATAGTGTAAGTATTTTCATGCATACAGTGGAAAGACGTATAAATAATAATGTGATGTGATATACCTGATGAACTTCCCTCTTCCAATTCTTTTGAAGAAATAGATGTGCAGGGTTTAACTTAGAATTTGTTATGTCTAAAAACAAAAAATTTACTAAGCATTAAAATTAGGGCTGCAGCATATGGTGTTCAATTTATGGAAACGTGAACAGTACTAACCTTAACGAAGGCAACCATAATATCCACTAGACCCAAAAATATATATATCCTGATACTACTAGGAAAAAACCAAAAAACATATTTTCCTAGGCAGGATAAAAAACCAGAGAAAAGCTACAAAAAAAATGTTGGGTCAAAATTTAGAATAGGCTATCCTTGGTGTTCAGGAAATGTAGCCTATTTCTACTTTCTTATTATTTTAACAAAAGAAAGAATGCAGAGAAATCAAAGAAGAGGCTCAGAAACCTCACAGCGTGGCAAGCAAGACATCAGATAAGTAAAATAAATACAGGAACACTAGTCATCAATCCTACCGTGAATTTAGTAGGCGAGGATACTTTAAATAAATTCTTCACCTATTTTTATCCAAACAGGTTTTCGTGAAGAAAAACAGGAAGTCAGAAAACACTGTCCTGGAGAAGCTGAAAGCGCAGGTAAGCCTGGCCAGGAAATGCCAAGAACAGCTGCTGCCCCGAAGGAAGACCACGACCCGGAAGAGAAGGCTCCTCCCATCGCAGCATGAACGCGCCAGAGACGTCTCCTAGATCCGACAGTGAAACTGCAGGGGAAATCAGGCAAGTGCGGCCAAAGACTGAGGTGCAGGGAAGGCTCGGCGGGAATCTGTGATGGAACGCGAAGCACGCTCTATTCACAGACCACCCTCTTTATCGCTGGTTGACCCCGCCCCGTCAGCCGACGTCCGTCTGCAAGCGGGGCTCTCGTGACACATGCTCTTTATAAGTAGGACAAGTGTACTTAAGTTTTACATGGCCTAAAAGTGAAAAATCTCGAAAGTCTTTTTTCATTGTGACAAAGGTGGCTTTTCTATAGAAAAACACTGGGTTACATTATAACACCCTATAATGCATAACTTCAGTCTAGGAATAGCTAGAAACATGGTTCAAGGATTCAAATTAATAGGAATTTAAAATCCAATCTGATGGTCAAGTCAGATTTCAAATTACTATTTTGAAAATGCCACTTTAAGAAAGTTCAGTGTATACAAAACTATGGCAACCCAACTCACAAGGAACCAGGGCAAGTAACACATATTAAAGAGACTGCGGTTCATGTGGACAATGTGCAGGATACTTAATGTTGTTGGTGCACAATGGCAGTTACCATTGGTATACTGATGTCAGAGAAGAAGACCAATCACACAGAATGCAGTACACAGGCCAATAATGTTAGTGCAAATAGTATGTTTATGTTGTAATATTGTAGAAACAAAAGTGCTTGGTGTCCCAAGTGAACTAGAACATATATTACCAGAGTGACAATTTTTAACATATTTTGCACTGCGAAGGGGCATCCCCTGTCACATGCAGATGTAGCTCACACCTAGGCCTGCCCCTGCAATTGCTCAGAGTGGAACCAATAGCAGTGGGGGGGACCGGGGGGTGGGGACTCTTTCCCCCCATAGTCAACTGCTTCACCGGGACTTCGTGTGATAGCTATCTGGCCTCACAGAACCCATCTCGTGTACAGCTTGCTGCCTTGCCCCACTGAGGAATTTTGACTTCCATTCCAGAGACTAAGTCAGAAGAACTTTCCACCGGTCCAAACATGGTCCCTGTATCTTACCCGCTGTCCATCGTAGTCAGCCCTAAGTTTTGACTTTAACCCAGTCTAGTGCAACATGATACCCGCATTCGGCGCTTAGTACGCTTTGAAGCACGAAAACGTCAAAGACTTTGAAAAATCATATCTCTGATTCCCTACATCTGATATTTGTCTTTTTGGTGTCTATTTGCTTATTAACTTTTACTTTATTTTTATAACCTGGTGTGGGATTTTTATTTTGTCCTGTTTTTTACTTTTTAACTGTTTTGGTACTGATAAATCCTTTAAGCACTTCTCCTTAGTTAAGCTTATCTGCTTTGTGCTTCAGCTACCAAGGGTTGAGCTCAGTTTTAAATTATTGAGACCTGCCATTATTACAAGAGGAAGACTACCATTTACTTTAACTAATAATCCATTTTCTCACATAGGTGATAAAAATTCTGTCTGTGCCTCCTTCTATCTTGCCTCGCTCATTTAGTAGAGCTTTAAAACCTGTGAACATTGTTATGAGCCTTATGGTCAATTATCCTTTGAGCCGAGACTTAGGGCCTGATTAATAGTGCCCCAGTTAACTGCCATATGTGCAGTAACCCATGTAATTAGAGTAAAGTATTGCATTTTATAAATAAGAATCCCCTTAGAATTCTTATTCATCAAATATAATAAACAGACGTCCAACACTTGGGCACGCGTAATCAGCCCAAAATGCTATTGTTTAAACTACAAATTTTCAGTTCAGTTGGCTATCCACTATACAGAGCAAGATTTAAAACAACAGCTGGTGCTGTTATGATTGGAAATTAGTTCTATGTACACTCCTGTATGGCTTTCTTTTCCTGTATCCTTAATATAAAGATATGCATAGTACTAAATGTTATCATAAATTGTGAAGTATTGCAGTACATTTGATTTCTTTATTCATAGAAACAATGTCATGAAAATTATTCAACTCAAGTTTCTTTTATATTATGCTTTCTTCTTTTATCATTTTGTGTCATAACTTCTGAACAGATACTTGAACCACTTTAAGAATAATGACTCATGGATTTGTAAATGTTGTATACCAAGCTAAAGGTCATGTCTAGAAATAGCTCTTGAAGAAAAAGGAAAGATCCGTAGCAAGCCGTTAGCATACCTCTTAGCTGAATCCACTATGTGCATTACATTCAGTGGTCAGTCTAGAATAAACAGATTCCTGTAAGTATGTCAATAGGCAATGCATTAAAAGGGACGTAGCCACTCTGTCCTTCGGGCAAATCAGTGTCTTGTGCAGTCTGTGAGCTCATCACTCAATCCATCCATTTAATAATGGGAAGGTTGCTGCAGACTTATATGCCAGGATCTTGTTGGTGTGTTTATGGATGTAAGAGTGTCTATGGGAGAGGAGTGTTCTGACAGTGATGTGCATTTGAAGCACATAATGTTCCATCATATCAGCCATTCTGGGTGTGGAAAGGATAGCAAAATTATCAGAACCCCGCTCAAAGGGCCACGGGCCAAACAGGAGCAACTGGGCCCAACTGTGGGGTTGAAGCCTTTTACTCCAGATGTCCGGGGGCCAGTCCTACTATGGATCCTGAGCAACTGGGCGAATACCACTTCTGCACTTGACTCTCATTGGAAGCGCAGGTCAAGCAGTCCAAGGCATCTCGAGGGGAGGGTAAAAATATGGGGATGAACATAGGCTCACAACTCAAAAAAGCAATAAATGATTATTCAGTCAAAAACTTGCTTTTATGAAAAAGGAGTACTAATATACCAACACAAAGTAAAATATGGCATTCACAAACAATACACTCAGTCCCCCAAAGTTGGGGCTCTAGTGTTTTAATAGGCGGCTGCTGAGTCCCACTCCCCTCTCACTAGTGGAAGTGGTTATTCCCCATTTACTATAGGCGACATTCAGGTAAAGCCCTAGCAGACCAAGTCTCAGGTGTCCCACTCCGACTCCAATTAACGTGAAAGGTGTTCCAAGGCCGAAGCGCTTTATGGCATGCAAGATCCCCAGAGGCCTTCTGACACATTATTCAGTCTTACCTGTACCAGCAGGGCCTGCATGAATGTAGTGTCTGAGAGTGCCTCCCTTGCAGGCGCTGAAGCTACAGTGGCAGTCTCCTGTGAGTAACGCACATGTGTCCATGCAGGGCCAGTGGTTGGGTTTCCTCGAGTTCCTCACCCACTGTCCTGTGAGGATAGCAGCCGTAGCTCCTCTACGTCCCTCAGCTGCTAGTAAGTTTCACTCGATCCTCCCCACAAGTGGGGGGAAGGAATTTGATGCTCCTGGTGCAGATCCTCATTTGTGGCTGGGGTCTGCTAAGGCTACCACAGTGGCCTCTTCCTCTTGACGACGGCCTCCACTAGACCACGCTCTTCGCCTTATTTTCCCAGTGGCCCCTCTGGCATACAAGGTCACCGTTCGTACAAGGTCACTTGTTGCACTCCACACAGGGCTATGGCCCAATCGGCATGGCAGCAATCTTCCTGGTGGTTCCACCTCGCTAATGGGGTCATCAAATTTACTCCGCACAGGGGCAAGTGGCCTTGGATTCCCTGGGGGATACCCCCCATCCAGCTGGAGACTGGCAAGCCTTAGACTCCAGTCCTGGTCACAAGCAGAAGCCTTACAGAGCTTCTCCTCCTTGTGCAACCGGATTGGCTGCTTGACAGTTGACCATTTTGGGGGCCTTGAGCTCCCTTTCTTATAGTCTATTTCCAGACACCAAATATGATTTAGGCTCTGAGTCTTTGAAGTTTTTGTTGGGGGTCTGCTTCTTCTTGAAGTATCCTCTCCTCCACCCTGCCCTTCCTCCAGAAAGACGTCTGTCACAGCAGGAGTGACTAGAAATCTGATAGCCCCACAACAGAGGCCATGGGAGTGACCAGAGGTTCACACGTGGATGTCAGCCACAGCGATATGTGTACCAAAGGTTACCCCAGGGCCTGAGCCCTACTCTTTATGATTCTCTTATCAGCCCCATCCTCTACCTGAGATGTGCCCACTACCCTTTCCAGTGATCTTTCTCTGAATATAATACATCACAAGATACATGCGTATATCTGACCGTGTCAAAATTGCTGCTTCTGTGTAAATATAAGTGCATATATAGAGGGCTATGCCTGCTACTAATAACTACACTAAGTTGCATCAGTCTATTTAAATATATATAAGTTAATTACAGTTATTTGAAACCATAAAAAATGTACCGCAAGATAAATGTGGACAGCAGGCCATGTAAGTACTGCTGCTTCAATGTACTTATCGGCATCTATTTAGAGAGGTTTAATCAAGTAAACAAAACGTTAACAAGCATTATGTGTGTGTGTGTATATATATATATATATATATATATATATATATGTATGTATGTATGTATACATTATTTATATTTTAGCAATAAAAAAGTCCCTTCGATCCTCCCCATCTTTCCTCTCTTTGACTTACCCCAAACCTTAATACTACTATGAACTCTCAAACATCCTTCTCAAACTTTCACTCCTCCTTTTTAGCCATGCCACCCAACTAACAAGCACACATGACCACTACTCACAAAAACAACTTACTACTTTCCCTTTTCAAATACATTCCTATCATTCTATCCCTACTCCAACCTCTATGAAACACAGAAGAAATCAAGAGCACAAACCTAACACAATTTATGCACAAGAAAAACAAAATAAAATTAAAAAATTGTACTAACTTACCAACTACTAATCTTGGTTTCTGGAGTAGTGTGTTGCTCACCGAAAAAGCACTTCAACGCATCAAGGGTCGTAAGTGTTATATAAGTACATTTACAATTACAATTAGAATCAAAGAGCACCGTTTGAAGTATACGGAAAAGGTTGGCTCTCCCTTCCTCCAGTGCATCCCACCCAGCTCACAGGAATGGAGGACTCCACAAATCTGTCTGGGTGATCCCTCTACCTCTTTATGATCCTCCAGTCAGCCCTGGGTCTCCCAAAACGAAACCCAGAATCTTTCATATGTTGTGCGATTCACAGGCTAACATACACCCAGCACATGCATTTAACACACAGGCTGCACAGCACCACATAGTCCATGTATCGTACAATTCACAGGCACACATACATCCAGCAAAAGCATATAATATGCACGCACTGCAGAGCACTACATGCTAACCTGATCTAGGTCAAGGGTATGTTAAGCACACAACAGCATAACCTTACATGAGTTAGCCTGTACATCTCAGGTGACACAGGTAAAAAAGGTCTGCTCACTTGTATTGATAACTACACAGTATGCTTCCACCACCACGCTTGTGCTGCTTAACTCCTCACAAAGGCAGTAGCCTTTCACCAATATGAGGGTAGCTCTTTGGGCGTCCTTACTGGTCCAAACAGATCACAATCCGTGAGGCAGGCCTATGTCGTGGCGCACACAAAGGATTCATGTTCCCACCAGGGATCCAAACATCAATGCAGTTGTGGACTCTCAGGGCAGGAGTACACATCTATGACAATGCAAGGGACTTTTCCATCCCAACAGATATTTTAATGTCCAGAAATATGGAAAGAAAATAATATAATCTAAAGGCTATAGTTAATTTGGCAGGAGGTCAGACACCATTATGTATAAATCTCAGGGGAATATGTACACAGACTTAACACCGCCGTAGTGTCAATTTTTTTACGTTACGCGATTTTTTTTTATCAACTTATTTACAAAGTGCCGCTAACTACAGTTAGCGGCACTTTTCCAGTTGAAACGTGAATTTTTAAGATCGCTACTTCTGTTAGCGGGAGTTAACGAAAGTGAGGTGCAAGGTGGGCGCTCCCGTGCAAAAGCTGCCACTAATCCCGCTTCGCTATATTTACAATGAATATACTGCCCGGTGATATTTAAAAAAAACTGCTGCTAAGGCCAGTTAGCGGCTGGCTTTTAAGACTAGAAAAAAGCTGGTCTAAAAAATGGTGCAAACACACTTGTACATAAGGGAGAGTAACCCAGACCCTATTTGCTTACCTAATGACGCCATAGTGGTACTACTCTTGCAGCTTGGAGCTCCAAGAAGACCACAACCACCACCACCGCCGGCACCGCCATCAGCACCACCACAGAGGCAGCGCCAAAGAAGAGAGTGGGTCTACCGCCAACACATCACCCTGATAGACCTCCAGCCAGAGGATGTGATAGCCCACTACAGGCTGAAAAGGACCTCCATCCTACGCATACTGACCCAGATAGTGCCAAGGCTGCAGGCACCATCACAGCGCTGCCCGAACATCCCTCCGCAGACAAAGCTACTTGCAGTGCTGCACATGTTGGCCGCTGGTACCTTCCAACCAACCACTGCCAGAGTGGATGGAGTCTCACAGTCAGCCTTCTCAAGGTTCCTACCAACTGTCTTGGATGCCATCATCAGCCTGACGCCGCAGCACCGACGCTTCCCCAACACTGCGCAAGAACAACTTGACAACAAGCAAGGCTTCCATGACATTGCTGGGCTTCCGCATGTGTTGGGGGCAATTGACTGCACCCATGTTCTACTTGTGCCTCCTGCGGAAACGGTACATATATACAGGAACAGGAAGCACACACACTCAATGAATGTACAGGCAATTGTGGACTACCTGGGCCTGTTCATCAATGTTGTCGGAAAGTTTCCTGGGAGTGTGCATGACTCATACATCTTTCACCAATCGATCATCAACCAGCGCTTTGAGAATGGCACATATGGAAATGAATTGCTTGTTGGTAAGTACAAAATTAACACACCACAAACATAAAGCTCAAATATGTGAGAATGCACATGTAGCCAATTTAATACGACATACCTTGGAACAGGTCCAAACAAAATACACAAACACCCAATGCAAAATATACAAGACAGATGTTATACAGACCAGGAAGGGAGTAGCCTAGAAAATCTCACACGAACCACTATGGCAACCTTCAAATATAGATTTTGCTGAACTCATCAGACAAAAATTCAAATCAATCAATGCAGCACATTACACAGAACATATGCTTCTGCTCTGCTACATACATCTTGAAATAAACACATCTGCCATATGTACAGCAAGATGACAAATCCCCTGCTCTCACATGTGATGGTGCACATTTAGCTGACATGCATAAACATAGTCAGCCATGCACCATGCAGCAGGTGTTCCTGCATCATATCTTTGAAAGTAGTGTTGCATGAGGGGAGCACCAACTGCACACAAATATTCACCAAAGTTTATTAAACATCACTCTGTGTCGTTGCAGAATGGAGCATGCATAGGAAGAGCATACAAACAATCCAAATCACAATTTCACTACATGTTGTGCATGTATATGACTACACTGGTGAGGTGTAGCAATCTGATAAACAAAATAAGAAATTACAATGTGTGTCAATTGTGAGCTGACACACACGGCAATATTGATGGGTATTACTCAAACATGCATACATGCAGAGTTAAAGTCAACTCATGCACAAGGACATCAATGCATATATATGCTGTCTTCACACGTGTCAGTAAAGTTAATTGCACCAGGCAGCAGTTCCACTGTCACTAAACACTGACCCACCTTGGTGGCAAGCTGGATGTAAAGACCCCACAATGAGTTTAACATTTAGCAGACAAGGATTTTCACTCTCAGCTACCCTCAGCACAATCACTCCCAATGACGTATCTTGATGACGTTCCAACATAGTTCTCATCAAAAAGTTAAGGTGGATGTGTCAGCAGGCACATGTGCCAATGGTGCACCCTATATAATATGTGCACAGGAGAGGTTCAGTTTGTGCAACGGGCCTGTCAAGAAACCCTAATCTCTTTTCTAGTGAAACATACATCCTGACAGTCACAACATGGAGGTAATACACAGGACCCAGACAATGACAACATGGTGATGTGTAGGCTGTCAAGTATAGGCAAGTTAATTTCAGTGATGCTGGTTGATTATCTGAAGATCCACATGACAAACCATAAAGTACAAAGTTGCACAATACACACCCTTCAAAAAAAGCACTCTGAAAGCAGAGCAGGCACAAATACTAATGGACACATCTCTTCATTA
This sequence comes from Calotriton arnoldi, assembly GCA_963921515.1. Classification (NCBI taxonomy): domain Eukaryota; kingdom Metazoa; phylum Chordata; class Amphibia; order Caudata; family Salamandridae; genus Calotriton; species Calotriton arnoldi. The sequence continues at coordinate 1,761,641 of CAWUFW010002938.1, read as the reverse complement.
TCTGTTTCAGGTGATCAAGGATATGCACACTTGCCATGGCTGATGACGCCCATCAAAGTGACACACACACGGGCACAGAGAGACTACAACGTTGCCCTGGGACGCACAAGGGCAATTGTTGAACGGACATTTGGAGTCCTCAAATCCAGGTTTCAGTGCCTAGATATATCGGGGGCAGACTCCTGTACAGTCCAGGACTTGTATGCAAGCTCATAATGGCATGTTGCATTCTGTACAATATTTGTGTACGCACAAACACACCATTGGGTGAAGACCAGGTGGATCAGGACAATCCAGAGGACAGCCATGACGAAGAGGCAGATGCTAGACACACCACAGCTTCTGCAGCTGGAACAGCAAGGAGGGATCACATCATCAGAATTTTCTTTACTTAATCACAATAAACAAAGATGCCACCACATGGTTCTATCCTGAAAAAACCCCAACTAATGTTACTTTCTGAAATAAAATATCACTACACAAAAGTCCTGTATGCTTGGTTCATATCTTCAGAAGTTCATATATATGTTAAGTGAAAGTTAAATAAAAAATGATCCACTTAGCTCTCACATATAGCAGTGGACAGATCATCCATCAAACGAAGATTGGGGATGGAACAACGGATTTGGCATATGACCAAAGTAATGTGTATTGTCCATCAGTGAACAGAGAACAGACATACACATGAGTGAAGTGCTACAGGAAAACCAATAAGTACAGCCAAATCTTCCCAGCTACATACTAACAATTACATCATGAATGGACAATGTATTATGTGAGACGGACATGACAAGAAATAGTAGCACCATGACATTGTCAAAAATGTCTGGGGACGGTCACTATAACTTTACTAATGTCAATTGCATAATGTGTGTAATTTAGTAAAATATCATGACTACACAAATATACAAACACACACCTGCAGTCACAGCTGAACACATAGACAAACATGCAACTTAAAAAATGTGGCAAATGTCACATGTCATTGTATCTCTCAAAAAATGTACAACATACTCTGTAGAATACAATGCTGTGCAAGATGGCCAGAAAAACATATCTGGAATGTTTGCAGCCCTGTGTGGGCAACCTGTAGCTCAACTCCACTCATGTGTATGCTACCCCAAAACCTATCTACGGACAGAACCAAGGGCAATCCACCATACACACAAGAGAATCTTAACATGTGAAGATGAAAAACAGACACACATGGTTGTCTCCTGGATGACAACTTAAGAAAGGAAATTACATGTGAGACATATCCCATGTAAGTCATCGTTGTACAAGCAGTGTGAACATGTTTTTGGTGAGCATAACATTGCTGTGCCTCATCTGTTTCATATAAAACCATCTCAAAACCATGGACAATGACACAAGGCCTCTAAACACAACGCACTTACATATTCAGTGACTCACCCAGCTCAATCCTTGGTCAACCGTGAGTACTCATGCATGGGTACAGCTGGGCACTCTGGGCCCGATTCACAGAACTAACTTAAGACAAAATCCTAAACTTACTACCATTTTGATATTCACAGAAGGCACTTACTCATTTTGGTATTCACAGAAGGCACTTACTCATTTTGGTATTCACAGAAGGCACTTACTCATTTTTGTATTCACGGAAGGCACTTACTCATTTATGAGTAAGTGCCTTCTGTGAATACCAAAATGTGTAACTTACTCATTTTGAGCAACTTACTCATTTTGAGTAACTTACTCATTTTGGTTTCACAGAAGGCACTTACTCATTGATGAGTAAGTGCCTTCTGTGAATACCAAAATGAGTAAGTGCCTTCTGTGAATACCGAAATGAGTAAGTGCCTTCTGTGAATACCGAAATGGTAGTAAGTTTAGGATTTTGTCTTAAGTTAGTTCTGTGAATCGGGCCCTCTGAGTATACCGGGGAAACCACAGGTGCTAGATATGCAAATGGGCACTCCAAGTTACACAGTCACAGGTACTCTGGCACACAAGATTTCACATGGTCCTGTGCCTCACCTTCACCAGCTAATGCTCTGCACAAAAACATCATGCATGATGATGAGAAAAAGGGCAGGACAAACTAGGATGTCGCCCCTGTCAACCCATTGTTGTCTTGGTGTGTGCCATGCAATACAGAGTACCCTTTGTACATGATCATGTGCACCTTGATTATTCACCCCTACACGGTGCACCATTTCTGCATCTCTGGTCTGCAATGGGTCTACATCTGGCATGCCAGAGTTTGCCAACAGTGTTGTTGATGCTGCATCAATGTCCACTGCTGGTGCACACAGGCCTGTGGAAGACGCAGGCCTAGCCGTCAAAGACATTTTGCATAAACATTGCTGTACCTGTGTCTGACAATATGGTTCAAATACAAATAATACAGTGTTGATTCAACACAATGTGGACTGTATGTGTTTACTGGCATTGTATGTCATGCTGTTGTGAGTAGTGCACTATGTAAAGTGCTGCTTTGTTGTGGCCAGCCAACAATGTCCTGTCCACCTTGGACTCTGGCTCTACAACATGATACCAGATGGCTTCGTGTGCTTTGTTGACCTCTACATAATTTTAGGCCTGGGTGGTGAACGCTGCCTCGCGTAGCGGAGTTTTTTTCCTCGCTCGCGTTCGTCAACGTCAAGTTGGCGAGCGCAAGCGAGGAAAATCCACCTCCTGCGAGATTTTTCCTCATTTGCGATCGTCAACATCAAGTTGCCGAGCGTGGAAAATAAACCTCCCTGCGAGATTTCTCAACGCGGGGGGTCAGGTTTCTCATAGCGAGTGGTCGCGTATGCTCGCGACCGCTCACGTTGAGAAACTGCCCGTTTGCGCTGAGAAAGCTGCCGCTCGAGTAAAAATATACTCGAGCGGCAGAAAGGAAAGCAGCGCCCGCTTGCGCTGTGCATGGTGCCGTTCGCGATGATTGCACAGTGCGGACAAGCATCCGGCACTGAAAATCACCGCGAACTGCATTTTTCTATTGCACTCCGCCACTTGCGGAGCTCCACGTAGCGCGGCGAAGTTCTTTTTCCACTTCGCGGAGTTTCGCGTAGCGCAACTCCGCGAACTCCGCCCAGGGTTACATAATTTGCAACAGGCTTGACACATTCTGCATTCTGGTGCATAGACTTATGACAACTGCATCAGCGGTGCTACCACTAGCTCATGCCGCCTACAGAGGCTGAATCATGACGTACTGCATACTCACATAAAATGCTTGGTGTGTCACCTGTCCAGCCATCATATTGTCATCCACCTAACTTCAAGCTGTGTATTGCAGTCACACTAGACTGAGGGGAAATTGTGCTGGACACAAACTGTTCAGTGTGACATGTAAGAATGTATTGCACATATGTTGCAGAAATGACAATTCAATTGCCAAATCTACACTTTTTGCCAATATCATCAGATTATGTACATGCACATGACTGACTTTGCAGCTGCGCATATTAATTGTGCACATCTGCAAATCTAGGTTGAAGAATAACCAAGTACAAATCTGTGGTCAAACCTTCACACTCTTTGCAGAATCCAAAATATGTTTTGCAAGTACTTGATGCCTGAAGTTCATTTACATGTGTGTTGCAAGCCTGTCAAACAGTTGCAGCCATCACAGCAATGTGTAATTTGACAGTCACTTATGGTGCCACACATACAAACTATGCCAAACATAATGACTACCACTGATGCTTGCATGTCTTATCACACATGAATCAATGTGGATAGGCTGCAATGTGTGGTCCAAGGGCATGTAGACAGCTATGTATAACTGTAATCTTGACATATCAGAAGGACTGAAGTCACATACACAACATAGATCACATCACATAGACAAATGGTGTCAGCAGTCATGCTTATTCATGAAATATTTTACATCTGATGAACAACGTGCACTTTGCGTCAGAAATGTTGCTTAAACATGAAAGCAATAATTTTTTCAAAACCGCCAGAGAAAAAAAATTGCAATATACATGTTACAACACTAAAACTTACCGCAAAAGCCAATAGCGTGCAAAACATTTTAACAGAGTCAAAAAACGGGCCGCAAACACACAGGAAGTGATGTCAGCATGTATCCTGTGTAATGGAGGAGTACTGAACACTTTCACTATCTCTTTTAAGCACACTGTTAGTGTCTGTGGAGAGTGTTGGAGGTGGTTTGAGTTGTCTGCTAGTTTGTTTGGAGTAGAGAGTGGTGTTGTGTCCTGTGAACTGTCCCTAGTGTCTCTGTGCATTCCTGTGTACTTGTCCTTACATCTATTTTGCGTCTTGTACTAAATCTTGTCGGGTGTCTGTCCAAGGGTACTTAGTTTATATTAACTGTTGCAGGGGGAGTTTTTGGGGCTTTTCTTTTGGGTTAGTGGGTTTAGGGGTGTTTTGGGGTATGTTGGGTGTGGGTAGTGAGGGTAGGATGTCATAGGTGGCATTGTGGGGCTTCCTCTGGCTTGTCAATTTCCACCAGCCATTGATGGTTGAGAGTGGGGGAAGGATCCTGCAGGGATATGTCATACGTGTACGTAAGGTGAGGTGGGAGCATGTCCGCAGTCAAATGTTGAGGGTCTTTGGAGTGGACAGGACTGTACGATAATGGAAGCACCGATGGCAGGATTGCGTGGGCTGTGAGGGTGACATGTTGGACCCCTTGGGAGTCATCGTTGGCCAGCAAGGTGGTAAGTACAACTCCAAAGTTCATCAATTAACTTTTTATTACCAAATTCAAAATTTTTGTCAGGAACACAATGTAAGAAACGCTACAGGAGGATGTCAGTCAGTTATCTTAAGTCAAGCTGACAGCTTCAACACAATCCCACTTGCACCATTGTGCAAGTGAGACAGTGTTTATGATGATGTTTGACTACGTGCAGGAATGTGTACAATCCTGCACACAATAAATGAAGTGCTGTGTCAAGGTTCAATGTGTGCTGCACAGTGCATACTATTAAGATAGTGTATGAAGAGATTTGTGTGTGTGGACCCTTAATGTGACTTAAGTGCCCATGTGAGCTGCCCAATGCAGGATACATGGCAAAAAACACTGCCTGATGTACAAATATGTCTGCCACCACTGTGCAAGGGTCTAATCACATGTTGACACTTCAATATGTTGTGGCTATAAACGTGGCTTTGGGAATGTGTCATGCAAGTAGTGTGTGCAAAATGATCATATTGGCTAGCAAGATTGTTTTGTGTTGCACAATGATGGATTGTTCATGTTTTGTGGTTACGACAGGCAAAGCAGATACAATAATGTATGCAACATGAGCAGAGACAGTACTGTTACAGGGCATAAGTTTGATGTATATGAATCTGATGATGAATAGGACACATGTGAGAATTCACTTCTGACACCAACACATGTTTCTATATGTCTCACAGCTGGAAGACCAGTGATTACTCAGGGTGACATCGGCACCTACATGGACCCACACGCCACTGGTGAGTGCCTTCATGAAATATTTGCATTGTGAGATGTGAAGAATGTTTGTGGTAAATCCTGTATGTAGTTGTCTACAGTCTGGGTGTGTATCACTTGTACCTTGCCTCCAGTGTGATGATGGATCATATAAGTGTGAAGTATGCACAATTTAGGAATTTGAGATTGAGCACAGCATTTGTCTTACTGATGTAACTTTGCACATCCACAGTCAGTGATACCCAGGCCAAAAATACAAAAGGGTTATGTCACTCCAGCCGATCCATGTGCATTACACATCATACGGACAGGAGAGGAGACATTTGATTGATGTTGTTGATGGCTATGAGCAGACATGGAATGCTTCTACAGCCTTGAATGAGATGACTGTCAATGAGGATTAATTCTGTGGTGCACCAGGTGTCAGTTAGAGGTACCAGTACAAAGAGTCAGTCACATACACAATATGAAAGCAGTTGTACATGATGAAATAGTCAGTATTGCAGGATCCAGAGTCACGCCTCCTTTTGATGTGTCGGCATCACTGTGATGGATAGTTATGTCCCAAGCTTGGATTACTAACAATAGTCATTTTCTTTCCCCTGAGGTGTTGTATCTTTGACATGTTGTTGCATATTACAAGGACACCATTTACTCATCAACGTTACATGGTAAAACATTGTGGTAGCAAGAGTGCCTGATCCTAAGTCACGATGCTGTGTTAAGCTGGCTGCCTGAGAATGAAGCCCAATAGTGCTCAATACCACCTTTTCACATCATATCTTGTGTACTAATGATGGGAAATGTATAAATGCACAATGATGTCTGGACCCTATGTCCAAGGCCAGCTTGAATATGTTTGAGTGCGTAATGTGTTCTACCCCGGCCACATTGTATATGAATATGCACTGTGGTGAGATTGGTTTAATTAGTTCCCATCCCTGCTGTTCCAATGTGTGCTCCGTTGTGCGGCACCCAGGGAAACAGCAAGACACCATTGATTGTTCTTGTGCAGGAAGGTGCGCCTTTCATCACATGACCAATCTGTGTTGAAAATGTCATCATGTGTCTGAAATATGTGTGGCATTATGCAGCACACATGGAAGTGACAGGGCAACATTTAAATAATGGTTATGTGCAAGAAGGGGCACCCGCTGGCACATTATCAACTACCACATCAACGCAGAGACACTTGCACCATATTGCAAGTGGGCCTGCGTAGTTGCAAGTAGGCAAAACATTTCCTGCAGTGCGGGGGCAGACACAGGTCTGCACATACTATTGTAGGTATGGTACAAACCTGCGTTCCTGAAGTTGCAGGGCGTAGTGTTAAGCCAAGGAGACCAATGGCACGCTCCACAACCACCTTGCAAATATGGCCCTATGTATTTCTTTGGCATGGCATGGCGTCCCTCTACAATGGTCCCATCAACCTGTCTCCTTGGGCTCATTCCCCTGGTAGACTCAGTCTGAGTATGTGACAGCACCATCATTTGACTCTGACAATCTTAAAATGTTGTGACTCTGCACTTGACATGTCCCATGCCATACATTGTCAGGTCAGTTACACCATCAGATTATAATTGATCCTAAATTCCACATTGCATTGTTCAGTTCACTTTTGAACTTCACAATCTTTGTTTAGAGTGTAGGGACAATGTTTTCATGCCCTTGTGTTTCAAAGTTAAATGGAGAACATTGACATAAATATCATGACTCACATATTGTAATTTGTCTTATTTTTCAGACAACATGTCGCCAGAGGAGGCACACATGTTCCAGATCCGTAAGGAATGCTATCTGCACATACGGCGGGTGGCCAAGGGCTATCGTGCTATGGCAAAGACATACAGAGATGACCGGGCAGCTGGGAGATGGAAGTCTCTCCGTGAATTTGCACAGCTAACAGTGGATATGGACACACAGGCCATACCAGGCCCTTCAAACATCAGGCATGGGTCCGGACATACCCACCGATCTGGCACTCATACTCAGACACAACACAGACAACCTGCTGCAACTGGATCAGGCACACAACCAGGTGCCCCCTCATGACCACGCACACAAGGGACTGCCACACTGCCATCTGCTGCACGGACACATGCTGTAGGTTTCACCAACAGGGACTGCTGGTGCATGATAGACATGAATGTGCGACTGGCACAAGTTGAAAGGGATGTGTCGGACATGAACACCCACCTCCAGGACTTCAAGGGTGCCCTGGGGCTCCCATTTTGAGCAGGCCAGGTTGTGAGCCTTCCCCCTTTTCCACAGTCCCCCGAATGTTTTTATATTAGTGTAAGTTTTTAGTTGGTAATTAGTGTAGTTTTAGAATAGACATAGTGTCGTTTTTAGGTAAGGTTTTAGATTTTTTTATTCTCCTAATGTGTTCTTGGCTAAGTTTCCTTTCCCTTTGGGTGGGGGGTGTTGATGTATTTTTCTTGTATAAAAATAAAAAATAATATATATATATATATATATATATTTGTGTAGGATATATGTATAGTTAGTTCATGTTTAGTTAAGATGTATTTGTCCTGTCTGATGATGTGCTGAGGGGGTTGATGTCTCAGATATGTTGTTACGTGTTTAGTATGAGTTATGTTAGATAGTTTAGAGCAGGGGTCTTCAAACTGTGGGGCGCGACCCCCAGGGGGGGCGTGGAGTGATACAAAGGGGGTCGCGCATTCCCAGTCACACTTCTGCCCAGGTCCATAGGACTACAAGGGCTTCAGCCCCCTCCCTCCCCCGTCGTGTGTCTCAGCCCGGGCTGCTGCAGTGCAGCTCGAGCTGCTGTGGGCTCGGCTGGGCAGTGTCTGGAGTCTTGTCTCCGGCACACCCGAGTTTTTCACAGGTCTTTAAAGACCATTTGCATATTTACATGCCTTTGTAAACTGGTTACTGAGGCTTAGTTTTTTTTCTGGCTCCAGTACCCCCTGGGCCCCCACTCTGCCTATTTCTTACATTTGTATTTTACATTTACTGCTGTAGTGTGAGAATACATTTCATGAAAAGGAATATAAAGTAGGGTTGCCAAAAGAAAAATGCCTGCTGTTTGTTGTTTAAAGAGCCTGCAAAGACCTCCTCTTGACACTAAATAGAGTTATAAATAAAAAAGTATGTATGTATTCGTTATGTGACTTTTCTGACTTTGTTCTCTTTAATTATCAGTCATGGATCATTGAGGCAGCCCTAGAACACAATTAAAAGTGCTTTCTATTTATATTTTCTGTTCTAAGTATGCACAGATAAGTGCTGAAAATACAGCTTTAGGTGACTGCTTATTTTTGTACTGTCTGGGCCATCAAAATAATGAGCTGGCAACCCTAGCCATAGGACTGGAAGTTTGTTGCAGGATCGGCATATTATTTATTTCCTCCACCCTCGATCCCTGATTAATGCCATAATAGCAATAGTTTACCTTATATCTGAAACCCTGCGCCGCCATCAATAACATGCTGAGTTACTTCAAGTGTCTGGGAATGGACCCTGCATTCAGACAACTCACTCCTCATTCTCACCCTTCACTTTCACGCTCACCCTGCACTCACAGCTATCACAATGCACTCACAGTGATCACCATGCACTCACACCATTCACCCGCTCACCTTGCATTCACAGTGATCACTCTGCACTCACAATGCACTTGTGCTGTTCTCCCTGTACCTCACACTGCAGTCACATGAGCACACTACTCACCCTGCACTCATGTGACACTTCACTCACCTGTCCCCCTCACTGCTCAATCTGCAACTCACTCAAACAAGCCAATCACTAACCATGCATTAATTAGTTCCACTCTGCACTTACATCCGCACCCAAAATTCATACGGTCACCTCACTCACCATGCAGTCACTCGTCTTACCCTACTCTCACACTGTTGCATCGCTCACCGTGCACTCACATGGGCACTCTTGTCACCCACACAGTGCAGAGGGTTAATGTGCCTGCTACAAAGAACATGTACCATGCAGATCACAGAACTGAGTGTGAGTAAACTATGAGTAGCGCTATAAAAAAAAGTGAAATGTTTGTCAGAAAGGTGCTATTGAGAGATGAGGTGCATTGTTGGCGAGTGGTAGTGAAGGATTTCATGAAGAAGGAGGAAACGGGGTGTTATGTTTTGTATATAGGCCCTAATGTAGACCCGTTCATATATGCCATAATGTAATAATACTCGTATATGCCCTATTATGGTCATACTCGTATATGCCCTATTATGGTCATACTCGTATATGCCCTGTTATGGTCATACTCGTACATGCCCTATTATAGTCATGGCTCCTAATATAGGCATGATCTTTCACCTACATTAGTTCCCTACAGTACACACTGAGCTCTGAGGGTTGAACGTTATCTAGTCTGTGGTTAGAACACTGCAAGGTCTTTCCAGAACACAGGCCTACAATGTACTCATAAATTATGCATGAGCATTCACCAGCTACATCTCCCGCAAAGACCAATACAAACCATACTGAGGGACGAGACACTTTAGGGTATAAATACACCACATCTTGCCACGGTAAGAGAGAGGGAACCGAGACTTCCATGCTGACACACTGACCAGAGACGCCGAGGCTCCTGCATGCAGTCGCTCCAGCTGACAGCGGTCTAACACAGCCCTTGAGGGGTGTCCAACTCGAGACCAGGACAGGGTCCCACACTATCTCTATTCAGGTATGGGGGTTCGGCTAAATCCTAGAGGGATTCTTGGCTCTTAGGCTTTTAGACCTACACATATGCTAGGTACACTCAGGTACATCTAGTTAGGCATCGTAGGAGTATGCACACTTTCTTAGTGCCTTTTATATTCATGTATGAATTCATGAATATTGCAATATGGTAGAACTGTTCTATCCTTTCACTTTGATCGTACTGCTGATAATATATCTCTGCTATTGTCTGCTGGTTGCTGCAGCACATATATTTTACACTAGAATAACAAACTGTTCAATAAATACTTATTGAAACGCCCAGACTGTTTATTCTGTGTAACTCTCTGAGACAAACCGAATAAGTAAGCACGAGTGACTGAGCGAAAGGTAGTACATTGTTTTCACGATTCTGAGGAATTAGGGTTGTCATGATCTAAGGTTGCCAGAAACTGATCTCTCCCCGATAAGAGGAGATTCTAGTGGCACTGTGAGCTAGCTAATGCAAATCCGGCTAACATATGCGGTGGGGGTGCACAGAATCAGTCTAACACCAAGCCCACGGTTTATGTTATCCAAACGTGCAGGTCCTGCAGGGGTACTAGAGGAACTACACGACATGGCGCCGCCAACGTTGGTTGGGTACTTATTTAACAGTAGAATCTGAGTAGTTCAGTCGTGCTATTCTCAGAGAACCTACTCACAAAACCCCAGAGACGTCTGGAGTGGGTGGGCACAAACTCCGCCACAGCTGAGTAGGCAAGATATCCTATTTATCGGCTGTTGGTTAATCAAGCTTGAAGGACATTTAGTTCCTAAATTGTGCATAGCACCTTATCTTAATTCCCTTGGAACACTTCTTCCTCTAAACATGCCTGATACCGAGGTAAGGGAAGACAGAGTTGAACTGAATTTTTCAGAAGAAGGAGAAGATCCTGTAGATGCAATACAGATTGCACCAAAATTCAGAATGACAGTCACCCTAAGACTATTAGAAAATGGTTTACAAGCTCGGGGTGGAATGGTAGTTTTCGTGATTGAGGCACACAAATCAAACAAAACAGAGGTGTTCTATTCATGGGTTACATTCCCAGCAGCAAATGCCATAACAAAGACATTTCACTACTATATAGCAGGAGATGCACCACCGGAATATGCCCCGTTTGGGGACATAGAGATTCCACTCACTTACCAGGAACATTATTACTGGTTTAATGGCGCCCTACCCCACGTACGAGGAAGAGTAAGATTAGGCCCGCTCGGAGGAGACGGGGCCATATGGCCAATACTAGCGGCTTACACACCGCACCCTGACATTGGAACAATGCCACAGCCAGAATTACTCATATAACACAGAGATTTAATTAAAATCTACAGAAACCTGACACAATTCGTCATGAGGACTTTAACAATCCAACCTGCACCAGGTGCAGCAAATAGTACTCCAGCTCAGGGTACAGGAAATAAAATTACTCCTCAAACATTACACGCGGTAATGGACAAAATGCCCGCAAAACGCGAACAAATCCCATTCTGGATAGCTCAGAAAATAACTCAGCTTGAGGCGGTATTCCCGAATACTACCACCTATGATAAACACAGAATTCTAACAATCTGCTTGCCCATGGGGATCACACCACAAGTAGAGGATTGCACCTCTTGGGGTTCAGTCTTTGCTGCCATATATACCAGAACACATGGTATCCCGTCCTTAGCAGTAGTGCCAGACGTATTGAGACAGATACAAAATGAGTACAGAGCAGAGCCTGCCCTAAACATAGGGATGAAGTTACTAAACAACTTTGATCAGGTATCAGCCATAATACTAGCTAACATTAAGGGGGAAGCAGCTTCAGTGGCGATCCGCCAATGCCTAAGGGAGTTCAGTCCAGTAGATCAACAACACGAACTACCCAAAATAATTGAAACTGCATATGCAGAATTAGGCAAAGACAGTCTAGGTGGGAAGGCATTAAAACCACAACTGGTGGGCAGTCCTGAAAAGGACACTACAAAGCAGACACCTACTTCTTCTAAGAAGAAGTGGGAAAATAAAAAGCAACAAAAGTCTAAAGACAGCAGATCTCAATCCCGAGGCAGGTCTCCTCAACAGGAGCCCTCTGAAAGGAGGTATAACCTCAGGAAGAGGGATAATATTAGGAAGCCTGACAGGTATCAGGATACTGATACACGTTCCTCTCGTTACTTTCAGGGTTCATCAAAAAACTACGAGAGGGAAGGACGGTCAGAACACAGACAAGAGGAGCGTACAAAGTCCAGAGACAACCAACGTGCTGCGGACTACGCACCTAAAAAAGAAGATAAACAAAAACAAAAACCTCAGTTCAAAAAGAAGAAGGTAGCAGGTCTCAAGATCAGACATGCCCAGAATTCTGGGGTCACAGCTTCTGAACGGGGAATGGGCTCTGACGATGCTAGAGAGCGCGGCAGAAGTAACGATAGCTCGCCAGAACCTGAAGGAATTTCTGGTGACAGCGGAGTTGAGTGAGTATAACACGGTGGAAACACCTGATACTCGGGTAAGTGTCCCACATAAGTTACATGAGATAACACTCCGGATGGAGGGGGACAAGCCCAGGAAAGTTAAAGGTCTATTTTGGGAAAATCTGTCATCTGGATATGACATCCTATCAGCAGAGCAAGACTGGCCGCCAGCATTCATCATGGAGTGCCCAAAGGGAGAAAAGGTAATTTTTCCAGCATTTTCCGACCTCGTTCCCATTTTAAACATGCATATGCGCAGGAGTGGGCGGTTGCCCTAGCTCCAGCATTGTACAAAAATCATGCTGGTTGGGATGAGGATTCAACCCACCACGTGATCCCGTTAAAAGTTTCCCCAAATGCTCAAAGGCAATACCCTATAAAGCAGGAAGCTAAAAAACAAGTCAGGGAGATCCTAGATCAACTTGAATACCAGGGGGTGATAGAAAATTGCACCTCACCAATGAACAATCCTTTGTTCCCCGTATCAAAACCTGACAACACATATCGTTTAGTTTTGGATTACAGACATTTAAACACCTGCACAAAGACATTTGCAGTTCAAAATGCACACAGTGCCGCATTAATGAATAACATTGTGCGACAAAAATACAAAACAACACTTGATATCTCAAATGGATTTTTCTGCCAAAAGATAGCGCCTGAAAGCAGGTATCTGACCGCATTTTCAGCGCTAGGGTCACAGCGGCAATTTTGTCGACTCCCCCAAGGGTATAAGAATAGCCCGGGGTTGTTTTCAGCAAGGGTAACAGAGTTACTCCAAAATTTGGATGAAGAAGCATTGTCCTATGTGGATGATATTTATCTGACGGACGATGACTTACCGAGGCACTTGACCAGGGTGAGCACCATTATTATGGGATTCGCCTCTGAGGGCTATAAATTTAATTTCAAAAAATCAAAAATTGCCCATCTCAATGTCCTGTTTTTAGGGTATGAACTGTCAAGTGAAGGAAAAAGCCTAGCAGCTAACTTTTTAGAAAAGTGTGCGTTGCTCCAACCTCCAAAATCATTAAAGAATTTACAATCAATTCTGGGATTCTTAAATTTTGGTCGAACATACATTTTGGATTACGCAGAAAGAGTAAAACCTTTCTACGATTTAATAAAACCTGATTTTTCAGTCAGACAATGGACACAGGAACATACAAATATCCTACGTTCACTACAGGAAGACATGATAGCTTCAAAACATTTACGACACGCGTAAACGTACGCAACTTAGTGATCCGAGTAGTAGCGGGTCAATGCGGTACACTTATTTAACTCCTTAACCGCGGCGCAAATTCCGCCGCGGTGCGGGAGTTCTATTGAGTGGGCGGGGCCGCAGCACTAGCGAGGTAGTGTTCGCGACGGCCGTTGGCCGACACACGCACGGAAGGGGTTAACTTTCAATGAAGGTGAAACGGTACCAATCGCATATAAATCACACCTGTACACAAACGCAGAAATGCGTTTCACTTCAACAGAGAAAATCCTGACAGCAGTGCAGACCGCTGTAGCAAGAGAAAGAGCTCAGGGTAAACGCATAATTGTAAGCTAGCATTCCAAATGCGAAAGCCTTACATCCCAGATGGATACAATGGGCTAATTCTCTTACTGCAACGGATGTTGAATACAGATTTGATCCAAGTTTAAAAACACAAGCATTTCTGCAATACGAACAAGAATATCCTCTACCAAATGAGATTTTGCCTCTAGATCAGTATGAATACATTATTTACACTGACGGATCTGCTCAACCAGCCATAGGGAGTAAGCAAGCTTACAGCGCGGCGTGTGCAATCGTTAAAGGTCGCATGCGCGATGGAAAGTTCCATCCCAGTAGCACTAAAACGCAATCTCTAGGAGACTGCACGGCTCAGTTGGCAGAATTAAAAGCACTGATACTGGCACTTGTAAATACGTAACACGAATTCCCCACACTAATTGTGTGTGATTCCTTTTACTGTGTACAGTCGTACAATGAATATTTACATCATTGGGAACAAAACGGGTTCAAAGACACAAAAGGTGGCACAATTAAGCATAAAATGCTATGGGAACAGGTAGTGGAGTTGAGAAAAGAACTACCAAGGGCTCAAGTGATACATACACTGAGTCATCAGCGTGATGGCGTTCACGTTGAAGGGAATTCATTGGCTGATGAAGCCGCGAAGGGGGCGGTACGCACAGCGTCCGTAGCTGCAATCACTCGTTCAAAAACGAGAATAGACGGCGAGATTATGGTGGCTGTCATTGCTTCACGCAAAGGCAGCACAGCAGTACCTAAAAGATTTCCACTCAAGTACTCCTACAAGTTAGATGCACAAAACATTCCATATGCTCAGATTCCTGGAGTGGGGGATAGAGTAATACCAAATATGGATCGTAGGCAAGGCTTAATTCTGGCAGCACACGAAGGGAAAAGTTCTGTACATAAGGGACTTAGGGAGACTGTTTCTTTGTTGAATCAACGCTACTGGTGGCCCGTGATGAGAAGGCAGATTAGAGACTATGTCTGGAACTGCGACATCTGCAAGCAGATGGAAGGGTCCACCGCAACACGTCCAGTACAGATGCCATTATTAGACAGCATTAGGTTGTCCATTCGTGTAAGTCCAGCTCAAGTTTCCTCAAGGTCTGGCCTCAGCGCTCGGCTGATGCTCGAACTGCTATAAAAGATTTGCGAGTCTTTATCGGCACATACGCAGTTGGCACGTTACATTCTGACCGTGGTCCAGCATTTAGCTCTCGGGCTTACAAAGAGGCCATGGAAGGAATGGGCGTAACATTGTGGTACTCCTCTCCGTACCATCCTGAGGGAAATTCTGTTGTGGAGAGGAAAAGCCAGTGACTTAAAGCAATCTTTAACAGCTAGGGTATTAGGCAAAGGCGGTAGATGGGTCGATCACCTATTATGGGGTACAACGAGCCATTAACAATCAGCCAAGAAGCTCTCTAGGGGGTGTCACTCCTTACGAGGTCCTATTTGGGACAAGAATGTGGGTACCTGATCTTGATTGTGAAGGCGCAGTAGCGGATGAAAAACCATTTGATATCCATGATCGTTTGGCTGTTTTACAGGATCTAAATGAATCCAGGACACAACAAAGCAACGTCCACTTAGAAACAGACCGCCACTGAGGAAGTCAAGGCAGTAACGGCAAGACCTGTCTGGATCCCAAAAGTCGGGGATCTGGTCAGAGAGAAGATTGCAGACAAGAAAGAATTTGGGCCATCCTACAGAAAGCCTGTACCGGTCCTAGCAATCCAAGGCACAAGAACTGTACTTCTGCCGCCTCTTGCCGGGAAAAAGGAGAAAAGATTTGTCTCAATCGACTTAATCAAACCACACTATGTGGCCGATACTAAACAGTAGGCCTCGTGGACTCCACAGTAGCAGACGCCCTCCTCTTGCTACAATCCTAGAAGTCCAAACAGAAAGACTCATCACGTTTGAAGAGCCACCTGTACGGAATGAAGGACTAAGCAACAATGCTATGGAACTCGTTCCACTTCAACAAGAAATTCGATCTTCAAAATGAAAATCAACTTAACACCCAAGTTGCAATCAGACCGACTACAGACATCTACGTCAACATGCCTCGTCAAGAGCAAAATCCGATTTCAACAAATCCCGATGCAATTCCAACAATTGATCGAACTGCTTCTGGCTATTTCATGAACTTTGATACGTTTTCACTGGATCCAAGTGAGCCGGAAACGACGCCAGCCAAAAAATCACACAAACAGAAACTCACTGACTTTTTGAACTTTTTTAGAAAGACTTACCTGGTGTCACCTTGGATTGAACTATGGTATATCACTGGGATTTTATTTTTTCTTTTCTGGCTAGGTTTAATAATAACTTTTAGTATGCTTATTAATGGACGATACCTTCAGCAAAGCTCTACAGCCCAAAGAGTCAATTTGATTTTAAAACCACACCAGTCTTCACATCGTGAACCAAGAGACTTGTCTTCAGTGAACATCACAGCAGTTCCTATACCGGACGGTATAGTATGGGACAAGATTGATTATCGATATATTCGGTCCGACTGAACTTTTAAAGCTTAAACATGTATTTAAAATTTCTTTAAGTGATATCATTACCTCCAGTACATTTTCTGATGATTGGGACACTGAAACTGTAAATAATTTAATGTCTGATTTAGAAAAAACTGCAGCATTTCCGAACAATGAAATGTTAGAAGGTACTTCAGACTATGATACATTGTACTGTTACCAACATTATGGTCATCATTTCTTGCACAAATCTATAACACCTAGAAATGTATTTGAATACCACCAGTGGGAACAATGCCCAACTCCTCCAAAAGGTAGTTCGCAAACCTTTGCACAGAAATTCACATACTTTTCAGGGTTCAACACATCTGACCTGAAGTCATTTTATTACAAAGTGGCAACAACATCAGCACAGAAAATTATGTTGACAAACACCAAACAGATTTACTCTGCTTCCTTCATGGCCCAGTTGTCTACACAGGGTTTCGACCTATGGAAGGACACTATAGATTCAAAATCAATCTGGGGTTCTAGGGACTGGCAAGTCCAGGGAACAGAAGCGCTTTTTAGAGCATGCCTCATTCCACAGCAGATAATATTTCTGAATGAAACTGTGCAACAGACATCCTGTCTTGGACTAGCCAAGAACAAGGAAATGAACACACCTGGGTTTCCAACACCATCACAGATGGGTGGGGGGCAGAATTCAACTACACATGGGGTAAGATTAGATGACATTCTCCAGTACAACAGGTCAGATCCCAATTGGACAGGATGGCTGATTTGGCCCATTGACACGAACACATGTCAACAGAGATTCCTAGGTATACCCGAGGGATTTAGTATCCATAGGCCAGATCCTCGCTATGTACAGAGACAACACCCAGGGGTAGTGACATCCTATCAGTGTTGGGAAGTTGTGCCTTGATTGGCTAGAAACCTCAACACTCACAGAAGTGAAACATCACTTGACCTTACTCACACCTGATGTAGACCTTAGGGATTTTTTACTAGGCCCAAGGAAACCACGTCAGAAACGTTTCATATATGCTGGCCTTTATGCCTATTATAATGAAAACTGGAAAATATCCCAACAGGAGGCCGCAGAAAGAATACGGGAAATAGACCGTATTAACTTAGAGAAGGCATTAGCTGTAGTGGATAATGGGTTAACAACTTTGACCTCCAGGATTTACTCCTTAGGCAACATTGTGTCTTCGGCAATCGACATATTAGAACAAGATCTGGCCTTGTTACAACACGGGCAATCTCAGCTACGTTCTATTATGATGTTAAGCTGGACGCTGCAATCTTTGCGTGCAGGCTATATGCCCTGGCGTTTTATAAACACCACGTCTCTGTTTTCAGAATACAATCTAACCGATAAACAGACAGAAATGGCACAGAGGGGAGCCAAATATACAATGCTGCGTATTGAGAAACTGGAAAGGTTACCATTCACTGTAGCCGAATCACCATCAACAGAATGGCTAATTCATGGCCAAATCACTCTGCCGGTCACTACGTTTCAGTTTCAATATTGCCTTGAGCAAAGGCAGGCAGGCAGATATGAAAAGATGGGTAAGGGATACATCAAGGAAACTTGGGAGTTACCATATAGATATCGATGCCGGAATGGGGATCGAGAAGTGTATCTGAGTGGTACAAACTGCAAGAACGCTTTAAGCGGTTCTCTCATGTGTCAGGATATTTCTCTACATGGAGCATGTAGTGGTTCGGTAGCGAACTTATCTTGTCACATGTCAGGGACCCCAGCGGCCATGATCACGCCGGTTTTCCAGCTGCTCTCGAATGGGAGTTACTTAATGCTAAATGATCAAGGTTGCTGTGGGATGCTTCCGGGCGTCGCCTATCTGGTCACTGTTAACTCCAGGGTTACTTGCTGTATGCAAGTATTGTTTCCACCACTGAACACAGTCAGGGAGGCACCGTTATGGCCTTCGTTGAATGTTTCCTTTATACAATTTGATACTTTGAGCAGACTGAAAGCCATGCTTTTACAGCAACCCGTGCCCTTAACCTCCGCTCGAGAAATCTTTGAACTTCAAGTTGCAAGGACCTCGACTGAGATACAAGCGCTTATACGTACAAACTGCCCCTTTCATTTCGCAGAAATGGTGGGTCGTATCTTTAACATGTCTGATACGAGCGGTATTGTACACCTATTTAAGACCATAGGGTCAGGACTATTAAGCACCTTTCAGACAGTCCTCGGAGTAATCCCAAATTTCATACACTCCGTATTGGGAAGCTTCTTTGGAGGTCTCCCGCTTATCCTGTTCCTAATTGCAGGAGTCCTGATTGTAATATTACTGCTACGCAATGGACGGCCCCATTTCCGAGGAAATGGCGAACACGCTCATGGAACGGAAATATCGTGAACGCATGGTGCAGCTTCTGGGCATACCTTGCCTAAGAGAACTGAACGCCTCTTGGTTTCTATCATTTAGACCAGTCTGGGTGGACTGCATCTTACCTGTTCTTCGATGTCTGTTCTGCGGAAAAGAATGCAAGTTGCATCTCTGTCAGACGTTTCCATCAGATACGCCACTGGACCTAGATGCTATGCTGGACCCCCTAAAGGCCCATGCTCTGCGTTGTCCCCAGCGTCTTCCAATTCTGATGAATGCATTCCTTGAGAATCCACAGGTGCCGTTTGCTCCTGCTGGGTTAGGTGGCTCCTCCACAGGCACCGAGGTAACAACTGCCGCACAAGCTGCCGCAGCAACGCCTGTTGGCAGTGCCGAATTTCATCTATGTGCGATTGATGTTCTCTGTGAAGCGTTGGATTTGTCGTCTGCAGTAGCTAACACCGATAATGCTGTATCTCCCAGCCAGGACACTTAATCTTGAATTGGCTCATCGCGTCCTGGGAAAGAATTCGGCTTCTCCACTTCGTTTCATAAATAAACGAACAAAATTTGGAACATTTCCTAAATTGACACTTTCGCTTGGAAAAGCATGGCCTTCTTCAGCTTATAGTGATGCAACTTTTATAAATGGGACAGAATTGACTTTTTCAAGTGGTAACTAAGAAATAGCTAATTTTTAACATTTTGTAACATTTTTTTAACGTCTTTTGAAAACCTATGTTTTAGCTGTTTTTAAGTGAATATTTTTAAATTGTCCAGATTTTAAGTATGGTCATTGTCATCCAATTTCGAAAGTGGAGTGGGTGTTATGTTTCGTATATAGGCCCTAATGTAGACCCGTTCATATATGCCATAATGTAGAAATACTCGTATATGCCCTATTATGGTCATACTCGTATATGCCCTATTATGGTCATACTCGTATATGTCCTACTATGGTCATACTCGTATATGCCCTATTATGGTCATACTTGTACATGCCCTATTATAGTCATGGCTCCTAATATAGGCATGATCTTTCACCTACATTAGTTCCCTACAGTACACAACGAGCTCTGAGGGTTGAACGTTATCTAGTCTGTGGTTAGAACACTGCAAGGTCTTTCCAGAACACAGGCCTACAATGTACTCATAAGTTATGCATGAGCATTCACCAGCTACATCTCCCGCATAATATGTATGTACAAGGTTCACCCCTGACGTCTTCCTCATGTCTAACAAAGACCAATACAAACCATACTGAGGGACGAGACACTTTAGGGTATAAATACATCACATCTTGCCACGGTAAGAGAGAGGGAACCGAGACTTCCATGCTGACACACTGACCAGAGACGCTGAGGCTCCTGCATGCAGTCGCTCCAGCTGACAGCGGTCTAACACAGCCCTTTCGGGGTGTCCAACTCGAGACCAGGACGGGGTCCCACACTATCTCTATTCAGGTATGGGGGTTCGACTAAATCCTAGAGGGATTCTTGGCTCTTAGGCTTTTAGACCTACACATATGCTAGGTACACTCAGGTACATCTAGTTAGGCATCGTAGGGGTACGCACACTTTCATAGTGCCTTTTATATTCATGTATGTATTCATGATTATTGCAATATGGTAGAACTGTTCTATCCTTTCACTTTGAACGTACTGCTGATAATATATCTCTGCTATTGTCTGCTGGTTGCTGCAGCACATATATTTTACACTAGAATAACAACTGTTCAATAAATACTTATTGAAACGCCCAGACTGTTTATTCTGTGTAACTCTCTGAGACAAACCGAATAAGTAAGCACGAGTGACTGAGTGAAAGGTAGTACATTGTTTCCACGATTCTGAGGAATTAGGGTTGTCATGATCTAAGGTTGCCAGAAACTGATCTCTCCCCGATAAGAGGAGATTCTAGTGGCACTGTGAGCTAGCTAATGCAAATCCGGCTAACATATGCGGTGGGGGTGCACAGAATCAGTCTAACACCAAGCCCACGGTTTATGTTATCCAAATGCGCAGGTCCTGCAGGGGTACTATAGGAACTACACGACAGGAGGGGGCACCAAAAAAGGCTGTTGCACCGTGTGCGACCAGTGCTAGGGCCAGCCCTGGCTGGGAGTGTTACCCCTTCCCGAAGTTCGGGTCTAGTGGCTCCCCTGCTTCTGTCTATTATTATTATTATTTACATTTGTAGTGCGCTACTGTTACCAAAAGGTGTCCTGGGGCTAATAACCATCTGCTGCCTGAAGGCAAATAAGAAACACACAGAAGGGGAAGGAGAACCAGTCAAATGGGGTAACCCACAGAGCATAGAGCCAGGTTTTTATATCTTCTTAAAGGATAATAGATTAGCGAAGCAAAGGAGGGTGCGAGTTCCATAACTGTGCAGCCTGCACCAAAACAGCGAGACAGACAATTCATGCCTTCCTAAATTAGGGAACAATAGGCAGAGTGGCACAGGCTGAGAGGAGCATACGGGTCCGACCCATATGCTTGGTGAGAAGAGATGAGAGGATGAGAGAGGACAGCAAGGGAGTGAGAGAATTTGATTGAAGAGGTCAGGGATGAGGAGAAATGTGAGGTGCCGAAGGGAAGTGTGGACATGCAAGAAGTGAGTGTGAGCGAAAGGTGAGGGGTTCTGTTAAACTGTGAGAGAAGATAGCTGAGAGATGATCTGTGACCTAAAAAGATAATTTGATGCGACATGGGTGAGGGACAGCAGCGATAGGGGAAGAGAGGGAGTACTGGGATGGGTGCTGAGCAGTGATTAATTTGTAATAAAACATGTGCCAGGGCCCTCACCAGTAGGCCACCGCAACTTGAACCACCCATCCATTGCCTTACCTACGCGGCCAATGACAATACCTATGCAACTACCAACCATAACACTTGTACAAGTGTGACTATTCAGACTATTTCAAGCCCCCAAAGCTATAAGAATGGCATGGGTGTCAGGAGTTTATCGTTTTGAATGTATATTGAATAAATAAACAGCTGTTCTGCTCATCTCTAACTTACACAGACAGAGCCACCATGTGGAAGACTGTCATAATGCCAGTGTGCACAATTAGGTGCCAGTGCGGAGCACCGGAAACCACCTGCTCAAATTAGGCACTGGTGCTGAGGTAACAGGGGAGAGGGACGTTGGTTCAAGAAGGTGTGGAAGAACAAAGGGGAGATGTGGAAGATGAATGGGGGGATTGGAGAGGTGTAAGATACAAATAGACAAAAAATGTAATGGAGAGACTTGAGGTGAATGAGAAGTGCTGAGGGGCACGGGAGGTGACGGGGCCAGAGAGGCCATGAGATAAATACAAGAGACTGTTAGAGATGAGGGCAATGAAAAGACAAAATGGCAAGAGGTGATTAAAGGTGAAGTGAGAGGTTGAATGGGGAGAGTTCAGAAGTTGTAAAAAGGGGTGAATGAAAATGGCCTGCAGAGTGAGAGAGGGATCCGGGGTTGGGAGAGGAGAGAGGGATGGAAGGGAGGGGGTGAGAGGAAAACGGCATGGGTAAACTGCTTAACTCTGCACAAGACCTCCAGGGTTTTAAGGGACCCCTGCTGCTCCCGGCCAGGGCCAGGTGAGCTTCTAATGTGGCAGCACGTATTCCTGAGGAGTGGAAGGCCCTTCACAAAGGTTGACTAGACATCTTTCTGATGTTAATTGCTGTATTTTGGTTATAAACTGGTACTGATGGGGTGAAATCTTTCCTCCGTGTTACTGTGTGTAAAAAATTTCAAAATAATGAAGCAATGCTATCCCAAAATACGCCTCATTACATAACATTATTTACATTTTCTTCCCACACAATTTAGTCAAGCCTGTCACGTAAATTTTGTCCTCACCTGCCTCATATTTCCAGTAGCCCTGTCTACAGGTTTAGAAATTTTTGTCAGGAGGGGGTCCTTACGCCTGAAAATGCTGACAGGGGGGTCTCGGCATCCAAAAGTTTGAAGACCTCTGGTTTAGAGTAACATTTAGGTAGTACCAGTTAGTTCAGATTAGGTTAGTTGTAGTGATTAGTGTTAGTTTAGGGTAGGTAATGTTGTAGTATTTTAATAAATGGTTACTGTTTTTAAATTGTGGTTGCACTTATGTCAGAAGTGATTTGATGGAGTGGTGCTTTTGACATCGTATACAACTTATTCAATCACACAACAATCATTAGAATGTTTAAGTGTGGTCATGACATGATATTTTAGTGAACGGATACTGTCAGGATACAGTTGTTTTGTGTTCAGGGAACAGAGCTGCCAAAATAATTCAGAGCATCCATTTCTCCATTCTGGATCTAACGAACCTCCTTCACCTCGCCGAACTCTCCCTCGCTAACCTCAAGCCCCTGCTGAACTCCACCCCCCCTCCTATCACAGAGCTCCCCAAACACCCACTACCTCTATCCTTGAGACACCTTCGCCCTCGCAAGCATCCTTGCTACCTCTCGGAGGAGGAAACCCTAGCTCTCGTCCTCTCCTACAACTCTACCCTCGCCACACCAAGTCCGCTAGACCTCACTGAAAAGGAAATCCTTGCCATCCTCCGGGACTACAACGCAGCCCCAATTACCCCTTGTCTATTACACGTGAGTGCCGAACATCCCATCTGCACGGTCACTATCAACCCCAGCAGATCAGCTACCCTCCGTAACAGAAGTGTGATTAAAAGCAATCTAGCGCCTGTACCCCTGTTCGCCCCGTCTCCCGACACTCCCTCTGACCCCTCTCTGACTGGTCTCTTAATTAACTGCCGATCGGCAGTTAAGCACGCCGCCAATATTGCTGCTCTCATCCTGAACAAAAATTTCGACTTACCAATTCTAACAGAATCTTGGCTCAGCGAATCCTCATCCCCATGCCTGGACCTCTTAGTCCCTCCCAACTATAACATTGCAAGGCTGGACAGGCAACCTTGCAAGAAAGGAGGAGGCATCGCCTGCATCTATCGCTCTAACCTTCTTGTCACGGAACTTCTGGCGGATACCACTGACTCCTGCGAATACCTCGCCCTCTCCATTTGCAGCAACTCCACCCTACTGTGCAACCTGCACATCTTTTACCACCCCCCAGGCATGAATGACTCCTTCACTGACCACCTCATGGAAATTTTCACATCTAAGAGTTCCTCCAACGCTAAAGACATTTTCCTTGGCGATTTCAACCTGCACTGGAACGATCCCAAGGATCCTCATGTCAACGCCATCAAAGACCTCCTGGCTGATCAAGCCCTGACCCAATCTTGCTCACTCCCAACTCACTCGAAAGGGGCCACTCTTGACTGGATCATCTCTAAGGAATCAACAGTCAAGCTTATCTCTATAGACACATGTGACTGGTCCGACCACCACGCCATCACCTTCCTACTACCTGGCACCCACAAGACTAGGGCACCGCAGCCGGTGATTCCTAAACGCTGGGTCAGAGACACCAAGAACCTGGACCACAGAGAACTGGAGGCTCGGTGCAAATCTGACCTCCCCCCCCCCCTTGCATATCACAACGGTCAATGACCTCAACGATCACTACACTGCGACTATATCGAACATTCTGGATGACCTAGCCCCACTAAAACTAAAAAGAACCCAAATCAAAGATAGAAACCCCTGGTTCACTGGATCCCTCAACAACGAGAGGAGATCCCTCCGGCAAGCCGAAAGAATCTGGAGACAGCACCCTCTGCCGCACATCTAAAACTTCTCCGCCAGGCCAGAAATACCTACAACAGGAACATCCTCAACTCAAAAAAAGAATTCTTCAGATCGGAACTGGGGAACACCAAGAACAGACCCCGTAAACTCTTCGAACTGGTCAAACACCAATCCAACAAACTGGCCAAAACATCGAAAGAAAACCCCAAGTCTCTAATATCATCCGAGGAATTCTCCTCTTTTTTTGCGGACAAAATCAAAACCTTAGGTAACGAACTAAGCTCCGCCTCATACTCTCTACCCCCTACTGACCTGCCTCCTCCTTCCACGCCACCCCGACAGGCTTCACCTAAGAATCAAGCACACTGGACCGACTTCACACTCTACGATGAAGACTCCGTCTCTAAAATCCTATCTACCTTAAACCCGAATAACATTTTAACAACCCGCTCCCCTCCAACTGCCTAGCTGCCGCCGCCCAATCCATTATTCCTAGCTGGATTGCAATAATTAACGCCTCTCTCTGGCAGGGATCGATTCCTGACTCTCTGAAAGCCGGCCAAGTCCTCCCCATTTTGAAAAAACCGTCGCTGGATCCAGCCTCCCCTGACAACTTCAGACCTATTTCCAACATCCCTCTCTTAGCTAAAGTGTTGGAGAAGTGTGTGCAACTGCAGCTAAGTCAACACATCAACAACTTCCACCTACTCGATGACTTCCAATCCGGATTCAGACCTGGACACAGCACTGAAACCACCATGCTCCACATCGTTGACGATGCCCTCAAAGCCCTTAACCAAGGCTAAACATGTCTCCTAATCCTCCTAGATCTATCCTCGGCCTTCGACATGGTCAACCATGGAAAGCTACTCGAACGCCTCAAACTCAGGATGGGATTGGATGGCTCTGTCCTAGAATGGTTTAGATCCTTCCTCCAAAACCGATCACAGAGATTCCTAATTAACGGCAACCTGTCTGCTCCCTCTCCGGTCACGATTGGAGTCCCTCAAGGATCAACGCTGTCCCCCACCCTCTTCAACCTTTACCTAGAACCGCTTGCCGAAGTCCTACGCACTGCAAATATCTCCTACCATATGTACGCTGACGACACTCAGATCTACATCAAAATCTCATCCCTCGAGGAGATTCTCTCCCTGAATGAGGCCCTGAAGCTGACCGTCCAATGGCTCGCCTCCAATCAACTCAAACTCAACGCAAAGAAAACAGAATTTCTCCTAATTTTCCCTCCTAAAACCAACCCTGAGATTCAGATATGGATTAAGGCCATCACAGCCTTAAATTGCCCACCGACCATTGTGAACTCGGCCAAATCACTGGGAATAACCCTTGACTGCAACTTGAACATGCGGGACCACATCAACTCGATGGCCAAATCAGCCAGAACCCACCTGAGCTACCTTTGGAAACTGAAACCCTTCCTTGACGCTACCAACCTAAAAATGGCAGTCCAAGCACTAGTCATCTCTAGACTGGAATATGGCTGTTCTACCCTCTCGGGTCTACCCAAGATCTCCCTGGCACCTTTAAAAGCCTGCCTCAACGCGGCCGCCAGACTACTTACCGGCACAAGGAAATTCGATCACATTTCTCCACACCTGAAAGCGCTGAACTGGCTTCCTCTCGAGGCCAGGATACAGCTTAAGCTGGCATGCATCACACACAAGGCTTTATACTCAAACTCCCCTGCATATCTTGCACAGAAACTTGTGGTATCCGGAGGAATCAGAAACTCCCGGTCTACCAGAGACCTCTTGCTCCAGCCTGCACGTTTTCGGGGAAATAAAACGTACAATAGGGCTTTCGCTGGGGCCGCGCCAAGAATATGGAACTCTCTCCCTCCCGCCATAAGAAGAATCCCCTCTCTGGCACGCTTCAAAAAGGAGGCCAAAACCTTCCTTATGGGTAAATTCCTTGTTTAAACTTTTACCTTCAACCACCTCAGAGACCCTGATCAACTTCCGGCTATTGCCTCCCTCGGATGACCTAGTCACCCCACCAAGAAACTTAGGGCCTTGTCTTGAGTAACTGTAATGTAAACTGTACTTATGTATCCTTCTATCCCTTATGTATCCAGCACCCCGCCCCCTCCCAATCGATTGTATACTCTTATGATTCCATGCCTTTTGTACAACCCTAAGATTCTGTAAAGCGCTCTGATACCCTAACGGGTCAAGTTCGCGCTATATAAAACATAAAATAAAATAAAATAAAATAAACAAGCATGAATTTCAGGATGGCAATTATGAGTTATGCCCTTGGATAGGGATACTCTGTTGAAAATTTTTTCATCTAATGAGTAACTCACAGAGTTGTACACCACATTGTTGCACATTTACAACACAATAGAGAAACATGGGCTTAAGCAAACATTGAAATTGCAATGCTTATCCATCGTGAAAATGCAGGTATGCGCCGTGTTCCCAAGAATTCTGCACTTCCCTGCATTTCACATGAGACTGGCGCAGAGTCCAGCTGCCAAGCACAAACGCAGGCACCCTTGCTGCATAGTGCAAGTGTGTCAGCATTTGTGAAACTGGATGTTGATGTGCAGGAAGGCTCACCTTCCTGCACATACACAATGTTGTCAGTTTGCTGCTCCAATGTGTGCTGCACGAGGCAGAACACAATGAAACATCAAATACGAGGGGAAATGATGCAATTCTCCCTGCAGTGCCAGTGCTATACCTGCTTTTCCCAGGTGTTACTTTTGGCACTGCCTTCTATTAATGCCACCCTTGAAACTGTGGGACAGCATCTGAATTTAGGCTAATTGCAGTGCACTACACACCGCAAGACACATTGCCCTCACTTTTCATGGTGAGCACAGCATGGAAGGGTGGCTAATTTACACCGCATTGTTAAGCCACGTTAAGTGGCTGAATGATGCCTTGTACTTTAGGAGAAGGCCCTATTGCCAACACAATGTCACTGAAAGTGACATTGTGGTTCCAATAGAGGCTTGTAAATATGCGTCATTACGCTTCCTCATCTTTGTCAATATGGTGTGGGCTCTGTCTTGAGATGTGACATGCCATGATACCCATCACAACAAGCTTTGTCCACACCGTTGAGTATGAGTAGATCTGCTAAGTAAGACTTGTTAGGACTGCTAGGGGAAGACACTACTTGTGGCATGACACTGACTTGAACAAATTGCAGCAAGTGCCTATACCCATCATGTACATAGGGAAATGTTGACTTATTGCAAGAATGTAGTATTTTAGCTATGAGGGCATGGCTAGTTCACACATACACGGCCATCTCTCTGCCTATCTGGGACACAGACTCAACATGACCATTTATCAAATGTCCCTCTGATACACTGATCATACATTTTTTAACACGTCTATACTTGAATGGTCATTGGCAACACAAATCTGTGTTACTTTAGTTGTTTTATTTACCTGTGCATTCACATTGGTAGAAGACTGGCCCAGTTCTTGGACAAACAACCCCCACATTGTGTAAATGCCCAGTGGAGGGCCAGACAGAGTCCTTTGGGTTAACGTGTCCAGAGACATGTTGAGGAAAAGGCAGAGTTCAGTCAGCAGGCTGATTGCAGTGTCATTGGGTACAATGCCAAAATTGGCAGTCCGTATTAAAGTCCAAGGTGAGTGTAGCAGAGTCATTCATAGGACAGTGGAAGCGGATGTTCCGAGGCATGATGGTAAGCACAGGTCCAAGCAGAAACTGTCCATTTGGCACAGATGAATGCTACTGCTGACGTTTTTGCAAGAATGTGGATTCATCCACATCTTCCTCCTCTGATGTGTCAGGTGCCTCCTGTGTGCCAGATGGTGTATTGGCTGGAGCACTGTGAGGCTTTGACACATCAAGGGGGTAAGAGGTGGATGTGGAAGGTTCAGCAGCATTCATCTGTGCCAAATGATGAGGTATCACTGCAGTGATGATCAGCTGCAGGGCTTGCAAGACTCCAGCAATGTCTCTGTGATATGCAGCCATGGCTGCCAAGTGTGAAGCCTGCATCTGCTCCATGTTCTCCATGATCTTTCTCATTTCCCGCAACTCCTTGGTGACATCGCTGGAGCCACTTTGACTGGACAGTTGTTCTTGTCTCTGAGTAGGTACTCCAGCAATGTCAGCCATGGAATGCTGGAGAGCATGGAGCGGACTGTGGGTGTTTCTGATGGACTCTATGTGGTCCCTAATGGGACTGAGACACCCACGGACCCATCTAGTTTGGCCATCAGGCTATCAAACCCCACCCACACCTGACCAGCCATATCCTGCTGGACCTCTACCGCACGGCGTTGAAATGGGTCCTCAAGGTCCTGGGAGACAACTGTGGTGGTAGGTGCTTGCTGCTGGGTATTTTGTGCAGGGGGTGGAGCTGCCACAACGCTGCTGGATGTCCCTGCTTCCGGAGATGAACTGCCAATGGAATTGAGCAGCTCTTGGAGGGTGTCCTGGTCGATGGTTGAGATGTCTTCATCTTCATCATTGAAGAGTGGGACAGGCTGCAGGACAGGAGGTGATGTTTCTCCCTCTGCAATGTAAAGGGGAGATGCTGTTGTATGTGTGTCTCAAGTATGGTAATGCACAATGCAGTGCACATGAAAACATCAAAAGCGTTGGCAAATGAAGATTTTCTATATATTTGCATGTTAGAGATTATGTTTTTCCTTGCATACATTTCTTACTAGCCTCCAATTGGCTTCACCCTTGTGAGTATAGGGCAGCATGTCTTTCTATGGGTGTTTGCGGAGGGACACCCAGCACAAAACCCATTACCCTCACCTTTCACACCACGTGAAGTGTGTATGTGGGCCTTAGTTACATGGCAGCGGTTTACAGTGGCTTGAAGGTGGTGGTAAGCCACTATCACCACACCAACGTCACAGCAAGTGATATTGGCATGGTGATGGGCGCTTGTAAATATGCCCCTCAGATGAACACATGGATGATACATGCTGTCCTGCTCAGGCTGATTGGATACCTTTATTTGTGTAAGGATGTTTACAGACATGACTGCCTATGCATTTGTTCACTGCTACTGTTGACTTTTCCCAAGGACTGGTTTCCATGCATGTCAATGTGTAATGGCCATCTCACACCAGGACTGTGATTTGTGTACAATACTGTTAAGTATATGACACATGTAGATACTTTGATATGGATGAGTGTATTTTGACGTTTCAGGTGAAGGTGACATGTAGCAAGTTGACATGCATTTGTGCAACACTGTAATTCTTGCTCAGTGTCACAAATTCACTTGACATGCACCTTGACAGGGACTGTATGGTTCTGTGAGCATGGCACACAGACAAAACATGTTTTGTTTTTAATGGGACACATTCCTGATAAGCAGAGTCCTTAGACTGTACTTTTGGATGCAGTTCCCTTCTGCTCATAGTTGTACATCACATTAGCCCTCCAGTATACTGAATTTGGACAATATGGAATATGCGCCTTTAAGGCACAAAGGTGCATATTTACAATGCAGTGGCGAAGCATGTGTTTATGCTACAAAGACTCACAACATGCTTTGTCACTTTGGGAACACAGGTCTGCATCTCATGAATAAGCAAAGGAAAGGGGCATATTGACTGGAGAGGTGGCAGTGTCGCATTGGCCTCCTAGGCTCAACATCACACTCAGCCAATTTGGCAACACAGGGCTGCATCTCATTGACAACAATATGATGCAGCCCCGTGAACCTCCCAGCTCTGGGGCAAAAGTTAGCAAGCCACCACTGATGCTGGCACACATGCACCATTGTGCAAGGGTGTCTGAGTTGAGTTGAAGATTGTACATGTGCATGAAGGGGGACCTCACTGCATATACACATTTTTCCACACAACACAGGCACCCTTGCACAATGGTGCATGTGTGCCGGCATCAGTGGTGGCCTGCTAACTTTTGCCCCAGAGCTGGGAGGTTCACGGGGCTGCATCATATTGTTGTCAATGAGATGCAACCCTGTGTTGCCAATTTGGCTGAGCGTGCTGTTGAGCCTAGGAGGCCAATGCGACACTCTGCTACCTCTCCAGTCAATATGCCCCTTTGCTTGTTCATGATGCCCTTAGTTTGTAGACTAAAGTATATAATTTTTGCTCTGTATTAGGATTTTTTTATGTGCAGATTTACAGGTCAGTGACACCACCTTTATGTGTCTTTATATGTATTCAACAACTGAGGTGACATGTGTCTATACCCCCAGGTTCCGATATGTCTGGAAATAGATCTGCAGACAGTGTTGGTGTGCACTGAGGGATATTTATTTGGATATGAGTAACATTAGTGCCCACCCCCCACTCCCCCAGTCCCTGGTTGTTACTTACCCAGTTGCTGAAGTAGCTGGTCATGTTCAGCACTATCCTGTCCCTGGACTCCAACCACCGACTCCTCGCAGATGACTGCGGACACCTGTTCCTCCAAGGCATCCAGCTCCTCCTGTGGCGCTGGACTCCCACCTCCGGTCTGCAGTGCTGCCTGGCGATTGTTGGACAGTTTCTGCTTGGTCTTGCGCTTAGCATCATGCCAGTGCTTCTTGCAGTCGATCACTGTTCTCTTGACCTCTGCTACAGCATTCACCTTGTCTACAATTGACTGCCATATTGCATTTTTGGTCCCCAATGACACAGTGGAGCTGACAAAAAGCTGGTGTTGTTTGTCTGCCACCTCCGAAATCAGGATCTCATTTTCCTGCTGGCTGAACCTGGTTTTCCTCTTCCTCTTCCCCTGGGTCTCTAGCTGGTCCTCCTGGCTGTTCAAGGGGTTAGGGGGGTTGTTCTCTCCTGCATTACTGGGTCCAGCTTCCTCCATGTTTCTTCAGGGTTTTTTAAAAACAAAAGAATTTGTGTTTTGGGTAATTCGCGGGCTTTTTGTAGTTATTTTTCCCTCGAAACGTGAAAAAGTGGCATCATGCTGATTAGCGTGCGTTTTTTTACCGCTTACTGGCCGTCACTTTTTTCACGTTAGCAGCAAGATTTTTACAGCCGTATAGCAGATCTTAACGTCGACAATTCCCGCCACGATGAGAAACTATCGCCATATAGCGACGTATTGTAAATACGTCGGTACCATGGCGATAGTTTTTAGCGGTACGCGGTGGAAAGAAAATTGCTGCTAACTAACTTTAGCGTTAGTTAGCGGCAATTCTTGTACATATACCCCTCAGTTCCCCTAGCGTGGCCAAATTATATTATCTTATTGTGTCAACAGGAGGTAGACCATTAAAGAGAGAGTGGAGAAGCAGGCTACCTGGTTCTAATCATGTTCTTGTTAGCACCGTTTCGGTTATCATACGCGTAATGAGTCTGTGATAGGAAGATAATGTGGCAGTATGTGAATGAAATTGAATTGTAAAAATACGTGATGATAGAAAAGATTTATGTTGGGAGGAAAAACAATACATTAGATATTATATAAGTAGAGAAGTGGGGGATGTACCAGATTGTTTTCTGTTTATGGGCATAATTGAATGCATAAGAAAATCATTAAGGGTTCTAATTTATCGATTGCCTCCTGATTACTAACGTTAAAATATTCTGATATGCAGAATATATTAATAAAGTTTAGACTGTCATTATGTGTTCAGTTGACATACAGAATGGTTTGTAATATATCCTACTTATTCAATATGAGGATTATAAAGTATTACACATCATTCAGACTTAGTAATGGGACTTTACATATAAAATCAGATATATTGATTTCATTCTATAGCAACTTACATTTAATAAACAGTATTAGAAGAGAGATGCCATAGACTAATCCTCTGTTGGAAAAGAGAATTATGGGATATATGCAGTAGTAATAAAACGCATACTTTAGCCATTTGATAATAAATGTTGTGTTCTTAACAGAAAAGGAAATTCACAATTTCGATCTTTCGTTTATACCATGTGTTTCAAAAATACACTATATTAGTACTATATTAGTTGTAGACACTATTTGTATGCCACGTGTTTCAATAATACACTATATTAGAATGATACTAGTTGAAGACACTAGTTGTATACTATGTGTTTCAATAATACACTATGTTAATACTATATTAGTTGTAGACATACACTGGCTTAAGGAAGGGTGAACGATAATTGCTTCATAATTAATGGGAAGTAAGTAATCCCAGTATTGACACTTAAATATACAAATTAAGGTGGATCCTACATGTTACCACAATCTGTGTCATAATAGCAATTCGTACATTGACATGTCTGCAGTTTAGATACAGTTAATAAATAATAGCAGTTTCACACATTTGTTAAAGGTGAAATGACCTCAAGAAATAAGCCCTTCTTCTTAAGTTTCTTCTTAAGTTTTCTTTTGGAGCAGTGTGGAATAGTTTGTCTAATACAGCCAAAAGTGCATTTCTGCCTCCTTGTTAAACCCAATTCATCCTCTATCTAAATGTAAAATCAACCCATTTTGTTTGCATCTTAGTTGTATTTCCCTGCCCCTACCCCTGGAATGTTTTAGTATGATGTCAATGCCACAGATTGAAAGTCTTTTGATGTTAATGTCAAGATTTGGTAGCTGTCTATGGCTCTAGTGCATGTGCATGAACTGTGATGGGCCTCATTTATGAAAAGTGTTGCATCGCTGCGTGAAAATAGCGATGCAACACTTTTCAGTGCGCCCTCCTTGCGACACCATCGATGCGCCATATTTACTGTATAGCGCTCCATGTCGCAAAGATTTACAGCTACGTCAGTATTTCTGACGTATCTGTAGGCGCAGTAATGACGCATTGCTGGAGTGTGTCGCAAAAGTGACGCTACTCCAGCAATGGGTCATTACACATGGGCAAGTCCCATGTTAAAGGCGCCTGCGTCAGTCTTACGCCTGCTGTGAGGCAGGAGTAAGATTTTGATGCAGTGGCGTTCTAGAATTGGCATAGTGAAATCATAGATTTCACTGCTTCACTTCTACGACCCTTTCTTACGGGGGAACACCCACCCTGCATACACTATACCTGACGCAGGTATAATGTAGCGCAGGGCTTTACAAAGTGACACATCTGCTTAGATGCGTCACTGTGTAAATATAGTGCAACCTGGCGCATGTTTTACGCTGCCACAGCGTCACAAAAAGTGATGCAGCAGCAGCGCAAAGGGCTCATAAATAAGCCACTGATGGGACTAATTTCAAGGAAATTTCCATAACACATTTAGGGCCCGATTCCGATCTCGTTCGGAAAGCATACCGACCGGTTCTGGAATGCTTTCCGTATGACTCAGATCGGGGAAGTCCGACCGAGCGATTTGGATGCATCCGTATGCATCCGGATAAGATTCGGTCGGACTCCCAGTGACTTCATTGGGAGCCCTTGTTCCGAACGTGAACACAGGCTCCCATTGAAGAAAGGGGTGGCTGGGGAAAATCGTGCACCCTGTGGCTGGCACCCCATGGTGCCTGCCACACTGTACATGGTTGAGAAGAGGGGACCCATGGGTACCCCCATGGGCCCGATTCGGAAACCGAGTCCATAGAGCTGTACGAATCGGCTCCGAAAAGGCTTGTCCTGTCCGAATGCCTTTCGGAACTGATTCGGTCAGCCCTAACAGTTTCCAGGCATCGTACTTGGTCGTTCGGAAGTGTGTCCAAATTGGTCGGAAACAAGGGCTCCTGAATCGGATTCGGGTATGCCGAATCCGTTCCGGAGCCCTTCTGACAGACATCAGAATCAACCCTTAAGTGTATACCTTTCTGCTTCTTACTTCATTACCCTGAATGGAATAAGCAAATGACCAGAGTATGTGGAATGCTGTGATTGTCTGCTGTATGATATTATGACAAGTGCTGCCACTGACTGCCAGCTTTTCACAAGCATGCATAGAATACAGTACTTATGCACTTTTCAAAATCATTAATAAAAATATAAAATCAAAATCAATCAATCAAGGCTATTCCATGATGAGAACCAATGACATTCAATTCTATACATTCATTTCTGTGTCTACAGCACCCGATTTTTTGAAGCCAGCAAAGCAATGTCATTCCAATTCAGACCGCAATGTTATTCCACCCAGCAAAAATGCCATTCCATTCACTTTCAAGTCATTCCATTCAGCACCTCAGCGCTATTCCTAGCAGCACCACTTTGTTATTCCTTTCTGTGCATCCATGTTGTTCCACAAAATACAGCAACGCCGTCTGATTCAGCTCAGCAATGTTATGCCACCCAGCACAGGAAAGCCATTCCTTTCAGTAGAGAATCACACTTCATCAATTACAGAAATCACATTCCAATCAGTGCCTCTGTGTTGGACCTGGCCCTTTTTGCAGGGTTATCCCAAAACTTTTTGCCTTCTTCCTCTTATTTGTACTGACCTGTTTTCATTGGTTTTAGGACTCTGGGCACTTTAGCACTGCTAGCCAGTGCTAAAGGGCATATGCTCTCTGTCTAGATTGTATTGGTGATTGGTTTAACCATGATTGGCATATTTGATTTACTAGTAAAGTGCACCAGGTGTGCCCAGGGCCTGTAAATCAAATGCTACAAATGATCCTGCAGCACTGATTGTGCCACCCACATGAGTAGCCCTGCAAACCTGTCTCATACTTGCCACTGCAGTGTCTGTGTGTGCCGTTTTAAACTGCCATTCAGACCTGGCAAGTGCACCCACTTGCCAGGCCCAAACCTTCCCTTTTAGTACATGTAAGTCACCCCTAATGAAGGGCCCCTCATGGGCAGGGCGCAGTGTATTTAAAAGGTAGGACATGTACTGGTGTGTTTCATGTGTCCTAACAGTAAAATATTGCTAGTTTCGTTTTTCGCTATTCAAGGTCTATCTCTCCCATAGGGTACATTGGGATTGCCTTGAAATATGTTTTAAGTGTAATTTCCCATTGAGAGCTGATAGAGATTTGGAGTATGGGGTCTCTGAACTCAAAATTTAAAAATACATCTTTTGGTGAAGTTGTTTTTCAATTGTGTGTTTGAAAATGCCACTTTTAGAAAGTGGGCATTTTCTTGCTTAACCATTCTGTGCCTCTGCCTGTCTGTAGAATCCATGTCTGAGTTAGGAGGATAGTTGGGATCTTGTGCATACAATATAGACAGTCACACAAAGGGAGCTGAGGTGTGCCCTGCATATCCTGATGGGCCATCACCAGGGTGATGGGTCTTCCTGAGCTAGAGTGGTGGGAGGAGTTGTCACTGACACCTGAATAGGGCTGTGCCTGTCCTCACACAAAGCTGTCTCAATCCCCCTGTAGTGTGTCTGAAGCCAGGTCAGGGAAAGGCAGAGTTTTGTGCACTACAAAGACTTTCCTTTGAAGTTTGTCCACTTCAAAGGCAGAAAGGGGTAGAAGTATTGGACCGCTGACACTCTAAAATCAGAACACTTCTGGACTGAGGACATTCTGCCAGGAAGAAGAGCTGGGTGCTGTAGGTGGGATTGCCTCCTGTTAGGAAGTCTCAGGGCCATCTAAGACTTCACCTACCTGTGCCTGGGCTCTTCTGCTGAGAGTCCTGACTTACCAAGTGGTGTCAAATCAAGTCCCTGGGCACTTGGAAGTGGAATCTGGTGAACTGAAGGAGAAACTCCATGCATCGACTACCAGCATCTGTTTTTATTGCCGCATTGCTACAAACTTGCATCACCGCTGCCAGTACCGGAGCGGGATTCCCGATTGGTGCATCGACCACGGCTTTAATCGCAGGCCCCTGCTTTCCATTGCAGTGCATCGGAAGAACCATTGCAGCATGAGTTTCGAGCACCGCATCACCGAAGTCCGTGATGCACTGCTCCAACTCCGATGCAGCGCCTGCTTCATCACTATGGAATCAATGCACAGCACCTGGATTTTCGATGCATCTTCTCTGTGCGCCGATTTCTTCATTGACATTGCCCAGCAGTAAGGAACCGAGGCCACGTGTCTCGACCGACGCATCACCTACCCTGACAGTAAGGCACCGATGCATCACCTCCCCTGCGCAGCAGTAAGGAACCGATGCATCACCTCCCGTGACAGTCAGGAACTGACGCATCACCTCCCCTGGGAGTAAGGAATCTACGCATCGCTTTGCTTTTCCGGCGCCTCACCTCCCCTGCGCCTGTTTCGTCTTTGAATTTTGATACATCCAAGACACTTTGTGCCAAACGTGATGTATCCATAGATATCTGTGGACTGAACTGATTTGACCTTTAAAAAGTGATATCTTGTGTATGTTGGATGTTTATCATTTTGGTCTTGTTTTATTCAGATAAACATTGGCTGTTTTTCTAAACTGGTGTGGACTCATATTGTGGTGTTTTCCCTGTGTTATTGTGTGTTTATGTACAGATGCTTTACACATTGCCTCTGAGATAAGCCTGACTGCTCATGCCAAGCTACCAATGGGGGTGAGCAGGGGTTATCTTATCTGTGTGACTCGTTTACCCTGACTAGAGTGAGGGTCCCCACTTGGACAGGGTGCAAACCACTGCCAACTAGAGACCCCATTTCTAACACTCGTTATTCCATTCAGCATCCTGTTGTTAGTCAATAATGTTTAACATCAGCCCATTCAAAATCAAAGTGCATTCAATGTAACACCGCCATGACATCTCATTCATCATCATGTTCTGAAAGGGAACCAGTCAAATATGAGACCCCATTGATTATGAGGTAGATCTCCATTCAACAGCACAAGTCTCACTACAAAAGGGATGGTGGGAAAGTAGCGGAAGGCAATTTATATTTAATACCAGCAGTAAAATTAAGTTCATCACAGAAGAGTAAAATACCATTGGGCGGTAAAATCTGCACACCTGGGATGTCATCTGAGGTAAAATCAT
Source organism: Calotriton arnoldi (assembly GCA_963921515.1). Classification (NCBI taxonomy): domain Eukaryota; kingdom Metazoa; phylum Chordata; class Amphibia; order Caudata; family Salamandridae; genus Calotriton; species Calotriton arnoldi. The sequence goes on along the minus strand of CAWUFW010002938.1, from coordinate 1,724,263 downwards.
ATCCGGCAGTAATTGAATTAGCTTTAGCTGTTATTGCTTTACCAATGGTGCTGTCCATTCCTGGTGGATTTACTGGAATACAGTTATCACAACCAATAAAACCTGCTCAGATCTGACGTAATAACCAGAACAAGCTGCCTCTATCAAAAGTGAGAGTTTGGTGTGGTAATCAACCCTTCGGTAAAGAAAGACTGGAATATTCTGCTACAGGATCCTTGTCACTGCCCTTGCAATTCATACACCATTTGTGGCCAGATTTGTTTCTACCTTTTACCACCTGCTGTAATTTTTGCCTCATCTGCATTCTATTAACTAATTGAAATTAGTTTCGTAATCCTATCTAAGCCTCCCCCACCCATCTGAGAAGTATATGGGTGGGCCCACAATACCTGAGGAGATTTTCAGGGTGCAAATTTCAGTGGATTGAGGGGGACCCTTTAGAACCTGGAGCCCACCTACACCTCAGGGAATGCTGGGCGCTATGTTACGCCTCTGATTGAAATGATGGAAGAAGCATGTGATGATATGCTCTCCTAGTGATATTTTTACCACCAGCAACACATAGGGGTCGATTCCGATCTCGCTCGGAAGGCCCTCTGAGAGCCGACCGTAGCGTTACCTTCCGACCGACTCGTTCTGGGAGCCGGTCCATCCAAACGACGAAGTACGATGCGCAAATCTCTCCTATTCCCGAGCGACACGTACGCTCCGATTCCAGCACCATTTTCCGTACGACCCGGCTCCGTAAACGCTGAATGGAGTCGTCCGGAGCCATTTCCGAAGCAGTTTCCAGCCGGCCAAGTACGATGCGTACTTTCTACGCACCGAACAGGTCGCCACCTCCAGCACTTCACAGCATCCGGAAGAGCTGTATTTCAGCTCTGATTCACGCTACAGCACTGCGTACAAGACGAAGCAGCCATGAATCTGATCACGCATGTCATCCCTATACTGTACGCCTATGGTCGAATCAACAACCGTAACCGACGCGTTCGTCACAGACGGTAAGTCAGACACCTACCACACACCAAAACGTCACGATCCCGTGAAAGGCAACACACCCATAGGGGGTGGATGTCCATCACTCCCACCATTGTCCACCCCATAGGGGGTGGATGCCTATCACTACCAGCATTGCCCACCCCATAGGGGGTTGATGTCTATCACTACCAGCATTGTCCACCCCATAGGGGGTGGATACCTATCACTCCCACCATTGTCCAACCCATTGGGGGCGGATGCCTATTACTACCAGCATTGTCCACCCCATAGGGGGTGGATGCCTATCACTACCAGCATTGCCCACCCCATAGGAGGTTGATGTCTATCACTACCAGCATTATCCACCCCATAGGGGGTGGATGCCTAACACTACCAGCATTGTCCGATGCCTATCACTCCCACCATTGTCCACCCCATAGAGGGTTGATGTCTATCACTACCAGCATTGGCCACCCCATAGGGGGTGGATGCCTAACACTCCCCCAGTGCTGTCATGCCAAAATTGGGTTTTGTGTGTGAACTGCCTGCAAAATGGACACATAAAGTGATATGTTGGACAAACCCCACATCTCTGTAGTGACAAAAAGGTGAGTGTGGTGTTCAATGCCCCAGCATTGTCAAGCACATAGGGCTTATGGGGCATAACCCCCCCATCACTGTAGTGACAAAAAGGTGAGTGTGGGGTTCAATCCCTCAGCATTGTCAAGCACATAGGGCTTATGGGGTATAACCCCCCATCACTGTAGTGACAAAAAGGTGAGTGTGGGGTTCTATCCCCCCGCATTGTCAAGCACATAGGGCTCATGGGGTATAATCCCCCCATCACTGTAGTGACTAAAAGGTGAGTGTGGGGTTCAATCCCACAGCATTGTCAAGCACATAGGGCTCATGGGGTATAATCGCCCCATCACTGTAGTGAAAAAAGGTGAATGTAGGTCTCACACCCCCAGCATGTTCAAGCAATTATGTATTTATTGGGCCCAAACCCACATGCAATGTAGTGATAAAGTAGTGGATGTGTGTCAAACAACAACAGAACTGTTGAGGCAAACATTGTTGTGTGTGTTACATACCCTCAGCCATGTGCAACCAATCAATGCTCTTGGGGGCCAACACTGCCAGCAATGTTCAATTGGACAATGTAACATGTGACCACCCAAAATGCATAAACACACATTTTTGTCACAATCAGACACAAATACAAAGGATTCAATCTGAAACAACAGCATTGGTGAGATCCAGTACCACACTGTGGCAGCAAGGTCAAATGCAAAACATAAGGGGTGTGCAGAGTGAAGATGTAGGAGCCCCAGGGCCAGTAGAGAAATAAAGTAAACAAAACATCCACTCAATGCCCTTCAAACACAGTTGAAATACATGGGTGAAGATGCACAAAGACAACCAAACAGCCACACACTGCAGAACAAACACAACATGTGTGTGTGTGTGGAAGTGTTTTGAGGCTGAGCCAACACACACGATGGGGGGCTGAACTCCACTGAGACAAATGCGTGATGAGTACAATCCCGAAGTATTCCATGAATTGGGATAGTGAATGTGGGCAATCAGGCAAATGTGTAAGCTAATCTTCCTGCACTGTTGACAACGCCAGGGGTGGTGGTGGGATCTGTGTTCCACAAACACAATACACATAGCTAGACATAACTCATGGGAAATTTGTACATCCGTTTAGGATGGAGTACATGTGCATAACGTGATATGTATTGGACACATTTGGAACTTTAACACTGTCTCAGAATAATGAAATCACTCAATAAGACCTACAAATAAGACATGTTGCCATCAGGGTACAGGGAAGGGTAGAATCTGTGAGCGGTCATAGACACATACAAGTGTGACTGGGGGAATTGAAAATGTGTCACATGTGAGTTTGCTCACAGTGCAGGCCCTTGTTTCAACCCAACCAGGCATGTCAACATAATGACTCCATTCTACTGGTGCACCCACATCTTGGGCACTCAAAGTCAAATATTCCAAGAAAGCACTGGACTAGTCAGCACACGGAAAGCTTCTCAAACAGAAACATCTGCAGGGACTATAGACTTGGTAGGAAAGGGGGTTTGAAGACAGAGATTCATGCTCACATGACACACACCATGGGCTCAGGATATGTCACAGATTAACACACTAAACAAACACAAGGAGATGATGGACGGAGCGCTGAAACTTTTCAGACACTCACCCCCAGTCACAGATCTGGGTTGAATCCATCATCGTTCTTTAGCTCACTTCGCCACCCCAGTTCAGACACAGCTAAATGAAAATCAGTCTTGACCCTGTGCCTCATGGGAACAGTCCAGCCCGAACTGTCAAGCCATGTCTTCCCTGGACCGGAAACAAGCATCCTGGGACCGGTTTTGGGCTAAAAGCCCTCATCAGCCAGGCTAGCTTGAATCCAGTGGCAAAGTGAGCAAGGGACCTACGTCTGGGCATACTCTGCCAACTTAGGGCGAACAAAACAAACACAAGGAGATGATGGACGGAGCGCTGAAACTTTTCAGACACTCACCCCCAGTCACAGATCTGGGTTGAATCCATCATCGTTCTTTAGCTCACTTCGCCACCCCAGTTCAGACACAGCTATATGCAAATCAGCCTTGACCCTGTGCCTCATGGGAACAGTCCAGCACGAACTTCCAAGCCATGTCTTCCCTGGACCGGAAACAAGCATCCTGGGACCAATTTCGGGCTAACAGCCCTCATTAGCCAGGCTAGCTTGAATCCAGTGGCAAAGTGAGCAAGGGACCCACGTCTGGGCATACCCTGCCAACTTAGGACGAACAAAACAAACACAAGGAGATGATGGATGGAGCGCTGAAACTTTTCAGACACTCACACTCACCCCCAGTCACAGATCTGGATTGTATCCATCATCGATCTTTAGCTCACGTCGCCACCCCAGTTCAGACACAGCTATAAGCAAATCAGTCTTGACCCTGTGCCTCATGGGAACAGTCCAGCCCGAACTGCCAAGCCATGTCTTCCCTGGACCGGAAACAAGCATCCTGGGACCCGTTTCAGGCTAACAACCCTCATCAGCCAGGCTAGCTTGAATCCAGTGGCAAAGTGAGCAAGGGAATGGGCGAACAAAACAAACACAAGGAGATGATGGCCGGAGCACTGAAACTTTTCAGACACTCACCCCCAGTCACAGATCTGGGTTTAATCCATCATCGTTCTTTAGCTCACTTCGCCACCCCAGTTCTTACACAGTTATATGCAAATCAGTCTTGACCCTGTGCCTCATGGGAACAGTCCAGCCCGAACTGCCAAGCCATGTCTCCCCTGGACCGGAAACAAGCATCCTGGGACCGGTTTTGGGCTGACAGCTCTCATCAGCCAGGCTAGCTTGAATCCAGTGGCAAGGTGAGCAAGGGACCCACGTCTGGGCATACCCTGCCAACTTAGGGCGAACAAAACAAACACAAGGAGATGATGGACGGAGCGCTGAAACTTTTCAGACACTCACCCCCAGTCACAGATCTGGGTTGAATCCATCATCGTTCTTTAGCTCACTTCGCCACCCCAGTTCAGACACAGCTATATGCAAATCAGTCTTGACCCTGTGCCTCATGGGAACGGTCCAGCCCGAACTGCCAAGCCATGTCTTCCCTGGACCGGAAACAAGCATCCTGGGACCGGTTTCAGGCTAACAGCCCTCATCAGCCAGGCTTGCTTGAATCCAGTGGCAAAGTGAGCAAGGGATCCACGTCTGGGCATACCCTGCCAACTTAGGGCGAACAAAACAAACACAAGAAGATGATGGACGGAGCGCTGAAACTTTTCAGACACTCACCCCCAGTCACAGATCTGGGTTGAATCCATCATCGTTCTTTAGCTCACTTCGCCACCCCATTTCAGACACAGCTATATGCAAATCAGTCTTGACCCTGTGCCTCATAGGAACAGTCCAGCCCGAACTGCCAAGCCATGTCTTCCCTGGACCGGAAATAAGGATCCTGGGACCGGTTTCGGGCTAACAGCCCTCATCAGCCAGGCTAGCTTGAATCCAGTGGCAAAGTGAGCAAGGGACCCACGTCTGGGCATACCCTGCCAACTTAAGGCGAACAAAACAAACACAAGAAGATGATGGATGGAGCGCTGAAACTTTTCAGACACTCACCCCCAGTCATAGATCTGGGTTGAATCCATCATCGTTCTTTAGCTCACTTTGCCACCCCAGTTCAGACACAGCTATATGCAAATCAGTCTTGACCCTGTGCCTCATGGGAACAGTCCAGCCCGAACTGCCAAGCCATGTCTTCCCTGTACCGGAAACAAGCATCCTGGGACCGGTTTCGGGCTAACAGCCCTCATCAGCCAAGCTAGCTTGCATCCAGTGGCAAAGTGAGCAAGGGACCCACGTCTGGGCATACCCTTCCAACTTAGGGCGAACAAAACAAACACAAGGAGATGATGGATGGAGCGCTGAAGCTTTTCAGACACTCACCCCCAGTCACAGATCTGGGTTGAATCCATCATCGTTCTTTAGCTCACTTCGCCACCCCAGTTCAGACACAGCTATATGCAAATCAGTCTTGACCCTGTGCCTCATAGGAACAGTCCAGCCCGAACTGCCAAGCCATGTCTTCCCTGGACCAGAAACAAGCATCCTGGGACCGGTTTCGGGCTAACAGCACTCATCAGGGAGGACCTGGCTTGGCAGTTCGGGCTGGACTGTTCCCATGAGGCACAGGGTCAAGACGGATTTACATATGGCTGGGTTCAAACTGGAATGGCATGGTGAGCAAAAAAACAATGGATTTAGGCCCAGATCTCTGTACTGGGGTGAATGTATGACATTGTTCTGTATTCTGTCCATCAACTGTTCTTTTTGCACCTGTCACCCCGAGTGGGACGGGTATGCCCAGACGTGGGTCCCGTTCTCTCCATGCCACTGGAGGCAAACTATCCTGGCTGATGAGGGGTGAAACCCTGAAACCGGTCCTAGGATGCTTGTTTCCAGTCCAGGGAGGACCTGGCTTGGCAGTTCGGGCTGGACTGTTCCCATGAGGCACAGGGTCAAGACTGATTTGCATATGGCTGGGTTCAAACTGGAATGGCATGGTGAGCAAACAAACGATGGATTTAGGCCCAGATCTCTGTACTGGGGTACATGTATGACATTGTTTTGCATTCTGTCCATCAACTGTTATTTTTGCATTTGTCACCCCGAGTGGGACGGGTATGCCCAGACATGGGCCCGTGTTCTCCATGCCACTGGAGTCAAGCTATCCTGGCTGATGAGGGGTGAAACCCTGAAACCGGTCCTAGGATGCTTGTTTCCTGTCCAGGGAGGACCTGGCTTGGCAGTTCGGGCTGGACTGTTCCCATGAGGCACAGGGTCAAGACTGATTTGCATATGGCTGGGTTCAAACTGGAATGGCATGGTGAGCAAAAAAACGATGGATTTAGGCCCAGATCTCTGTACTGGGGTGAATGTATGACATTGTTCTGCATTCTGTCCATCAACTGTTCTTTTTGCATTTGTCACCCCGAGTGGAATGGGTATGCCCAGACGTGGGTCCTGTGTTCTCCATGCCACTGGAGTAAAGCTATCCTGGCTGATGAGGGGGTGAAACCCTGAAACCGGTCCTAGGATGCTTGTTTCCAGTCCAGGGAGGACCTGGCTTGGCAGTTCGGGCTGGACTGTTCCCATGAGGCACAGGGTCAAGACTGATTTGCATATGGCTGGGTTCAAACTGGAATGGCATGGTGAGCAAAAAAACTATGGATTTAGGCCCAGATCTCTGTACTGGGGTGAATGTATGACATTGTTCTGCATTCTGTCCATCAACTATTCTTTTTACAGATTAACACACTGCCATGAGGTGATTTCACTACTGTGGAAGGTCAGCTGTGTCAAGCTTGGTCTTGGCAGGGGTCTACCATGTCCGAATGAGACTCGGACATGGATCCAACAATTACAACACACAGAATACTTTCTTTTCAGCAGCCTGTGTTAATGTGTGTGTCCAAAGTCATCTGCACGTAGTCAAACTTCAGGTTTACCAAGTTGTACTGATGAGACAGATGACTTATTCATCATCAATGCGCTATTCTTCATGTCCATCGTAGACGGTTAAACCTTGAAAAACTTGTACAATGTGTACAAATGTCAGCCCGACCTATGTGCAAAAGTGGAAGTCAAAGATGGGAGGTTGTTAAAAGCATGTCACACTCATTGTCCCAAATGTTGTGGGTCATGGCAACCTGCAATTGCAGACAATGATGACTCTGATACATACTGTAATAGTACACATATACCATGGACCACATGCAGTCCATCACATCACTATATAATTATTTTCACACAACAAGATTTCAACAGCAATTTCATTAGACATATTAACAAAATTTGGTACACAAAAAGCAAATATCCAAAAGAAAAAAAAAGCTTTATTCAGCATCTGTATCACAAATTCTAAAACATGAAAAACAATAAGGCCAATGGCCAGTCCACATTATATAGTCCTTTAGGGGGTAATGCATATGAATATTCCTCCCTCGCTTGCCTGCACTGCTACAACTAGGCATCTTTAGGGGCATGCCAGGCACCGCAGGGACAAGACTAGGGTGTACCAGTTTGGGTTGTGGGAGGGATGGGGGCTACTGGAGTGTTGGGATCCACTGCAGTGGACAGGTCTGATTGAGGAGGTGGGGGCTCCACTACAGTGGACAGGTCTGATTGAGGGGGTGGGGGCTCCACTGCAGTGGACAGGTCTGATTGAGGGGGTGGGGGCTCCACTGCAGTGGAGAGGTCTGATTGAGGGGGTGGGGGCTCTACTGCAGTGTCCGGAGCAGACAGAAGGTGTGGCATTGTGGGAGGGGAAGTGCTTGTGGTTTGGGGGGAGGGCCTTATCATCTTGGGGATGGTGTAATGGTGTGTGGATGAAACTGGGATGGAGTGTGATGTGTGAACTTTGGGAGGGGTGGCATGGGCTTGTGAGGAAGTCGATTTTGTGGTGGAAGTGTGGGATGGTGGTGGGTTTTTGATTTCTTCGTTCTGGGGGATGTACGGGTGGGGGGCTCAGTGTTCCTACTCTTAGGGGAGGGTGTGCGTGCAGGGGTGGATCTCCTCTCTGTCCCGGGGGATTTCCTCTTCCCCTTGCGAGTCTGATCTGATGTATCAGTGGGGAAGAGGCCAAGGTCACATAGGAAGACCCTCTGGGAAGGGGGGGTTGCACGAGAGTCAAGGGTAGGGGTTTTGGAGGGAGAGGTAGCTGAGGAATGCGTAGTTGTTGTGGATGGGTGTGTGTGTTTTTTGGCCCTCTCCCCTGTGTGTGTGATGTCAGTCCCCTGAGTGTGTGTGTGTGTTTTCTTGGACTTTGTTTTGGTTGGCTGTGTGCTGCTTGCGTCTTTTGGTGTGTGCTCATGTGCCTGTGTGAGTGTGCTTGGGTCAGGTAGGGTAGTGGGGACTGTGGATGGGGCAGAGGAAGGAGGGGTGAGGGACTGCGGCAGGAGGGACACTGCACTCCGTCAGTGAGGAGGCCATGGCCTGATTTGATCACTGTAGGGCAGACATGTCTGATGGGATGCCCTCCATGTATGACACCAAAAGACTGGTATGTGCATGGAGGACACTCAGCATGGATGTCTGCCCCACATGGATCTGTTTCAGCAAATCCACGGCCTCCACACTCAGGGCAGCAGGGGTGACAGATGCAGGGGGTGCGGTGCCTGGCCCAAAGGAGACATGCTCCCTAACATGGGAGGGTCCATGGACACTTGGAATGGGAGCAGCTGTGGGGGTGGAGATGGTGGTGGTGGTGGGGGCAGACTCTGATGTTGTGTCCTCTGAAATGGGAACACCCACCACCACAAGGGAGTCATCACTGGAGCTTGTTAAGTCCTCGGCAGATGTAGATGTTTCCGACCTGCCCTCACTGTGGCTCCCCTCACCCTCAGTGCCACTGGGTCCCTCCTCCTCCTCCACACTGGACCCAGTCTGGTTAGCCGCTTCCCCTTGGTCCATGGAACTGTCTCCTCCAGTAGCCGTTGATGATGCTGTGAATAAGGATGAGAAAGAGATTCACATCAGTCATCTGCACAGTCTTGACACATGTGTATCATCACAACACATCACAGAGCAAGCCTATGCATCATTTGCACTGCAGGTTTTAAATCATTACACATATGTGAAAATGGCACTTGTCAGTCTGCCAGTAAACCATGGTTCCCAAACACATGAAGGCAATGGAACCATCTGTTAGATGTATTTCACAGACCACTAAATACATGTCCACTAACGCACTATTTTGGCTGTTGTCTGATCTGTAATGCTCCTGAGGGTCATGTGTCATTACAAACATGTCTCATCTCATGCAAGGGAGTCTGGAAGTGACACAGCAAATGGGATGGACACATTTATAAGTTGACATGCAGAACATACTTCCATCCCCAGTCATCATGATGGGCACCTATGTCTTGAACGTCAATGCTATAATGGTCTGCATGCAGGACAACAGACAAGTACAAATACTGCATCCTCACAAATTTTCATGTGGCATACTATGCCCCGGGCCTGTCTGGCTAAACAGTCTGTACTGACTCTTGTTACAGGGCCAGTGAATCACAACTTTAAAGTCAGCACCGTGTCACAATCATGTATTCACTGTTAAAGCAACATCTGTAGTGGTCAAGTATACATGTCCCCTACGTGCTACACATAAGTTAGACACTTTGACAAGCTCACGTTGTTCTACTTAGACCTTGGAGTATATGAATTAACAAATCTGTCTACATGAACTTTTTCAGAGCTCTCAAGAAGAAAGTAATGCAGCATACACATATATGTTGAAGCCACCATTATGCAGAGTCAAGGGATGACACACACATGTCTTGTCCTGTGTATCTGAGCCACATTCCATACATTAGATGTCTGTCCATATTTCCTATATTTGCCACCTGTGTTTTTAAAACAATTCTGCCTGTACACACTGTCACAGAGTCTGACCCATGATTTTCAAATTTACAATGGTGATAGTGTTGCCTGACACACAAAAATCTGATGTGACAGTGTCTCAGATGTCCTGAGTTAGCATACCTGTACTTGGTACATGTGATACATGTGATTACACAGAGCACTATGCAGGGGCCTACACATTTTGAACACTTATCCATTTCATTTGTCTGAGGTATCAACGTTGGTCTCACCTGCTGCACGGGTGTGTAGCATTTTTTTCACAAACCTGTGTGCACCTAGATCACCATTTTGAACATATATGTATGTCCCACACAGAGTACAGGTCATATTTCAGTCAATGTGTTGACACATGTCAGACAATTACATCACTCATGATGGTCAACTCAGTGCACCTGTTGTATATGGTACTGATCACGTTAACCTTGGACTACAGCAAATACACAGGACCTAAGTGACACATGTCACAGACGGAAAGGGACACACCTGGGCATCAGATGATAATGGGGCATAGTTACTTTTTGCCACAGAAGTGGTGTCTCAGCAGACAGACGACCTGTGAGAGGGTTACCAGGCTGAGGGAGTGCAACATGCATGTTAAACATAGTTCAGCAACATGGCACATACTCACCCCCTCCTTGCTGCTGTCTGGCCTTCAACTGCCCATCCAGGTCAGGGAAGACCACCGTCAGTATCCGGAGCATGTGGGGGTCAGGGTCCGTCGTCCACCCCTTTGCGAGGAGATGACAGCTTCAGCTGGACTCTTGCAATCCTCCGTGTCCAGCCACGGAGGTCCTGCCACCTCTTCTGGCAGTGGCGGGTGCGGCGTTTGAAGACCCCCACAGATCTTACAGCCCGGACGATGGTCTGCCGAATTTCATTCTTCTGATGGGCGTCGACCTGTAAGGATGACATGGTGACACACCATTACTCCACATGCTACATGTTTATTCATCACACACTTGGACATATAGGTCATGGTCAGAATGGCAGATAATGTCTAAAGGTTAGCCAAGTATCATCATGGGCAGTTGTCCCATGTGCAAGTCTCCCTTAATAACATGAGAACAGTGCAGAAAAATCAATCCCACCAAACACACTTCTACATCACTGTACCTGTCCAGAACATGAATCTACACACTGTAAGACTTACATTAACTATGTGCGCATGCTTGCCCTTGGGGATCACAATGCTAGTAGTGCCTGTTTGAAAACATGGCCAATTAAAAGGGCAGTGTAATCAAAACTCACCTGCTCCCCTGGTTTTCTATAGAGCTTGCTGTACTGTGGAAGGAGGCTGTCGAGCAGGGCCTGGTTCTCCTCCTCTGTGAAAGCTGGTGCCCTCTCCACAGTACGTGCCATTGTAGATCCCAGAAGATGCAGAGACAGCAGCAGTGGTAGCTAGAACTCTTGTCAAGTAGCATGTAGTGCAGGCAAGTGAAGTCTCTTGGGAACAGACAGACTTATATCTGTGCAGCAGAGGCGGATTATGTTCCATGCATCCAAAGCGATAGGTCCGAGGCATTCGCATTATCCGAATTTGGCCCATCCACAACATTGCACGCATCTGACACGCCTACCGCGTCGTTCAAATATAGCCAATGTGTGCGTCCGGCTCGGTTCGGATGCAGAGAACGCGTCCTTTGAATACTCACCCGTGTCTGTCACCATGACGACCAATAGCCAATGTGTGCGTCCGGCTCGGTTCGGATGCAGAGAATGCGCCCTTTGAATACTCACCCGCGTCTGTCACCATGACGACCAATAGCCAATGTGTGCGTTCGGCTCGGTTCGGATGCAGAGAACGCGTCCTTTGAATACTCACCCGCATCTGTCACCATGACGACCAATAGCCAATGTGTGCGTCTGGCTCCGTTCAGATGCAGAGAACGCGTCCTTTGAATACTCACCCGCATCTGTTACCATGACGAGCAACAGCCAATGTGTGCATAGCTGCCAATGTTTCACATTACTATGTGTGTAGTTTTCATATTTTCAGTGTAATTATGAGTGACAGTTCAATGACTATGAGTGACACTTTCTCCCCATGAAAATCAAGCAATGAAGATGTTAAAAACATGTAAATATCATGTATTACACCCATTTGAGCAAGGAGAAAATTAGGAGATCTTAAAATTGCTACAAAGGACCAGAGGTGGAAGGGCTCTACCCGGAGACATACTGCGTGACTGCAGTGCTCAGTAACAGAGGGCAGGCAGGCACTCATTCATTTTTGTGTGTTGGCTGCTTCTTGAAAACGTTACTTGACCATTCATTGGTTGATTCAGACTTTGATACATTTAGGATGGTCATAGGAGAAAAGCTACAGAAAAGTGAACAGAACGAGGTTCTGTTGCCATTCATCAATCTAAATCAGATTTGGGGATAGAGTTACTTGTGACACTAAACATGCAGACAGTGGGGATTCACTTCGCTGCAGGGACCTACAGAATGTATCTAATGATGCAGAAAGACATTTGGGTTCAACTATGCGAAACGCCTGACCCAAGCAAGAGGCTTGTGAGTTTCAAAAGTCAAAATATCTTCCTGCATACGCCACAGAAAGTGTCATTGTCACTCACACTACACCTGTGGAGCAGTGCCAGTTGCTGAAAAGCAACATGAACAACAGGCAAGGCATCACATCGCCATGCAGATTATCGTGAGGGCGCTGCCGGGGATGATATGTGACAAGCAGGTCACTAGTACCGACTCTGAGGCATCGTCGCACCTCGGGTGACTTTGGCACTCCTACCGAGGCTACTGTGGCAGGTTGAAGGAACGCCAGTGGGCAGGCGGGGTGGCTGAAGAACTGTGCAGGGTGTGGCGCTTCCCAGCCCCACTCCTGCTTCCGCACTGAGAGTCCAGGTGTTTTTGTCAGACGCAGTAGGCTCAGCTGAGTCGGGTCCGTTGCGCCGTAGTATTCATTACCGTAGCACCGCAAGTTCATGAGTCATTAGGCAGCAGCCACTAATCTGATTTCAACTGCCACCCTCTTGCGCCATGGGAGGCAGTCTAGACTTCGTAACAACCCACTTGACCTATGACTGTGAGTCTGACTGAACTCATACTTTCTCATCAATGTCTCTGTAGTAGCCATTGGCAGGCACAACTTGATGTTCCTGAAATGTCTGCCCCACGGTGACTGAACCAGTGCTACGTTGTAGCATTAATCATCTCAGGAAGTCTGCACAGCAGTGCGCACCGCACCCTGCCTGTACCACCCAACTTTGGTGTAGTTATGATTAGCAGCCAGTGCTTGGGCCGCAGAGCTTTGGCACAGGCTAATATGCGTGTCTTCGCATTTCAGTGCGGTGATGTGGCCCACCACACTGAAATGCGTTAGTCTAACGCCTGATGCGTGGTACTTGGCAGGGCTGTGTGTGCATCATGCTTGGTTCTGATACGGCACACGCGTGCACTCAATACTCACCCACATCGTTCACCATTACAGTCAACAGCCAAAGAATGCAAACCACACGTTTTGGGTGAGGCCCATGCGCCCTACACTAATCAATCAGCATGTCAGACAGTATAGCAAATCTTTATGTTCTGCTGCATTACATGTGTGGGTACAGTGATTCACATGTCATATTGGACAGGGTACTTTATAGCTCACACTCCCATGATGAGCCAACCTTGATGTGCACCAAATACATTGTTTGTGAGGAACCTCACAACTGTGCGTGCCACTTCACAGATCAGCCTCCTAGGCTTGGACACAGTCCCAGGGGATCATTGTGTTAACACAGCTTACATCCACACATAATCACTGCTTTATTGGACTGTGTGTTAGAAAGTGCATTGTGTGAAGTTATTTTGAGTGAATCCACAGTATCTGAGTCTTGTACAATGCAGACACTGCATTGTTGATGTTGTTAATGATATTTACTTGAGACATCAACTTGTATTTTGCATGTGAGTTGCTGTTGTGTCTTTGTGTCACAGACATACATGTATGCCTGTCAAAAGAAGATGTGCTACACATCATGAATGTTTTATGTCTGTGATAGTACAAGAATGTCAGACATTACATCATGACAGTGTCCACACTATGACAGTGGTGTGCATGGTGACACGCTGTCTGTATCTAGTGTTCCACCTAGGTGGCATGACATGATCCCTGTCTGGGTACCTTTCCACCATGTGATAGTTGTTACAAACATCTATCTTTGATACTTTATTAGTATGCAATGTTTAATCACATGGACTGTGACAGACACCAGTGGCTAGTCACAGCACAGCATTGCAATTGTGGACAAACCATTATGAAATGAAATGTCCGGTAAGGGTCACATAGCTGCCCTTTGTGCCAAGGCTCAACATTACACATCTGACTTCATTGAGTCTTGCTTTGATGTAGTATATGAGTTTTTGCATGTTCCTTTCCAAATTTGAAAGTGTATGAATAATGATTTGATTTGTTACCTATGTACCGCAGGAGACCAGCTGTCCACAGACCCTTCCCCAACCTACAGACCATGGTAGAACGTGACAGCATCAGACGTTACCGCTTCACCAGACCACTCATTGAGGAGTTGGCAGAGCAGTTGGCCTCACATTTGCTACCTGGACGCCCATATCCATTTGCGCTGTCCCCCAAGGTGAAGGTGATGGCAGCCCTACATTTCTTTGCCACTGGAACCTTCCAGTTTATTGTGGCTACTGCTGGTGGGATGTCAGAAACAATGTTTAGCCGTGTGCCTCGTGATTTTTTGAAGGCAATGTTACATTTCCTGAACATGTACATCAAGTTCCCAACACCAGGATGGTTTGCCAACATCAAGAGTGACTTTTATGCTTTGGGCAGAATGCCACATGTCATTGGCTCCATTGATGGTACACATGTGGCTTTGGTCCCACCACAAGCCAATGAACAAACATACAGGAATTGTAAGCATTACCACTCCATAAATGCCCTGGTGGTATATCTGCCTGACATGACAATCTCACATGTCTGTGCGCATTTCCCCGGATCAGCACACGACGCCTACATTATGAGAAACAGTAGGATCCCACAGATGATGGCTCAGCTGCCAAATCAGCATGCCTGGCTTGTTGGTGGGTAATGTTGTCTGTTTATGTTGTGTGTTGCTTGTATGTCAGGTTGTACCCTGTTTTCAGACACATGAAGTCTTTTCTGTTTAAATTTAGGAGACTCTGGATACCCCAACATGCCGTGGTTGCTGACCCCACTCAGGAACCCTGTCACCCCTGCTGAGTTTAGTTTTAATGAGGCACATGGGCGGACCAGGTGAGTGATTGAGAGGACATTTGGGCTACTGAAAACCAGATTTCGCTGCCTGGACCGTACAGGAGGAGCCCTCCAATATGCACCAGCGAAGGTGTGTAAGATCATCATCGTGTGTTGCATGCTACACAACATGGCAGTGAGGAATGAGCTACCTCTCATCCAAGATGACGAGGACCAGCAGCCTCCAGCAGGGGAGGACCAGGCCTGGGGCATGTTGCGAGTGATGATGAGGAGGATGTTCGGAGACAGCTCATCAACAACTTTTTCTCATGATTGTAAGTATGCAATGATGACTTGATAAAGCACTTTCTTTGCATGATATGTGTCTGTTGTACAATATCTCTGTATACGTGTGGGTGCATGCTACTTTACATGATCCTTGGAGTTGTTTGGTGTCCATTGAGTTAGTATGTCCACCAGTACAGTGTTGACATGACTCCTAGCTGGTGTTCACAAAATAAACACTTTAAGTATGAAATGTCTATTGGAGATGTATGCATAAAAGTTTGTATTTCAAGACTGTTCTATGTCTCTCCTTCACAGGGTTCTTTGGCTGTTGTATGGAGACATGTGACCTCCCAGACACACAATGCAGTTACAGTGTGCAACTTTTCTTGGGATAAGAAATCTGTGCCACACACTCAATTCTGACATTTTTCAAACGTCTTGTTTAATTTGTGCTCATTGTCACAGTGTGATTTGATTTTATTTGTTGTGGAGGCAACATGTTGTGCCTGTGTAATAAACCTGTGCTCCACATTGAGGTGTGCCTCGTCTGTATACACACATCCAATATTCATTTACATACTGTATATGTGCCCTGATGTTCAGTTTGTCTAACAATGATTAGTGTTTTTGCATTGAAATGTGGTTTCAGTTTACAACAGTGGAAGCAATGAGGATGTATGCCATGTACTATTTGTGTTGTGTTGACCTTGTTGTGTGTATCTCGTATATGTGTCATGTTACATTTACTCACAAGTCAGTAGGTAAATTGCTGTACTTGTTTTTCAGCCAAAGCATTTTTTTACAGGACATCATCTCTATATTACAAACAGTGTTTAATTCACGACAGAAGCAAGTATTGTGTGAATAATGCATGTGTGAAATTTAATAAGAAAGTGATAGTGCTGTACCAATTTTTGAAATCCAAAGTTCACAGAGGAGTTGTTGGTGGTAGTAGATGAAATTTTCAGAGCCAAGCCCACAGTCATTTGAGTCATTGATCCAACCTAGACCCTCCATCCCATGTGGAGGAGTTCAGTGACAGTCAACAAAGTGAACGCTTCGCACACAATGGAGGATTTCAGGAGCAGGTTGTCACTTCCTGGGGGGATGCACAGCCATCTGTCTCTCATTTGTCCTTCTTCGGACAACCCCTCTTACGTTTTTCTGGGGGACCCTCAGGTGCAGGCTGCTGCGGTTCAGGGGACTCTCTGCCAGAGTCCTCATCCCTCCCTGTGGCAGTTGCAGATTTAGTAGCAACAGATGTGGTGGGCACACAGGAAGGTGGGGTCATGTTGTCAGCAATCTGGCGGAGGCAGGTAAGTATGTCCCTGTGCACTGCAGTCTGGTCATCATTATTATCCATTTTCGACTCTATTCTGGACATGTGTGAGTCCATTCTGGGCATGTGTGAGTCCATTTTGGCATAATGGGCAGCCTGCTGCTGTTGCATGTCCTTGAGGATCCCAACTACCGGGCCAAAGTCTCCGGTGCATTCTCGATATGCATATAGAATGCATGCCAATTGTGGGTCTGCTTGATCATCAGCACCAGCTGCCTCACGGGACCTCTCCCCACGGCCCCTCCCACCACCCCTACCCACACGAGCAGGACCTGTTGTTGCAGGCACAGACAACACTGAGCATCCTTCATCGTTGACACTGGTGTTGTTGTCCGCCAACTCCAGAGTGCCCTGTGTTGATGTGCTCTCGTTGTTTTGTTGCCTTGGTGTGTCCGTGTTGGTAGAGGTCATCTGGGGGTGGACAGATGTTGCGGGAGTGGTCACAGGAGGTGCTGGTGTTCGAGCTGCTGGTGCTGCATGCTGACCCACACCGGAGGGGCCAGGTAGTTCATCGTCATCCGTTGAGGGCTGAGAGACGTCCACACCAGAGAGCTCAGGGTCAACCAGAGTCTGGGACTGGGATTGCTGTTCTGTTCCTGCAGTGTCCCCAGCAGGCCCTGTGGGAAGATGAGAGACACAATGTTTGTTGTGTTTTTGCACAGTTCATCATATCATAAACATTACATTTGCTATTGTATATTATGATGAGTGTAGGTACATTAAATAGTCCTGTATCGTCACAGACCCAGGTCTATTTTTTCTGCGAACATTGTGATTTTAACAAGAAGTGTTTTGCTGAGCATGTCCAGCTCTGTGCATAAATGGGCATGTTTTGTTCATTTGACTGTACATAGGCATTGACTGGCAAGTGACACCCTGTGCAAAACACAGGTGTGTTGGTATTTCCCACACCTGTGCTTTTCCAATGATATACGTACTCTTCCTCTTACGATATGTTTCAAGATTTGTGCATGGGTGGTGGCGTTTGTGCATGTCGTTTGCAGTCAAATTGGTGTGGCTACCTACACACTCACAGTCCGGAATTTATGTGGCGTTTGGTTTAAGGTATTTTGATGAATGTGTTCCTAGTTCTTATCTCATTGCATACATGTGAATAGCTGTCAGTAGCAAATAGTTTGACTGCTTTGCTTTGTGCCTGATCACATCATGTATATTGTCCTTGTCCTCCATGGACAGATGAGTTAACCAAGGCTGCTTTCCTGCTTTTTCAGGCTCAGAGCTGTGAGGTACAGAGGTTTGTGTGCTTGTGTTATGCTGCTGGAAGTTGTACCCCTCCTCCCACCCAGTCCAGCTTACTCTTCATGGACAAAGTATCAATGACAGTGAGGGTAGTGTAGTGGCAAGGATGCTGACAACGCTGCATGATGTAGGAGTTGAATGCAACTCCCAACAGTGCTTTGTGTACATGACACCATGCAACAGTGTCAGCCAACTTGTTGTGGCCCTTCCATTCACTGTCAGGTATCCATTGTCACTGATGGACATGTTGCTTTGTGTGTGGGTAGTGATGATGCTATGACTGCAACTCACACCATATTCTGTACTCCACACACCTTCACAGCCAGCCCAGGGACCACACCTGGGACAATGCATCCCCAGACAGTGAGTGGAAATGTACAGTGAAGATGGCTGAGAGTAGGGACTGGTGTGAGAGGCCCAGGGACTAGTTGTGACTTGTAGACAATTCTTACATAAGGCCCATGTGTCAGCCATCTTGCCGCTACATTTCCACTCCCTGTGAGATGGGCATGGTTCAAGGTGGGATTGTTGGGCCATGTGGGAGGGGGACTGTTGGCTGTGACTACGACTCCCATCATGCTTTCAGCTACACCCACCTTCCCAGCCATCCCAACCTTCCTTCCTGTGACTCTGCTTTCCTGGGAGTGAATGTGTGCAAACAAGATGGCTGTTGCATGTGACTGGTGTTTGGATCACATTGTCTTGCTGTGGGTTAGTGCTAAGTCAGTACATTTTTGTGAATGGTGAGCTTTCCAGTTACATTGCAGGTATGTTGTTAGTAAAAATCTATTTTTGATCACATATCCCAGCATGGACTTGTGCTCCCCACACCAGAGCCCAGTGTGAGGCATCTTGGGAGTAGATTTTCCTAAACTCTCAAGTAGAGCATAGTCCCAGGTGTGTTGTTTGGTTTTGGTGGGAGGGGTGTGTAGGTGACAGGGCCTACTGATAGATGTAGTCAGAGCTAGCACTCCTCCTCCCCCCCAGACCAAATAGCCCACCATGAACCATGCTTCCATGACAGTGAGTCAAACTTTACGTTCAAGATGTCTGACAGTGGGGCCTGGTGTTTGTTTGAGCACAACTCCCAACAGGGCTTTGTGCTTCACACATCAGAGCCCAGAGTCAGCCATCTTGCCAGTACTTTTCCACTCCCTGTGAGATGAGCATGGTTCAAAGTGGGATTGTTGGGCCATGTGGGAGGAGGACTGTTGGCTGTTACTATGACTCCCATCATGCTTTCAGCTACACCCACCTTTCCAGCAAACCCAACCTTCCTTCCTTTTGACTCAGCTTCCCTGTGAGTGAGTGAAACAGCGATGGCAAGATGGCTGGCAGTGGTGGCCTGGTGTTTGTTTGTACACAATTCTCAACAGGGCCTTGTGCTCCCCACACCAGAGCCCAGAGTCAGGCATCTTGGGAGAAGATTTTCCTTAACTCTCAAGGAGAGCATAGTCCCAGGTGTGTTGTTTGCTGTTGGTGGGAGGGGTGTGTGTGTGTGACAGGGCCTGCTGGTAGATGTAGTCAGAGCTAGCACTCCTCCTCACCCCCAGACCAGATAGGCCACCATGAACCACGCTTCCATGACAGTGAGTCAAATTTTACGTTGAAGATGTCTGACAGTGGGGCCTGGTGTTTGTTTGAGCACAACTCCCAAAAGGGCCTTGTGCTTCACACACCACAGCCCAGAGTCAGCCATCTTGCCAGTACTTTTACACTCCCTGTGAGATGGGCATGGTTCAAGGTGGGATTATTGGGCCATGTGGGAGGGGGACTGTTGGCTATGACTACGACTCCCATCATGCTTTCAGCTACACCCACCTTCCCAGCCATCGCAACCTTCCCAACCTTCCTTCCTGTCACTCTGCTTTCCTGGGAGTGAATGTGTGCAAACAAGATGGGTGCTGCATGTGACTGGTGTTTGGATCACATTGCCTTGCTGTGGTTTGGTGCTAAGTTAGTACATTTTTGTGAATGGTGAGCTTTCCAGTTACATTGCAGGTATGTTGTTAGTAAAAATCTATTTTTGATCACATATCAAAGCATGGACTTGTGCTCCCCACACCAGAGCCTAGTGTGAGGCATCTTGGGAGTAGATTTTCCTTAACTCTCAAGGAGAGCATAGTCCCAGGTGTGTTGTTTGGTGTTGGTGGGAGGGGTGTGTGTGTGACAGGGAATGCTGGTAGATGTAGTCAGAGCTAGCACTCCTCCCCCCCCAGACCAGATAGACCATCATGAACCATGCTTCCATGACAGTGAGTCAAACTTTACGTTCAAGATGTCTGACAGTGGGGCCTGGTGTTTGTTTGAGCCCTACTCCCAACAGGGCCTTGTGCTTCACACACCAGAGCCCAGAGTCAGCCATCTTGCCAGTACTTTTCCACTCCCTGTGAGATGAGTATGGTTCAAGGTGGGATTGTTGGGCCATGTGGGAGGAGGACTGTTGGCTGTGACTACGACTCCCATCATGCTTTCAGCTACACCAACCTTCGCAGCAAAACCAACCTTCCTTCCTTTTGACTCAGCTTCCCTGTGAGTGAGTGAAACAGTGCTGGCAAGATGGCTGACAGTGCTGGTTGCTGTTTTGAGCCCAAAGCCTTGCTGTGTTTTTTAGTAAGTTGTTACATATCATGAAATAGTTACATATTACTCTGAGATTTCAGGTATTTTGTTTGTCAAACTGGCATACACGTCACAGGCTCATTTGCTTAATATTGTTATGGCTTTGCTGACACTGATTTGTATCACTGTGTCCTTGACAGTGATGTCTGTGGCTGTGTATTTGCTATCCATATTGGCTATTTGAGTATGTACTCACCAGGCTCTGGTACTCCTGATATTCCATGGATGCCCTCCGGTGGAAGGATGGCCCGCAACTTCTCCTCCCAGGAAGTGAAGTGCACAGGTGTTGCAGAAGGGCCACCGCCAGTCCGCTGACTCAGTTCGTGCTCTTTGTTGATGAGCTTCTTGACCCTTCTTCGCACATCATAGTACCTGTTCCTGATATCGTTCGTTGTGCGCAGGCAAGGTGCTTAAGCATTCACCTTGTTGACGATCCTCTCCCACATCTTGGTTCTCTGGGACAGGGGGGGTCTGTTGGACCAAGGTGCCAAATAACTGTGGCTCTACTCTGAGAATTTCATCTATCAGGACTTCCAACTCACTGTCTGTGAACTTTGAATTCTGCTTTGGGGGCATGTTGATGGGTGGTGGTGGTGGAGATGGATGTGTGGGTGAGTGTGAAGGTGAGGGTGAGTGAGTATGAGTAAAGGTGTGTGTTTGTGAGTGTGGTATTTGACAGGTGCTAGTAGTGTACAGGTTGTGTGGTGGGTGAGTTGTGAGTGTATGTATCAGTGCAGTGTAGTGGTGGTATCTGCTGGCAGGTCTGTTGAATTTGCAAAGGATCATGGTAAGGAGTTTGGCCCTTTATATAGGTGGAGTTGTGGGTGTGTCTTCAGTTTTTGTTTTTTTTTTGCCTTTGACAATGCTTGTTTGGACTTTTTCTGTCTGCTTCTAGTGTATTTTGTTGAGCATGACAGAAACGTTCCGTTGACCGCAACGGATGCTTTTTCATGTATTAGCGGGGTAGTCCGAGTCTGTCCCATTCACGCTAAGCTATGTTGCAGCGTTCGCGTACGAGTCGGTCGCGTCGGGCTCTTTTCCAGACATTTCGCTCGGACGGATTGATTCCCGACCGTGTCGGTCATCCGTATTATGCTCTGTGCGAGTCGTTTGTATTTGACACGCGTTGCATCGTACTACGTCGGTCGGACAGCGCGCGTAAGTGTCAGTCGGAAGCCATTCCCGATCCGTGTCGGTCGGAAGGGATTCTGAGCGAGATCGGAATCGGGCCCATAGTGTTACAGGTGAAGTGGTAATTTGCCACGGGTGGTAATATTTTCATTACAAGCTACAGCAATGCGATTTAAAAGTTTGGGAGAACTAACTCAAATCAAATATTTATAACATACGATGAGACAACTTCACTGATCACGAGGTTCATCATTTTCACACAAGGCGCGCCACAGGCCATATGCTTGGGTGAAGCCTATTTGAAGATAGAGTCCTTTGGAAAAGCACTCATGCAAAATGCATCTCCCATATTTACTAATTTATTTCTCGCTTTTTTAAGTATCCCACTAGACTTTCTTGAGTGAAGTGCTCCTAAGGCTGTGAAGATGGATTTTACAATAAATAATGTAGAATTGCACAGCAGCAACCTTCACTGAACCCAAGAAATAATAATAATACTAAGGCGCTTTTTTATCAGTAGGGATTGTCTCAAAATATGGTCCACGGTTTTGATATGCACAATTACAATTAATGTACAGCTTATCTACAGTGGTAAAAAGCAAAAGAGTCCAGAGTCAGCCATCTTGCCAGTACTTTTCCACTCCCTGTGAGATGAGCATGGTTCAAGGTGGGATTGTTGGGCCATGTGGGAGGAGGACTGTTGGCTGTGACTACGACTTCCATCATGCTTTCAGGTACACCAACCTTCGCAGCAAACCCAACCTTCCTTCCTTTTGACTCAGCTTCCCTGTGAGTGAGTGAAACAGCGATGGCAAGATGGCTGACAGTGGTGGCCTGGTGTTTGTTTGTGCACAATTCCCAACAGGGCCTTGTGCTCCCTACACCAGAGACAGAGTCAGGCATCTTGGGAGAAGATTTTCCTTTACTCTCCAGGAGAGCATAGTCCCAGGTGTGTTGTTTGGTGTTGGTGGGAGGGGTGTGTGTGTGACAGGTCCTGCTGGTAGATGTAGTTAGAGCTAGCACTCCTCCTCCCCCTCAGACCAGATAGGCCACCATGAACCATGCTTCCATGACAGTGAGTCAAACTTTACGTTCAAGATGTCTGACAGTGGGGCCTGGTGTTTGTTTGAGCACAACTCCCAACAGGGCCTTGTGCTTCACACACCAGAGCCCAGAGTCAGCCATCTTGCCAGTACTTTTCCGCTCCCTGTGAGATGAGCATGATTCAAGGTGGGATTGTTGGGCCATATGGGAGGAGGACTGTTGGCTGTGACTACGACTCCCATCATGCTTTCAGCTACACCCACCTTCCCAGCCATCCCAACCTTCCTTCCTGTGACTCATCTTCCCTGTGAGTGAGTGAAACAGTGCTGGCAAGATGGATGACAGTGGTGGTTGCTGTTTTGAGCCCAAAGCCTTGCTGTGTTTTTTAGTAAGTTGTTACATATCATGAAATAGTTACATATTACTCTGAGTTTGCAGGTATTTTGTTTGTCAAACTGGCATACACGTCACAGGCTCATTTGCTTAATATTGATATGGCTTTGCTGACACTGATTTGTATCGCTGTGTCCTTGACAGTGATGTCTGTGGCTGTGTATTTGCTATCCATATTGGCTATTTGAGTATGTACTCACCAGGCTCTGGTACTCCTGATATTCCATGGATGCCCTCCGGTGGAAGGATGGCCCGCAACTTCTCCTCCCAGGAAGTGAAGTGCACAGGTATTGCAGGAGGGCCACCGCCAGTCCACTGACTCAGTTCGTGCTCTTTGTTGATGAGCTTCTTGACCCTCCTTCGCACATCATAGTACCTGTTCCTGATATCGTCCGTTGTGCGCAGGCAAAGTGCTTAAGCGTTCACCTTGTTGACGATCCTCTCCCACATCTTGGTTCTCTGGGACAGGGGGGTCTGTTGGACCAAAGTGCCAAATAACTGTGGCTCTACTCTGAGAATTTCATCTACCAGGACTTCCAACTCACTGTCTATGAACTTTGAATTCTGCTTTGGGGGCATGTTGATGGGTGGTGGTGGTGGAGATGGATGTGTGGGTGAGTGTGAAGGTGAGGGTGAGTGAGTATGAGTAAAGGTGTGTGTTTGTGAGTGTGGTATTTGACAGGTGCTAGTAGTGTACAGGTTGTGTGGTGGGTGAGTTGTGAGTGTATGTATCAGTGCAGTGCAGTGGTGGTATCTGCTGGCAGGTCTATTGAATTTGCAAAGGATCATGGTAAGGAGTTTGGCCCTTTATATAGGTGGAGTTGTGGGTGTGTCTTCATTTTTTTTTTTTTTTTTGCCTTTGACAATGCTTTTTTGGACTTTTTCTGTCTGCTTCTAGTGTATTTTGTTGAGCATGACGGAAACGTTCCGTTGACCGCAACGGATGCTTTTCATGTATTAGCGGGGTAGTCCGAGTCTGTCCCATTCACGCTAAGCTATGTTGCAGCGTTTGCGTACGAGTCGGTCGCGTCGGGCTCTTTTCCAGACATTTCGCTCGGACGGATTGATTCCCGTCCGTGTCGGTCGTCCATATTATGCTCCATGCGAGTCGTTTGTATTTGACACGCGTTGCATCGTACTACGTCGGTCGGACAGCGCGCGTAAGTGTCAGTCGGAAGCCATTCCCGATCCGTGTCGGTCGGAAGGGTTTCCGAGCGAGATCGGAATCGGGCCCATAGTGTTACAGGTGAAGTGGTAATTTGCCACGGGTGGTAATATTTTCATTACAAGCTACAGCAATGCGATTTAAAAGTTTGGGAGAACTAACTCAAATCATATATTTATAACATACGATGAGACAACTTCACTGATCACGAGGTGCATCATTTTCACACAAGGCGCGCCACAGGCCATATGCTTGGGTGAAGCCTATTTGAAGATAGAGTCCTTTGGAAAAGCACTCATGCAAAATGCATCTCCCATATTCACTAATTTATTTCTCGCTTTTTTAAGCATCCCACTAGACTTTCTTGAGTGAAGTGTTCCTATGGCTGTGAAGATGGATTTTACAATAAATAATGTAGCATTGCACAGCAGCAACCTTCACTGAACCCAAGAAATAATAATAATACTAAGGCGCTTTTTTATCAGTAGGGATTGTCTCAAAATATGGTCCACGGTTTTGATATGCACAATTACAATTAATGTACAGCTTATCTACAGTGGTAAAAAGCTAAATGAACGTGCAGTGGATTGTAGATTTTCCCCACAGATTCTGAGCCTATTTAAATGTTTCAACATTCATAAAATATGTCGGTTTCCTTGTCACCTGCCTGTCCCATTTTTACACTGTGAATGGAAGTCAATTAGGGGCAGATGGGATGTGACCCACTAACCGTGGATTGGCCTTGGGCACCCTTGGCACTGCCCTTGCCACCCTGGTTTTTAAAATCATGAATGCAGCAGGAGAAACAAAAAGTAGACATTGATCTTGGAGCCCAGTGTACCTTCTTGAAATTCCAATGTTTACCCTTCCACTCCCACCTGAGCTGCATATAGGCGGTTGTTGATGGGACAGTTGAGGAACAAATGGGCCACCCCATGATGTCATTGGGGTCAGAGGGTGCCTGGTGACACTTATTCTACTTCTGATATTTTATTGAAAAGACAGTCTTCAGACTCGTCTCCTCCTATTTAAGGAAAAAAGCAGGCACTTCTATGAATGTAATTTCCAAGGGGTGTAAATAACAGATGTTACTATTATCCACATTAATGCACTCAATTTAAGGACCTCAGAAGGATGAAAGGCTAAGGCCCAGATTTACTAACACTAAGCACTGACAAAATGATGCAAAGTCACGCAAAGTAAGCTCAAAGCAACACATGGGTATTTACGTTCCAACATACAAGCTATGCTGACTCGAAAAGTGCTCTTTTTTCACTGCAAAAAGTGTGTTGCATTGCTTTCTACTACTTTGCATAAAGGGCGAGTTACTGGGGTTTTACAAAGCAAACACCTATAGGGGGCATATCATCAACGAGGCGATAAGAAATTATCGCCGCTTTTGCGTCTGTTTTCGGACGAAAAGCGGCGATAATTTTATCGCCTAATCAGCAAGGTCACGCTATCGCGTGAAACCTTGCATTAGCGCCTGTTCTCTGAACGCCCAGCTTTGCATCTCTAATGAGATGCAAAGTGGGCGTTCCTGCCCTGACATAACTGGAGAAATGTCGCTAAGCGACATTTCTCCAATTATCAATGGGCACGCTAACCTGCAGAGCGACAAGCAAAGTAGCGATAACCTCTGTTATCGCTACTTTCCTTACGCCTGCTTCAAGACTGACTTAGCCATGATATCCTATGTAAGGTGGATATCATGGCTAAGTATGCCTTGCCCTATCATCAAGCTATCGCTAAACTTTGTGAGATTATCGCTGGATTTCCAGCGATAATCTCACATTTGGCAGTTAGCGCTTGGAATTTTATCGCTTTTGAGATAAGCGTTGCTAATAGCACGCTATCTCAGCGATAAAATTCCACGTTACCCGGCGATAATTATCCTAGCGCTAAGTGCGCTTAGCGATAATTATCGCCGGTCCTTGATGATATGCCCCTAGGTGTTTTATGCAAAGCCTGATCTACTATAGAAGTCAGACAGGAATTGTTTGACTTTCTCCAAGAAACCCACCCATTGCATGTGTGTTGAAGTTCACAGCATACATCCAATGGGTGGAAAACTTCACAGTTTGTCTATGCAATGTAATTTGTGCTGGAAGGTTATGCTTCGAGTACAAATCCTATGCTAGGGCACGCACGTACCTCTGCACCTTGGTGCGAACCTTGCATTATGCAATGCAGCCTTTTAGAGCACCAATGGGAGGCAGGCCAATCTTAGTACATATGGATCTGTGCTGCGTTTTCCCACTTGTACAACACAGCACAGCAAATTTGGTAGCTGTGCTGCATTGCATTAAAATGTTTAAATCTGCCCCCAAGTCTGCTGTGAGAAGTTGGCCTGGCATATGCTGTCCACTAATTATAGTGGGCACCTTGCACCAGTCCAAACAACCCCTTATTGGAGATAGGTTAAAGACAACCTTTATTGAAAGCTATCCTAGTGGTAGCTATGGAGAGCAGCCTTCAGGCTAAGTCTTGAAGGAATGTAAAGCAGCTTGTTTTACCAGTCTATAATCTCTTGAGTGACCAAATGAAAGAGCACCACACCGGGTATATATTCAAAATATATGTATTTATTGCTAAACACACCCTCTAGTCTCTTTATGAGGCTAGAGTTCGAAGTACATAAGTTATAAGTTATCAAATCACAGTAATAGCACAAATACACGTTTGGGCCCTAGGGGCGTACCAAACCATATACCAATAAAGTGGTATGCGAACCACGACTGAACTAGACACTAGGCCTAGAGCCTCTAGAAGTGCTTGGACCACAAGGAACCACCCAAGGTAGTGACACAGGGGACCTACGGGAGACGCGTGCAGTGTAAATACACAACCGCGATACGCCGTTGACTTCTATGGAGAAAGTCGGGATCGGGAAATTATAGAAAAGGGACACTTAAAAGAGGACTAGGACAATCCCTTTGAGATCTAGGACTTTGAAGAGTCTCTACCCACGGGAGCACCGGAGTACTCGTGTTACCTCACCCAGGAAGCCGGGTGCATAGGTGCCTTTCGGGGTCGGGTTTCGTCGTCGATTCGAATGGCGATCTGCTGCAAAGTGCTGCTGGCGGCCAAGAGAAAAGTGTCCGGGTGGATCCAAGAGTGGATCGGAGTTCTGAAGAACCTGAAAGCAGAGGGGACAGAGTCTGGGTCACTAGCCAGTGACCAGGCAGGCGATGGACAGATGCCCACCGATGTCGAGTGCTTCAGGTGCGTTGATGGTCGTCTTGACTCTTCAGCCACGAGGTCCAGGAGGCGTTGTCGGCAACCAGGAGCAGGATTCGGGCTGGTACACGATGTCTGTCGAGTGCTGAGGTGTCGGCGACCGGATTGGACCCAACAAGCCTTGGCAACGGCAAGTCTCGGTGAAGGTGTAGATCGTCGATGGTGCAGACCAGCAAGGTCTGTGGAACTCACCCAGCGAGGATAAGTGAGGGCAGGCCTGGAGCAACCAGGATGCCAAGTAAGAAAAGGATTGGCTTTCGTTAAGGGCTACTAGCCAATGGGCTAGCGACCGCAAAGGAGCCTCGTGACGCCGCACGTGGAGCTGGCTTACAGGACACTCGTGGAGTGGGGCCAGTGATCTTCGGTGCAGGTGGTGCTGGAGGCTAGGGCTACTCGGAGCCCAAAGCACGACTTCTTGGGAGACCCAGAAGATGATGCACTTGCAAATGTGCTCGGTGTCCAGGGGTCATGGTCTCAAGTCACCCACGATAGCCACGGGCCTCAGCTTTGCTGGGGACTCAGGGTAGCCTCGGAGAAGTCTGAGAATCTACCTCTGGTGATGCGATGACTTCGGCGTCTGACGGGAGCTTCAGAAATGCGAACCGGACAGATGCTTCTTTGGTGCCTGCCAAGCAGGGGAGTCACTCCTTGACCCCAAGGGAGATTCTTCAGTCCTCTAATCTTGTCGTAGAGCGTCGAAGGTCCAGGATTCAGTTTCAGAGTTTCGTCCAGGTATAATCTAAAATCCTAAGGACTGGGTTCCTATCTTTATACTAAAGATAGGGGTTGGACTACTCTGTGGCCCCACCTATGGGTGGGTCAGGACAGAGGGGTGGCTACACCCCTTTCCCTTTGTCCAGTTCGCGCCAAAGCAGGGGCTGGAAGCCCCTGATCCGGTTTGAACTGGGGTATGCACAGGGACACCAAATGTGCCCCCAGTGCAGGACTTCAAAGCACACAGATGGTGCTCCCGCCCAGCCCCAATACACATTATCCTGTCTGGGGAGGTGGTCACACCTCCCTGGGACAGGAAACCTATTGTCCAGGCCTCCCCTGCCGGAGTTTCGTCCAGCAGCAGGAGGCCAGACTCGTGTCTGTGGCAGCAGCATCCATTTTGTGATGCCAGGGCTTTGGAGAGAAGTTACCGGGTTAGTCAGGGTTAACATGTCTTTCCCTCTAGAAGGGTGGAATGCTACCCCCACCGCCAGAATTGGCGGGGGGGTAGTATTCCAAGATGTTTGACACCAAACACGACATGTTTAGGTGCAGCCATTCCAAAGTTAGCTTTTTACCGCGAGGATATAATGCGCTTAAGAGTATATGGTCAGGCTGCACTACAAACAGCAACAGAGATGGTCTCCAAACGCTGCAGAGGGCCCTGCTCATGCAGGGGCACCCTCTCACATAGGAACCACACACTCTGCCTTTAGGATTGATAAGGCCTGCCTTAGGAGTGACTTATAGGTTTATATGTGTGTATGTATTTAGTGATATAGGTAACCTATATCACAGTAAGGGGTGCATGCACCACCTTACCCAGGCTGCAGTAGCAGACCTGTGGTGTCAGTTTGGATGGCCTTCCAGGGGTGGCATAATACATGCTGCAGCCCCTGGTAGGCCTCTGGGGTACCTATGCCCTTGGTACATAGTATACCATATACTAGGGACTTATAAGGGCACTCCAGATTCCAATCAGAGATGTGCCTAAGGCACATGGAAACCTTTTTACAGAGAAAGCAGATAGACTGGGGCCCTGAATAGCAGGATCCCAGTCCAACTAAGTCATAAACCAGCAAAACACCATAAAAAAAAGTGGGGGCAACCATATAGTCAGATTCCACCTTCCTACATCTGCCCTGCTAGAATTCATACTAAAGAATTTCAGATCACTGAGGATTTCAGCAGTGAGCTTTAACATGCTGAACCATATTGCTGGGCTATACATGCCTTTGTTGAAACCAAGACAGAGCTCTAACAAAAAAAAGAAACAAGCATTGGTAAAGCCAATAGGTCTCTCCTATATAAGACATTGGCTTTGCGGAAGTTTTTTTAGCCCTGCAGTACAGCATCTCGGCTGTTGTGCAGCATGGCTTAAAAGAAAATGCAATGATA
Organism: Calotriton arnoldi; assembly: GCA_963921515.1. Lineage (NCBI taxonomy): Eukaryota > Metazoa > Chordata > Amphibia > Caudata > Salamandridae > Calotriton > Calotriton arnoldi. Next base: position 1,694,529 of record CAWUFW010002938.1, on the reverse strand, counting down.
ATGCCACTTCATTATTTTGTAGGAGCATGCTTACAAAAAGACGCAAGCTTTTTTTATTTACCAATCTGAGATGGATCAGTAAATAAAAAGCAGGGTGAAAGCTCTTTTTAAAACGTAGTGTAAAAGCACTTAAAAAAATGTAAACTGTGTGTGGGTAGCAGGAGTGGGGTGGGGAGAGGTTGAGGTGAAGCAACACAGTGGCCAGGGACCAGAACACTGCAGGCAGGGGAGAGGCAACATGAGGGCTAGAAAGGAAGCAACATGGAGCGTGGGAGAAGCGCACAAGAGTGTGGGTGAGGAGACGGAAGCACATGGATGAGAGAAAGCCACATAAAGGGGAAAGAGAAAAGCACACACGAAGGACAACTTAAAAACAGAATGTGCCCTCGTGGAGTGCTTAAACAAAAATACAAAAGTAGTTTCCTAAAAGCGAGCAGATGAAGCATAGAAGCCAGGCAATGAAAGAGATGATTAAGAGACTATGTCCAGGGGAGGGACAAATACAACATAGGCAGGCATAAACAAGGAAAGCTATCCAATTGAAAACCATGGATGCACCCGGACCAGGTGCAGAGGACAACGTGAAACCCACAAGACTCACGGAAGCCCAGCCAGGAAGCCAGGTGTCGTGGAAGGGCAATGAGAAGAGGGAGAGGAAGACGGGGTACAGTCTGCAGGAAACCCGGACCCACGACACGGATGAGATAGAACACCACCACTAACTGTACGTCACCTCCAACTTGTCATTGGCAAAAAAGATGCTGAGATGGCAGACCATCTTGGACCATGTTAATGCCGTTGCCGCGCCGAGGAGGACAATGGAAGAGGACAAGAGGCGCTGGAATGATACGAAGGGCAAACCCAAGAAGGAACTCGCTGCCAACATGAAAGCAGCAATGCACATTGGAGGTGGGGGGCCAGCAGAACACCAGGAGCAGGATGAAATGGAGAAAATGGTGGCCACAGCCATCATTCGGGAGACGGTGACAGGAGCAGAGGACCCAGACACTGCTCAACATGACCTGACACAACATCAATAGGTTGAGAACCTACCAGGGAGTGGGGGGACGGGGGGAGATGGGTACAATGGCACACATGCACAATCAAGCAGAGCACACTGCACACCCACACTGACTCCGGATCATGTCCCTGATCCCCCTGGAACACTGCAGCACACACACAAACACCAAGTATTCCCACCTCACCATGTGCCCAAAGGGGCCCCCACCCAACACATCACCAATAACACAACCAACAAATGCACACGTGCGGAAACCAGCGAAGATGCGTATCCGTCAGCCACACTGACAATGCAAGAGACACTACATGACGAGTAGCATGGCTGCAGTCCAACTATCATGTCAATGTGCAGGCCACGACACTGATGTGGCTGAGTGTGGGCCAGATCCGCAAAGGTGCAGGTCACACTCGGACACATCCACGTGCACAAAAAACCCCTGACGTCAACTACACATCCGCCTACCGACCATGACCACGAGTCACAACACAACGAAGGGCACAATTCACTACAGTCAGCAACATCTCAGCACTGTAGATGCACAGAAGTGAAAGGCACACCGCCTGAAAGGGATGAGTGGCAGCCAATTCAGAGCAGCAGGGGCGACTCAGCCACAGTGCAGCATAGACACATAAGAATAAGAGCACCCCAACACTGTCAACAATGTGGTACATACTGCAACACTCCCACAACAGAACACAGGACACAACTGGTGCCGCATGCGTGCACAAAATGGCCAAGCACATCTGGCATCGCAGGAATCTGTGACATGACAATGGACGAGTACAATATGTAACCTGTATCAGTTTTATTCACACATGCAGTGCCAGTGGACAATTTGTACTGTCTCATTATCGTACAGGACGGACACAAAGTGACGTGCTCAGGTGAAGAAATTGGCAACGAGGGTGTTCCTACGGGCTATTCCTGCTGCAGCTGCAGTGGGGTGTGGGCCACCTGCCCCATCGTCCTCATCATCGTCCGGTGCATCTGGCACTGGGATCCAAGGGGCATTGGAGCGCACACAGATGTTGTGCAAAATACAACATGCAACGATCATCTTGCACACAATGTCTGGCCTGTACAGGAGCCTTCCGCCTGTGATGTCCAGGCACCTGAAACGTGACTTCAACACGCCAAATGTGTGTTCCACGATGCCCCTGGTCCGCTTGTGGGATGCATTGTACTGCCTCTGGGCATGTGTGTTCGGGTCTCGGAGGGGTGTCATCATCCAAGTGCAGAGTGCATATCCCTGATCACCTGTGATAGTGTAGAGAGAGATGAGTCAATAGGTGGTTCGGCATGATGTGTTGGCAGGCACACTAGTCAAGTGACGACTGTGCTGGCTGTGCATGGGGTGAGTGTAAGACAGCCCCCAGGGAGTGTTTGGTGCTGGCAATAACTACAACAGTCATCACACAATCAGAAGTTCAAAGTACAAACAGCCAGGGACCATGACTTGAGGTGCACAGAGTTAGTGGCCCCGGATGCACAGCGGCCGGCACGGGCACACCGCCACCGGACGGTGACTTGCGGTGCACTGGGTTAGGCCCATGAGAGCTGAGCGGGTCCTCGTAGATGTCCAAGGTGACTGTCGCTCAGTGTATCGTGGGACAGTGGAAGGTGTTCCCCCAGGGCATGATGCAGAGGGCACAACCAAGCAGCAACAGGCAACATGGGGGATATGAATGCCACAGACTCATGCCGAACACCAAGTCCGTACCTGCCAGATGATGAGGATGACAACCCCCATGCCACAGACTCAGACGCCACCTAAGTTCAACCAGAGAGTGACCATGACTCACGGCGCACAGAGTCAGTGGCACCAGGGCTTCAAGGGGATGCAGTCTGCGATGAGGCGTGTACATTGGTGTAAACTCAGCCTTTCAGAAATCAAGACCCAGTCACAAATGTGGGACTTCCTTGACCGCAGTGGCAGCGGTGTGCGTGGGCCAACCGCAGTTCAGCCAGCTCCTCCTGGAACTCACACACACGGCGTTGGAATGTCATGTGGCGATGACGTGTGGCTCATGGAGGCTGAGGCACCAGAGCTGAGCATGCGTGCAGCCTGCGACGATGCCGTGCCCTGGCTGGTCCCGCCTTGATGTTATTGGTGTGAGGCCTGCTGGCCCGCAGTGCATGCCGAAGCCAGTAGTCTGCAGGGGCCCACAAACATGTGTCGCCAGCTTACGTTGAACAGGGTTAGTGGCACCACGTGTCGCCGGCTTGCGTTGAACAGGGTTAGTGGCACCACGTGTCGCCGGCTTGCGTTGAACAGGGTTAGTGGCATCAGGTCAGTTGTTGCTAGTGTTCGGTCACCTCCGTAACGAGGATCCGGCTTTCATCCGGACTGAACCGCATCTTCCTCTTACTCCTCTCCGTGCGTTCACTGGTATGGACTCTGCCATTCATGAATCTCAACTAAGTGCTGGATGTGGGACCTACTGGACCGCAGTGTAGGCCGGGGGCAGCGGTCAGCACGGGCCCACAGACACGTGTCGTGTGCTTGCGATGCAGAGTTTGGGACACTGATCGAAGGGAGTTCAATGATATATACGCTGCAATTAACATTTGGTCACTGCCATTCAAAATTCAAGACTCAGTTCCATATGTGCCACCAACTGGGCCGAAGTGTACGCCGGTGGGGTATGTCAAAGAGAAAGGAGTAGTGTGGGCCTGCGTCGTGGAGGCCAGCGATGGTCTGAGGAGACTGCCACGGTCACGGGCCTGGGGCTTGGAGCTTGCACCGGCACGTGGTGGGCCCTCTTTGACACATGCCGGTGTCGGCAGCTGAGCGGAGCAGCCTTGGTGCGCTGGTGCAGGCAAGACGGGTCTGGGGACCAGCGGCCTGGGGTGCAGCTCACGGCGTCGGCCTCGTGTCGGGCTGAGAAGCGCCACCCTGGCAGACACGTTGGCCATTCTGGATGAGAACCACGCCCAGAGCGACGGGGTTTTTATTCGCACCCCTATGCAGGCCTGGCGTACGCAGGGCCAACCCACTCCGCCCACGCCTACAGGGGGGGACGTTACGAGCAACATTTCCGTGTTTTACCCCACAGCCTGTGGTGACATGGTAGCGTCCACTGGCCACTACACTCCATGCACCGGCAGTTAATGTCCACATGGACATTTCTGTGGTTTACACACTCACGTCTGTCCAGCACATCCACGCCACACTTGTCATTGGGTAGGTTCTCATTCATTAGTCACTTGCCTCCTTCGCACATGCCTGCTTCCAGCCTCTCCACACATTCTGCTATTGTGTGGCTGTGGTGCCATGCCGTAGCTGGGTTATGTACATGGCAAGCCCAGGTTCCCAATGGAGTCGTGTTGTCGTGTCTGGTCGGTGGGTATGTTGTGTGGCATGTTGCATGTAGTTTTGCTGCGTGCCCATTCCCAGAGTCGTGAGTTGCATGACATGTGCAGCTGGGCTGGACTAAACAAGGCATATTCAAAACTTCTGTCTTAGAGTGCTCTTTTCACACTTGTAAACAAGGACCTACGCCTCTGCACAGCAAATGTGAAATTCTGGAATATCATCACATGAGAGGAATCTATGGAGATATGCTTGCAGTTTTTGTTTCTAGAATATGTTCCCGGTCCTAAAAATTCAAGAGCCTGGCCCTTATTGGTCGGGGAGGTGACCCTGGAGGGTGGCCGCCTGGCTGGTATGCTGTGAGCTTGTTCACGTGCAAACATAGTAGATAAGCCCTCCGGTGCTATTCCGTTTTGGAGCCATGTCTGTAAGAAAGTTGTTGCATTCTGCCCTTCTTTGACCTCTGGCAAGTCAACAATGCACAGGTTGTTTCTATGAGCTCGTCCTTCTGTATCTTCAGTCTGGTCTTCTAGGAAATGGATTCAATTAGTTAGTTGTTTCTATGAGATCGTCCTTCTGTAACTTCAGTCTGGTCCTCTAGGAAATGGATTCAATTAGTTAGCTCCGTTATTTGGTATGTATGTTCTGCTGTAGTCCGAGTGAGTTCCCATAAAGCCATTTCATGAGTACGGGCTTTCTCTTGAAGTTTACGTTTGTCTTCCCGGAGAAGGCCAAGATCCAAAGCTACGGTATGAACTTTGAGTTGCATTGTGGATGTAGTGTTGTGGATCACCGCCAGAATAAGGTTCAGTTAATCTGGGGACCCTGAGAAGACCCGCGGGCTAGGAAGGAAGTGTGGAGTCTCTGAAGGAACCCTCCAATGCCATAACCTCCATTTTCTCCCTCTGCAGGGTAGCAGAACTAGCTGCACAGTTTGTCCCCATCATAGGCAGCCCACCAGACTGCGCGGTGTGTTCTGTACGGATCCACACTGCCTTGACTCCTGGGGGGTGTTTTACTCAATATTTCGGTAGATCATCGAGTTTAGCCGGGCTCCAGTAAGGCATGAAGTTCCACTGTGCTGTGATCATGAAGAGCAAGTCAGTCCAACGCACACCAACTTAATCATCCAGTGTGTGGGCCCCTTGGGTTACTATAGCTGACAAATGGCAAAAGTGGGGTCATGCCGTAGTCACCCCTCATAGACTGTGTTAGTCACTACCAGTGGTTTGGTGTCAACATGAGCAGCCCATCATCAGGAGAACTCAGCTAGTTTCAATCACGCATCGAACAACGCTGTAAGTCGCAGTGGCCAAAATACTGGGAACATCACATTAGGGTATAGTCACCACTTGGATATGAAATATATAGATCCACCAGTTCCACTGTCACCAGCCCAGAGCTTATCCCAGAGGAGTCCCTTCCTGCAGAATAAAATGGTGGGGATCCAGAAGCACCCTGAGAGGTGTATGGTGTTAACTGAGGCCTGCTACATGTGGGAGGTTAGTGGTGCTATGATTCAAGCAGCCTCTCCTCTGCACGTTTTCAACTTATGTTCTTCATATGAAACCATTGCATGAGATTCTTTTGTTGAGAGTTATTTAGTATTGTATTGTAGACTTGCACTTTCATGCATTAATTCTTTGTTTACTTGTGACTAAGATTAATTGAATTTGGATTGCATCAGGTTAGAATTAGAGGCTTAGTAGAGGTTGGGCAGCCACTAAAAGCTCGAGCAAGGCTCAAGCCAGATGACTGGTGCTGGCTCAGGTTAAGGTGATCTTGGAACCTCACAGCCCAAAATGAGCTAAGCATTTATGGGCGGTAATGTGGCTTGGTGGCTACAGCTGCCAATCATGTAATGGTCAACCAAGTTCGAATCTGTAGTGAGCCACCGGTACATATGAAATAGGGACACTTTGTCATAACACACACCTTGAGGCCAGGTGTAGCTGGGGGCTTAAATAAAGGAATGCCCTGCCGCTTGGGGCGAAGCCCATACCATAACCCATGTGTGTCTTCTTCATGAGCTGCTTCACCTATGGTAATGGTTCTGTCGAATGGTCACATTACACTGGCGATGAGGGAGTGGTAGCCTGCATGTGTGATAATGCCATCCTCATGTTCGCCCCTTCACCCCAGCACTGGAATGCAGAACAGTTAAAGGAAGAGATGACCTGACTCACAGGTGGTACTTGAGAGTGGTGAGCCCTGTAGTCCCCTGGTGCATAGGCTGCTGTAGCAACGAGCGGCAGAATGAAACATGGAGGCCTTGTGTACTTTCAAACCCTTTGCATACACTAAGCGTAGACTGGATCCGCCCCGTTTTATTAACTTGCCCTGGACCTCCAGCGTGGGGTCAGAACCTCTGTGTGTTGGCTCTATGTCACAGGGTGTGTCTGTGTCACAGTACATTCCTCCAAAACTTAAAAAACAACAACATCGGAATAAGTTTAACCAACTTTTATAGTTCTGTCGAGGATAGGCTCTAACCCCTCTAGAATCATTCACAAACATCGTCCTCCAGCTTCTTGGGTTTTGTGATGTTGGATCTCAGTCAGTTTGGGTGCCCTCATCTCGCCATGGGTGAGATGCTAGGTTCTGGTGCTTGTGGTGGACTGGCTGCTTCTGGACAGGATAGAGCTACCATTGATGATGAGAGTTGGGGTGTTGGGGTGCTGCACTCATTTCCAGCCTCTTGCTCCTTTTCACACTCCCCTGGCAGTATGTGCAGAGGCTGCATTTCTGAGATGATTGGCATCTGCTGGCACCACTTGGTAAATGCCAACACATTTCTTGTAACACAATTAAACATATTATTGGCTGGTACCATTGCACCTTTCATATCAGTGACGAAGAGGGGGCTTGTTTTGAATGGGAGTTAAAACTTTCCAGGGGGTGTCAATCACGCACTAGAACCCAGTCACCTATGTGGATGTCTGTTTCTCAGGATCTATGGACTATACTGATGTTTTGGTTGTTTTTGGTTCTTCTCTGTTGTGTTGCATCCATGTCCAGAGGTTCGGGAGTCCATACACCAGTGTGCATAATATTGTCCCGCACAGCTCTTCCACGCAGGACATCGGCATGTGCTCTTTGGGTAGTGCTGTGTGGGATGTGTCTATATACACCAAGGGTCTTGTCTTATGAATGACGTCCTCCATGTCAACCTTTTATTCACATCGAATGTGATTGCTGTGTTGAGTGTGCACATTCATCTGTCAACTTTGCCACTGGCTTGGGGCCAACTGGGGGTGATTTTCCTGTGGATGATAACAAGGGATTGCATATACTCTTTGAGGTTTTGACACTGTAATGGAGAACCATTGTCGATTTTGAGTGTTTATGACTTCAAAAATTGCAAAGATCTTGTTGAGGCATCTACTCGTGTGGTCAGGAATGGTGCTTTGTAACACCTGTATGACAGGGAACTTGGAGATGGCGTAGGGCACCACTAGCATGTGGAGTCAATCAGGCAAAGCTCTGAAATCCACGCAGATATCACACCAGGGGCCAGTGTTGGGGCTGTCAGTGGTGATCAGAGGGGATTAGTCCTGAAATTTGCACCCTTGGCACCAATGACATCGGGTGATCATATCGTCAACTTTCACATCCAAAATGAAGAACCAGACCTTATGCTTCAGGCATGCTTTCATTTTAGTAGAGCCTTGATGTCCCGTGTGCATGAGGGCTAGTATGGTTGGTCACAGTGAGGGGGGAATGACAATTCGATTACGTCTTAAAACGACGCCTTTCATGGTGGCATTGAGTTCACGGCGGATATTCCATAGAGCTGAGAGGTCATGTTGGGTTTTATAATCGTACCTCCCGATGTCTCAGAGGAAGTTCTTCCATTTTCCGGATTTGGCTGCTACCAGGACCTTTTGGATGCATGGATCTGAGGTTGTGGCATCAGCAATGGCATGGAGGGCGATTGTCCTGGGGCAGCTGACCTCTGCGATTCAGTGTGCATATTTGTCTGCATCAGACAATGGATTCAGGGAGCCGGTGGCTGACTGCCACAGGTGCCTGGAGAGGTAGTCTGTGAGATTGTTCCATCCTAGCTTGTAGCTTACTGTCAGTTGGTATTTTTGGAGCTGCAGGGCCCGTTTCTCAAAATGGTGTAACTGTGCCTTCAAAAAGCAGTATGATGGTTTTGTGGTAAGTTATGACTCTGGAAATCTGACCGTAGAGGTATAGATGAAAGTAGTTGCAGCCCCATTTGATGGCACGTGCTTCCTTTTCTATGTGCCATCAATTCTAATGGGGTAGCCCGGTATCCTGCAGAACCTGAAAGATTACTGCTATACAACAACAGCTGGTTCTGTAGGGAAGAGAACACTTACTTCTAAGCTAGAGTATTCTGGTCCAATCAACTAAGACATACCAATGAATGACGTGACACATAAATGACTTACAACACAACAAATTAAATTAATAAACACCACAGACACAGAAAAATGTATTCTCTCCGTATATTGACATTCATATAATGCAGAAATGCAAAGTGCTACTCATCAGAGACCCAGGACCGTTATACAAGAAAAATAATAATAAACATAGAACAGTGCCATATGAAAATGTGGTCACGAAAAATGTAATACAACATGACAAACAATTGACAATATACAAGAATCACTTAATATGGTGCCAGTTTAGAACTGTTTAGTCAGTTCAAACATATCCTCATTTCTTGGCGGTAGGTATGTCAATTATTGGTACAGAACACCTAATCGTATCATCAAGGCTTCGACCCACTCAAATAAGTATGTTCAGAAACATCACAGCGGGTCTTCCTCATGACTAGAAACCATGAGTACAGCCTGGCCAATATATGAACATCACGTTGCTTGATGTTAACATCAGAGTATGGACTGGGAAGTACCCCTCCACGTTGAGAAGAGGTGGATAAAGGATCAAGTGTATCCAAGCTCTGAAAGGGTCCTAAAAAGGAACCTTACAAGAAGAAATAGCACAAGGTCAGATTTCTTTAACTGCCACAAGTCCCCAATATGCTGGGCACCATGAGTGTTGACCCTAGACGAGGCTCGCTGGATTAGATGAAAGCCTCGGAGATCCTGAAAAGGTTCTCCAATCAAGCTTTCCAAGGGCAGAGTGAGCGAATCCGTCCTCTGCCTCAACCTTCCACGTCAAGAGTGAAGAGCTCTTGATTAGAGAATCCTTTTCAGGATCTTCGAGGCTTTCAGATGATCCAGCGAACCCCATCTATGGCCAAGGTGATATTACATCTAATACTAAGTAGTAGCACTGAAAATTACCATGGCAGATGAACAACAGGGGGCTAATGCCTGCTCACAAGATTTCACCAGTGGTGCAGCTAATGAACCTCTAGCAGCCGCACTGAGGCAAAGAGGATCACCAGCATATACACTAACACAGCCCTGCTGCCATTTAGTGAGTTAACTGATTCTGCCACAGCGGCTCCTCATTGATAAACATGGCTCAATAGGTTAAATACCTACTTCTGAGCAATCCAGGATACACATTCCCTTGGTAAAGAGGTCTCTGTAACTCACTACATTTTGGAGAGAAGGACGTGTTCAAACTCTCTGAGAATCTCCCTAACACCGGTGGCGAAGATGACTATGTTGCAGCTATCATTGTATTCAAAGCACATTTCAACCCACAAATTAACCCGGACTATGAAAGATTTACACTACATTGAGCAAAACAGTGGAACTGTGAGGCCATCGATAGCTTCTACACTCAACTGCGTGAGATGGCCAGCACATGCATGCACAACTGCCCAAAGAAAGAAGTCCACACTCAATTAATTCAGGGGTGCTGGTCAGCCGTCCTTTGTCCGACCAACACAAGATGGCCGGGAGACCTGCATGGCAAAGTCAATGAGACCACAACCTGTCTGTGACATAATCTCAGACAAAACCCTCCTAGACAGAAACTACATGATGCCCTCTGTTACACTGGACTGATTCCCAAATTACATGAGAAAAACGCTGGAAAGTACCTGACCCAGCTCTCCCTTGTACATTGCTGCATTGCCCATTCTTCTGTTCTTCTCTTGTCAATCAGTTGCCCTCACTCTCTTAGCTTTTTTCCTTGGTTTCTCCCATGTTTCCTTGTGGCCTTGTCCTGTTTTACCCCCATTGTCGATTGCTTGTTCCCTTGTTCATCCCTTGTCTTTTTGCTATTGTCTTTATTTTTCCTCCATTTCTTGATTGCTTGTTCCCCTTTTCTTCACTCGTTTTTCTGCTCTTGTCTTTATTTTTTACTGTTTCTTAATTGTTTATTCCCCTGTTCCTTCCTTGTTTTCTGCTTTTGTCTTCATTTTTCGTGTTACTTAATTGCTTTTCGCCTTGTATATCCCTTGTTTTTTCTTTTTTCCTTGTTTTTGCTCACTACTGCTCTCCTCGGCTGCCACTCCCGGCTGCCACCCATATTTCCCGCCTCCTGCCTAGCCCCACCCACTGCCTCCCAGCATCCCTCTCTCCTCCCAGTAGCTACTTATTGGAGGTCGCAGTGCAGTGGGCGCAACGCTGGTGCACCAAAGGCGCACCAGAGGCAAGCTTGTCTGTGCTCGTCTGCACATGGACCACACCCTAGCGCCAGAACCCCCAGTCCCTGGCCCACCTGCAGATGCAATGCCGCCATCCTCCATGCCCTGAACGTTGGACGGCCCAGCGAATGCTGCTGCCACGCCGCACTGCATTCTACGGTAGGATCATTCTCCTGCACCAGATGCACCATCTACTGCACCAGCAAGACCACTGTCACACCACACAGCACCACATCGACCTCTCACCACACCACACCAGAAGCGACACACCAACTCAACTGCCTACTTCTGCTCTCTGTGTGCAAGCATTTCACCTAACTATGGGACCTCATTGTCACCCTACCACCTGACATTAACTTCCTCATCGAGACCTGGCTCAAACCTGCATCTGACCCAGACATTGCCACAGCGATCCCCGATGAATGCAAAATCACTCACCAAGACTGCACCAACAAGCCGGAAGGAAGAATAGTCATCATCCACAAAGAGACAACAACTGACAATACCACCACCTCCATGGAACATCTCAACTTCAAGCTCCACACTGATGACAAGATAGCCATCAGAGGCACCCTTGCATACCAACTCTTGAGTCCACACAACAGCTTCTGCACCACCATCGCAGACTTTGTTGCGCTCCTTGCTTTAGACTCCAAAGGTTACATATTCCTCGAGCGACCTAAATTTCCACATCAACGACCCGAACTACAACTACACTGCACACCTCTTCAACAGTATGAGCAGCCTCAGAATTACCCAGATAGACCACGACCCCATACACACCGCAGGACACATCCCATCTTCAAATCCAGCAACCTCGTCAATTACAGCCACATCACAGAACTCACATGGACCGTTCACTCCATTGTCCACTTCAGCATCTCCAACCCCCGCAACGCTACCCCCAAGATGAACAACTGCCCCACCGCAGTTGGAGTAAAATTTCAGAGACCAGCTGGACAGATGCCCTCAACACCTCCAACCCTGCTACAACCACCAGCTCGAACAGGGAATCAAGAACTTCAAAGCCTGAATCACCAACTGCACCAGCAGTATTTCTCCTATCAAGAGCAACAACCAGAGAAAATCCTCCAAAACGCCAGCTGGTACACCCAAGAGCTCAGAACAGCGAAACAAGACAGCAAACAGCTGGAGATTAAATGTCACGACAGCAACGGCACCTCTGACAGGGCAGCCTTCAAAACTTCCCTCAACCTCTACCACCATCTGCTGAGGGCAACAAAGAAGACAGCCTTAGCCTCATGCATTAAAACCAGCACCAGCAACACCAAGGAACTTTTCATGAAGGAATTCTATAACCCGGCTTCCAGCGAAAACAACATCGTACCCTCACAAGAGCTGTGCGACAACCTCATTGTCTTCTTCCATGACAAGACCGCCTTCAAATACAAAAACTTCCAACCCCAGCTTACACCTGCAGACTTCGTCGACAGATTCACCAGCGCCGCAACTAACAAGAACCACAGACTGACCACCTTGAACCTCCTCTCCACCCAGGACACCACCTCCTTCATGAAACCCATCTTCTCACGAACTCCCACAGACCCATGCCCACACCACAGCTACAATCTCGGAAACTAAAGAATTGGCCATGAACACACCACCCTGCTCAATACCTCAATCACCACTGCAACATTTCCAGATGCCTGGAAACACGCCTAAGTCAGACCACTACACAAAAAACCCTCCACTGACCCCAGTAAACTCAAAAACTACAGGCCAATCTCCCTGCTCCGATTCCAAGCCAAGGTACTGGAAAAGATCATCAACAAGCAACTCATGACACACCTGGAACAGAAGCAGCTACTCGACGCCTCCCAATCTAGACTCTGCAGCAAGCACAGCACCGAGACTGCTGTGATTGCAGCCACCGAAGACATCAGATCCCTCCTCAACTGAGGAGAAACAGCAGCTCTGATCCTCCTTGACCTCTTGCAGCCTTAGACACTGTATCTCACCACACGCTGATTGAAAGACTCCACCATATTGGCATCCAAGGGGACGTGCTCAGATGGATCACCTCCTTCCTCACCAAAAGAACAGAGGATTCACCTTAAACTTTTCACCTCCGAACCCAAGAAGATTGCCTGCAGTATCCCTCAGGGCTCATCCCTCAGCCCCATGGGCTTCAACGCATATATGACACCGCTGCCCAACATCATCAGATCCCACGGCCTCAAAATAATTTCCTACATAGACGACATCCAACTCATCCTCTCACCCACCGAAGACCCCATCATCACCAGGACCAACTTCCACAAATGAATGACAAGCGTCACCGACTGGATGAAGAAGAACTCCCTGGAGCTGAACATGGACAAGATGGAAGTACTGATCTTCGTTAACAAAAGCATGGAGCAACTCTTAGTGGCTGTCAAAACTAGGAACTGCACCCACACCCTCCAACCACACCAGAAACCTCGGAATCATCATTGACAACAAGCCCACCATGAAATCACAGATCAACGCTGTCTCCCCTGCCTGCTTCCTCACTCTGCGCATGCTACATAAGAACTTCAAGTGGCTACCCCTGCCCACTAAACGCACTGTGACACAGGCCCTCATCACCAGCCGACTGGACTATGGCAACACTTTCTATGTAGGAATTGCCACACCCCTCCTATAGAGACTTCAAATCATTCAAAACGCCACAGCCAGGCTGATCCTCGACCTCCCCCGACAAACCCACATCACACCCCACATCAGTCAACTTCACTGGCTCCCCTTATATAAGAAATGCCAATTCAAGCTGCTGACCTAGACACACAAGGCTCTACACAACCTAGGACTCGCTTACATTAACCGACTACCTTAACTTCCACCAATCATCTAGAAGAGTAGACTCCGTCTACCTCTTACTTGCCCATACTCCCCGCATCTACTGAAGCAGAAGTGGAGGATGCTCCTTCTCAATCATCGCAGCAAAGACCTTGAACAGCCTCCCTACGCAACTCTGGACTATCACCTCACTTACGGAATTCCAAAGTGCCATCAAGACCTGGCTGTTCGAATGAGCTGCTGGGACCTGCAAGCGTCTGGATACTATCGGAAGATTGGCTGCGCTTTATAAATCCTGATTGATTGATTGATAGAATCCAAAGTGGAGAGGAATGTAGTGAGCGACCTGGTACTTACGACAGAAATGTTGTGTCGTAACACGCTCCTGGAGGCTGGGCATGGATGAGGGTTTAAATAAAGGGACGTCCTGCCTCTCGCGGCAGAGTACACACCATAAACCTATCTGTGTGTTTGTCTCATTCATGTGCTGCTCTAGCTGTGGTAATGGCCATGTTGAATATCCACATTACAGATTCCTGGCTTTGGCACAGAAAATCTCCTTTTGCCGGAACAAAAATGTGTAACATAGTCTCTGTCTGTTGTGAAGCACTCATATCCTCGGGCAAGGTTCACACTATGTAAAACTGACCCAAAAACATAGATTTTACCTCTCATTCACACTCTAGTTTATACGTCAACAGTTAAAGAAACATTTACCTTTGATGTCAGCAAGAGATATCCATCTAGTAACTTGTGTTTGATTTAATAGACAATAAAGTTGCCCTAACTGTAATATGAATATAAACCATTTATAGGGACCTCTGACTTGCCTCTTTCCTTGCTAATAGCATTTCTTTTTTTTGTTGCAGATTTATATAGCGCAAACTCGACCCGAAGGTATTGGAGCACTTTACATGAGCACCAGTTACGTTACACAAGGACACATTCATATTTTTGGTAGGCACGGGGACATTAAGTGATTTGCCCAGAATCACAGGATGTGGAGTCGACCCCGAGGCTCAAACCTTGGTTTCCCAGCTCCAAAGTCGGCAGTCTAGCCGTCAGACCACATCCTCTCCCCAACATTGTCGTCAGGGCAGGGGCAGGAGCTTTCATCAGTGCATGTTTAAAAACTCTCATTTTTAATAAGTACTTCTCAAATAATCTGTGGCATGTTCAAGAAATAAATATTTTTAAGACACCCTATTATTTTCTAAAGTGATCTTTATTGCATTATTTACAAGCCAAATATTTTCAAGGCTTGGCTCGTGCATGGGCTCTTAGAGCCAGCGCACACCTTGGCTCGGCTCTGGCTCGGCTCTCTCTGTTAATATGTTGGGCCGCCCACTTCAAAATCTTAGGTTAAACATATTTTATGATTGATTTTGTTGCCTAGCAATCTCTCTTGTGAGGGACTGAGGGCAGAGGAGACAGGGAAGTGTGCGTGTGTGATGGAACTCTCATCTTTTGCAGTGTTATTGAAAGTCTAAATCGAGAGACAGCTTCTCATTCAGCATCCAGAGACACTTATGTCACATGTCAGGCCGGTGCTCTGACAGAGAGCATGCCTAGGCTATACACGAGGGGGTAGATTTACTAGGATTTTGCGCCGTGTTTTCATCACAAAAGTGATGCAAATTGGCGCAAAATCCTTTTTTCCCAATTTACTTTCCAGCATTAAACTTGTTTAGTGCTGGAAATAACAGAAAAGTAATGCGAAGCAGTGCATAGTGCTGCTTTGCATTACTTTGCGCCATGGGGGCGTACCATGGGTGGTGCATGGGCGTTCCCTTGCAACCACCCACGGTTTCTCATTCTAAACCCAATTTACTAAATAAAGGGGATTGGGTTTAGAGCGGGACAACTGTGCCTTTTTTAAGTAGGCACAAGGAAGAAGAAATGCTTTCATTTTTCTTCCTTTTCCGACTTCGCATGTATGCTGCACTTTACAGCACACATACAAAGTGGAAAAATGGTCAAAGTGAGTCTGCGCATAGTATTTTGTACTGGAAGGGTTCCAAAACCTATGCTAGACTCACAGAGACACACTTGCACCATGGCGCAAAGGTTTATCCATGGCGCACGGCAGCTGATTTCAGCGCTGATGCCAGTGAGAGGGCAGGAGAGTGCCTTATTTTAGTAAATAGGGTACTCTCCTCCTCTCTACTTTACACGTAGCGCAGCATTTGCTGCTGCTGCAGTGCGCTACGTGAAAAAATAGTAAATCTGCCCAACATGCTTCCTTCTCCGGCACTTTGTAGAGTTCACTTGGAGCCGCGAGCCATAGTACATCCGACACGAGCCAAGCCTGAGTGAGTGGAGGAGCCGTGCTATCCCTCAGCATTTCTAAGAGAAGGTTCCCAAAACTACCCAAAACGAGAAGACCCTCACAGGACCAGACCACTGAAAGTTTTGATTTAATACATTAACGCACAACCTCTGCCTCCCTACTCCGGTTAATGGCGGGCAGGATGCTGACTGTTTTTAACTGAGAAAACGGGAGACTGAAACCTGAAGCAGAGGACGCAAACCAGGCCCATTCTCAGAACCTCGTTTCAGAATTTGCCCGAACTGTGCCTGCAGGCACCTTGCACAGGGAGCGCCAAACATACGCATGGCCCTTCAGAGGGAAGGATGTCTCATGCCCTACTTGTCTCCGTTGTCTATTTGACTGTCTGCAAAACAAACGCAGCATATCCCAAAAAATAATATTGATGATTGTTTACTTTTGTGACATACTAGCAGTTTGAGTACAACTCCACCCACAAAGCTCCTTCCTCATTCATTCTGTCGTTTACCTTCTTCTTTCTGTCCTAGTACCTTTCCATCCCTTCTTTCCCTCGTGAAGCACTTTGAGCTGACCTAGGGATAATGAAAGTGGTATAAACAACATAATATGGCAGAAAACATTCAGCACGCGATCAGAAAAAGACTGTCCTGCGTCTAATACTGTCTTTTAGCCACAGGAGGGCAGCAGACAACCGCATATCTCAGATACAAACGGAACCTCCCAGCGATACTCAAAGTACGGCCGGGGGGGGGGGGTGTCGCATGGGGTCCACCAGAACTTTACATGCGGCCCCTTGGTCAACAGCAGCACTGGGCTGCTATTTACTGGACTCAGCACTAACATAGAAAATATGTTAAATAAACAGGCAAGCATTTATTTAAAGGTTAATTCAAGATCAAGAGAAGAAGAGAGTAGGGTGTCCTGCCCCGTTTTTTTTTTATAGATATATTCCTTTCCACAGTTCCCACCAAGCCACTGCCGAACTCCAAAACGGGTGCCTCCTTGAATCGCGAGGGCGGAACTCGCGTGTTCCACAAGAACTTGTTCCAAGATAAGGAGCACTCTCGGGTATTTCAATATTTATTAACACAATATGTATGTGTGTATATATATATATATATATATATATATATATATATATATATATATATATATATATATATATATATATATATATATATATATATATATATATATATTTTTTTTTTTATCTACTGGCGGTCGCCAGTAGATAGTTATAGTTAGGACCTATTTTCCATAGGAAATCTGCGACATTCTATTTGAAATAACTCTTGCGTCGGTTGACGAATCTTCGTGAAATTTTTAAACTTTATGGCCCGCTCCGGTCCGCTCCTACCCTGAAAGTTTCGGGGTGATTCGTCAAGCGGGGGCCGAGAAAAAAGGGGGGTCCCAAAACGTGTTTTCCCCATTCATTTTCCCATAGGAAACTTTAGCCACGGCTACAGCCCGAACTGCTGAACGGAATTACACAAAATTTGGCAAAGAGGTAGTTCTTGGTTCAGAAAGAACCCTTTTTGTTAAATGGTGTAAATCCGTTCAGTAGTTGCGGAGAAATTAAAAAAATAAGAGTAAAAAAATCAATTTCCCATAGGAAACTTTATGCAAGGCTACAGCTCGAACTGCTGAACGGAATTACACCAAATTTGGCAAAGAGGTAGTTCTTGGTTCAGAAAGAACCCTTTTGTTAAATGGTGTAAATCCGTTCAGTAGTTGCTGAGAAAATCAAAAGTAAAAACACATATATATCTGGGCGGAGCCTAACCACACATGTCATCGTGAGATCTGATTGGCTGTCAGCACTTCATCCTGGAATTGGTGGCAGCCATCTTGGGACCAATATAAATGATAGTACCCCATTGAAATGCATTGTAGTGAATCGAAGATTTTGAGGGTTACCAAAAGGAGAACTATAAAGGGTGATAACAGACTTTAGTTACATTAGAATTCATTTGTTGATGGTACCATACTAATTTCAGGAATTGTGGTGTGTTCTAAGGTGATTTTACCCTGTGAAAAACCTTCTGCTGGGATATCATGAATCATGTTTGAGAGAAAACTATTTTCACATGCTTGTCCCATACAGTTTTGGAAGGTGCTCCAGAAGCTAAAATGAGAGCATATTTTCTGTAAATTCACATTATCTTTCTCAGTCATGTGAGAATGAAGTCTGACATTCTCAGTAAAACATGTACATCCAACAATGGCAGAGACTGTCAGTTGATTCCTTTGTGTTCTACTGCAGCTTCCCAGAGTGTTCTAAAGAACAACTAGAGTGCTAACAGCCTTACTTATGACAAAAGTATGGCACACCTGAAGCCATCTTGATTGGAATAAACTGGTAACACTTAAAACATTTAATTTAAAAAGGAACAAAATGATGGGGTTCATTTTGTCATAGAAATTATGGTTAGTGCTGTAGAAAGAAAAATTAGGACATGTTTCAAGTGTGATCTCAAATATCTTCCTGTTATATTTTAACAGGAGCAGCCTGTCAGTTGATGCCTTTGTGTTCTACTGCAGCTTCCCAGAGTGTTCTAAAGAACAACTAGAGCGCTAACAGTCTTACTTATGACAAAAGTATGGCACACCTGAAGCCATCTTGATTGGAATAAACTGGTAACACTTAAAACATTTAATTTAAAAAGGAACAAAATGAGGGGGTTCATTTTGCCATAGAAATTATGGTTAGTGCTGTAGAAAGAAAAATTAGGACATGTTTTAAGTGAGATCTCAAATATCTTCCTGTTATATTTCAACAGGAGCAGCCTGTCAGTTGATGCCTTTGTGTTCTACTGCAGCTTCCCAGAGTGTTCTAAAGAACAACTAGAGTGCTAACAGCCTTACTTATGACAAAAGTATGGCACACCTGAAGCCATCTTGATTGGAATAAACTGGTAACACTTAAAACATTTAATTTAAAAAGGAACAAAATGAGGGGGTTCATTTTGCCATAGAAATTATGGTTAGTGCTGCAAAAAGAAAATTTAGGGCATGTTTTAAGTGAGATCTCAAATCCTCTTCTATTTCATTAGAAAATTCTGACATGCAGACTGAAACAATCACTTTCAATACCAGCAGTAGACTTCCAGTTAACTCCTTGGTGAGCAGAAGCTTTACTACAGTGATCTAATGAACAACTAGAGTGCTAACATTCTGAATTTATGGCAAATGTGTGACACATCTGAATGCCTTCTTGATGGAATCAAAGTAAAAAACTGAAAGCATTTCCTACTGAGGAGACTGTAGTAAATGAGGAAATTAGGAAACTTCATAACAAATAAGTCTCCCAAGATGGCCACCAGAGAAAAAAGAGCCCAAATGTAGCACAAATATCACCCAGAGGTAGCCCACGTATAGCCCAATGACAGAAGTGTGCAAAACACTTTTTATTTTTTGTTTTTTTGCAGTTTTATATAGTGCAGACTGGTCAGGTATTGGAGTGCTTTACATGAGCATTGGTTACATCACACAAGGACAAATTCATGTTGGTTGACCCCTACACTACCCAAACACAACTGCATTACCCTAAACTCAAACACACTACCCCAGCACGACCCCCTACACTACCCAAACACCACTGCACTACCCTAAACCCTAAATCTACCCCCTACACTACACAAATACCACTGCACTACCCTAAACCCTAAAACACTAGAACCCAGCACGACCCCCTACAGTACACAAACACCACTGCACTACCCTAAACCCTAAAACACTACCCCCTACACTACACAAACACCATTGCACTACCCTAAACCCTAAAACACTACCCCCAGCATGACCCCCTACACTACACAAACACCACTGCACTACCCTAAACCCTAAAACACTACCCCAGCATGACCCCCTACACTACCCAAACACCACTGCACTACCCTAAACCCTAAAACACTACCCCCAGCACGACTCCCTACACTACACAAACACCACTGGACTACCCTAAACCCTAAAACACTACCCCCAGCATGACTCCCTACACTACCTAAACACCACTGCACTACACTAAACCCTAAATCTATCCCCAGCATGACCTCCCACACTACACAAACACCACTGCACTACCCTAAACCCTAAAACACTACCCCCAGCACGACCCCCTACACTACCCAAACACCACTGCACTACCCTAAACCCTAAAACACTAACCCCAGCATGACCCCTTACACTACCCAAACACCACTGCACTACCCTGTACCCTAAAACACGACCCCGTACACTACACAAACACAACTGCACTACCCTAAACCCTAAAACACTACCCACAGCATGACCCCCTACACTACACAAACACCACTGCACTACCCTAAACCCTAAAACACTACCCCCTACACTACACAAACACCACTGCCCTACCCTAAACCCTAAAACACAACCCCCAGCATGACCCCCTACACTACACAAACACCACTGCACTACCCTAAACCCCCTACACTATACAAACACCACTGCATTACTCTAAACCCTAAAACACTACCCCCAGCACGACCCCCTCACAACACAAACACCAATGCACTACCCTAAACCCTAAATCGACCCCCAGCACGACCCCCTACACTACCCAAACACCACTGCCATACCCTAAACCCTAAAACACTACCCCCAGCATGAACCCCTACACTACCCAAACACCACTGCACTACCCTAAACCTTAAAACACTACCCCCAGCGCTACCCCCTACACTACACAAACACCACTGCACTACCCTAAACCCTAAAACACTACCCCAGCACTACCCCCTACACTACCCAAACACCACTGCACTAACATAAACCCTAAAACACTACCCCCAGCACAACCCCCTACACTACACAAACACCACTGCACTACCCTAAACCCTAAAACACTACCCCCAGCATGACTCCCTGCACTACCCAAACACAACTGCACTACCCTAAACCCTAAATCTACCCCCAGCACGACCCCCTACACTACCCAAACACCACTGCACTACCCTAAACCATAAAACACTACCCCCAGCATGACCCCCTACACTACCCAAACACCACTGCACTACCCTAAACCATAAAACACTACCCCCAGCATGACCCCCTACACTACTCAAACACCACTGCACTACCCTAAACCCTAAAACACTAACCCAGCACGACCCCCTACACTACCCATACACCACTGCACTACCCTAAAGCCTAAAACACTACCCCCAGCACGACCCCCTACACTACTGCACTACCCTAAACCCTAAAACACTACCCCCAGCACGACCCCCTACACTACCCAAACACCACTGCACTACCCTAAACCCTAAAACACTACCCCCAGCACGACCCCTACACCACCCAAACACCACTGCACTACCCTAAACCCTAGAAAAGAAACCCCCACCCCATGCCCAATCCCCTTACCTCTCACTCCTCGTGGTTCCTCTCTCCTCATGGTTCCTGCTTCACGTCGTCTCTGAGGGGCGGTGCACGTCGTTGTGAGGAAACGGAACAGCCTCTGTTTCCTTACAACGATATGGATCATCTAACATGTTTTTTAGAACGCATGGTCATTTACCATACATACCTTTACAACAAAATTCGTTGTAAAGGCATGCGTGGTAAATGACCATGCGTTCTAAAAAAATGCGTAGTAATGACTTCGTGATGTACAACGCATGCATGGTAATGCATGCGTTGTAATGGTATCGCAAAGTAAAAAAGTCGTTGTAACGGCTGTTTACCGATCGAAGCTGGCCCCTGTTCTTCAGTGAGACGTTTATTTGATTAATTAGGAGGAAGGAATGTGTTTTTTTTACCGAAAAGTGCATTCCCGGCTGTTGTATTGTGAAAGTGTCCGCGTGGCCTGGTTTCACTTCCGGTGAGAGAGTGGAAGAGTCTGTTTGGATCTAAAGGAGTTCTGTTGTTGGACGGGGCCGGCGCGACATGTCATCAGAAAACATAGCTAATGGAAAGCGTCCTCCCTGAAGTGTGGAGCAGTGCCATGAGAGGTCAACGAGTGTGCGTCCCACCGCAGTATGACCGTACCGCGTGACCCATGTGCCACCTCCAGGGTACGGGAGGCAGAAGCGGCATCGCAGGTCCTCTTGAAGACCGTTGTAGCACTAATTCTACATTTTGGTACTAGGGCATTTTAACTTCGTTGTTCCTGCCAGATACAAAGAGAAGATCCTGTGTTATTCAGTGCCCTCGTTACCTTTTTTGTGGGTTGTGGTGCTTGTCACTTCGCTGCCCCGCCGGTGCACACGACTGGGCACCCCACCTCGTGTGCCATCTGCAGGGCCTCTGCCCTCTGATCACTGGTTTTGGTTTCTGGAGTGGCAACATAAACAGTTGCTCCCAAAGGACTAGCCTGAACACTTAGGTGAATATCCCCTGCACCAGCATTCCACGGAAATTCTTTCCTAGCTCTCCCACGTCAACGAGGACGTCATAATAGCACGGCTCCGCTCGCGACGCCGTATGACGTCATCGGAGCCATAAGAGAACCTCGTCGGCGTGCTGACGTCAGTTCCACCCATTTTTTCCGTGCCACCGAGGCAAACAGGGGACCGAGACATTTTCACATGTATACATAGTATAATAAATATATATATATTCACTGAAAAAACCATAGGTTTCAGGCACGTTATAGTTAGAAATTAGCATTTAAAAAACCTTAGAAATTCACTGAAAAAACCATTGGTTTCAGGCACGTTATAGTTAGAAATTAGCATTTAAAAAACCTTAGAAATTCACTGAAAAAACCATAGGTTTCAGGGGCGTTATAGTTAGTTGGACATTTCACTCGTACAAAACCATAGAAATTCCCCCGTTATAGTTAGTTCAGCTAACTATAACTTGCGTGCCCGCAAGGCACTGCTGATGACGTCACATATTACATCACTCATGACATGGTCAGTGACATCACTCATGACATCACTGATGACATCTCAAATGACATCACTGATGACATCACTGATGACATCATCCAGTGAATGTGTATTTTTCTGAAAATTAAATGTTTTATATATGTATATCTCAAGGTCGATGGAAGAATAAATGGGTATATAAGTGTCTAAATGGATGATTTTGTTTTGTAAAATTGATTGTATAACTGACTAAGTGTATCTTAGTGAATACATGGGTTAGTGAGTAATGTTTAAATATGAAAATATCTGTATCAGTCTCTCACTTTGTGTATAAGTGGCTGCATGGGTTGGTGAGTAGCTACATGAGTGTCTATATGTGTTATTAGTTGGTTTTTTGATTATCAGTATGAGTGTCTGAGTGTCTGTATGGTTCGGTGGGGGGTATTACTTAGTGCATAGATGCATGAATGAGTGACTCACTGTTTGTATGTGTTGAAGACAGCATGTGTGCAGGACTATATAGGTGGATGAGAATGTGTATGGGTGTGTTAGTGAGTGAATGACTGTCTCAATAGTGTCTTTATGAGTAACTACATATGTTTTAAACTAGTATATGTGAGTATTGGTGTATATAAGTGGGTATATGTGAGAGTGAGAGATTGGAAGAGTTCCTGTACAAATAAGTAGGTGTTTCTATAAGTGATTGTTTAAGAGAGTAAGTATGTGTAAGTTTCTGTAGAAGTAAGTGTGGTAGTGTGTGTATAACTGTATATGCAAGTAAATGGATGTTTGATACTTTGTTTGCATGTGTGACTATGTGTGTGAGTAACTCTATGGATGAGTGGCGGTGTGTAACAGGATGTATAGGTGTATGAGTACATATGATGAGTGAGTACATGTATGAGTGACTGTATAGGGACTGTTGGTGAATGAGTGGATGTATGTGTAGATCTTGGAATTACTGAATAGGTGTGTTGTAACTGGTATTGGTATGTCCATTGTTTTGAAAATGTTAGTTTGTATTTTGGAGTGTGTGTATCAAAGGTTATATATGGGTGAGAGGAGGTCTGCCACTTTATCACTAGGATGATGTCATCAGTGATGTCATCAATGATGTCATTTGAGATGTCATCAGTGATGTCATGAGTGATTTCACTGACCATGTCATGAGTGATGTAATATGTGACGACATCAGCAGTGCCTTGCGGAGCACGCGAGTTATAGTTAGCTGAACTAACTATAACGGGGGAATTTCTATGGTTTTGTACGAGTGAAATGTCCAACTAACTATAACGCCCTGAAACCTATGGTTTTTTCAGTGAATATATATATATATATATATATATATATATATATACATACATACATACATATATATATATTGCAGGCTCCGTCTCCAAACATCCACTGCACTCGGACAGACGAACGCGGACCCAAAGTTCTTTGTGCAATATGTTTATTTTGTGCCCTGCATCTCCGCCATGACGCGTTTCAGCCCCACCTGGGCCTTGATCACATGACGCGTTGCCATTTGTTTAACCCCTATTTAAAGTGCAAGTGCAAAACGTAGCAGTCAGGTGACCGCTAGTAGACATGGAAAAAATACTACATGGTAATGATACCACCAAGAGTGCTGACACAACAAAGAGATCACCTTGTGCAAAGTAAGCATACATTTGATATAAGTAATAAATACATTGAATGTAAAATATATTCATAAATATATATAAAAAATGTTGCAAAATGACGGTTCATTTAGATATAAACAAAATATATGGTATTTGGTATTTAAAATCTTTCAAAAACATTCAAATGATCAGAATTGCATTAACAGATAATTTAAAAATACCATTAATCACATCCGCCTTATTTTGGTCATTAATTGGTGTCAATCTTATTAGTACATAAAGGTATACACATGTTAAAAAGTCTTTAACTCTTTGGGAACTACCAAAAATCATATATAATTGTTCTAAAAGCGCAGTTTTACCCTTTTCATAACTATGATAAAATCATACGCTACATGGTTACCTGTTCTTTTGATCCTTGTGTCTTATTGCACTTAATATAATACGGCCCCAGTGGGCCAATCCTATTTCCATGTATACACAGATTATATAAATATTGTGCAAATGTGCAAATAATAATTTATATCACCAATAAAATCTATGAGTTCTAAAAAAGTGCTTTGTGCCTTAATTTACAGATAAAAAGCAGATTCTTATAGCTATAGGGTTGTGAAATGTTCTGGCTGACCAAGGGAAGTGGTGAGGGAAGTATTGATTACCAACTGTGCATATGCACATCTCATTGTGTGGAATCAAATTGACAATGCTATAGATCGTATAGTGCAAATATCTAGACGTATTATGCTCATCTACTGTAAACAAGTAAAGAAATCCTCACTCGCATTCAACCCTGCCGGTGCCTTTGTGTCTAATTCCAATATATAACTGGTTTCTAACAAACGAAGTTGGGCCTCACGGTTTCCTCCCCTTCTTAATGGGGGATGGAGTCAATCACAAAGTACAGTAGATTAGCTGGATCACTATCATGCCTATCCTCAAAATGCCTTGCCACTGGATAGGCTTGATCCTTATTAGTGATTGCTCTTATGTGCTGGAGTATCCTTTTATGAGCTGGCAGTTTAGTACTGCCTATATATCTTAAGCCACACGGACACTCCAGCACATAAACCGCAAACTCTGTTTTGCATGTTAGTCTTTTGCTAATCGGTATAGGATCTACCTTGAACGGGCTGATGTAACTTTTCCTATTCTGAGCAAATTTGCAAGCTTTGCACGTCGGGCATTTGGTAAAGCCTTTGTATGAGGTGAGCCAATTAGCAGGTGGTCTAAGCTCTACACTGTTTCTAACTAGACTGTCACCCATTGACCTTGCTTTTCTGAATGTCAGTTCTGGTTTTTTAGGCAAGCATTTACCCACCACAGGGTCACTGCGCACCAAGTTCCAATTTTTATTTAATATTTTCCTTAGCGCTTGGTGCTGCTTATTGTAGGTTAGGATTATTCTACAGGGTTGTTCTAAATGATCCAAACCAGTATCCTGTCGATTGGTTTTGATTGTTAACGCCTGTGTTCTGGTGATTGACCTAGTTTTGTTAATGGCCCTTTCAATAGTTTTAGAGGAGTATCCTCTTTCTAGAAATCTCTTCCTACTTGCTTGCTGTGCTATTTGACAATCCTCTTCACTGCTGCAGATACGCTTTACCCGCAGCATCTCTCCATATGGGATGCTCTCTTTTAAGTGGCGCGGGTGATGACTCGCGGCGTGCAGCAGTGTGTTACCAGCAGTAGGTTTGCGATATAATCTAGTTGCAATGTTATCATTCTTGATGTAAACCTCCACATCTAAAAAATAAATGAAACTTTTACTGATATTTGCAGTAAACTGGAGGTTCAACTGATTGTCATTGATCTGTTCAATGAACTCAAGAGCTTGTAACTCCGAGCCCCTCCAAATAAGGAACACATCATCAATGTATCGCAGAAATAGGGGCACATGCTGATCAATTATATTCTTAAATTTGCCCATGAGGACCTGCTCCTCCCACAGCCCCATATGCAAACAGGCATAGCTGGGAGAGAAGCAGGCCCCCATGGCTACTCCCCTGATTTGCTGGTATAGATGATTGTCAAAGAAAAAGAAATTCTGTTCTAGGCATGTTGTCACCATATCAACCAACATCTTATTATGCAAATACAAATATGCTGGTCTACGATTCAAATAATGCTCGATCGCTTTGATGCCGTCTTGATGGCGAATGGATGTGTATAGTGAAGTTACATCCATAGTTATAAGGAGTAGTTCTGAACTCCACTTAATTTCATTGATTCTCCTGAGGAAATCTGAGGTATCTTGCAGAAATGAAGGCAAACTTCTAACCCAGTCTTGTAAAAAATAGTCTATATATCTTGACGTATTCTCCATCAAGCTATTGATGGCTGAAATGATGGGCCTGCCAGGGGGTTTGTTATCATTTTTGTGAATTTTTGGGATGAAGTACATAGCAGCAATAACATGATACTCCTTTTTTAAAAAGCGATATTCATCCTCACTCAAAAGCCCCCTGCTCTTCCATGCCAATAGTTTGAGATAATAGTCATTCCATGAGGATTTTACAGTATGGATATTGCATTTTTTTGTAACATTCAATATCATTCAATTGAAGGAGTGCCTCCTCTATGTACATTTTGTGAGGCCATAAAACAACATTACCCCCTTTATCTGATTGTCTCACTATGAGGTTATCATTGTTTTGTAGTTTTTTCATTAATTGTATGTAGCAATGGTTTTGTCGGCTACTTTTATGATTTGCATTATTGATTGTTTTATACAAATGCTTCAAATCCATTGTGACCTGGTCATGGTAGACATCTAAATTATCGTGGAGCATAATGGGTTGAAACACAGACTTGGGTTTGAATGGTGTTTTCACGGTTCCACTGATGTCAAGTGTCTCTAAACCAATGTTAGTAATGTCAGCAGATTGTTCATTTTGTAATGCCACGAGGTCATGAAATAGACTTACATCTCCTGCTGAAAATAGGGATGGACTCTTAATCGTTGGCT
Organism: Calotriton arnoldi; assembly: GCA_963921515.1. Lineage (NCBI taxonomy): Eukaryota > Metazoa > Chordata > Amphibia > Caudata > Salamandridae > Calotriton > Calotriton arnoldi. Next base: position 1,667,142 of record CAWUFW010002938.1, on the reverse strand, counting down.
CCACGGAGACTGAGTCTTTTTGTGCCCGCATTAGATGAAATTTTCGAAGTTTTAATTTTCTAATGAATCTAAAAACGTCCATCCTGGTTTCCGTGTAGTTGAAACTACTTTCTGGGCTGAACGACAGTCCCAATGCCAAAATTTGTTTTTCTGCCATGGTCAAGCAAATCTCTGTAAGGTTAACCACAGTATTGGGATTGAAGTTGTTTATCACTTTTGTCTCCGATTCCATCTGCCTCTTGTTGGTTTTTTGATGGTTTGTCTTTCGTTGCTGGCTGCGCATTCGTCTTTCGCTGCGCTTTTGGTTTGCTCTTTTGTTTTTTGGCCAGGTAGTGCTCGGGGTCTTAGTGTCTCTCTCCTGTCTTGGCGTAGGCAGTCGATCTCCTGCGCCAGGGATAGCTTTGTAAACCCCAAGTCGGAGGTAGTTGGCATCTCCCCCTCCGGTTCGCTCTCTGGTGCAGAGCTCAAGTCAGATGCCGAAGTTGATGCCAAGGCTGCTTCACCGGTGCCCACCTGATTTCTTGGCAGGCGACTAGTGCTCACTTGTTTTTTCACGGCATCATACTTGCGAGCGAAGGTGAATACCTGACCATTTAAATAATCCATTTTGTCACGTTGGAATTTGTATGTTTTGCGTCTCTTAATTATATCCTCATCTTTTTGCAAGCGTACAAGCATATCTTCCCTCAATTGTTTAATGTGTTCTGTTACTTCCAATTTACCTATTACCTCATTAAGTTCCTCTATTTGGACTTGTAACTTCACTCGATCGCTTTCTGCATATTTGACTAAAATCCGGACGAGTTTGCTGGAGGACTCTAAATTGCAAGCCGCCCACTCCGCCAGCATGTCCGGGTCCGGATTCTCGTAACTCGGTGCCAAAGTTACACGTAAGCCTCTGGGGATCCTGCCAACTTCCAGATAGCGGGATAGAGACTTGTGCTCCCACCACTTCGATTGTTCGGAGCGCATGAGTTTCTCCAACTTTTTGAATAAATCCCTTGTGTTTGCACTTCCCATGGTTACAGTGCTTGGTTGCGTCGCCATAGTTGCTCCCCAGCCGGGGAATCACTAAACATTTCACCTGCCGCCTCTTCGCGGTTGCGCAACGCCTCTGCGGACATGATGCACAGTTGTGGGCAATTGTAATGTTAGGTCAAATTCAGTCGCTAAGATAAGTACCTGCGTCTGAAAAACCGCACACTCCTCAACTGGACAATCTGATCTCTCCTACCTTCACGAGATGGCTCGCCGTGATCCAGTCCTCAAAATCCGGTCACGTTCACCTCAACAGTCTGGTAGGAAAACTTGTCAGCGTCCAGGGGCTTCCGCGGCTTACTCCACACTGGAGCCTCCGATTCTAGTTCCGGTGCAACCGAAACCAATTGCTTCCTGCCGCTACGCCCAACAACGAGGAGGGGTTACCGCTGGTACCGATGAAGCCACTCGGTACTGTTAAATTGCAGGCTCCGTCTCCAAACATCCACTGCACTCGGACAGACGAACGCGGACCCAAAGTTCTTTGTGCAATATGTTTATTTTGTGCCCTGCATCTCCGCCATGACGCGTTTCAGCCCCACCTGGGCCTTGATCACATGACGCGTTGCCATTTGTTTAACCCCTATTTAAAGTGCAAGTGCAAAACGTAGCAGTCAGGTGACCGCTAGTAGACATGGAAAAAATACTACATGGTAATGATACCACCATGAGTGCTGACACATCAAAGAGATCACCTTGTGCAAAGTAAGCATACATTTGATATAAGTAATAAATACATTGAATGTAAAATATATTCATAAATATATATAAAAAATGTTGCAAAATGACGGTTCATTTAGATATAAACAAAATATATGGTATTTGGTATTTAAAATCTTTCAAAAACATTCAAATGATCAGAATTGCATTAACAGATAATTTAAAAATACCATTAATCACATCCGCCTTATTTTGGTCATTAATTGGTGTCAATCTTATTAGTACATAAAGGTATACACATGTTAAAAAGTCTTTAACTCTTTGGGAACTACCAAAAATCATATATAATTGTTCTAAAAGCGCAGTTTTACCCTTTTCATAACTATGATAAAATCATACGCTACATGGTTACCTGTTCATTTGATCCTTGTGTCTTATTGCACTTAATATAATACGGCCCCAGTGGGCCAATCCTATTTCCATGTATACACAGATTATATAAATATTGTGCAAATGTGCAAATAATAATTTATATCACCAATAAAATCTACGAGTTCTAAAAAAAGTGCTTTGTGCCTTAATTTACAGATAAAAAAGCAGATTCTTATAGCTATAGGGTTGTGAAATGTTCTGGCTGACCAAGGGTATATATACCACACAAGAAAGGTTGCCCCTAGTGAAGACGCCTCACATGCGAGAGGATGCAGGATTTAAGTAGGAAGCTGTCACCACTGCAGCCTGCAAGTTGCACGGAGTAACTCTCACATGTGAGGCGTCTTCACTAGGGGCAACCTTTCTTGTGTGGTATATGTATATATATATATGTGACACTTGCCTTTATTTTTTTATTTTGATAGGAAAATGGTCTTTTTAAAATTTTCATTAGGTAGCATTTTTTTTAATCCCTACCTTTATGTTGTATTATATTTACATCCATTCTTTGGCGTTTTTTGTTTTTGACGGTAGGGGTTCTCTGCTGTTTCTCAAATTTTATGGTAAAATTTATTTTAATGCAGTTATACTGTTTTAGTTTGTAGTGTTTGTTTACCTTAGTCTTAGTTAGGCCTTCAGTGCAACATAGTATAATGCAATAGGCTTTACTATAGTTCCTGTAGTGTACATAGTTATAATAGTTGTTGTAGTTTTGTTAATATTTGCTATGTAATGTTGTGTTTGTAATTTATTTGTGGTGTATGTTTTGTGAGGGTTATTATGTTCTTTTTTAATTACAGGTTGTTGAGTCGCAGTAGTACAGGATTTTTCCTATTTTTGGATGAGCTTTTTTCTTTTATAAAAGGCAATTTTTTAGGTTATTTTTCCACCAGCATTAGTTCCTGGGGCCGATTTTTTATTCATTTTCTTTTTTTAGTTTTATGGTAATCTAGGATTATGGACTATTTATTTGGATTATTTTTGCACCTTTAGTTTTTGCATAATTTGTTTCACCAGTTTTTGTGCTTTCGTTTCTTGTTGACTCATGATGGATCATGAACATCAACCACAAAAATGTAAATTTCATTATTTTATATATTTTTTGTAGGTAATGTCATTGTTGCAATATTCTTTTTATTTGTATATAATTTAAAATATAATGTATTATTTTGTCTGTATGTTATGTGGAGTTTTCAATGAATTGTGTTTATATACGATTTTGTTCTATGGTTTGAGACTTTTTAAAATCATTTTTATGTTATAGTATTTTTATTTATCAGTCTTGTTCCATTTTATTTTATTTATATTTATGTTACAGACTGATGAATAAATACATTATTTGTAAAATGTATTACATTATTCTGTTGTGTGGTAGGTGTTTTGTGTTGAGTTCTATTATTAGTGAGATGTATTGTTTGGTTAGAGTATTATTTTAGCTACAATTTCGAGGTAGTGTAGTCCTTTGTTATTTACAAAGATGTGTACTTTGAATTGTAACTTTTCGTACATCTCTTTGATCTGTTTCAATATTTCAGGTTCGATTTGGCTTACTGACTTTTCTAATCCTAGCTGTTGGTAGCTTTGTACTTTTGCAAGATTTTTAGGAATTTGCATAGGGAAAGGTAGGGCGGCTTTGGCTTAATATAGCCTTCTAGCCCGCTTTAGCGGGCTATACTGGCCATTAAAGGCCCGCTCCAGCGTTAAAGGACCGAGCCAGAGGCGGTGGACTTTAACAAGGGAGCATGACTTTAATGCCAGTATAGCCAAGCTATGGTGGGCTAAAAGGCTATTAGAATATTCCGCCACTAGAGGACAGAATGTTCTAACAAATAAAACAAAGACCTCATGGAGCCCAAGGGGATTTAATCTCCTCAGGCTCCTTGAGGCCTTTGTTCACAGCTGTGAACAACAACATTGGAATGTTGGAGTTTGGGCTTCTACCGGCCATTAGAAGCCCATAGTGCTCCATTGCTTTCAATAGAGCTCCCAACATTGCAATGTTCTAATATGGCTTGGAAGGCATTCTGCCATCCTTCTACTGCGTTGCTGGTCTTGTTGGTCCATTGCACTGTCGTATACGCTTCACCATGACATTTTACACTTGGGTTGGCCTATGTGGCCAGAACAGTGCAGTCTATGAACCCATGTGTCTTCAAAATAGTCCATAAGGAGACTGGCGGAACCTATTTTGCTAACGGTTTGCATCGCCTTTTCACCAAGCAACATGGTACATGGGTGATGCAAACCTTAAGTCAGATTTATGAAGCCACGCAAGGCCACTTTGCGTGGACTTGAGTGGCTCCATAAATCTCGAGTAAAGCAACGCAGTGCAAATCGTGTTGGGGCACCTTCCTGCACAAAAACAATCCTGCATACAACACAGGCTCCCTTGCATCATGGTGCAAGGGTGCCTACATTGACGCTAGGCTGCCAAACAGGGGAAAAGGCAGGAATGCACCGGCTTGCCTTAAATACAGCGCATTCCTGCCCTTTCCCTGTCACGCAGTGCAGCAAATCAAGGTGACCTGTGTGACTTTTTTATAAATCTGCCCCTTATTTGTTGTTCGATTAGTATGTTGTAGTGGTTAGTGACTGGTACATAGGCTAGGGTTATTATTTTTCAAGTTCAAAAGCAAACATTTCTATTGCGTATTCCACACTTAGAGCCTCTTTATGATGTTGGTCGGAAAGCCTGCGACTGACAGTCGGCTTCTCCTAGACCGAGCCGGAACCCATCTGCCCGAGTCAGTCGGAATCCAATCCGCCTGACCGATTACGATGCTCGCGGTTGGAAGGGGAACTGTTCAATCATTCCAAATCGGTCCCAACAAGCAATCAGAGAATCTGAGTCAGTTGGAGGCGATCCGTACAGCTCTACGGACAGCGTTTCCGTCTGACTGATTACGATGTTGGATTTTGACAGACTTTCCGACCCGGTCTGTCTGACACGAAAAGGCTGTCAGAAACTGACTTTAGGAGGCCCTAGTAGGCCCCCCTTCATCCTGAGTCCTCCGGTTTGGGATGGAGGGGTACCCAATGGACCCCCTGTAAAACCATGCACAGTGTGGCAGGCACCATGGGGTGAACAAAGCAAACACAAGGAGATGATGGACTGAGTGCTGAAACTTTTCAAACACTCACCCCCAGTCACAGATCTGGATTGAATGCATCATCATTTTTTAGCTCACTTTGCCACCCCAGTTCAGACACAGCTATATGCAAATCAGTCTTGACCCTATGCCTCATGGGAAGAGTCCAGCCCGAACTGCCAAGCCATGTCTTCCCTGGACCGAAAACATGCATCCTGGGACCGGTTTCAGGCTAACAGCCCTCATCAGCCAGGCTAGCTTGAATCCAGTGGCAAAGTGAGCAAGGGAGCCACGTCTGGGCATACCCTGCCAACTTAGGGCGAACAAAGCAAACACAAGGAGATGATGGACGGAGTGCTGAAACTTTTCAAACACTCACCCCCAGTCACAGATCTGGGTTGAATCCATCATCATTCTTTAGCTCACTTTGCCACCCCACTTCAGACACAGCTATATGCAAATCAGTCTTGACCCTGTGTCTCATGGGAACAGTCCAGCCCGAACTGCCAAGCCATGTCTTCCCTGGACCGGAAACAAGCATCCTGGGACCGGTTTCTGGCTAACAGCCCTCATCAGCCACACTAGCTTGAATCCAGTGGCAAAGTGAGCAAGGGACCCATGTCTGGGCATACCCTGCCAACTTAGGGTGAACAAAGCAAACACAAGGAGATGATGGACGGAGTGCTGAAACCTTTCAAACACTCACCCCCAGTCACAGATCTGGGTTGAATCCATCATCATTCTTTATCTCACTTTGCCACCCCAGTTCAGACACAGCTATATGCAAATCAGTCTTCACCCTGTGCCGCATGGGAACAGTCCAGCCCGAACTGCAAAGCCATGTCTTCCCTGGACCGGAAACAAGCATCCTGGCAGTCCCCCCGAACGGTGTTCAGAAGCATCGTAATCGGTCGGGTGGAACCGCTGACCGCGAGTCGGTCGGATCCCGAATCCGAGATGGTGTCGGGTGGAACGTTTCCGCCCGATATCGTAATGAGGCCCTGAGTGCAGATTTTTGAAGCTATCTCCAAATGCTTTGAAATGATAATAGAAGCCTTGTTGGCTGTGTGTATGTAGATTTTGATAACTGTCTGTATCATTGCCTGCTCAAAATCTATAATTATTTTTTAGGATAGTAGCTGATAGTTTGAATTTTAATTTTGTTTAGCAGTTCATAATATACTGCACTTTGCTTATTAGGGAGTAGTGTGTAAAGTGGAGGTATGCTACTATTTTGATATTCTACATGTATGGTGTACATTTTTGTGAGTGGTAGATGGCATGATTTGAAGGTGCCACTCACTATCCACATTGTACATTGGGTTAGTCTGAGCAAATTGTTTTGTGCTGCATATATGATCATTCTGCTGTTATTTCTATTGTTGTGCAGGGCAAAGGGTTCTTCATTTTGTGGTATGTAATGTTTATGTCTTTTTATTTTCTAGGAGCAGCAGGTGTAGTGGATATGGCTTTTCATGTGTGTTGGAAAGTCATCCTTTTGCACTGTTCACTCCACATTTTTTGCTACATGATACTGGTATTAACTGACTCTGACTGTACACTGGGCTCTGCTAACCAGGCCCGAGGCCAGTGCTATGTGTAAAAAGGTAGATGTAATAGGGTACACTTACAATTGGCAATGACAGACTCTATAAGTCCCCAGTGGATAATAGGACCAAGGAGTGCAATCCACCAATAAGTTCCTAGTATATAATAGGGCATTTAGGTTTAGAGGCCCAGCAGATTTCCTGAAATTGCATGTATGCGCTGCTGTGTGCCTGCTGTTCTTTTAAAGGCAGTCCTGCCTTTCAGCCTGTCTTTAAAAGTAAATACTCAAAATTGGTATTGGCAGCCCCTATAAGTCCCTAGTATATAATAGGGACTGGGGGTTCAAACTACCTATAGGTCCCTATTAGGAATAAGGATATTGAAGTTTAGAGGACCAGCAGATTTCCTACACTTGCATGTGTGCACTACTGAGGCCTGCTGTCATTTTAAAGGGAGCCTGACTTTGCAGACTGCCTTTAAATGTAAATTGTGTGCAAACTCGACTTTGGTGGTATGGGCACTTTAAAAGTGATAATCTACCTTATTTGTACATATTAGGTACCCCCAGGGTCTCCCCTAGGTATCCCAGGGGTGTGGGGCCATGTAACTATAAGCTGGGGCCTTATGAAAGATGTTTTATATGTCCTGGTGAGGGGAAACTGCCCATTTCATTTTTCCATAGGCTAACATTACAATATTTTATTCAGTTATAAATATTGCTCTGAAAGGAGTAAATATCATTCAAGGACTTCAAAAATTGATATTGATAATTCCAACAACTTGCCACTGTTGAATTTATCATAACTAGTACAGAAGATAAGTTATGGAACTTTCTCTTCTGTAAGCCAAAATCCAGCCTTCTAGTGGTCTCTGTAGATTGCTCAGCCTTATGCGGCTTAGCCAGGCTGCTTTGATTAGGTGATAAGTGGCCTGGCAGGAGCAGAGGTTATCTGATGGAGAGAGCTCTGCAGCTAGGGAGGATGGGTCCTGCAGATGGGGCTGGGTAAATCAAACTAAGCTCAAAGAGAGAGCAGATCAGTAAGGAAAGCCATGCATACCTACCCCCACATCCTAGGCCCCAGCCAGAGGGAAGGTTTAAAACAGGAATTTGCAGAGGTCAGGGGGAGGAGAGCTAATGGAAATGAGCCACACTGCGGGCTCGTTTAGCTAGCTCTTACTCCTCTGGAGAGAAATCATCCATGTTGGATTTTGGAAGTGCAGTGCTTTGTGGGACAAGAAGATGCCACACTTTGGAAGAAGTTGTCATGCTTTTGGGTGGCACCCAGCATATCATTGGACAGAGGTGCCCCCTGCTTGTCACCACAGACCACTGAATAAATATCTAAGTGCTGCATAGTCTCTCAGAGCTGCTGCCTGACACTACAAGGAGAAGAAGGACTGCCCTGCTGGAAACTGGATTTGCACCCAAAGGCCTGCACTCTAAATGACTGAGTATGCTGCACAGTCTGGAACTATAGCCCTGGGGAATGTCCCTTGCTTCAAGAAGGATTAAGGAGTGGACTCCCTGCAAACTACAGGTTAACACAGCCCACCTGCATCCTCTCCACCAAGAGTCCCCATCCTGGAGTGCAACCAGTGGACTTTTAAGGATTTGGCCAGGTGCATTGTGGGAATTGTGGTCCAGACATCCCAGGGACCATCTAGGAGATTGCAGACCTTTGGATTGGTGATTTGGACACTTTGAGCCTACAAGGAGACCTTCAGGAAGCACCTCATGAAGTTTGGAGAACTTTTGGGAAAAAGCTCCATAAGGTGACCAACCCGACCTCGAGAGTCAAGCGGACAATCTTCAATCGCGAACCTCTCAGGGCTTCAGGTTCATCCCACTGAAAGCTTCAGAGCTCCAGACAATCAGTATTTGACCGAGGCCTGGTGGAAAGTCTCTCCAAATCTGGGTTGCTGTGGAGGGTCGAGCGACGTCGGAAGAAATAATACAGTAAAGAGTGAAGGTAAAATTTTGACCGAGGCCTCCCGCTTAGAGTATCTGACCAGGGCTCCATTGTGGTCGGCCTCAAACTTTGACTTTGTCCTGGGCAAGTGTGACCAGATTTCCAGAGTGGTGCTATAGACTTTTAAGCACCATAAAGTGGTTAATCTTTAAAAATTCATATCTCTGGTTCGCTACATTGGAGTTTTGTCGGTTTGGTGTCAAATTGTTCATAAAAATATTTCCTATGTTTATAAATTGGTGTCGGATTTTTATTGTGTGGTGTGTCTTACTTCTTTGATGTATTGGTGTTTTTAAATGCTTTACATTCCTGTCTCCTAAGTTAGGCCTGACTGCTCGTTGTCAGCTACCAAAGGTTGAGCATGGGGCTAATTGACTGAGACCTTTACTGGACCTTGTACCGTGTTAGTGGCCTTATTACTAGTGGTAGGTGCATACTTACCCCTACCAATAACCCACTTTTCAACATTGTGTGTGCTATTAATTTCTAGATTAGGGAATGCTGGAAGGTGACCAGTAAAGCATGCAGGAATTATAGACAGTATATTTTTTTAAAGTGCCTGTGGCTTTCTGAGTGCTAATGCTTGCTTCTCTTCTCTGAGATCTTGGAGAACATTACTTACTTCTATCTGTGTTACCTTTGGGGGTGGTTGTGTTCTCTAACATTAACCACAATGTCATTTTTAATTGTGGCCCTGTCATAACAAACATTAGTGTAATATTTGGTACACATTCAGTCAACATTTTCACTGCTTGTGCTTTCCTTGTTGAATGTGTATCCCTTGTGAGATAACAATTGTTTGCCTTTCTGCAAGGTGATATGCATGGCCATTTGTGCCATTTTATCTGAAAATGGTACAAGTATATATTTATTAATTTGTATTGAACAGTTTATTCTAGTAATTATTAATGTTAGAAAATGAATTTCTATTTAGTACAGTTCATACCTACATATTTGCTGTTCTTTTACTGTGTTGTTTGTTCTTTTTAATTTCTATTTAATTCAGTGGCGATGTGGTGTGGTTTGGCGTCTTCTCCTGTTAGGTAGAAAGTATTTGTTTAAAGATGAGTTGATAATGTTGCTAATTTAGTTTGTGGACTGGATTGTGGTTAGTTTTGATTTTATGTTTTAAGGGTTGGGTTTTATGTCTTTTACTTACTTGTAATGTTTATTTGTTGAGGTTCACATTATGAAGCAGCTGTTTCTGGTCTGGAGCAGGGTTTTCCCTTTGCAATATTGATGTAGATGCTAGAGTTTGGAGGTTCAAAAGAGTGGTATTAGTTATTCATTTTAACTTAAGGTGCAAGCAATGTCTGTAAGATATATTGTAGTTTTTAGGTTATTTTACTTACTTGTAGTGATTTGTAGTTAGTTTTGTGAAGTGTTGATCCTGGATTTTCTTCAGGAAATCTGGCAGAGTTTTGTCTTGTTCCAGTTGTAGAATTTGTGGTCAAAATGTAGCTGACTTTTTTTACAGTAGTGCATTAATTAGGTAAAGAGTACTACTAATTATTTCGTTTTAAATTGAATGTTATTGGTTCGATAGTAAGCATCTTGATTTTTGATTTTGTTCCTTATTTATTGAACACTAATTAAGGTTTTTCTTTATATATATATATATATATATATATATATATATACATATAGACTAGGCTTTTCATGTGGGTGTTGCTATGACACAAGGAAGGATATAAAAAATAATAAACAAATATTTATTAGCAATTAGCACCTGGACTTTGTGCCACGGCTTTTCTTGGAGTAGCAGAGGAGAATGCGGCTGGATTGTCTGATATGAGATGGTCATTGTGAAAATATATATATATATAGATAGATAGATAGATATATCCAAACAAAACCAGAGCTCCTTCTGGAATCCACGGCCCGTTGGCAGGTGGTGCGTGATGCCGGCTGAGCCAGCCGGTCGTAAATACCACATAGAGAGTCCCAATGGTTTGCACGCTCAGGAAATGCCACTCAGTGCAGGTTTATTAGTCAAGTAGTTACGCGTTTCGACAGCAACACTGTCTTGATCACACCTGTGATCAAGACAGCGTTGCTGTCAAAACGCATAACTACTTGACTAATAAACCTGCACTGAGTGGCATTTCCGGAGCTTGCGTGTCATTGGGACTCTCTATGTGATATATATATATATATATATCAATCAATCAATCACGGCATTTATAGAGCGCGCTACTCACCCGGGAGGGTCTCAAGGCGCTGGGGGAGGGGGTAAGTTACTGCTCGAACAGCCAGGTCTTGAGCTGCTTCCTGAAGGAGAGATGGTCCTGGGTTCGCCGAAGGTGAGTGGGGAGGGAGTTCCAGGTCTTGGCTGCCAGGTAGGAGAAGGATCTTCCTCCGGCGGTGGTTCTGCGGATGCGTGGTACGGTGGCGAGGGCGTGGCTGGTTGATCGTAGCTGGCGGGTGGGCGTGTAGAAGGTCATGCGGTCGTTGAGGTACTTTGGGCCCAGGTCGTGGAGGGCCTTGTGTGCGTGGATGAGGAGTCTGAACGTGATTCTCTTGCTGACGGGAAGCCAGTGCAGGTCTTTCAGGTGTCCGGTGATGTGGCTGTGTCGGGGGATGTCCAGGATGAGTCGTGCGGAGGCGTTCTGGATGCCCTGGAGTCTTTTTTGAAGTTTGGCTGTGGTTCCGGCGTAGAGGGTGTTCCCATAGTCCAGTCGGCTGGTGACGAGTGCCTGGGTGACGGTCTTCCTGGTTTCAGTGGGGATCCATCTGAAGATCTTGCGGAGCATGCGCAGGGTGTTGAAGCACGAAGATGAGACGGCATTGACTTGTCTGGTCATCGACAGGGAGGAGTCCAGGATGAAGCCCAGGTTTCATGCGTGGTCCGTTGGCTTGGGCGCGGTGCCCAGGGCCGGGGGCCACCAGGAGTCGTCCCAGGCGGAGGGTGATGAGCCCAGGATGAGGACTTCCGTCTTGTCTGAGTTCAGTTTAAGGCGGCTGTTCCTCATCCAGTCGGCGACGTCTTTCATCCCGTCGTGTAGGTTGGCTCTGGCGGTGGTGGGGTCGTTGGTGAGGGAGAGGATCAGCTGGGTGTCGTCGGCGTAGGAGATGATGTTGAGGTTGTGTTGGCGTGCGATGGCTGCGAGGGGGCTCATGTAGACGTTGAAGAGGGTTGGACTGAGTGAAGATCCTTGTGGAACGCCGCAGATGACTTCGGTGGCCTCGGATCTGAACGGGGGAGGCGGACTCTCTGGGTTCTTCCGGCGAGGAACGAGATGATCCATTCCAGTGCTTTCTCTCGGATTCCGATGTTGCTGAGGCGCTTCACTAGGGTGCGGTGGCAGACGGTGTCGAACGCCGCGGAGAGGTCCAAGAGGATGAGGGCTGCTGTTTCCCCGTTGTCGTTTAGGGTTCTGATGTCGTCGGTGGCTGCGATGAGGGCGGTCTCGGTGCTGTGGTTGGCCCGAAAACCCGGACTGCGAGGGGTCGAGGGATCCATTCGTCTCGAGGAAGGCGGCAAGCTGTCTGTTGACGGTCTTCTCGATGACTTTGGCCGGAAACGGAAGGAGCGAGATGGGACGGTAGTTCTTGAGGTCGGTGGGGTCTGCCGTTGGTTTCTTCAGGAGGGCGGTAAGCTCGGCGTGCTTCCAGCTCTCCGGGAAGGTGGCGGTGTGGAAGGAGGAGTTGATGATGTCCCGGAGATGGGGTGCGATGGTGGCGTCGGCTTTGTTGAAGACGTGGTGTGGGCAGGGGTCGGTTGGTGATCCGGAGTGGATGGAGTTCATCGTGCGGGTGGTGTCTTCGGTGCTGATCGGGGTCCAGTTGCAGAGGGTGGTGGTGGTGGGCGTTGGTTCGGCGGTAGGGTGCGTGGTTTGTAGGTTGAAGCTGTTATGTATGTCGGTGATCTTGCGGTGGAAGAACGCGGCGAGTGAGTTGCAGAGGTCTTGCGAGGGGGTGATGTCGTTGTTTCCGGCGCTGGGGTTGGAGAACTCTTTGACGATGCTGAAAAGTTCCTTGCTGTCGTGGGCGTTGTTGTCCAGTCGTTCTTTGAGTGCCGACTTCTTGGTGGCACGGATCAGCTGGTGGTGTTTGCGGGTGGCGTGCTTGAGGGCGGTCCTGTTGTCTGTGGTCTGGTCGAGTCGCCAGGTTTTCTCGAGAGTGCGGCAGTTCTTCTTGGATTCCTTGAGTTCGTTGGTGAACCAAGGGGTTTTCTTGCTTCCGGGTCTGCTGGGAGGGTTTTTAGTGGTGCGAGGTCGTCGGCGCAGGCGGTCAGCCACTTGGCGAGGTTGCTGGCTGCTTCGTTTGGGTCCGTTGTGTTGGTGGGTGTGTTCTGGCTGAGGGAGGCGGTGAGCTGCTCGGCGGTGATCTTGCTCCAGCTCCGGCGGGGAGCCTGTTGCGGGTGGTGGTGGGTCGCAGTCTTTCTGAAGCTGAAGTGGACGCAGCTGTGGTCGGTCCAGTGGAGTCCGGTGGCGTGGCTGAAGGAGATGTGCTTGCTGGAAGAGAAGACGGGGTCAAGCGTGTGGCCGGCGTAGTGGGTGGGCGTGTTCACCAGTTGCTTGAGTCCGAGGTTGGCGAGGTTGTCCAGCAGGGCGGTGGTGTTTCTGTCGTTGTTGTTCTCCAGGTGGAAGTTGAGGTCCCCTAGGAGGATGTAGTCGGCGGAGGGCATGGCGTGCGGGCTGATGAAGTCTGCGATGTCTTCGCTGAATAGTGTGCGTGGTCCCGGGGGTCTGTAGATGAGGGTGCCTCGGAGGGTGGTCTTGGGGTCAGTGTGTATCTGGAAGTGTAGGTGTTCGGCGGCGGTGAAGGTCTCGTCGGAGTTAGTCGAGATGCGGATGGTGTTCTTGTGTACGATGGCGATGCCTCCTCCCGTCTGGTTGACGCGGTCCCTCCGGGTGATCTTGTATCCGTCCGGGATGGCTATGGCGATGTCGGGCGCTGAGGAGGCGTTCATCCAGGTTTCGGTGAGGAAGGCGACGTCCGGTGCTGTTGCGTCGAGCAGGTCCCAGAGTTCCACGGCGTGCCTGTGGACGGAGCGGGTGTTCAACAGGATGCATTTCAGGTGGTTGCTGCTGGTGCACGTCTTGGCGGGGGTGGTGCACGTCCGGGGGCAGGTGAATCGGCAGGCTTGGCAGGTGAAGGGTCCGTGGGTGCGTCTCGGTGAGGCTCGGTAGCAGGCAGGGTTCCGGCCGGCATTGAGTGCGGTGAGGGTGGCGGCGTCGTAGGTCCGTCGAGTAGTGTTGCATCGGTGGGATCCAGGGGTTCTGGCGCTGGGCGCGGTCCAGTCACGGACGGGCGCAGACGGGCTTGCCTTAGGCGCGCCTTCAGCGCGCCAGCGGCGCGGCCGCGCAGCGGCCGCCATTTATGGGGAGGTGGGAGGGAGGAGCAGCTGGGAGGCAGGAGGCAGGGGCAGCAAATGGGCAGTCAGGGGGGCGGGGCCGCAGGGGACGCAGCGGCGGGAATGGCGAGAGGCAGCGGGGGCACAAAGTACAAGGGGCGAGAAAAACAGACAAATTACAGCACAACGCTAATGGGGCAGCGAGGGGCACAGAGAGGAAAAAGGGGGGGAGAAAACAGACAAATTACGAGTACAACGCTAATGGGGCAGCGAGGGGCACAGAAAGGAAAAAGGGGGGTAGAAAACAGACAAATTACAGCACAACGCTAATGGGGCAGCGAGGGGCACAGAAAGGAAAAAGGGGGTAGAAAACAGACAAATTACGAGTACAACGCTAATGGGGCAGCGAGGGGCACAGAAAGGAAAAAGGGGGGTAGAAAACAGACAAATTACAGCACAACGCTAATGGGGCAGCGAGGGGCACAGAAAGGAAAAAGGGGGTAGAAAACAGACAAATTACAGCACAACGCTAATGGGGCAGCGAGGGGCACAGAAAGGAAAAAGGGGGGAGAAAACAGACAAATTACAGCACAACGCTAATGGGGCAGCGAGGGGCACAGAAAGGAAAAAGGGGGGGAGAAAACAGACAAATTACGAGTACAACGCTAATGGGGCAGCGAGGGGCACAGAAAGGAAAAAAAGGGGGAGAAAACAGACAAATTACAGCACAACGCTAATGGGGCAGCGAGGGGCACAGAAAGGAAAAAGGGGGGGAGAAAACAGACAAATTACGAGTACAACGCTAATGGGGCAGCGAGGGGCACAGAAAGGAAAAAGGGGGGTAGAAAACAGACAAATTACAGCACAACGCTAATGGGGCAGCGAGGGGCACAGAAAGGAAAAAGGGGGTAGAAAACAGACAAATTACAGCACAACGCTAATGGGGCAGCGAGGGGCACAGAAAGGAAAAAGGGGGAGAAAACAGACAAATTACGAGTACAACGCTAATGGGGCAGCGAGGGGCACAGAAAGGAAAAAAAGGGGGAGAAAACAGACAAATTACAGCACAACGCTAATGGGGCAGCGAGGGGCACAGAAGGAAAATGGGGAGACGGGCAAGAAATACGGGCACCGGGGCCACAAGCGGAGGGCGATCTTACCTGCAGAAGCAGCGGGCAGACAACACAGGCGGAGCTGTGTGGTGGGGGAGCGACCTACCTGGCAAGGTCAAGGGTCGCTCTCCTCACCGCGCAGCGGCCGCCATTTATGGGGAGGTGGGAGGGAGGAGCAGCTGGGAGGCGGGAGGCAGGGGCAGCGAATGGGCAGTCAGGGGGCGGGGCCGCAGGGACGCAGCGGCGGGAATGGCGAGAGGCAGCGGGGGCACAAAGTACAAGGGGCGAGAAAAACAGACAAATTACAGCACAACGCTAATGGGGCAGCGAGGGGCACAGAGAGGAAAAAGGGGGGAGAAAACAGACAAATTACGAGTACAACGCTAATGGGGCAGCGAGGGGCACAGAAAGGAAAAAGGGGGTAGAAAACAGACAAATTACAGCACAACGCTAATGGGGCAGCGAGGGGCACAGAAAGGAAAAAGGGGGTAGAAAACAGACAAATTACGAGTACAACGCTAATGGGGCAGCGAAGGGCACAGAAAGGAAAAAGGGGGTAGAAAACAGACAAATTACAGCACAACGCTAATGGGGCAGCGAGGGGCACAGAAAGGAAAAAGGGGGTAGAAAACAGACAAATTACAGCACAACGCTAATGGGGCAGCGAGGGGCACAGAAAGGAAAAAGGGGGAGAAAACAGACAAATTACAGCACAACGCTAATGGGGCAGCGAGGGGCACAGAAAGGAAAAAGGGGGGAGAAAACAGACAAATTACGAGTATAACGCTAATGGGGCAGCGAGGGGCACAGAAAGGAAAAAAAGGGGGAGAAAACAGACAAATTACAGCACAACGCTAATGGGGCAGCGAGGGGCACAGAAAGGAAAAAGGGGGTAGAAAACAGACAAATTACAGCACAACGCTAATGGGGCAGCGAGGGGCACAGAAAGGAAAAAGGGGGGAGAAAACAGACAAATTACGAGTACAACGCTAATGGGGCAGCGAGGGGCACAGAAAGGAAAAAGGGGGTAGAAAACAGACAAATTACAGCACAACGCTAATGGGGCAGCGAGGGGCACAGAAAGGAAAAAGGGGGTAGAAAACAGACAAATTACAGCACAACGCTAATGGGGCAGCGAGGGGCACAGAAAGGAAAAAGGGGGAGAAAACAGACAAATTACGAGTACAACGCTAATGGGGCAGCGAGGGGCACAGAAAGGAAAAAAAGGGGGAGAAAACAGACAAATTACAGCACAACGCTAATGGGGCAGCGAGGGGCACAGAAGGAAAATGGGGAGACGGGCAAGAAATACGGGCACCGGGGCCACAAGCGGAGGGCGATCTTACCTGCAGAAGCAGCGGGCAGACAACACAGGCGGAGCTGTGTGGTGGGGGAGCGACCTACCTGGCAAGATATATAGATCTATATATATATATATATGTTTTTAAATATTATTATCTTTTTATATTTATAATGGCTACTATATTTATAAGAATTGGTATTTTTTTAGGTTCCTGTATTTAGCATAATTCTTCTAATGTATGTAATCATTTTAGTGTATTGTAAATAATTTTTAGGGTTTATTGGAGTTTATGTGGTTTGTTGTATAAGTAATTATATTTCTTATCAAGAATCTGGGTTTATTAAAATATATGTTAATATTATATGTTTTTAGTTTTCTCTTGTTATACGGGTTATTAAAAATAATGTTTATAGTACTACATTATTTTCCTTTTTTAGGCAATATTATTGATAATAATATTTTTGTTTTTGATATTTTATTTATTTAGTATGTATTTAATGAGTTCAAATTTTTTTGTTTATCAATACTGTTGTCATCAATATTACTTATTTTAGATATTTTTGAGAGCAATATTTTTTCTTGATAGTTGTATTTTTCTTGATTATGTATGGGATGACCATATTTTGGTAATCAATATTCATTTTCTGATATTGTGGTGAATCCATATTGTCTTATTTCATATAACCAGCAGAAATGTATGCCTGTTACATTTCCTACTCCAGAAAAAAGTACGCATATGAATAGTTCTAAGAATCTGTAACTGTTGCATATTCCCAGGATTAAGGCAGGAATTGCATGCTAGAAAACCCCCGAAATGAGCTGAAACCCATAATCAACTCAACAGGAACCTTTTAAGTTGTTCTCTCAATGAGAATAAGTTATGGTTTGTTTTGAACCGATCTGAGAAACAAAACATTTAGGGGCATATTCACAAGGACTTATCGCCAAGTTATCGGCACTTTAGCGCAGCAAAAGTGGGGATAAAATTACCGCCCCTTTCGCAAGCTGGTGCTAACTGCCTACATCACCACATAACCCGCGATAGCTGCCACAAAAAACATCGCCACGGTTGACACCGCCAACTAACGCTAATGAGATGCAGAATAGGCGTGTCCGTGCAAAAACACACGAAAAGACAACATTGCGCGATTCCCAACGGACAGCCAGATCTGCGATGTGAGTCAAAAACAGGCGATAAGCCGCGGTAGCAGCAGGTATTTAACACCTGCCTTTTGCTGGTGCTAAGCGGGACGACCACCTGCAGTCTGAAAGGGAGCCCAGACCAGAGACACACCTGAAGACCAACAGACTCCATGGAGCTACTGATCATGCAGCTCGGAGACCCAAGAGGGCCACAACACCCACCGCCACCACCCCCAGGCCCGCCACCACCCCCAGGACCCACCCCGCCCCCCCCCCGGACCACCACAGAGGCAGCGCAGACAAAGACAGCGGACCAACCGTAAACGCACCAGCCTCACAGACTTAATGCCAGAGGAGGTCATTGCCCACTACAGGCTCAAAAGGACAACCATCCTCCGCATCCTGACCCACATCGCCCACAGGCTGATGGTACCAACACAGCGGACAACCAACATCCCTCCGCAGACAAAGCTGCTGGCTGTGCTGCACATGTTGGCCTCTGGTACCTTCCAACCCACAACTGCCAGAGTCGGAGGAGTCTCACAGCCAGCCCTATCCAAGTTCATCACACCTGTCCTGGATGCCATCATCAGCCTGGTACCCCAGCACCTCCACTTCCCCCACACTGCGCATGAGCAGCTGGAGACCGAGCAAGGCTTCTACACCATAGCTGGATTCCCTCACGTGTTGGGGGCTATT
This sequence comes from Calotriton arnoldi, assembly GCA_963921515.1. Taxonomy (NCBI): domain Eukaryota; kingdom Metazoa; phylum Chordata; class Amphibia; order Caudata; family Salamandridae; genus Calotriton; species Calotriton arnoldi. The sequence goes on along the minus strand of CAWUFW010002938.1, from coordinate 1,648,849 downwards.
GACTGCACACATGTCCTACTTGTGCCCCCTGCCGACACTGCACACAACTACCGCAACAGAAAGCACATGCATTCCATCAATGTGCAGGCAACAGTGGACCACCGGGGACTCTTCACCAATGTTGTGGCCAACTACCCAGGCAGTGTGCATGATTCATTCATCTTCCGACAGTCCATCATCAACCAGCGCTTCCAGGATGGCACCTATGGAAATGCATTGCTCGTTGGTAAGTACCAAATGAACACACCACACACCTCAACTCCACAGTACAACCACGTGCATTTCTTTGAGGACCCTGCCGACGCTTGTTCATGGTTGAACCCGTGGCAGGGTTCGGCAAATCCTACACAGTGACAAGGGCATCTGAGTACGACCCATAATTGGTGGCGACAGAGACAGGAACGTCACCGCTAATGAAGACTAGCAACAAGTGCAGCCCCCACCCTTGGGCTGTCTTCTGAGGGTGGCAGGACTGTCCTTTTGTTGACTGCTACCGTGAGGGACAACTCTGGAGTTCCCTGCACTGGGGACTCTGGTACTAACTCCTCTGGTTCAGACACCACGGTAACTCCTACAGGGGAACTGAGGGTTACACTCCAAACAGCGGATGATATTCTCTGACTGTCCCTGGAACCGCCTTAGACTCAGACTCCCTTGCACAGATTAGTCACCCTGAGAGTTATGTTACATAATGGTTTCTATTATACACCGGGAGCAAGTGATGAGGCACTATTACCATGCGCATGCGTGCTCTTTATCCCACTGTTCCAAATCCAGAGGATTCCCAGCCGACATAGGCCTCCATTGATGATTAAATCACATTTCCACACTTCTTTTTACAACTATCGAAGGTCTCTGCCAACAGCCAGAACCTAGACTCATCTGAAGTATGCTGGGCCGGCCTGTTGTTGCACCCTGATATCCCCCTATGCCCTGGCTAATCTTCCCCTTCTTATAATGTAATGAAAAAGCAAAACAGAACTTATAAAAGACTGGTGTAGTCGCTTGCAAAGACAGATACGAAGAGATTCAGAGAGATATATATGGAGAGGGAAGAGAAAGAGAGAGTGAGAGAATTTTTGAGAGGCAATTCAAAAATACCTTCCCTCATTTATTTCTCATTTTTATTTTATTTTCCGCGCACTTTCTGAAGCTCGAAATGGGAATAATATGCTCAAGTAACATGTTATACCCAATTTAAATATAAGTTAAGCAGAATGGGTTGTAAATTGTGCATCCAGTAAATAACGTACCCCATGTAGTAGTTTTTTACCATTTGCACAATTTGCAATAATCTTTAAAAGTGTATATGTGTTAGGACAGAAAAGGTCCTCTGCATGGCTCTGGAGAGTGTACACCAAAGTCATGATTTTCCCATAGCAGAGGAGAATCAGCACAAAAGGCACTCATGCCTACATCCTGATGGCCCACTGTGACATGGAAGGTGAGCCTGAGCTTAACTCTGTGTTCTGGTTGAGCACACCATGTGCGCCCCTCCTTACTGTATGTCATGACCATCAGCTCTCTGGGCTGTGTAGGACAGACAGTGGCTGCAGCAACAGAATACAGTGGCAGGACAGACCTTTTTTCCTGTCTCCTGCCAGGGAGAGTTACCTACTGGCCTTTCCTGTTTTCATTTGATCTGTCAGTCCCCTCCCAGTGAGCCCTTTGCTTTATCCATGTGGTACATCGATGGTGCATGTGCGATTACCATATGTATGTGCAGTAGGATGTGCTTAGAGTATGTGGGTAGTGCAAGGATCCTTCTTGATATCCTACACAAATGTGGTAAACAGGATGAAGGTTGGAGACAGCCTGTTATACAGGAATTGCATGGCATCTCCACAGCATCACTCAGGTCCTTTGCAGGGGACCAATCTCTAGGGAGTGGAGGATAGTGGAAAGAGAGTACCTATGTAGTGAAAGTACAGTTATGCCCCTTTCATGGTCAATTTGTCCCCCTAGAGGAGTTCCAGCCTCAGTTTGAGAGGAGGTTAACAAAGGAAGCCAATCCATCTTGTGTGGATTTGTTGTGGTTCTCCCCTGACAGAGAAGTTTCTGCCTAACCCCACCTTCCTGATGACATTAGAGAATAAATAGTGACTTGACCAATCTGAGAAGAATAGACAGAAGTCAGAAAGTGCAACCTTTGTATGTTAAGGGGCAGAAATCCCCAGTCTTTGAGAGCCAGGGTTTGAGTGGCTGAATTGCAGCTCTCCTTGCTGGATTCTGGACAAGAAGCATGGAACAGCTGCATCCTGTTAGGGAAAGCTTCTTAGCAACCAGCTTGAAGAAAATAGCCCACTGACTGCTGGAGAGGAGCACTAAAGGTATCCTTCAATAGAGGAAAGGATACCTAGAAGAGGAGGGCTTTAGGAGCCACACAGGAGGAATGTCCTTCTGTGGCCCAGGGAGGAATCTGCACCAACCGACATTGTGATGAGACCTTATGCCATGGTACATTTCCAGCGTGCCCAATGAGCAAAGCATTTCCCTTTAGAACCTGTGATAGTCTAATGTCACTGGTAAATTGCCATCTTATTCAGCAGTTTCATTGGAAAAACAAGAAGAGCAGGTAGATAATATTAACTGCATTCAGGGGTTACTTCACTGAAAGATCCTGCATCTGTGATGGTTTGGCATATGTACTGTGGTAATTAGCAGTTGATTATTGCAAATCCCTGATCAGACCACCACAGCAGCCAAGTGTGGGTTCTTCACTTGTTTGGGTCATGGCCTTCAGTTTGGGCCACAGAGAACCCCACAAAGAAGATTTCCATTGTCACATTGAGCATGTGTAAGCATGTCTGCTGCACAGCTGAGTTCACTCAGTCACCCCTCTTCAGTCAGAAGACATGACACCGCGCCCTACTGAGGCACCAGATGCCTACACAGCACCCAACAGGCCCAGACTGCGGTCAGTGTCTTTGCTCTTGAAGCTGGTTTGCAAACGGGCACATCAGCAGAGTGGTGCACCACCACAGTCAGCCTAGCATAGTGGAGGACCACTACCCCATGACTAATTCAAGGTCCTGTATGCAACCACAGTTACTGGGGACTCAATAACATCTGTATGGTGCTGGGGTCACCTCACCAATAACTCCAAGACCTTGACGCTTCTAACAATCTCAGCGCTGGATGTTAGCGGCCCTGGGGAGAGATGAAGATGGTGTGCTCTATAGCTTAAAGGAGGAGGGCTAATGTGATGCATATTAACTCTGTCTTGAACACTGACAAGATCCTGGGATAACTTCTTGAGCATGAGTGCTAATTCCCCCCACTAGCCTCCATGAATTGTGTATATTATATTTCCTTTGGCCCCCTACAATTTCCTTTGTAGTATTTAGTTTTGTGTGTCAGATTAGAATATTTTCTTTTCCTAATTATAGACCTGGTTGAACAATAATATACTGATTGTTATGTGATGCTTTATTGAGCTCTAACATTCTGCCCAACACAACCATCCCCCTGAGGTAGCTGTCAGGATTGCGCGCGGGGGAACGGGGAGCAGCAAACTACCAAAATGGCCGCCGGCTTCCACCACGCAGGCGCGGAGATGGGTCAGGCAAGTTAAAGCCCGGCGTCCCTCAATCAAACGCGCTTCGCGTTCTAGCGGTGTCGGAGTTCCGGTTTCCGTTCTTACCTGTACTCTTCCGGGTTGTCGGGTTCCTCGTGAGCATCTCGGCGTGTTGCGGCGTTCTCCTCCAGTCGGTTCGTCCTTCCTTGGCGGGCCTCGGCGCGTTCGTTCCGGTTTCCTGGAATTGAAAAAGAGCCACAGAGAGAGACATAAAGCTGAGTCTATCATGTCACGGTAACAGCGCTCTATATTGTTTATCGCTTACCTGATCCTGTGCTCTGGGCGTTGTGGGGGGTCCGCCGCTTAAACAGGGTCTACTTGGCAAAGAAAGAAAAACAGTTATGTTCCTGAATGAAAGGTTATATCATTTATGAACGGCAGTTGCTCCAGACCATTACAGGGGATTGTTCTACATGCTACACTTGAAGTATAGGTGGGCACATGATTAGTCTCTAACCCTTATTACCTCATATTCTTTTCAGAAGGGGCTCCTTCGCTCACGTCCTTTTTTCTTCTTTCTTTTTCTTATAGCATCAGCGGCAAGTCCCAAAAAAAACTGTATATATATTCACATTACCAGTTTATTGAAAGAAGAAGGGATATTCAAAGGCTTAAGGTAGGATAGAGAGAATTAACAAATATTACAGACAAATTAGCAAATTGTCTTGATTCTCGAAACTGTGTTCTAACTCTCTCCTGCACACCCACAGCCTTTTTACGTGTCCTGACGATCCTGTGGTGGCCTGAGTACCGAAGCGGAGTTCTTCCCCTTCTTTCCTTGTTTTGTTTCCCTTCTTCCCCGGGTTACCATTGCCACCTTGATATTGTCGGGTGCCATAGGTGACTTAGGGAAGTTGTGGACCTTTCTTCTCATCCATGATGTTCCTGCAGAAATACAGGTGAGAGCCTGACAGAACGCGAAGCCCAAAAAGAATAGTATTTCTTTCTGCCCGGACGTCATGGATGTTAATCAGGTGTCACTTGCTGATTTGGCCCACATGCTGGGTAACCTACAGGTGGAAACCCAATCCTTATCAAATAGAGTAGATACCATACAATGTGAAATAAGAACAGATCTTGGTAGAGGGTCCCAGAGTCCCGGGTCTAACATTCCAGTAATACATGTAACCACTCCTCCGCCTATCCCTTTAGCGCCCCCTGAGCGTTTTTTCGGAGATACCACTAAGTTTGCGGCCTTTATCAGTCAGTGTCAGCTCCACTTCATGTGCAAGGCCTCCTGCTTTCCTACAGACCAAGCTAAGGTGGCGTTTGTTATTTCCTATCTAGGGGGTCTGCAGCCAATTGGACGATACCCCTGATTGAAAGAAACGATCCATTGCTACAAGACTATAATGCCTTCAGAAGAGAACTCAAAAAGCTGTTTGATAGACATACCTTCACACACTCAGCTGATACAGAACTATTAACACTACGTCAAGGAACCAAGGAGTTAACCTCTTATATTTCCTCCTTCTACAGATTAGTAGCTGAGGCGGGGTGGCCTGAGGAAAAGCGTAGCGCATTGTTTTATAAGGGGCTAAGAGAAGACCTAAAGGATGCATTGGCACAAGTGGTAGACCCTCCGGAGTCATGCACTGCTCTGGTAGATTTAGTGGTCAAATTAGATCACAGAATCAGTGAGCGTAAGAGAGAAAGGGGCAGATCAGAGGGAAGGGTTTTTGCGTATAGAGAGAGGAAACCTGAGCCAGAGAGAATAACCGAAGAAACAGAACCTATGCAAATAGGGAGCATAAGAGGGCCCCTTAGTGAAGACGAAAGACAGAGAAGACGCGATAAGAAGCTTTGCCTGTACTGTGGAAAGCAGGGCCATTTCCTAAGAGAGTGTCCTGTCAAGCCAAAACAGACAAGGCGTTCGGAAAACTAGTGAGCCCAAAGTCTCAAGAGACAAGGATTTCGGGTTATTCAGGTTTGATTGTCTCATCTGTGGAGGTAGCGGCATCACATCCCCGTCACTTCCTTCTCTCCTCTCGCTTACAATGGGAGCAGCAAACGGTAGAGGTGCACATAATGGTTGATTCTGGCGCTTCGGGTAATTTTATGGATGCACAATGGGCTCAGAACAAGAAAATCCCTTGGGTGTCTAAGTCCTCTTGGGAAGAAGTTACAACAATTGATGGTAGCACTCTGAAGTCTGGTCCCATTAAGCATACTACCATTGGGTTGACGCTAGTTATTGAGAAAAGACACCAAGAGCTTATTTCATTCGATCTAATACAGTCTCCGCAGTTTCCAGCAATTGTAGGGCTACCTTGGTTATGTCAACACAGCCCCTTTATCGATTGGAAAACAATGACATTGACCTTTAACCACGACCTTTGTAAGGAGCATATTCTTCCCGATATGGGTGACCTTAAGAAGACTGTATCATTTACTAATACTGAGGATAGTGCTTTGCCCTCCGTGTATCAGGATCTCCAAGACATATTTGATGTAGAACAGGCCTCTAGTCTCCCACTGCACAGGGTCTATGACTGTAGGATAGACTTGCAGCCGGGAGCTCGCATACCTTGCAGTAGAGTGTACTCCTTAACAGAAAAAGAGAATGTGTATTTGCGAGAATACCTGGACGAGATGCTGAGAATAGGGTTTATTCGCCCTTCGAGATCGCCTGCTTCATCTTCTCTTTTTTTTATACCGAAAAGAGAAGGGGGTCTTAGATGTTGTATAGACTATAGGGCACTGAATACCATTACCATAAAGAACAGGTATCCCTTGCCACTGATTTCCTCCCTCCTTGATCAGATAAAGGACGCCCAAGTGTTCACCAAGTTAGACCTGCGTGGGGCATACCATCTGGTAAGAATCAAGGAGGGAGACGAATGGAAGACAGCTTTTTGTACCAAATACGGGTTATATGAATACATGGTGATGCCCTTTGGGCTATGTAATGCCCCGCATGCTTTTCAATTTTTTATCAATGAGGTACTTAAGGACATGTTGGATGTATGTGTTGTTGCTTATATCGATGACCTTCTGATTTATTCTCCCTCAATGCAAGAACACGTAATCCACGTGAAAGGGGTGCTAGAAAGGCTGCAAGATAACCATCTGTATTGTAAGCTAGAGAAATGCCATTTCCATACTCAGCAAGTAAGCTTCCTGGGATTCGTAATCTCCCCTCAGGGACTTAGTATGGATCCACAGAAGGTGGAGGCCATTCACCGTTGGCAAGCACCACAAACGGTTAAGGAGACGCAAAGTTTTCTCGGCTTTGCCAATTTCTATAGACGCTTTATTGGTGGTTTCTCTGACTTAGCCTCCCCGATAACTAGACTGTTGAAAAAGGGGTGTGAAATTCCAGTGGACTCCCGAAGCAGAGGCAGCCTTTTGCACGCTAAAAGAAGCATTCACACAGGCACCCATACTGAGGCATCCGGATCCGTCACGTCCCTTTGTGGTTGAGGCTGACGCTTCCCAAGTGGCAGTTGGGGGGGTACTTTCTCAAACAGACCCCAGTACGGGGATTCTCCATCCAGTGGCTTATTACTCTCGTAAACTGGCTCCAGCTGAGGTTAACTACTCTATAGGAGACAAGGAGTTATTAGCTATCAAAAAGGTACTTGAGGAATGGAGGCAGTACTTGTTGGTGGCCAATCACAAGATAACAATCCTTACTGATCATCGCAATTTGCAATTCCTCCAATCTGCAAGGGCTTTGTCCATGCGACAACTACGTTGGACTCAATTTTTTAGTGATTATGTTTTTGTTATACAATTCCAGGCAGGGAGAAAGCACGGGAAAGCAGATGCCTTGTCACGCCTAGGGTATGAATACATTACCTCAGAGGTTGAACCCCCCCCTGATCATAGCTAGAGAACGGATAGTTGGGGTCTTATGTTCTGAAGGAGACTTTATAAGCTCAGTGAAAGAAGCACAAACATCTATAGACTTAGAAGAGATAACAGGTACACAGGACGTTACTGTAGAACAAGGAATGTCCTACGTGCAGGGAGGGTTGGTACTCCCCACTCAAGAGCTGATATTGCAGGCCCTAGAATGGTGCCATTCTCATCCCCTCGCAGGGCATCCAGGGTACAAGAAAACACTTGACTTACTACGGAGACACTTTTGGTGGCCTGCTATGGGAAGGGACACAAGGCTCTATATTCAGACTTGTCACGTATGTGCCCAGGGAAAGGCTTCCCATCAAAGACCGGCAGGGTTGTTACAGCCGTTACCTACACCACCTAGTCCCTGGCACACAGTGTCTTTAGACTTTATTGTGGATTTACCTAGAACTGCGAAAGGAAACACTACCCTTCTCGTGGTGGTGGATCAATTAACTAAGATGGCCCACTTCCTTCCGTTGGTGGGCCTCCCCTCCTCTAGGGTGTTGGCTTCCGTATTTGTGCAGCAGGTGGTACGCTTACATGGTCTCCCCTCTGTGTTGGTATCCGACAGAGGGGCCCAGTTCATCTCTAGGTTCTTGAGAGGGATGGGGAACTTATTGCAGATAGACGTACGGCTGTCTTCTAGTCACCACCCTCAGACGGATGGCCAAACTGAGAGGGTGAACCAATGTTTTGAACAGTACATCCGTTGCCAAGTCTTACACACTGTTGCCGATTGGGATGAGATGGTATGGATAGCTGAATTTTCTTATAATAACAGTTACCACACTTCCACTGCTTACTCTCCCTTCTATTGCACTTACGGTTTTCACCCTCGAACTATGCTGTCTTCTCTTTCCTCCACTTGCCTCGCTCCCGCAGCCATAGACTTCGTAAAGGAACTACAAGATATACATAAGACAACACAGGTGAACCTGGAAAGGGCCAAGGCTAGCTATAAAAAGGGAGCGGACGCTCACCGACGCACAGAGCCCGGATATAAACAAGGGGACAAGGTCTGGTTATCCTCTAAGAACCTGACATTGAGAGGAACTTGCAAGTTCAAGCCTAAGTACATAGGCCCTTACGAGATATGTAAGGTGGTGAACCCTGTCGCTATGAAGCTGGACCTTCCCGCCTCAATGAGGATCCATCCGGTATTTCATGTCTCTCTCCTGAAGCCGGTGGAGCCCGGCACTCGTCTCCCTGCTGTCCCTGCACCAGTATTGGTGGATGGTGACCAGGAATATGAGGTGGAGGCGATCATAGACTCTCGCAGGGTAAGGCGCCGGCTCCAATATCTGATACATTGGAAGGGATATGGTGTGGAGGAATGGACCTGGGAACCGGACAGTCAAGTATATGGCCCTCGGCTGTTGCGCTTATTTCACCGGAGACATCCTGAGAAACCCAAGCCTGTAGGGGGGTCCGTGGGGGGAGTGTACTCTCAGGATTGCGCGCGGGCGAACGGGGAGCAGCGAACTACCAAAATGGCCGCCGGCTTCCACCACGCAGGCGCGGAGATGGGTCAGGCAAGTTAAAGCCCGGCTTCCCTCAATCAAACGCGCTTCGCGTTCTAGCGGTGTCGGAGTTCCGGTTTCCGTTCTTACCTGTACTCTTCCGGGTTGTCGGGTTCCTCGTGAGCATCTCGGCGTGTTGCGGCGTTCTCCTCCAGTCGGTTCGTCCTTCCTTGGCGGGCCTCGGCGCGTTCGTTCTGGTTTCCTGGAATTGGAAAAGAGCCACAGAGAGAGACAGAAAGCTGAGTCTATCATGTCACGGTAACAGCGCTCTCGCGCTGACTTGTTATATCAAGAATCTATATTGTTTATCGCTTACCTGATCCTGTGCTCTGGGCGTTGTGGGGGGTCCGCGCCGCTTAAACAGGGTCTACTTGGCAAAGAAAGAAAAACAGTTATGTACCTGAATGAAATGTTATATCATTTATGAACGGCAGTTGCTCCAGACCATTACAGGGGGATTGTTCTACATGCTACACTTGAAGTATAGGTGGGCACATGATTAGTCTCTAACCCTTATTACCTCATATTCTTTTCAGAAGGGGCTCCTTCGCTCACGTCCTTTTTTCTTCTTTCTTTTTCATATAGCATCAGCGGCAAGTCCCAAAAAACACTGTATATATATTCACATTACCAGTTTATTGAAAGAAGAAGGGATATTCAAAGGCTTAAGGTAGGATAGAGAGATTTAACAAATATTACAGACAAATTAGCAAAATGTCTTGATTCTCGAAACTGTGTTCTAACTCTCTCCTGCACACCCACAGCCTTTTTACGTGTCCTGACGATCCTGTGGTGGCCTGAGTACCGAAGCGGAGTTCTTCCCCTTCTTTCCTTGTTTTGTTTCCCTTCTTCCCCGGGTTACCATTGCCACCTTGATATTGTCGGGTGCCATAGGTGACTTAGGGAAGTTGTGGACCTTTCTTCTCATCCATGACGTTCCTGCAGAAATACAGGTGAGAGCCTGACAGTAGCCTTGGACTGCTGGACTTCGCTGCCCGAGGGGTCAAGAGCTTAAAGAGTATCCTTGGTTCTCCATTTTGTGTTCAACAATAAGGTAATGGCCTAAGACACCCCTAGTAAAAAGCTTTGTTGCAGTTTGAGCCCAGCAATCCCTGATTGTCATGAAACACACACAAAAGTTCCCACAATCTGTATATACAGTACTATCACACACTAAGTATAACTACTACGTTTGAGCCTACAAGAGCCCATGCAGTTTCAGCAAGTAGATAAATAGACACATTGTGTAAGTCCTGTGGTCTTAATCTATCCTCATCTATTTTTCATTCACTATATCATATAAACTTAGTCGGCCCATGTTCGGATGGAAGAGTCCCTTGAATGATGATGGATGTTTACCCCTGCCCTGAGTGCTCCAACTGTAATGATGTCTGGATTAAGCCTGGGCGGAGTTCACGTAGCACTAGCAGCGCTACGCGGAACTCCACGAAGTGGTAAAAAAAACTCTGCCGCGCTACACGATAATGTAAGAACTTAAGTTAAGTAATGCAGACTAGAGAGAGACGCCTTTCCTTTGTCCTGTCACTAAGATAGTGGTAGTTAGTATTAGTAATTTAGCGGCAAACGTCCTCTCACTTCAGTTCTTAGAACCTTTTTGTAGCTCGTACAGTGACAAGCAACCAACCAATTTGGTGTATGCATGCGTCGATCTTTGCATTTAAAGACAAAATGCAGACTTAGTGAATTGGCCCGTCAAAGGGGGTTGAGAATGATTGCAAATTAAATCAGAACTTAGAAGCAAATATCATTCGTTGCAATTTATTCCAAAGTCTTTGGAATAGGCGGGCTATATAGGTTCCACGATACTAGTCTACTACTAGTCGATATGATTTAGGAAAGTTCAATGGTATTGCAATTGCTGTTTCCTGTCCAAACATTTTATGGGAGAGATTATTTACCACCAATTATTTCTTGTCTCTTTAACGCCTTCGCTGCGATCGGAATTCCGCCCAGGTGCTGGACATTCCGATCGCGGGCGTGGTCGTGACGAGCTCAGCTCGTCATGCGCACAGCCCGACCGCGCAGCATGACGAGCTGAGCTCGTCATGAGCAGGGAAGGGGTTAATTATGTCTTACATCAGCATCCTGGGGCAGGAGGTCATCCAAGGCGGGTGAGGTGCCTCCCAGGAAGAACGCTCCTTGGTCGATGGCTCTGCTGGCCCCAGTAAGTCCTCCTGTTGTTAATATATTTCCCTAACTTTTACTGCTGTTTAATTTGAACTATTTTCTACCTGTTTCCTAATTTTATTTTTTCCCAAATCCTCTTCGATCTATCTGTTTCAAAAATCTTGTTATCCCTGCATTATCCTATTTACTAAGTTATTTTATATTTCTAGTGACTGTATTTTACCTCAATCTGCCTCTGTCTGTACTAGTTTGTCTGTAGCTTCCTTTCTTCTGGTTTTTTAGTCAGCTTTCCCTCTCCTCATATATATTTTGTGGACTACCTAGTGGTGGTACTGTAAGACTCAGAGAACCCATTGATCCTTACTACTCTACTAGTACTACTACTCTGCCGTGCAGAATGCATGCCCAAGTAAGGTATTCTACGCATGTTTGTTGAGATGAGAAGGCTTTCTTTTACTTTCTCATGCTCAATCAGTAAAACGAGAGTGGCCATGGTCACGTTGGACACTCCAAAGTTGTGTCTTCTTCTTATCTAGGCCCAGTATTATTAGCAGCAGTTGATGGTGAACTGATTACCGTGCACCATGGCTGGAAGGAAGTATGAGGAGGAGGACCGCACCATTACATTAGCCAACCAAGAAGACTTTATGTCCGATTGTCCGGCCAGTTGGCCACTCTTATTTCTTTTCAAAAACTCAGATTCACCATTAGCTCTAGCCACTCAGTTCAGTCCTTTACAGGTTGACTTCCTGAGAGGCTTTTCAAAAATTGCCACCAACAAAAACAAAATGCCCAACCAGATATTTAATAATTTTTGTTAGGACATACTGTGACTGTACCCAAATTGCTAGTGATGTGTATGGTGTATGTATTTTCAATTTTGCTACGGAAAAAAATAAATAGGGGAGGCGCATATGGCATCTAAAAATGTTTAATGTTTTTTCTAGCCACACCGACCACCAGTGCCGGTGCCAGCAGGGATGGCGGCGCCATCCAGGGAGCAGATACGGCAGTGGCAGGGGTGGTAAGTCATATTGTTCATTTATTGACAATTTATATACTCGCTGCAAGAGTGTACATTGTACTGCTGAGAGTGAAACTAAGTTGTGAACAGTTGCAGACACCCCTCTTTACTTAGCATTAGCATATACAGCAGGAGTTGAGTAACTAATGGTGGCCTCTTCTATCTTCAACTCAGCAGAGAAACTTTCATGAAGAGTCAGACCTTGATGGGTTGATGGGAAAGAAGGATGGAAGGAGGAAGGACAGGTAAATTGTAATATGACTGGCAGAGAAGGATGCGTGGGTGAAAGGATACATATATGTGGCTGATAGGATGCATGCATGGGTGGGTGAAGGATGGGTGAAGGTTGAAAGAAATTATGCCTGCCGGCGTGGGTGAAAGGAATCCTCCGGGCGGCTTGATGGGTCAAAGCAAGGACACATGGGTAGTTAAAATGACAAATGTATGTTGGTGAAAGGTTTGTTGAGAATGATAGCCATGTTTGTATGGATGGATGGTACTAGTATTCATAGTGAAGACTGGATGAAGAGAATGTAAAACTTAAACGGTGACTGAGTAGCAAAGCCAAGGGTGAAGAATAAAAATAATGCTAGAAGAAAAATGCAGTGAAAAATGGAAAAATCCCTGGGAAGAAGAGCAAACAAGGAATGTTTTTTTATCAAGATTTTTGATTCAAAGGTTTGAGCGAGGTTGTATTTCAGACTAATCCCTTGACCCACAGTAGTTTTCAAGCACAACATATATTATGTACCCCTTCCCACCCATCATCATCAATCGCCTCCCTCCGAGGCCCACTCCCTACCCATGGTATTTCGCCAGTGTCAGCCATGGGTGGCCTATCGGCTGCATGGTTATAATAGTAGTACCTCATGCTGTGCCGTATATAATTCATATATTAGTAACGATTCATCTGCCTTGTTGTAGTCAGGGTGAAAGTGAAAGTGAGCATTTGATTTAACAGAGCATGGCCATGATAGGAAAAGACATAATTGTGTGGTACAGCTGCCCCACCCGCAGACATTAGCAAAGTATAAGGTGACACGAGTATGTCTGTCTATGGTGCAAGCTGAGCTGGCATGCCTACATTAATTTAGCTAAAGGAGAGAGAAGAAGAATACTTGTATACTCCATAGTGCTTAATGCCTGGAACTGTAATCACATAAAAATCAAATGGGCCGAGGAATCGAGGATACCAGCAAATGTTATGTACTGCTAGTGCTACTGTGCCTCTAACTGTATCATTTTATGTGTTACTGTTTTGCTAAGAGTATTGGTTACAATTTGTCTTTTTTTTCTTGATATATCTACTCCTGCCAATCCACCAACATCCTCACAACCCAACAGGCAGGAGATAGCAGCCAGGACCCGGCAAAGAAAGCTGGGGGCCATCAGGACCGAATACCAGCGGCTGGTGGCCGAGGAGGAGGAGGATGCGCAGCAGCGTCAGCCTCCAATGCCCTTGGCCCCAACCAGGCCCCAGTGCCTCAGGTTGTATGGTGTCAAGGTCAGGCAGCGCCTGCCGCCATTCATCAACCACTGCTGTTCCTCCTATAAACTCTACAGAACCTTTCAGCACTGCATGCTCCTGAGGATGGTGCGCCTGGAAGCCAGGATAGAGGAGCGGTTCGACCAATTGAAGAGAAAGCTCCTAGCCCACCGCTAGGTCTCTCTTGCCCCTTTTTAAATCTTTTGTTTGGTGGGTGGGACTTGTTAGGTGGGAATGTGGGAGTTGGGGAAATCTTGGGGTTTTTGGCATATTTATTGATGGATATTTATTTGGACAATTATTTGGAGTTAAGGAGAGGGGTGGGCTAGGTGTTGTAGGTTTTCTAGTTTATTTGTTAGGGAAATACATTTTTTATGGTTGTACTTATGATATAAATCTTTTTTGGGTGGTTACTCTTTTACTTCACACTATTTCCTTTGCCGCAGTCCCGCAGCCAGCTTTTAAAATCTGACGATAGTGTAACACACCAATCACTTGTCCTACTACTCTCTCCTCCTAGTCTCTGCAGTCTGTAACTATATTAACCCTAAGGACTCGAGGGGGTGTGGGTGTGTGAATTTCCATAGTATATAGATTATTGTAGCTCCACAATGAATCCCCCACAGTTCTTCTCTTACCTGTGATTAGGCGAAACGATGGCTGCATGGTTTCCCAAGGTGCCATGGTGGTGATGGTAGACAGTAGCAGCATGGTAGCGAATCAGTCGAATACTAGTGAAAGCACCAGATCCAGAAGTGAGCTTCCACTTCCTCCTAGCTGAACTTAAACTGTAGGATTGAGGAATATTCAGTGCAGGGAACTAATTAAATTGAAATAAAAAGTTACTGAGTTAATGCCGTTTAATATGCAAGCTTTGTAAAAATAAAATTAGACAGTCACCAGAGGGAGAATAGAGAGTACGACTAGTAGTACACAAGAGGAAGACTGACAAATGAGAAAACATGATAAGCAATGCTAAAGTAAAATCAATAATCAGAATGGTGGGCTAGCACAAGTCACAAACTGAAGTCGACTCGAGCTATGAAGTGGACAAGCGTAACCTCTTGGTGCTGGAAGGATGATGATGCTGGCAATTATGATGGATTATGTTCCTCTGAAAAAAAATTGAATATTGAATACTGTGCATGGGTGGACAACCTAATAAATATAATATTACCAGTGTGAACAGTACTTAGAGCAGAAGAAGATCCTCGCCCTGCCTTGAGTTGGTGTTGCTTTCACCACATCCTCCCCACCAAGTGTGTGATCAATTAATGGTGTAAATTTAATTTAGTCACACCTCAATAAATCACACAGCCCGGGGGAAGAGGGTTAGGGGTTTGATGAATAGATGGGAAGGGGGATTTGAGGGAAAGGCTTGACAACGACAGACACTACACAAGGACAACATTCATCTTGGCAGCCGACCATCATAAATCTGTTATGGGAGGAAAAGGAAATGCATGCATGATGATGAGTACTAGAAAAGGTAAACCAAATGAAATTGTCCGTCTGCCCCCAGACAGACCCAAGTTACATTATGTTCTGTAACTGTTGTACCGAGCTTTGAAAGATATCAAATAAAATTTAAATATCCGCTGGAGTCAAGTAAACAAACATACACAACACACACAGTTGTAATGATTAAAGAGAAAAAAGATACTGTATTGCCAAATTGGGAGTTGCATCTGCATTCCTCTTGGACTGTCTGTCAATCTTGGGTGCCTGGCGGATGCGGTTTGATAAGGTAAGTGTGAGTATGTTACATTGTTTTTCCAGTATGGTGCAGGGTAAGGGCCAGGGCCTATAGATTGAAAAGCAAAAATGATATTGAAGAGTCAAGGAGAAAAGTTAAACTGCATAAGGAGGTGGGCAACAAGAAGAGAAGACTCAGAGGCAGCATGGCTAAATGTCTGTTTCCGGCAGTTACCTCAGCAACAGGCCCCCCACCCAACCACCACTTAGCTTCAAATTAAAAGACGAATTTGAGTCAGACAGCACTGAGCAATGAGCACACACACACAGCAGCATAGCATTTTCCCAATCAAGTAAAATATCAATGCACCACTGTCAGTCACGCCACTCACCACCACCACTACACAGACTTGTGTAGGTCTGGTATTGTTTACCTTTAGGCCACTTCAAAGTCATCATCATCCAGATCGGTTGGTTTCAGGGAATTTGAAAATGTCCATCTTCTTCTGGCGGCAGTTCTCGAAGTAGTCACGCTAATGCCCACGCCCTGAGTCATTCCATCATCTCTGATCCTCCTGAGTCTGACCCCGAGTATGGGGTCCAACTCCATACCAACAGTGTCCCGAGTCACGACTCAAAATGCAATGGATCGGCCTGTGGTAGTAAAATTTTGTTATTGAACAACAAGAAGGAAAAATTTGAGTCACTTTTTATGTAGACTAGATTTGTGTTTGCAAACTTTGCATTATCTAAGGGACTGGTCGGGTCTGAGTCTTTGAGGAGTATAAAGCATAAAACAATAAAAAAACAAAGCAGTGTGGACTCTGTAGAGTGGAGTTGGCCCTGGTGAAGGAATCTCGCTATCCTATCTTTCAAAGGGGAAGGAAAAAAATAACCTTCAGGGGAAAATTTTGAAATTATTGATTAGCCATCTGTATGCCACCAACATTGTGAATCTCAAATTCATCACTAACACATTAAGCGTAACAAAAAAGCACCCAGTCTCACACTGCCTGCCAGCACATGAATCATCTCATTCCTTCTCAAACTCAACACACATGATGATGACATATCACAACAAGTTCACATCACAACAAACAACAATCACTCAGCGTGCAATGCATGCCAGCATTTACTTGTTCTTCCGGTGTGCTCACCCTGATTGATTGGTGGTACATTGCAGAAAGCAGATCCTCCATTTGTTCATGAAGCAGAGAATTGCCAGTGTAATCAAGTTATAAATGTAACATGTGGGGCAGTCCCTCTAGGTTAGGAGAGCATAGATAGTCACAGCCAAGGGTTGGAGGCAGGCACACATTTGTTTGTATTCTCTGTCCAATGTCTGGCGTGAGGGAAATGGCTTTGGAGGGCGAGTCGAGACTTCTTCACTAAATGCACGTAGTTGCAACTCCAATCTGGCAACAAAAAATGTGTCTAAGAGTAAGTCAGTGGGAATGAATTGGTCAACCAGACAGTCAGAGTCTCAGACACACACAAATAGTAAAGTAAATAATGTTCCCTAGCTATATATATATTTATTTTTGGGGGGACATCAAAGAAAGAAAGCCTAGTAGTCAGGGAAGTAGAGCTCGTCCCCAAACTCTGGTGGTTTGCCCAGAAGTAGGTCATCTAACACACCACTTCCATAACCTGAGTCTCCATCATCTTCCTCCTGTGGTACTTCAGGTATGGTGTAATCTGGTGGTAGAAAGTGCTGATTTATTTTGATCATGGTTAATCTCTCCACGTTTTGGGGCAAGTGACTGGTCCTTCTCACTGTGACAACGGCACCAGCAGCACTGAAAACATGCTCAGCGGAGACACTGGAACAGAGCAAGCCAGATAGTATATCGCCACGCTGCTGAGCACTGGCTATGTGCGCCTCTTCCCATACCAATATACCAATGGGTTTCGATCAAGGTAGAACTCTATTGCATCATCCAGATCAGCCTGGACCATTCGCTCAATGTTCATTGCTCCAGCTCCACTTTGCTCGACCTCTTTTGCCTTCGTCTCTGCACTGGGCTTAAGCCCTGCCAGTAGAAACCACTCCTGGTCTTGGTGTTGTTGATGGTGTTCTTGTCATTGGTTTTGGCTGCTGTGAGCCAACAGCACTGCCCTCAGGCTCTGAACTTGAAGGCTACCCCACAGGACATATGCCCTGGACCAGTGGGCCTCTAATTCCCTACTGTTCTTTTTCTAGCTCACTGCCTTGCTCAGCTATCCATGTTTTGTATTTTCTAACATCTCCGTCTGAAAATGGAATGAAAGTGGACAGTAATGGTTTGTACCATGGATAAAGAATTGTGGCACAGATGTAATGTTTGGAGGACACAATCACTCTTTGCACCCTTGTATTAGCAGACAAGCGAAGGATTAAGCTCTCCACCAAGCCATACGCATCTTTTTTTTCCTCCACACATGCGTACATTGCAGACACCTGCGGATATTTTTTCTCTAGCCCCCACAAAAGAGATTCAGTGTGCAGTGATGCACATGTAATCAGTCGCTTGGCAACTGGTCCACATGTCTGTTGTCAGGTGGATACTGTGGACAGCACTCTTCTGCAAAGCTTGTCCAAGCAATTCAAGCACATCGTGATGTATCGCTGGAACAGCAACTCTGGCAAAATAGGACCGGCTGGGAACCTTCCATTTTGGGCAGATGGCTGCCACAAATTCAAGAAAACCCACCCCTTCAGCAAAAGAAAAAGGAAGGAGGTCCAGCGCTAACATTTTAGCCAGCTTCGTGTTATACAAACGTGCTGTTGGGTGGTGGCATTCATAATGCCCCTCTGGCCTAAACATGGCAGGAATAGTAGCCTGAACTTTTTTCTTTCCTGATGCCACTGATGCAGGTGATTTCTTGAGAGCAGGCAGTGGTAGGCTCAATGTGCTTTTCAGCGGGGCAGTCACTGTCCTCTGTTGCCTTGGGGTCTCAACCTGAGTCTTGTGCCATTGCAATGTTGCTGATGTCGGCGATACTACTGCTCTGCTTGGGAGAGGGCTGCTTTGCATAATGAAGATGTCTTCCTCTTCTTCACCTGCCACCAGGATCGGATCAGGTTCGGATTCCCTGCTCAGCCGGCTTTCACCCCTTTCACCAATAACACTTGCAGTTTTTTGGCCACTAAGGTGTGCCTCCCAATGGATTGTATGGTGCTTTCTCAAATGGGTTGTTTGGCCCCCGGTACCATAGTTTGTACCAAGCCTACCCCGACTCACACTTGCTCCGCAAAAGGAGCATATGGCAATGTTCGCCTCCTTCTGGCTAACTGAAAAGAAATCCCAAACTGGGGAGCTCAACTTTCTGGCGCTGGTGCCACTGCCAATGTCGGATGAACTGGTGTTAGGTGGGCGTTTTGAGGTTTGACTCTCTGCAGTACCTACTTCTACTGAGGTGGTTGTGGATGTAGGTCGCTGCCGGGGATTTTCAATTATGGAAGCTGCCAGTGGTTGACTCTGTGGTGCCACTGCCACATCCCCCGGGAAGTTGGGATGGAGTAAAGTAGGTCTCCACTGGGGCTGAGCTAATATCCATGATGACTGGCTCATCGTCATCTTCCTCTTCTAAATTTGCCTTCATAACTCTAAGGCTTTCTGGAACCTTCCTTTTCCCTAGCCTCATCTGAGTCGTCTCATGGCGTTTCTCACTCTCAGACTGAGTCAGGATCCAAGTGGTGTCTAGATCATCAGAAGGGGGGCTTGAAGAAGACGATGATGCACCACTAACCCTCCTTTTTCTGGCTGGACATCTGGGAGACAATGGATCTTCTGGAGCAGATTGCTCTACTTGCTCAGCATGAAGCTCGATCTCTTGAACTGCTCCTACTTTGGGAGGAGCTACTATTGGCAGCTGTGGCTGTTGTTCTTGTTGTTGTCCACTTCTCTGAGTTTCCTGCAATGATTGAATACTACTTTGTGATAGAGATAAGTCAATGTCAACATCACTGCTCGTCGGCGTTGCCGTGATTAGACTGGCTGCCTCTGTGACTTGGGCCTAGATTGGGGTGGGTCCACTGATTTGGGGGTGCTGCTCCCAGCTTTTTCCCCAGAGGCCAGTGCTGCAGGCACAGTTTTTTGTTTTCCAAAAAACAACTGGGGTGACATACCAGTGGTGGTGGTGGTAAGCTCCTTCTTCTTCTCACTGGCCACTTTCTTGGTAGCAGTTTTAGCACCTTTCTTTCGGGCCATCTTGAAGATGTCAGTTAGCAGTGGCACTTAGCTTCACAAGTTGAAGAGATGTCTGATGTGTGGGTCACTCACGTGCCACGCTCACGCCGTGCACAGGCCTTCTTTCTGGCAGTACTGTGGGTGATGTGTTGTTGTCTCTTGTTGTCTTGTCCTGCATCTAAAAGAAAAAAAGCAAGAAGGACATCAGTGAAACGTGGCATCGTTGCTGTTCAATTAGTAGCACAAACAAAAACAATATCATTTAGTGTTGTCACTGCTGTTACTCCCTTAATTAATAATACACTGTATATCTACTCATTTGTAAAACGGAAAACCACACCATACTTTCATGGTGACTGACTGACCACTCAGGAAGAAAACAAGAGTCAAAAATAACAACATACAGATGAAACTGTTTCCTTTATGTGCGGCATGTGACGTCACATCACTCACGTGTGATGTGGCACTGAGGGAGGTGCACCTGACAATGGAAGGAATAATCCCTAGACAATGAGTGAGGTTGTGCACCTACATCGGGTTGATTGATGGAAGATGTAGTAGGAAATGGTATAAACAAAAAAAAATAGAAAATGTTAAATATACAAAAAATTGAAACAAATAATTTACCGATTAATATTACTTAAAAAAATTGAAACATTTAAATAATTAAACAGAAGTGAATGTATCCTCAAAGATATAATAATAAGTTATTATCAACCATCCATGCAGCCTATAGCATAAAGGGGTGAATTTGGTTGGACACACAAAATGGCTGCCAACCAGTGCCACATTGTCATCAACAACAACACTGAGCAGGAAGGCATTAATTGGGAACAAGGAGAAGACATGCAGGCCTATAGGGAAAGCATACTGGCTGGATCCACAAAATGGCTGCCACCAACATGGTCACAACAAGAGGCAGGAGGCCTGGTAGAACAAATAACGCATGCAGGCCTATACAAAAGCACACTGGCTGCCAACACAAAATGGCTGCCAGCCACATGGTCACACACTCACAATAAGAAGCAGAAGTCCTAGAAAACAAAGAACGCATGCAGGCCTATGGAAAAAGCAGTACACTCGCTGCCTACACAAAATGGCCACCAGCCACATGGTCACAACAACAACAACCAGCAAGAAGGCATGGCCACAACAAAGTAGAAAGCATGCAGGCCTATGGCAAAAGCACACTGGCCGGACACACAAAATGGCCGCCAGCACATGGTCACACAACAACAACCAGCAAGAAGGCATGGCCACAACAAAGTAGAAGACATGCAGGCTTATGGCAAAAGCACACTGGCCGGATACACAAAATGGCCGCCAGCCACATGGTCACAAAACAAGAAGCAGGAGGCCTAGAATTAAGAAAGCTTGCAGGCATATTGAAAAAGCACACTGGCTGCCTACACAAAATGCCCGGAAGCCACATGGTAACAACAAGAAGCTGGATGCCTAGAACAAAGAACGCATGCAGGCCTATTGCAAAAGCACACTAGCTGCATACACAAAATGGCCGCCAGCCACATGGTCACAACAACAAGAAGCTGGAGGCCTGGAACAAAGAACGCATGCAGGCCTATGGCCAAAAAGCACACCGGCTGCCTACACAAAATGGCAGCCAGCCACATGGTCACTCACAAGTCACAACAACAAGAGGCAGGAGGCCTGTAAAACAAACAACACATGCAGGCCTAGGGACAGTCCACTGACTATACAAAATGGCCCCTGGCCAGTGTCCACATGGCATCTGTAACAAAGGCAAATGGTGGCCTATGGCAAACACACAAACACACACTGGGCAGACAAAGGAGGCATAGTAAAAAAGAGAAAACATCAATTATTTAGCAATGGCAAAAATCAAAATTATTGGGCTAATAAAAAAAGGTTTTCAACAACACACATCCTTCAAAGGCATTACCTCACCTAGTCCTGTACACTGTTTGCATGAAAAAAACATGGAATACTAGAAAAAAAAACATTTTGTATTTCAATCCAAATACATCCATGGCCTAAATGCTGTAAACACCACAGAAACTGTTGTTTCATGCACCCATGACTAGCACTGGGCCTGCTGTCTGGAAGGCCAATTGGCAAACTAGGACACATAGTAAATTCAATCAATATTTCAAATGTATTAAAAAAAATTGAGAAAATATAGTAAACTGTGAAACATGTTTCCTTCACCAAAGAATGCAAAGAAATCAGTGATCACTAGGCCCCTACTGAAACAACAGCCCACCCATCACAATACATTTTAAAAAACCATTAACAGTACAAATAAATCCAGGTGCATGGCCCCAATCAAACAAACAACAGCAGTTTTTCAACTTACTTGTGAAATCTCAAATACAAAAGCCCTTAAATGAAATCCAATGGGATATGCAGCAGAGCAGACACAAAGAGTGATCCTTCCAGCTCCAAATCCAAATGAAAAGTGACCAGGAGATGGACAAAGCACTGGGAGGAGCCTGCTGGACAGGAACAGGAAGTTGGAGACTCTGTGGCAGTTCCTTCCAGTTGAAAAAAAGACTACTCGCACAAATAAAACACAGCCAGATGTCAATTTGAGGAGATTTTTAACTCCAAATTGTCAGTTCAGGAAGATTTTGATGGTTCTCGAGGAGAGAATCTTCCCCAGGTTGCAGGGGCAGTAGATTCTGCGCATTGGGGGATCGCATACAGCAGAAAACATCCGCCGGAAGTTGCTGCCACGCCTAAATGACGTGTTGGCGACCGCAAAATCTCGCAGGAGCATGCAGCCGGCTGGCAAATCTCGTGCGCCAGTGAAAGGCCATAAAAATCTTGTGTGCGATCACGTACGCTCAGCAAGTCGCTCCTGCGAACGCAAAATGACATTTCGGGTGTGCGGACCCAATTCAATTTTTATTTATTTTGTTTTGGAACTCCAACGGAGGTCCACAAAAACACATCAACAGATTAAAAAAGACAAACTTTACATGCAATACAAAATTCTTCCTTTATACATCGCTGCCTCCTAAGGGGAATTCTTATATCAAGCGTACTGTATAATGTGCAAATAGTGCAATAAATACAAAAGACAATCAAATATCCAACCAACTCACATATTATAACATAGGAAAAAAATTACTATTAAAAATTTCCTAATAGATAGACAGAAATGTTTTAAAAAATTGATATATCTTATGACAAACCATTTCATTCGGGGGAGACAAAACCAGGGATCGAGCCTCCTGGGCAGAGTGAAAATTAAATTTGTTAAAAAATGGCTTTAAGAACACACGCCTAGCACTTTGCAACTTTGTACATACAAATAGAACATGATTTAGATCTTGGATTTGTAACTGGCACATTTTGCAGATTCTTTTCGCTCTTGGTATTTTATTCCAAATACCAGTGACTTCTCTCACAGGCAGCAAATTAAGTCTCAGTAGGAGTATCAGCCTTCTAGTCCCGTGAGGGATATTCCAAGATAAATAAGGCTGTGATTTATTCCCCAAGGCACTCCCACTGACCACCTCATTACTGGACCTGGACTGACTTGAGGCAACATCTCTCACCAAACTGATAGAGGATATGGACTTCTTTAAAAGCTGTTTCAATACAGACTTAGGCATAGGAGAAGCGGGGTTCAGACTAAGACCAAATGTTTCATTTGCGTATACAAAGGACCTAAAAAACATTGATTGATCTTTTAGTGTGTCGAAAATTTCTGTTCTCAGGGCAGCCCTAAGTGTACCCTCCTCCCCCCAAGAGAGGGAGTTGCCCCACCGCAGAGCCGCTGTCAAGGATAAAATAAAAGACGAGGCTAAACCAAATTCAAGACGTAGTACATGTGGGGCGGCCAAAGAATTTAGATTGCAAATTTGATGCAGGATTCGTCCTTCCGCCTTATCAAAGGAGAGTCAATAATTCATATCCAATACCTCGGCAGCATATGTTAGTGAAGGAGATATTTTAACCTTAAAAACTGATAAAACATGGCCAAAGTGGCGTCTCCCACAAGTTTTGTAAAATCTGTTTAATGCACTCACCTGGGAGGCAGCCTTACTAACACAGTGTTTAATGTGCTCCAAATCCCGGCCTGTTTTAGAAAAAACCTTCCCCAAATATAGGTACGAGTCGACCAATTCCAGTTTTTCGGAACCAAGCATCCATTTTAGACATCTCTTTATTCTAAGTCTCTTCTTGCGGAAGACCAAAATCTTGCTCTTTGCAATATTAATTTTCAGGAAATGGGCCTCTGCATATTTACTTAGGGCATCCAGATGACGTTGCAGGCCAATGGGCGTTAGATCAAATATTGCAACATCATCTGCGTATAATAGAGAGCCAACGGGCACTGTACCGATTCTGGGGGCATCACCCCTCACAGAGTTCAGTGCGCCGGGGAGATCAGCAATATACAAAGAAAACAAAAGAGTTGCTAGTAGGCAACCCTGCTTAAGCCCATTGTATGTTCTAATTTTACATGATAACCCCCGTGAACCTCCCATCAGAACTTGTGTGCGCGGACCAAAAAAAAACTCTGCTCTGTTGCAGAGTGCGGAGTTCCAACGGTAACTCCACATTCTCCGCGGAGTTGCCGAATTCGGCAAACGGTGAGGAATTTTACGCCCGGCTTAGTCTGTATCCCTGCTGCTGATTTTTGTTGTCATGGGCAAACACAGATCATGCGTGTGCACCATGGCATCAGCTTTTCTTTTTGTACCGGGAGGGGCACTGAAAGTGCTACCCTCATATTGGTGAAAGCCTACTGCCTTTGTCAGGAGTTAAGAAGCATGAGCGCAGTGGTGGCAGCATAGCGTGTAGTGATGAGTAGGCGTTAACAGGCCTTTTTACCTGTGTCTGTGGAGTGAGGCCTACAGGCTCCCTCATTTATACTTCTGCTGCTGTGTACAATACAGTGATGAGGCAATGGTGGGCACTGCATGTGTGAACTATACATGTGCTTAATATATGTGTGCCTGTGAATGGTGGAGGTACTGCTGTGCAGTGTGTGTATGTTATATGCATGTGCTGGGTGTACATGTGCCTGTGAATAGCACAATAGATGGAAAATTAGGGGTTCCATTTTGGGAGACCCGGGGCAAACTGGAGAAGCATCAGCAGGGGAGTAGCTTAGTCAATAATGTTAGGGGGGGTGATGCTGTGATTTCCCAACCTGCAGGTTTACCCACCTAAAAACGATAGGGCTGGCTGGCACCGCCGGCTGGTGGTAATGAAAAGGATTACAGGCATTCATTTTCAGTTATCTGGAAAGGTAAGGCCAGCGAGTGTAGGGTCTCTGGGCCTGGACTCTAGCCCAGCGATTCCACAGAGCATGTAGGCCCAGGAGGCCCAGGAGAGCAGGCTAGTAAGCCCATATCTAACATCGGCAGACAAGGCTTAGCATGGGCAGCGAGAGCAGGCCTTTTAGTAGCCCAGAGTCCATGTTCATGAAGTCTGAACGCCTTTATGACACACTGACAGGCACTGTAATAAATTCATTCTGTCTTCAGACTCCTCTCCAGAGCGCTAAATCATGCCCATCATGAACACTCAACTACATCAAGAACCCCCCAGATGTCTAGCAGTGACTTAGTTCTCTTAAAGAGTCATGTTGCATGAAAAAACTACAGAAACACTGCATATGAAAAAAACAATTATCTTACAGAAGGCAAGATGAAGTTACTGCAACCTATTTTTGCCTGTGAAGACATGAATTTAGGACCCAATAGGAACCCATTTCAAAGTTTTGAAGTACTGCCACATCCGAGACCTGGC
This sequence comes from Calotriton arnoldi, assembly GCA_963921515.1. Lineage (NCBI taxonomy): Eukaryota > Metazoa > Chordata > Amphibia > Caudata > Salamandridae > Calotriton > Calotriton arnoldi. The sequence goes on along the minus strand of CAWUFW010002938.1, from coordinate 1,623,627 downwards.
AGGACCCAACCCACTTAAAGCCATGCAGTTGACACATTGATGAGGAGCCCATTCCCTTGACCCTGGCTGCGCATCACACACATCTTCACAGGTCACTCTTAAATCCCAGGCCTAGTCTGAGAGGTGAGCACGCTTCTGGAATATCAACCTAGATTCCTGGCTCATTTCAAAGTCCTCTTGGACTCATGTGGTTTTGCTTGCCCCCAAGTTCCAACCTCATGCGCCAAGAATTAATGACAATGCACTGCCTTTGAAGTAAATTGTTGAGAAAGGAATACCCATCTATTAGCTGAACTGCACAATGTGAAAACAGAAATTCTGGGGTCAATCCCGGCTTCCCCACTTGAACAAATTGTGTGAGACTAGACAAATATTTTATTTCACAGAGCCTCCTTTTTCTTTATTACCACAAATGAACGTGCCATCAGATGCATGTGTTCAGGAAGAGTGCTGTACAAAACCTCTATGTTTAACATACTATAATGTTGCTCCATCTACCATAAGAATCTAGGCTACTTATGGGGTACACATATCAACTGACCTGTCTCTGATTTCATTAGTGGCATTGTCGTCAGGCAGGAGTTGGCATGAATGTTTCGAAGTTCATGTTTTAAAACAATTACTTTTAATAAATTCCTTTCAATGCAGTGATATAATTTATGGTACCACGGTGAAATACATCCGCATGTTAAAGAAATACACTTTTTTTAAGTGGCTTTGTCATATTTTTTACATGATGTTTGTTGAATGACTTATATGCCAAATATATCATGACACGGTTTGTGCATGGAATTTTCCAGCCAAGCCTAACCCTTGGCTCATTCTGGTGGGACTTTCCCTGTTAATATGTTCGATTGCTTACCTCTACCTAGTCTGCAGCAACAGTGACTTAGTGGCACTGTAGTTGCAGACAGTCAATCCGGCTGACACTGCCAGTCCAAGACCAAGTATGTTTACCTCCCCATATGCCCCCCTCTCCGAAACTATGTCCCTGGGCACATATTACACCATTGGTCTAGATGCTCAGCAGAGAAGCCAAGGATTGGATGTGCATGGTGTCTGAACACCTCTATGACAAGCTGATTATACAGTGAGAATCTTGTACTGCCTTCCTCTTCATTTCCAAAACTCTCAATTGTGCCACATCATGAAGACCCACCCAGAACCTGAATTCACCTAAGTACCTAGAAGTAACTAATTTCACATTTCGTGTTATTCAAGAGTCCTATGTCACATGAAAAAAAATACAGAAATAGCAAAAAGGAAAACAGAAATACTCCTAGGGATTACAAGATTAAATTAAAAAATATATATATATAAACAAGAATGGCACCCATGAAATGGATTACCTAGAGGGTTTTAACAGGTATTGATGCCTGTAACCCGAAGGACATGTTTACAGGGTCCAGTAGGTTCCTCTTTAAAAGCCAGTTTTTATTAATTAGTGCAGCGTCTGAGACCTGCAGCCCCACTTATAGCCCTGCTTGGAGTCATAAATAAGATGACATGACTTGATCTTGGTAAAGGTGATCGATGTATCCCGAAAAGATGCAGTGGCTCGTTGGCAGGAGAAAGTCTGTTGTTGTGGTGGATAAAGTGAAGAACTACTGGAGTCATCCCGGCAGAGAGTGTGCGAGTGACAGGCAGAGACCTGTAGCAAAAGAGTGCAGTTTTAAATCAGACCCATTGTCTCTAGCTTTGGACCCTGCCTGAATGTACGCCATGGAGGTAAACACATGCTATCCCATTGCTCTCTTCAGTGAATTAACTATGAAAAATTGACCTGATCATCTGCAGGCCACAATGACCCTACTCTGAGAAATTATTAGGGAGGTGTTCCACCCCAAACACCCCCATTTAAGAAAAGCACCTGAGAATCAGGAGGTAGAGGAATCCCCACCCCCCCCCGAAGGATTTGGGGATTGCTGCATTCCTGTGAGTTGAGTGGGACATACTGGAGGAAGGAAGAGGAATCCAAAATCAACTAGCCCTGAAGTCTGGAGCACCAGTGCCTCCCTACTTGCCAAGACCAGTGTGTCCTGTGAGGAAGAGAACTTTGGAGCAAGGTCTAGTGGGAAATCCTGGTGATTGGATGCCTGTAGCGAGATATGAGGAGATGCTGCTGCACCAATTGGGGCATTGCCCGCCTGCAGGTTTAAGTCGGTGACCCCTCTATGCCAATGGAGGGCTGCAGTGAAGTGAGCCATGAACTTTGCTGCACCGATCGGGTCATTGCTCGTGTGCAAGTTTGAGTTGATGACCCTGCATGCCTGGTGAGGCTGCCGTGAAGATTACTGCTATGCCAATCGGGCCATATCCCGTCTGCGTAGTGATGTCGACAACTCCGTATGCCAGGAGGTGGAGCTGTGAAAATTGCCGCCAAACCAATCAAGCTGTAGCCCATGCGCGGAGTGAAGACAGTTACCTCATATGCCAGGTGGGGCCACTGGGAAAAGGCAAAGAGCGTGGTCTGGGCGATACCGTCGTTGAGAGAAAGAGGCCACTGTAGTGACCCATGCGGGCCCAAGCCTCTACTGAGGACCAGCATTAGGAGCATCTATTCCCCCCTACCCATGTGTGGGGAGGATCCAAGAACACTTACCAGCATTGGAGGAGCATCCAAGACCCCTGACCGCTGCCTCTTCAGGACTGCGTGTGAGGAACTCAGGGCACCCATCTACTGCCCCTGCAGGGTTGCGTGTGAGGAACTCACCAGAGACATCACTGCAGCTGCAAATTTTGCAATGTTGGTTGGCACCGCAAACATTTCAAGCATTGACAGGAACCACCATCAAGAGAGACAGCCATATGACAAAGTTACGATTTGTTTTTGATTTTATAAAAGAAATCCCATAGTGGGATTTAAAAAAAAAAAAAGAAAAGAAATTAAAAACAATTCCCCCCTCCCATGGGGTATTGAGCATTGAGCACTTTTCAGTGCCGTTAACCGCCAGGTTTTTCCTGGTGGTGATGGGCACTGAAAAATGGACATATGTCCGCCCATCTATATTAGGTGGTCAAACATATAGCCAATTCTCCGATGGCCCTTACTCATGCATTGATTAGTAGGCACATATTTTCCAATGTATTGATACCTTATAATACCATTACTGTAGATTAGGTTTCTTCTTTACAATTTTATGTGTCTTTGCATCTGAATTCTGGGAAGGGCGTAGACTTCTCTGGTTACACAGACATTATATGCCCAGACATTAGACATACCGCAGAGCTATCCCTTGGGTTACAAATATCTTCTAGGCTCAAGCATCCGGGAGCAGAGTGACGCCTGATTGTGCTCTGATCTCATAGTATAGACCAGGGCCATACAACTACCAAAGATCTCTCCCTTACACAGTCAGAGGGAGCCAGAGGGCTAACAATGCATCTTTTCTATAGAGCTCACACTACAATGTTATGTCGGTGTGCATTGATGCAGATGACATTATTCGCAAAAGATTTGCTGATGTGAATTGAACACATAACCCAAAATACTTTCACAGTGGCATACAGACTTTAGCAGAAATAGTGGGAGCATCGGGAGAAGGACATCAAATGCCGAAATAGGGTAACACAATCTGGAACTTTGAAAAGCATTAAAAGATGATGCAGTTCTTACAGTATTATACTGTGTGAACAAGTGCTGTGGAACTTTGCACCGTGGGAGACCAAATACTTCACAACAAAGTGCACCAGGCACTATACAGCACACTGAGTGCGTACAACTCATCACTGTGTACCACAGCAGGTGTTGGAAGATAAACAGCCTGCAGCATTGAACATGTGGGACAGCGTCTATTATGCGTTGTGGGATGACCAGCACCATTCATAACTTTGTGATGTGGGTGGAAAAGCACCATGCAGCACTGTGAGAGGACATGTGCTGGGCAACACTGTGCAACGACTGATGACTGGCAACATATGGTGAAGAAGTCAGTGCTGTAGAATATGTAGTCTGAGGCAATGAGTGTGCAGGAGGAATAGTACTATGCAGCACTCTGCAGTATACAGCCACGCTCTTGTTGAGCACCTTGACTGTTAGCGGACATACACTTCACAGCAATAGACGTTTAGTGGGATAAACAATATCCAACACTTTGTGTCAGGACAGGCGGGATTTCAGGGCATATCCTCCGGAAGGGGTTTTGGGGTGTGAACCCACAAATAAATGTATTCTTGGCTTAGTAGTTGGATCTGGGGGCCCTGAGTCAAGTCTGTTATCTCTGTGTCAGTTGAGCCAAGAATGAAAGATAAAACAGTGGCTTTGGATGTAAACAGGAGAGGAAGAAAGACAGGGATACCCATACCCATACCTGGAATCAATACCGGCCTTCTTCCTTGTCCACATTGTGTGATCCTAGGCAAATATTTTATTTCACAGAACCTCCTTTTCTTGAGTTCAGGGTGTGCACTGTACAAGCACCTCTTATGTTTGATTTAATAGACTACAATGTTGCGTCAACTATCATAAAAATCTAGGACATGTTTATGGTTTACATGACTAGTGACTTGCCTCTTAGTTCACTAATGGCATTGTTGTTGGGGGTGGTGAGCGATGATTGTTTCTAAAATCCATCCCTTTTCGTACTAACCTAGTAAGGTGATACACTTCAGCATGTTAAAGAGATACACTTTTTTAATTTTAAAGAGATTGTGTCATATTTTTGCATTATGAGTATTGCACAATATACATGCTAAACATTTTCATGGCTCGGCTATTGCACAGACTCTTAGAGCCAAGCCAGACACACGGTTATGCTCTGGCTCAGCTTGCTCTATTAATTCACCTGCATGCCCTCCTCTATTTACAATTTGGGATTAATACATGTGGCTGTCAATCACTTCATAAAATGATTTTCTAAAAGGCGATGACTAAAAACATAGAGCCCTGTCCACATGCACCAATTTGGCAACTCTATAATCAAGTTTCTTGTAGCAGAGATGAAGAAGAGTGTGTGCAGTGAAAATAGGTGGTCCCAAGGCAGGGATTCTAGGCCATTGTGTTTTACTTGACTGTATATTAGAAATGGGATTCCTGGTTGGCTGAGGTATGCACCCAGGCCAGGCAGGAGCCACCACTCTAGTCATGGTAAGCTAGATGCACACTAAAAGATAACCTGTGCTCACCCTCTGGTAGCTTGGCACAGAGCAGTCAGGCTTATCTAAAGAGGCAATGTGTAAAGTATTTGTGCAACACACACACACATACATACACACACACACACACACACAGAGTAACATAATGAATGTACCACAAAAAGCTCCACACAGGTTTAGAAAAATAGAGAATATTTATCTGAGCAAAATGAGACCACAACTACAAAAATCCAATCAGTAGAAGTTGAGATATGAATTTTTAAAGATTAAATGCAAAAACAGTGCTTAGAAGTCACTAGTGGTCAAAAGGTTACTTGAAGTCATGAGGGACTGGTGAAAATCCAAAGATCAGGCCAACCACGATGGAGGGCAGGCTGGCTACAGGGCCCACGCTTAGCCCACTGATAAAGTACATTGGATGGAGTAAAGCGTCAACGCTGAGGGCATGATGCGTCAATTTGTTCCACACAGTCGTGTCGCTGTGTCCTCATCAAGCTTCACTGAAGTGAAGACAATGCATCGTCGTCAAGCCGTGCAAAGTGTCGTCGTTGGGTCGCGCAGGCTGTAGAACCAATGTCATCTACTTTGAAGGGCGGTGTGTCGGTTCCGATCGGCTCAGTGGTGACCATGCTTCGGTTTTGTAGCAAAACAGCTGCAGAACCCACTTCTGAGGCCCAGAACTTGGAGAGTGCACCTCAAGCAAGGGTAGGACTCATAGAAGGCAGAGTCCAGCAGCACCATCAGAATTGCAAGAAGTCTTTTGTCTCCCTGAGCAGTGGCGTAACGAAACTTGAGGGGGCCCCCCTGCAAGGTACGTGGAGGGGCCCCCTCCAGACACAATCAGGAGCTCCGCCCCTGCACAGTCCTGGAGGGGGCCGCCTGGAGCTCGGGCCCCCCCCTTCACCACGGGGGCTGGAGGGGTTATTGTTACACCACTGTTACCTATAGAAACATACCTTCACTATATTTTTGTTTTCGATATGCTGTCTAAATATCTCATTTCTGTTACTCCAACTTTTCTGATTCTTCAGCAAAGCCAGAAGCGTATTACATTTTAGAAATTTAAAAATGCAAACTTTCTATATCTCAATTTCCATTTAAGGAGCAGTACAGGCTTGGATATTATGCCTGCAACCCTTGGTCTCACATCAGTCTCACTATATCAAACCACATAAGTTGGCAAAGAGTCGAAGATGTTTTGTGTCGACTGTTCACTACAAAACACACACCAGACAAGACCAGTGACAAAAATCTTTGAGATCTGGGACGGGACAGAAAGCAATACATGGTGCCCCGTGCAATAGGTGCTGAGGACCGAGATAAAGATCTACATCTTATAGATAAAAATATGTCATAAGTTAAATGGCTGTCCTTTGGAGAGTGTAACCCCGTGGGCCCTCTATGTGGCTTCCTCCGGTGCCCCAATGGTCCCCTGAGCCTTGACCGCCCCATACGAACTCCCAGCCACAATCACTGTACAGCCAAACCTGACATCAAACCTGTTTCCAACATTTTTGATAACAAGAATGTGCTGGTTTTCGAATAACTTATCAGAAGCTCAACTTACCCCGCAGGCTAGGATTCATGACCTGGAATTCATTCACGGGATGAACACGTCTAACATGACCGCGCAGCTGTGCAGCAGGCTACACCTCATTCACAGCATCTTTAGGGTTAAGATAAATCCAGTCCTGGGTAGACAGCTGAATAATGAGGTGGCAGAATTTATTTGACGATGTATAAAGCAATAAAGGCGAAATCAGGAAACAGCCTTTTCCTTGAATGTGGCCAAGAATAAACTTTCACCATTTGAAAATGTATGCTTTGAGTAAAACATGTAAAACATATTTTCAGATTTACCTATGGATATCATAATGTTGTTACTGGAGATGCTATTAACAATTTGTTTTCACTATTCAAAGTTGCGGTGTTATTACTTTACTTTATATGCAGTGATAAATATTTATTTTGTGTTAAAGCATTTTGATTCCTTTGGACATTTTTCGCACTTTTGCAAAACCGATAAATAAATGAATTAATGAATGGATGAATAAATAAATAACTGAACTGCGCAGTTTTTCGACATGTTAATGTGGCGGAGATGGTGACAGGCACTAGAAATGGGGCCCTAGAAATGTCAGTTCTTAATGTCTGAATTAAGACTGCTACCTATTCCAGCAGCAGCAGTGACAACATCTGAAGTAGTTTTGGCTAGCAGAACACGGAGATGGTGTAACATAGCATAGCAACAGTAACAAACATCAGCAGAGGAGCAAATCAGCTAGCCAAAGCCTACCTAATCCTTTGTGGCGAGTAATGTCTGAATTTACATTCTGTGGTTTACACAGGTTCATCTCACTGTCACATCCAAAGTATTTTTAATTCCTGTTAGGGCAACACCCATACATGCAGGCCTGAAACAGTGGTGTCTTTTGCGTTGAAAACAACTGGAGACCTTTCCCAGAAAGGAGAGCAATTAGGTACGGCGTTTAATAGAGCGAAGTAAAGAAGGTAGCCTTCCACGAGAAACAAGGAGGCTTCCAGATATGTTTTTGTGTATTTACATAAGACACTATACCAGGATGAGCTTGTGGTATCAGTAACAGCAGACCCTGGCGGTGACTCTGAAGCACATATGCTGCAGAGTAGATGGAAGAGGTTCGACAGGCAAATACCTCCCAGTGATAAGAGGAAGGACGACATTTGGGTGTAGTGAGGTTATTCCACATATGGCAAACCTGGTTGCAGTTAAATGTGTTCTGGGAAGGGCCAGTTTACTCTGATCCAATGATCAAGCGTATTCTAGCCGGTGGACCTCCAAAGGTTGATGGGTGGCAAGCCTAAGGCTCTGTTTTAAACCCAGATTTGAGATCAAACCCAGTCACCTATTCTGCAGAAAAGTCTTAAAAACTAAATTGGACAAGTTGACCTGTGGCTAATAGCTGAATTTTGTGCTAGTGAGTGGAAAATACTGGATAGTTGTTGTGTTTAGCAGTCAACTGGACTCCTACTATGGTTTAATTTTTTTTTATTTTGTAACACATTTTATTTCTTTATTTATATATAATACAACATGGCCGGTGAGGCCTGTGAACATAAAGAATACATCAGTTCTACCGGCTTCGCTCCTCCCCTCATAGCCCCAACAGAGCAGCGTATTAAGCATTGGAAACCTAGCTCTGTCACATATCCTTTAATTTTTTGATATTTACTTGTAGCTTGACATTTTCAGTGCTCCAAAGAGTGCGTAAAATGACATACAGTGCTCTATTAAACTTCTAATATATATCTATAAATATGCGGAATTAAATGGAAACCTTTCCACCAAACGAATTTTCACACATAGAAGGGTGGAGCACAGAAAGCAGAGGAGAGATGACCAGTCTGAATGGCATGTAATCATACAGGTACTGCAAACGTTAACCATGTGAAACTAGATACCTTTTGTGCTGAACAGGAATAGATTAGGTTGTTGAAGAATGCGTAGGCAGCAGATTGCATTAAATAAAATAATTATAGCAGGTAGATATTGATTACAGGTCTGGAAGGGTGTCATTAAGCAGACATCCAGCTCTCCGGCCGGAGTACTCTGCTGAGGGGGCCCCCTAGAGCTTGGGGGCCCCCCCCGCATCGCAGGGGCTGCGGGGGCCTGTGTTACGCCCCTGTCCCTGAGACTTCAGAAAACAGGAGGCAAGTCCTTGGAGATCACTTGGAGGGAAGGCAGAGACAGCTCTCCTTCAGCAGAGTCAGGGAGCAGGGCAACGAGCAGAAAAGCAGTCCTTCTAGAAAAGCAGTCCAATTGAGTTCTTAAGCAGCAAAGCAGTCCTTCTGACAGAGGTTCAGTTCAAGATCCAGAAGTGTCTGATTTTAGGATGTGTAAGACCCAGTACTTATACCCAAAAGTGCCTTTGATGTGGGAGTGACTTCAAAGCAGCTCTCTGAAGTGCACAAGGATCCCTTTCGATCCAGTCCTGTCTGCCAGGCTATCTGTGGGGGTGCATTTTGCGCTAAGGAAATAGCGCTAAATGCAGCAGAACACTATTATCAAGCGCAGGCGGCCACTTGCGCTTGCTAAATGTTCTACCACTGTAGGATTTTTCACCCAAAAATTACTCTTAATTACGCGATCGGGAGTAATCACTGTATTTTTGGAAATTCTGTGTCAAAGAGTAACACGGAATTGCCGAAATTACTCAGATTACTCTGGCATGATTAAAATTCCACCCGGGCCTTTTTTGGTAGTTTCAGCTGGGGGCCGAGAGTCGTGTCTGCTATGCCTCTGTAGGTTTTTCCCATTGTTCTCATTTCACTAAGAGGTTTTAACTTGTTCATTTTTCGGATCGTGATCTTAAATATATATAGTGACTAGCTTAACAAGCAAGTAGTAAAGTTACCCCCATAGAAGTACTCTTTGAATGGCTGCACATTTACTACTTTTAGAAGTCACAAACATTGGCAGTAGAAGGCTTCAAGTTTCCAGGCATACTACAGGCAATCAAACACCCAAAAGATGGTGGGACGAATGCTTGCAACTAGTATAAGCAGTGGCAATCACTTGGGTTAGCATTCCAACTCATCATGACTTTCTCCACTGTGCCATTCTAGAAAGAGGCCCACCTGATGCTATTCAGTACTAACCCTGTTCCTCATGGAAACAGTCCATCCCAAACCTTGGTTATCTCACTGCTTCACCCTGCAGGCAACTACTTTTTTAGTTGGGAAATTAGAGATTCACAACCCCAGAATTTCACTGACTATGCTGCACCTCTGCTAGCACAATACAGCAGGCTACAGTGTGGGAGAACAACAGCATGCAGCACAGTGTGATGAGAGTGGACAAGCTATAATCATAAATATGTATTGTGGCAGCATGAGCAGAGCGCAGCACTATAATGGTGGGAGGGCAAGGCGATTGCAGCACTTAAAGTGCAGGACAGAAAACACTACCTTGCAGCATTTCATGGTGTGGGACGACAAGCACTGAGCGTCATTCCAAGTGCAAGGAGAACAAACGCAGTGAGGACTGTGAGTTTAGTGGGACAAACGCCATGCAGCGCTGGGAGTGTAGGGCAGCAGTCACTGTGTAGTCTTTGAAGGTCAGCATTTTATAGTACCGTGCAGTCTGACAGGATAAGCACTATGCGGTCTGGAAGGCATGCACTGTGCAACAATGCATGAGATATAAGAACTGTGGACCATCGCACAATGTTCGGGATCCAGCACTGCACACCGACCACTGCACCGGGTGTAAGGGCAAATATGTCAGACCACTGAGGATTGTGGTAGGGCCAGCACTGTGGAGCACTGTGCAGTTTGGAAGGACATGTATTATGCATCCATGAGGATTGTGGTAGGACCTAAATTCTGCAGTACTTTGCAGTTTTAAAGAGAAGGGATAGTGTAGCTCTGTGCAGTATTAGAAGGCAAACAATATGCAGCACAGTGGGTGGCAAGAACTACGGAGCAGTGTGCAGTGTGGAAGGCAAACTCTGTGCTGCTTTGTTAAGTCATGTTTCGTTATCTAAATTGTATTTTATTAAGCGCTCTTTCAGCCATGGAGGTTTTTAGGTGCTAGCTGACTTTAGCAAAGGGCACAAAGGATTGCATAATTACCGGGGTAAGTGTGGAGAGATTAAAAGGCCAGATTTACAGAATTTATCAGCAGTGACCTGATGGTTAGTGGAAGACTGTTCCAAGTAGAAGGAGCGTGGTATCACCAAACTGGACCGCTCTGACTGACATTGTCTCTAGAAGCAAGGGGTCACACGAAGGCGTGGACCCGCGCTTGATAAGGCCTGGAAAGGCATGTACCCCAAAAACGCAGACATGTTGTCTACGAGTGGGGCACCATAGCTGCCAAGGTTTTAGATTGCTTATGTGTGACATTTTCAAAATTTCAGTGTAATTATGAGTGACATTCAACGACTATGAGTGACACTTTCTCGCGCACAAAATCATGCATTAAAGTCCCTGGAAACAGACAAATATCAGAAATGACTCCCATTTGAGCAACGAGAAACTCTAAGAACTCTGTTACAGGTGCTTTTAAACCTATTATTTATACATACACAGCACCCTCCAACGCCTCACCTCAGCGTGAGGCTGAATTACAAGTAACAAAGGGATCTCTGTGACAAAAGCAGCAACCCACTGAGCTAGCCACATAAAATGCAGTTTAACTTTGACGCTACTTTATGGTGAGAGTCAAAACTGCCAGAAGATGAAAACTCCGACCTCTCATCAGCAGCAATATTAATCCCCAGTGTTATGATGCACGCAGGATTTTGACCATCACCTGTGCAGCTACCGTCCACCAGCGGGCGGGTTTAAGTCATGCTGAGTGACATTTGTGAGAATCAAAAGAGCGGGAGGTGTTCTGTTCCTGTCTGCAGGAGCCGGAGCTGCCAGTTCTGCTTTGCTAACGACACGAGGAAGTGGCGGTGGTGGCAGTGACTTGCTTTGTGATTCCTCTTTCCTGCTAAGGATTGCAAAATGCTTTGCATTTTGAAGCCTGATTGATTATCTGCGCCATCCCAGGCACGGCGACCCTCCGGTGGGCTCCACGCCATGAACCCACACCCGGCCCACCGTCTTATCAGGGTGAGATGTTCAGGAGATAGGAAGTGAGGTGTCCACTGCTCTGGCTACTGCCTTGGCAGATTACATCTGCTCTGCCCCCTCCAGCTTCATCAGGGTGACACACATTGAGCAATTGTCAGCTAGTGAGTGTGTCGCGGAAGATTACACATGGAGTGTTATTTGAGGGTTGGAGGGTTGGGGTGGCAGGCAGCAAACTTACATTCCAACACACTGAGTCTGACGTGCTGACAGCTCACAGGCGCTTTTGAGTAAGTGGCAGTTTTACTACCCCAGCACATTCCGCTAATGAAGCCTGCTCTGTTGTATTGTGCCCCCTTGAGTTTGCCTGGTCTGGTCTAGAGTATTGTGCAAAACTCTTCTGTCCTCAGCTGAAATGTTGTGCCCAGTTCTGGAATCCTTCTCTGACATATTGTGTTCTGTTCGGTGGCTCTAATCTGGTGTACTGAGGCAAGAACTTGTGACGTTATCTGGAGTCCTGTGTCCAGTTCAGGTGGCTTCATCAGGAGTATTGTGTCTCGTTCTGGGAAACTATCTACACTACTGGGTCCAATTCTGGAGATCTCTTATGAAGTACAGTGTTGCTTTCTGGAGACAGTAAGCAAAGGCCTTCTGAAGGTTTGTGGCTGGTTCTGGTAGTATCGTCTTGTGTTGTGTTTCCAGTTCTTAATGCCTTCTCTAGAGTGTTGTCTCTAGCAATGAGGTTCATATCCGTAAATTGTGTCCAGGTGGAGAAGCCAGTAATAGGCAACTTCCTTTCCTGCTTAGTTTTAAGCAGGAGTTGGAGTGGAGAAGGGCCCACAAATGCACCTATGTATACCACAGAGGAAAGTGAAAGAGGTATTCGATTCTTTAAATAGAAGAAAATCCGGATACTAGGGTTCACTTTCAAAAAAGATTGTTCCAAGAAAAAGGGTTCATGGTATGAAACAAAAGAGACAAGACTCAAAAGTAGCATTAGTAACTTTAAAGAGAAAGAGTGGGGAAATCATTCAAAACCCTGCAAGCAAAGTGGGTAGAGATGGAAGTATTCAAACCGGCCTGGTGTATAACCAAAGGAACAATTATTTTAAGAGAATAGGGGTAACGCTGGAGTCACATATTGTATGTTAAGTTTTCCTACGGCTCAACGTCACCAAGGCATCATACTGCAGACTTTCACTTTCATTTCACAATCGTTCACATTTTTTTAACAAATCTGTATGGAGTACCAGATTCCACTAGTTTGTGATAGGAAAGCCCAGGGATAGAACATGGCATGGCTTGCTTGTTGGCATCATTCATCTGGTAACCATAATTGTGTAGTTTTGACAATGTAGTGTTGTCACTTGCTTTCAAATTCTAAGGTTATCTGTAAGTCGTATTTATTTTATTAAGCATATTTAAATAGAAAGGGCAGCGGATAAAGTTACTCTTAGCATAGGCAACAACTATACAACTCATGGATTGTAGCTAAAGACATTCTGCGCTTATTAGCATTCAAAGGACCAATTGTGTCAGAAGACAGGAGGTAGAGGAAGACGAGACAGAAGATTTCATGGCAGAATTCCTAAAGTGTTAAATAGGTTTTAACTGGAAGGTCATTAGGTTTCTGATGAAAGAGAGCAGGGATTCATTTGATCCTCTATCCTAAGGAACTCTGTCCCACAGTCTCAGAGCTAGACACTAGACGGCTTTATTCAGATTTTTTTTGCCTCCCTGACTTGGAAATCTCGAGTATTTGTCGGAAATGGTTTCTAATTGATTCTAACCCTCTATTAACCCTGCGCATGTGTTGACATTTTTAATGGAATATAGCTCTGAAAGGTGAAAAAGCATTGATCTGAATCACACTCACTTTCAGAAAGCATGTCCCTTCTTCAGTGGCTTGTTTAGCAGCTCGAGGTCCTCGTTCCCTGGTGTCCCTTGTTCCAGTGAAGCCACCCTGGTTGCCTCGTCAAGTTACTGAACAGAATGTTGCCTGGGATCCTGAATTCATTGGTAGTGTAGCACACAACTAGGGGTCCGTTTCGAGTATGATGTTTTTGTTTACATTGTTTCAAAATGCGTGAAAATGCTCAAGGTATGGGTACAATTTGTATCTTTCATTCAGGCAGTCTAATATTGATTGTTATAACGATGAAATAAGAAATTATTAAATGGATTAGAACAAAGAAAGAACAAATACAGACAATGAAAGAAGGTCATTGTTTCCCTTCAAAGAATTTACCACCTCGTCAGATTTTGAAATTTGAATATGTGCATCAGTAGGCATGGTACCCCTGAGATTCTATTCCAAACCAGGACTGTCTTCAGATATCTACAAGAATACGATGCTAGCACTGACTGATCACCTCAGGTTGGGACTGACTGATCACCTCAGGTTGGGCACTGGACAACTTGAGAACTCTCTTTTGGGTCAGAGGGTTGTGTGTCGTATCATTTGGATTTATCTAGGAATTATCAATAATAATATGCAATTGTAAGCATCACATGGGGAAAATCTAGAAGTCTATCCAATCAAAGTTAATCGGCTGAGGACAAAATTTTACTGGAGATTTAAATGTTTTTGCTAGTCTTGGACTAGACGGTTTCTAGTTCCTTATGCGACCTTTCTCAGGAGTATGTTATGGTAAAACACCAAAGGAAATAGTCAAAATAAACTGTCTTCATAAATGAGCAAGTATCTGTTTCAAAGTGATGAAGATTGATAAAGAGGTACCTATTCTCATGACTGCGGGATGAACTCTACTACTTTTGTGTCACTCCAAAAAACTGACCTTGGGATGCTACTTTATGCATTGGGATATGTAAGTATATTGAATGATACCGCCAAAATTCCAGAATGCACCTCACTATTGGCTCAAGATTACAAAAGTTACAGTGAGACATCAATGGACAACACATTTCATCCCGGGCACATTAACCAGCTCGAAAAGAGGTTCATATCTACTCACCGAAAAAGTGCTTTGACGCCTCGTCAGGGGTAGTAAATGCAATATAAATGCAATTACAATACAATACAATATAATATCATATATTATAAACAGAGCCCATTAGTATGGAGGCGAAAAAACATGTTATCAATGCAGATCAAATTAGAAAATGTCGATCAACTTCACAACAGCAGTTGAGAGTCGACTACTGGCCATGTCAATCACAATATTACAGAAAAAGGACTTTCCTGACTTTGTTTGGGCTGCAGACATGTTGCAACGTTGATTGCAGAAATACTCTCATCTTCAGTTGATTCTGACACTCCTTCAGGTTGCTGGAAGACTACCGTCCACTTCCTGCATATCGTAATGGAAATGCCCAGTCAGAGGTTCCCCTTTTTGCATATTCTTCACATACATAAGGTCCAGTCTTTGTGTTTCAGTATAAACTTATTATGGAATCAAGGTGGTGAAGCCATGAGTATTGAGTCTACACATAACCCCTAGCATGCAAATGTAGGCCCAGGAAATAAAAACCTTCAATTAAAATGCTTAAATTGAAGAGAATTGTTAAGATAACTACTCATATATATTGATCGGCATCCTACCACATTAGTTATTTTAGAAACTTTATTTTATAATAACATGAATCCTTTTCTAAGATGTTTCCATAAATTTGTGTTTACAAATGTACTGATATTATCATCCTATTATTATGTACTTGTGTTTTTTCTATGTTGTCTCCTATTCTCTTTATTTTTCTTCTTTTGTCTAATTTAATGGTTTCTATGCCTATTTTGCTTAAAGGGACTATAAAGATTTTATCTCACTGAATAACTAAATAAGCTAGTTCAATATACTATATTTAATCTCCTCTATTCCTTAGTACGTATATTTCATATACATTTTTTATCAAGGTAAATTATACAATGCGATAATAGTTCCTGTTAGGAATCTTGCTGCGCTGCCCTGCGTCAAACAAAAGGGCACGAATGTACTGTATCTCCGTGATATGGTGCATTCCTGTCCTTTTCCCTGCGCCGGCGCACAATGGGATGCCATGCGCTAACGCAGGCACCCTTGCGCATTGGTGCAAGGGTGCCTGCGTTGCAGGGCTGATTGATTTTGTGCAGGAAGGGACACATTCCTGCCAGTGGCGGCTCCTCTTCTTTCGGCAGTGGAAATAAAGGAAATATAAAATGATAATAACTGGCTATTATTATCATTTTATTTCATCCTGCTGCAGCTTGGCGGGCGGGTTGGGTCTGCTCTGCTCTCAAAGCAGGGGAGGAGTAGTGGAATCCTCCTAAGTGTGCAATGACTGTTTGGCCGGCACTTTCGGGCCGGCCAAACACTCATGCACACTTTGCATGTTCTCCATGCAGGCTGAATTACAGCCTGCGTGGAGAACATGCCCAGGCCCCCATTCCCTGGCTGAGCACCGAACCACGGCACTCAGACCAATCACAATGCTGCGCTGCAGCGTTGTGATTGGTCAGGGAAGCCTGGGTATGCTTCCTGGTTCCTGCAGGGAAGAGGGACGACAGTGAGGGACAACAAGGAGCGGCGAGGAGGTAAGTAAGTTTTTCTTTTTTTTTCTTTACTTTACCCCCTTCCCCCTCATCGCCCCCGCCCTCCGCCCTGCCACCCACACTCAGTGCCAGCCGCCACTGCTTCCTGCACAAAATCAATCAATTCAGGCGATTTCCTCTTCCTATGTGTGCTGCAGAGTGCAGCTCACATGGAAAAGGAAAAAACAAGGAGAAATGAAAACACTTCTCCTCGTTGCACCTCCCTAACGCCATCCCTGGGGTGGAGTTAGATTCTGACGCATTCCCAGGTTTACGATTTCTCATAAATCTGGTAATGCTTCAGGTTCCATGGGTGTTGCGTGGGAACACCCACAGCAACACCCATGGAACGCCCCTTTCACGCAGTGTTCTGCGTGAAAGGGGCTCATATTTACAAAGCCACGTATAGTGGTTTTACATGGCCTTGTAAATATGCAGCAGTACATTGCGCCTCCGGATCGTCAAAAAAGTGACGTTCCGGCTGCGCAAATGTGCCGCATAAGGCCCAATGAACTTAGGAAAGGGTCAACTTAAATTCGACTTGTGAAATATCATGCCAACCTTTCTGGCACTCTTCGCTGTAACCAGTTGGTTTAGCTGGAATTTAGCCAGTGGCCTCCATCTCTAGTGGAATTGTTCAGACAGCAGAATTTGTTTCAGTTTTCTGAGCAATTTAGAATGTCGACTTCCAGCTCTTTAATGGCACTGTAAATATACAGAAAGAAACAAAACCAAATGGGTGTTAGGGAAATCCCATCAATTTCAGCAAAGAGAGTGAGCATTGTACTGCAGTGGTGGGAGCAGGTGAGCGTGCTGAGTGTTTACGTAAGGTGTACCCAGTAGCATGCCTGGGCCTGTATTACTGAAAGTATACGCTGGTGCAACAAAACCAGAGCAAATGCAATTGCGTCATGCTTACAACTTAATAGAAAATGGGGTAACCGATATCTGCACTATTGCAAAACATGCAGCAAACAGATTTCACGTCTTTTACTTTGTTTATATAATAACATAAGGAGTAAACACATTTTCTCCACTTTCCAATTGTGAAAACGTGCAACAAAACTTGTGGTAAAACCAGGTAGTCCAATTTGTAATGAAAAGCAGCAAAAGTAATACGATATACGTTTATTCTACTTTTATTCCTAAAACCAGGATGTTTGTTAAAATCTCTATTACATATCTATAAAATGAATACAGTGTATAAAGGTTTATAATGTGTTCCGTAATATGTAATGTGACAAAATGTGTTCGCAGCAGGGCACGAGTCGGGGGTACACGCGGGTTCACGGCGTCCACCCACTATTTTCACAGGGTGGACGCCGTCCCCCCTGCCAAGAAGTTGGGCCCCCCAGAAATATGTTGAACTTGTCTCAGTGTCATTTTCAGACACCGGGACACACGTTCAGCAGCTCCAGCACGTTGTCTGCTTTTCGTTCTCAGCAGCAACGTGCAGGCAGTTAGTGGGCTTTTTTACACCTTCAGCTGTGCCAAAGATAGAGGCAGTAGTTAAGGGGCCATCAGGCGTCCTTTTGATCGATTATCGGACGGGAGGCGGCCTGGAACCTCTCACTTAAATGCAAATGCACAGGAGAGGAAACAAAAGCACACAGCTTGTTTTCTCTTCACAGATACTTAAGAGATGCATGTTTTTTACTTTTTTCAGTCCCTGTAAATAAGTGCACGCACTGTAAGAATGTCAGATGGGATGGTCTGTCCCAGTATTTGCACAAATAACGATATAAATAGCGCTATTTTATTTCTTTTATAGCTACTCATCCTCATGCAGAGTCTTCCAGTGAGGTCACTTCCGGTGATGCTATGTGAGATGTCACGTGTCGTGACGTCATGTGCTGTGTTGGCACGCGTCATGATGTCACTTGCATACTGCCTGCAACTTGGTCAGTCCCCCCACTTCTTTTTATAGGACTTGTGCCCTGGTTCGCAGTGTTGTTTCTTGCAAAAGCTTCAAAATGGGTTTGCGTGTTTTTGAACCAGAGCAAAGCTTTTTTTGCATTGCCCCTCATTTGAAGACATTTAGGGAAAGTGAGGATAAAAAAATACCATGTAGCCTACCTCGAGTGGCAACTTCATTAACTGCTACAGCACTTAGACACTGTTTTATTTCAAAAGCGTTACATTGCTGTTCCCCATCTCTTATTACTTAATTCCATCGCTAATCAGCTTTTCCTAATTAGGTGTTTATGGAGTTAACCTATGGAATTTGCTTTACCCAAAATGCCAGTGCGGCATTTCATGGTAAAATAATAGTACAACATTGTGTGTAACACGAACAACAGACACTCACATTCTGTTCATTCATATTGTTCCTGTGTTCCAGCAATATGATTTTTACACAAACGAAATTTCAATCACCCAATGTTGCATAATGGAGTAATCTCAGGTATTTCACATACCAAGCAGTGTCTGAATTTTGCCCTCCCTGCAGGGTCGCCAGGGATTTTTGCTTTTTTATTTAACCTTATTTTTGTTGGCTGTAGAACTCTGTGTCCTTTGCCCCCTCTAATCAGTGGTAAAGTGCTTGTGCTCTCTATGTTAAATATGTTAAAGTTGGTATAAACCTTATTGGCACATTTAATTTACTTATAAGTCCTTAGTAGGTGGTACTGCATGTATCGGGGCCCTAAAATTAAATGCTACTGGTGGGCTGCATTTTGCCACCCATTTGATTTTTTATGGAATATAGCCCTCAAAGGTGAAAATGCATTGACTATATTCCTTAGTAGGTGGTACTGCATGTACCGGGGCCCTAAAATTAAATGCTACTGGTGCCTGCTAATGTGTGGCCTGTCTAAAGGGATGTGTCTGATCTCCTCATCTAGGGAAAGTCTTTTCCATGGATATGAGGGCCTGACTGCCCATAGAAGTGGGCAACTGATGCTTGACATAAATGAGCAGCACTCTCCTAATAAAAAGCACAGCCTGTCCAAAATGTCCTCCCCCATCTCTAGACCTGTTACCACATGAAGTCTCATCTCTACAGAGAGGGAGGCTTCAAGAACTCCTCTGCCGGACTGAAGATCTCTCATGACTTTTTGATGAGTGCCACAAAAACCCAGCCTTCCTGAGCCTTCCTGTGATGTATACATTGTTATGTGTTTTGTGTTTTATTGTAATTGCATGTCATTTTTATTGTGTTTTAGCAGACTTTTATGGATACGTTTGTACCCAAATAAGGATGAAATTGATTGATTGATTGAAATTATTATGGGATAGCCTAAAGCTCAACTTTCTGTTGTATTCTTGTGCGGGTCAACTTAAACTTGCCCTTGTGCCCATAGACCTCCAGATGACTTTCTCCATTTCTCTTCCCTCGAATACACCATCTATCTAGGCCAACAAATACTTTTTTTGCTCCTCGGAAAACAAAGCGGTCCTTCCTTAGGTTAGCATCTACTCTTGGTTAGAAAACTGAAATACGAATCATGAGTTACTGATCGTTGAGCAATCTATGACTAGGCGAGAATAAGAACAAGAAAAATGCACTCCCAGTTCCCTGTCTATAAACGCGTTTCCATTGATACAGGTATGATAGAGTAGGTGAGCTGTTGGGATAGACAATTGCTTGCAGTGTAGGCAGTAAGTGTAGAAATGTACTCGTTGTGCCATGTAAGGTCCCCTCAGGGCTATTGCTGTGCTTGCCTGTGGTTTGAAGATAGTGTTCAGCATGATGCAACAAGATCAGATAGCACTGCAGATTCTCTTCCTATCTCTTGGTCATACCAAACAGAATAAAATGTGTCCTAAAAGCGGAAATGTTTTGCAACTGTTGGTTAACAATAACTCACTGTCTTGAAATCACGACTTGACAATCATAGGTGGACATTACGTTCTACATGATTGTTCACATATGCTTCTTCAGACAGAAAGCAGCTTGACGCCACTTAATTGCAGGACTGTACTATACAAGTATCTTCTTTCATTCATTTATTCTGTCCGGAGCCAGACTAAGATTTCGGTGGAAATAGAACAGAACTGGGGTGACATTAAACCCAGATAACACATAAAAAGACGTAGTGGGCTCAGAGAAGCAAGCACTGGGCAGAGCCTACCAGGAACCATGTGAAGATTTTCAGTATTTTAGGCAAAATGTTATTTTGCCTCTGGAGCTCTCCCCATACACCAGAGGTCTTTAAACCTTTGCTCTGAGCCAACCCCCCCCCCCGACCAAGCTAAATGTTTTGAAGTTGGGCCCCCCTCCAAAACTATATGGCAAGGATTTGAGGAGTGGGGGGACAAGGGATGATCACAGAAGGCGGGGATCATGAGATCATTTTTGGGGTGCTTTTCTGTAGCTTGTAACCCACACTAAATGGGAGCTTATCAAAAAGCAACAGCATCAAACAAGAACAGAATTGACCAAAACACTACTGCACATAATTGAGGTGCTGTGGGCCCCAACGCACTCCACCTGCTGCACTAATGTTGGCTGTAGCCCTGAGAAGCAGGCTATCACCTCTTCTTTCACTCCTTCCCCACCATGTCTCACCATCACTTCAATCTTGAAACAAGTCTGGTCTCTTTCTGAAAGAAAATTAGCTACTACATGCTGCCCCCCTTTTTTGTGCCAAGGGTACCATCTGCACTAATGCTAGCAAGGAATATGACCCTCCAAGTCCACTTTGTATTGCAAAACATTCAAAATTATGATGCAGTGGGCCCCTGGGCAAAAGTGTCACTGCACCGGATTCACTAATGATAGGTACTGCCTTGTTGTCGCTTCTGACGTTTGTTAACAACATGGGCTCCCATCTCACACCACCCCTCTCCCTCCCATCTCTCATCGTCCCTTTCCCCCTCTGATGCCCATGGTGTCTACTCTGCTTAATCTTTCCCCTTCCTTGGGCCATTGTTTCAAGACTCAAAGAAACACTGGCACAGCAAGTTGGCCCTGCAACTGCAGCACCAATGTTACCTACAGCTCTGTGAAGCAGGCTGTCTACTCTGCCTACTAAACAGAGCCAATACCTCTAGGCCAGATGCCCAAAGCAGGCTGTCTGCTTCTTTGTGTGAAAAAACAACAACAAAAAAGCACATTTAGCTCCTCCCCTGTTGCCTGGGCCCTGTTTTGTGCGCAACACTGGTGACCTGGGCCCTAATGCTAGCAAGGTAAAGGCACCCTTGTTCGTGTTTATAGTAAGACTGCCATAACTGGGGTCCAGTACCCACTCACAGAGGGTGGGGAGAGCTCCTGTGCTGTGACATAGATAGTAGAGAACTAAAGAAGAAACATGCCTTCTCACCAAGGTGCCCTCTACCTGAAAGAAATGTAAATGTGCAATGGTTAATCATCAAATATAAAGGCTGCTTTGGAGCCAGTGTAACTTTTAATAATGCAGTCACTCAGCCTAATGGTGACAAATATGTATTCTGTTTTAGATGTACTATATGTGTCTGTTAAAAGGATTGCACCCTTTTAATGGACACATATAAAAATATTTATACTAGTGATAGTCTGAATGTTTATAACTAAAATGTGCATTTTTAAAGCACATATTTTTTCTTAAACATTATTTTGCAGCAGCCTGTTTTATACAGTGTAATAAGCTTTAAAATGATGACATTCACAGTGCTCTCTGTCAAAAATTGGGACCTCGTAGCATTATAAACAAGTCACTATTCCTCACTGCACCAATCAGGATTTAATTCTGTGACTCTCTGGTCACACAAAGACATCTGCAGTTATCACATTAGCCAACTGAGGTTTCATAAGATAAAACAATATATCTCCCTTTGATTAGTTTAACTTACATTTATTTTTCATTTGAGGTGTGTGCATGTTTTTATATGCAGTTACCAGGTGAACAAAAAACAATAAAATGCAGAATTGTTTCTTCTTTTTAGCCATGTCTTTGACATTGACTCCACGCTCACTGACCCTGCCCCATACCACTCAGTAGTACTCATTAGTATCATCGTTCATTTTCTTGTTTTCAAAGTATTTAGCTGCTTGTGCTCACTTATTGAACACAAACAATATATAACATTTATAAATGTTGCCATCTTATATTGCTGTACAGTGTTGCGGTAACACTCTTATGATGTATTATGTTTTGTGTGATTTGCAGGAATTTAATCGCCATTTCTACTGTAAATATAGTTAGACACTATGAGACTTCATTAAAGTGCTATGTATTTACAAAATCTCACATTTCTGACAGAACATTCACATCGTTATTGCAACTATGATAACTTTGTTGTACTGTACCTAGCCTCAGCCCTAAGCCACTTCTTTTCAGCTAGACCTTGGCTGCTTGTCCGCATCTACCCAGAGAACCAACACCAGTACTCACAGCAAACACCAGTACTCACAGCAAACACCTGTACTCACAGCAAACACCAGTACTCTACTCATAGCAAACACCAGTACTCATAGCAAACACCTGTACTCACAGCAAACACCAGTACTCTACTCATAGCAAACACCAGTACTCACAGCAAACACCAGTACTCATAGCAAGCACCGGTACTCACAGCAAACAGCAGTACTCATAGCAACCACCATTTCTCACAGCTTTGATAGCTCTCTTTAACACACAGAAACACCTACACACACAAAGAATCAGAACCAGAATGCATTTATTGTACAATTAATTAAAATAATTACAACAGCATATCTTTCAACAGTAAAATGCAAGTAAAATGTGAAGAAAAAAAACACATGCACACTTCCCCCACTCGAATACAGAGGAAAGCAATCTAACTAACCCTTAAAAGAGAAATCAACAATTCTTTAATGCCGTTTAAATGCTGTATCTATGGGCAGGCAGGAAGGAGGAGAAATCACTCTCATATGAGTGCAATCAGATGTTTATCCACTGGTCCTAGAACCTGTGAGATAAGCACTCTTTCATGGATGTAATTTAAGTGCTTTTCAATGTCTAGCTCACAATGCCTCATGCAGTAAATTTTAAAATGCTGTGCTAAACCAACCAACGCTTTCCAGGAACATACTAAGTATGTCCTAACTAATGAGGCGCTCCTCAAGTAAGAAGAAAACTCTGCAATGCCACCATCTGTCCCTCTATTTTACAGGAAACAGGCCACTTCTTAAAACAGAAAACAATAACTCGTCACCATTTTAAACTATATCTATGAGCGACAATATCAAAAGCATACCGTCCTCATACTTTTTTATAGGCTTTAACTGCTGCATGTAAATGAAGACAGCCTGGAAACGCGCCTTTCGCGCTTCCAGGCTATCTTCATTTACGTGTAATTGCAGAGCCATTGACGCCTCCCTGGGAACACATTCACAGTCCCCCAGGGGGGCGCGCCCCACAGTTTGAAGACCTCTGCACAGAAAAAGGGCATTTTGGGGGCTTTGGCTTTTACTTAGCGCCATCAATTTTTGGTGATCTAAAGAGCTGCTTTCAGGCACGGCCCGTGGTAGGAGTGCCGGTCGGGCGGTGACGTGGGGCGGGGGAGGGGCAGGGTGGGGGGTAGTAAACTACGGATTAAGGCCGAATACAGGTAAGTGAACATTTAAATAAATAAAACGAATTTCGTCAAATGCGATGCAGTGCACGCAACGAAATTCGTTTTATTTATTTAAATGTTCACTTACCTGTATTCGGCCTTAATCCGTAGTTTACTACTCCCCACCATGCCCCTCCCCCGCCCCACGTCACCGCCCGACCTGCACTCCTACCACGGGCCGCGCCTGGCTGCTTTATCTCACCTTAAGGAAGAGCAGCCCTGAAACAAGGCATGCCCACCAAGCTTATTAAATAGGACTTGGATAAATTCAAAGCGAGGATGGAAATCCAAAAAGCACACCACAGGGGACAAGGAATGAAGCCCTATCCAACAGTGCTCCCAGACTGTGAAGCAAGAACACACTGGCTCTCTCCATGTTACCGGAAGTTCAGAAGGAAATCAAAGAGCTACCTCTTCAGACATTAAATCCCCTTAACTTTCCAACATGGAGCAAGCCCACCCCATCCCCGCTAAAATATAACATCCTCTACATGGCACTGTGAACTGCACATATTTTGCTCTAATGTGTGGCACATGTAATCTCTTAAGGCACGCAGCATGTATCTCCCTTTGTTCTGTGAAATGCTCCGAGGCTAGATATGGACTATATAAATGCTCTCAAATAAACAAAAGCACAACTGTTGGGAAGGTTTGGGTAATAAACAGTAGTCTTAGAAAAGGGATGTCTCCTGAACGAAGACGAGCTTCCTTTGTCTGACGGGAAGCAATACTGAAACCTTCATGGTGTTCTGAACGAAAAGTAAGGCTCCGCCTTCAATTGGGATCCCAACTTAGGCGCACTGACTCGAACTGCTTTGAAAATAAGAAATTCGGAGTTGGATTTAATGCATAGCTTTCATGCAAGACCCCAAATCAAGGCAGTGGTATGGTGGATTTAGGGGAATCCACCTGCAACTCTCCCTGCTTCAAAGGATTTTCCCGCTCCTTCAATCAGACACAGGGTGGCAATGGCATGAGCCCTGGTGATGGCAAGACTAGACTACTGCAATATGGTGTGGACCAGATTCCAAAACAGCTCAGGAAGCAAAGGTTCCAAACCCAAGCACCCTGACTCTGTCTAAATCTGAAGCGGTGTGACCACCTACATGCCAGCCTTGAAAGCGCTACATTGTCTCATAGTAGGCTGAGGGGGAAAATGTAAAGTAATCTGCACCATCAACGAAGACCTACTGGGGCAAACTTCCGATACCTTCATAGGGTGACACCCATTTACATTCCTAAAAGGATCTTATGTTCTGCATTTGCGCATCTCGTTACCCAAAGAGCATTCATCCGGATAAAAGATGGCAGCAGAAGAACCCTGGGAGTTCAGGGCCATAAACCTTGGAACGTTCTGAACCCATGTCTGAGGGCAGAGCAAAATAACATGCATTTCAGGAAGAACTTAAAAGATGAACTCTTCCGTCTTCCTAAACCTCCTGTATGTGGGAACTGTGATAAAAATCTTGCACTGGACCAGATGGACTCTAGCTGTCCTACGTTTACTCCGATCCATCAATTCTAGCATTCTGAAGTAACCCAAAGGCTACGTGTAGCACTCTACAAAATTACTCAAGAAATAAATCAAATGGAAATTGAGATTTGTTTCTAGGGATGTCAAAGATGCAATAACTTATTGGTCATGATATTTGGAAAGTGAAGAACAATGAGTAAAATCAAAACTAAAGCACACTTTTTGGCCATAAAATGTCCTATTTTTGACATAAGCGGGAAAAATGGAGTCTCCTCACTCCCCACATCCGCCAAAATAACTTTCTGCTCTCGGGAAATCAATTAGAGTGTTCTTCAGTATCACTTAAATTGCTACATAGAGCTCTTCCCCTTCTGTCTTTTCTCGGTGCAAGAATTAGGATGCAGTAAATATGTTGCAATTTATATACTAAGAAAACTAAGACGATGGGTTTCCATAATTAAAGAACGTAAAGTGAGTAATACTCAGCAGCAGAAAAAAACAAGTACTGGCAAAGCCACTAGGTCTCACCTTTAGGACCTATCCGCTTTAGGAATGAGATTCGTCCTTGCTGCACAGCATTCTTGGCCAAATAATTTTTAAAAACCTGTTGACGTGTACAGCTGCATGATTTTGCAGGTGCACCAACCACGCATGTGTGTGCCTACAAATGACTCAGATACTTTTTAAAATGTTGTAGTTACCAATCCAAATTGGAT
Source organism: Calotriton arnoldi (assembly GCA_963921515.1). Classification (NCBI taxonomy): domain Eukaryota; kingdom Metazoa; phylum Chordata; class Amphibia; order Caudata; family Salamandridae; genus Calotriton; species Calotriton arnoldi. The sequence continues at coordinate 1,597,760 of CAWUFW010002938.1, read as the reverse complement.
TTGTAACTTAAATTAAAAAAAAGTAAGCTAGTGAAGGTCATGGAAGTAAAACAAGGGATGCGGGCAGGTAAGCAACACCCGAAACGGAAACACCACCAGAGGGGCGGAGAAGCACATGGTGAGACAAAGCAACATGGGGTGGGGGAAAAGGAAAAGCACAGAAGCATACGGACAAACAGAGCAACACAGAGGGGGGGGGGGCAACATGGTGGTCGGAAATAACTCATGAGGGACAGAGAAGCCGACAGCGAGACAGAGCAACATGGAGTCCAGGATGTAAGGGGAGAATAGAAGCACAAGAAGCAACAGAGCAACAAGGAGACCACAGTCATACAACTGACCCTAACCCTTGCTACTGGGTCCAAGTATAGTAAAAAGATCCAGGACAGGAACATAGGTTTAGAACTGCCATCATGTAGGCCCCCCTACCCCCAAGCCAGTCAAAGGCATTTTCTGCATATAAAAAGACTGCAGCTGAATTTGCCTCAGTATTCAATTGCTCAGCAGTTGTGAAGAATTATCATAAACCGTATATCATTGATCATGCGCTACTGGTACTAATCCTGCCTGTTCACACAGGACCAGTCCCAACATATAGTGGACAAGACGGTTAGCAATATTTTGTCCTGGATTGCTCAGGGTAAAACTGATGACTGGCAAAACTCTTTTGTAAGAAATTGGGTTAATGGTTTTTTTTTGGTTTAGATTTTGATTAGTTTTTTGAAGTTACAATAGAAAGATAGGGTTAATGGTTGAGGGGGGTGACAACCTACTCAAGTAGCAAACACAAACCTTGAATTAGTAAAGTCACAAGCAATCCCCAAAATAACCTGTGCTCAAGCTTCTGGTAGCTTGGCACATAGCAGTCAGAATTAGCTGAGAGGCAATGTGTAAAGTATTTATGCAGCACTTCAAACAGTAAAAAAGTGAAAACAGAACACAAGAAAAATCCCACACCAATTTAGAAACACAGAGCAAAATGTAATAATTAGTTTGACACCAAAACAACAAAAATCCAATAAGTAGAACTGGAGTTATAAATTGTTAAAGATTTAAGTGAAAATAGCGGCAAAAAGCCCAAAGTGCGACTGGTCATGCGAGCCCAGGAGAAAGTCACAAGTTCAGGCCGTCCGCGATGGAGCACAGGTTGGATACAGGAACCAGGTTAGTCCTGCTGAAAAGTTACATTCTCAGTCCAACACCAAGAGTTCCACTCGCGGGAGAAGGGCCACGGGGAGCAGGGAGAGCATTGCGGGTGTGCGTCAAAGTAGCGCGAAGAGTTGGCTTGCTGGGAATTCGCATTGGTGATGGGCATGAGCGGTAAGGTTTTGGTGCCAACAGGCCCGTTCGTGGTCGAGAAGAGTCCAAAAACTTCAGGGGAGGTCAACTCACTCCACACCAAGGGTCCAGGACCTGAGAGGCACTACTTGGAGGTCAGGAACTCACTCCAGCAGAGGCCAGCAGGGCTCAGGCAGGTCCAGTTGCAGATACAGGCAGAAGCTCAGCTGCGCAGTTGCAGGGAGCCCCTGGAGCTTGTTATGTCCCTTTAGCTCAGACCAGGAGGTCAGCTGGCTGACCCTTGGAGTCACTTCAGCCTGGATTTAAGGGTGCAGGTCCAATCTTCCATCTCAGCAAGCAAGGCAGCAGGGTGGCAGTCCTTCTGGCAGCAAAGCAGCACAGAAGTCCTACTTCTGTAGTAGCCACAGGTCCAGGAGTGTACTGAAGAGCTGGTGTCTCAGGTCTGATATTTATATATGGTGCCTCCTTTGAAGAGGGAGAAGCTTCTACGTGTTTGCCTTTGAAGTGCACAGGTTTCCTGCCTCCCCTACCCTGACTCCGGACTAACTACAGGGGGTTTGCAATTCTTTGTGTGAAACTAGGACACAGCCTATTCTCGTGCAAGTGGGGCTGTGCCTAGTTCCACCCTCCCATGCTGCAAGTGATGGCCCAACTAGGCACATCTAAGCTTGCTAATGTGTGTGGCTGTCTAGGAGGAATACACAAAGACCAACTGCAAACTACGCTCAGTCATGTGACCCAGAGACAGGCTGCAGGCAACAAAGGGCTGAGGCAGAAAAATGCCAACTTTCTAAAAGTGGTATTTTAAAAATTGTCATTGAAAATCCGACCTTAACATAAAAGAGGATTTTTCATAACAATTCCAAAGACACCAAACATGAACCCTTTTGGAAGTTACAGCAAGTCCAATGTTATCCATAGAAGAGGTAGGCCTTGTAATAGTGAAAAACGAATTTAAGTGTTTTTCACTATTAGGACCTCTAAACTTAAAAGTAAATGTCTTGCTTTTTAAATACACTTCACCCTGCCCTTTGGTGGTCTAGGGGCTACCCTAAAAGGGACTTAGATGTATTAAAAAGGAAGGTTTGGCCCTGACAAAGTGTTTATTTTGCCAGGTCGAAATTGTAGTTTAAAACTGCACAAGCAGGATGCAATGGCAGGCCTGAGACATATTTAAAGGGCTACTTAAGTGGGTGACACAGCCAGTGCTGGAGGTCCATTAGCAAAAAGAACCAATGATGGACAAAATGCAGAATCAATTGAACATTCACCGCCAGTCACAGATCTGGGTTAAATCCATTGGTTTTGTTTGCATGCCATGCCATTCCAGTTTAGATCCAGCCATATGCAAATCAGTCTTGACCCTATCCCCCATGGGAACAGTCCAGCCTGAACTGGCAGGCCAGGTCTTCCCTGGACCAGAAGCAAGCATCCTAGGACCGGTTTCGGGGTTTCACCCCTCATCAGCCAGGATAGCTTGAATCTGGTGGCGTAGCAGGCAAAACTTGGGTGGCTTGGTGAGCAAAAGAACGATGGATTTAACCCAAGTCTTTTGAGTGGGAGTGAATGTTTTGATTTGTGATGCATTCCATCCACCATTTGTGTGTCTTTTGCTTTCTCGCCCTAAGTGCACCGGGTATGCCCAGACGTGGGTCCCGGGCTCACTGTGCCACTGGATTCAAGCTAGCCTTGCTGATGAGGGGTGAAACCCCGAGACCGGTCCTAGGATGCTTGTTTCTGGTCCAGGGAGGACCTGACTTGGCAGTTCGGATTGGACTGTCAATAGGAGAAACAGGGTCAAGACTGATTTGCACATGGCTGGGTCTCAACTGGGGTGGCATGGTGAGCAAAAGAACATGGATTTTACCCAGATCTTTTGACTGGGGTGAATGTTTTGATATGTTCTGCATTCAGTTCATCATGTATGTGTCTTTTGCTTGCAGGCCCACTAGTAGCATTTAACTTGCAGGCCCTAGGTACACATAGTACCACTTTACCAGGGACTTATAAGTAAATTAAATACCAGTTGGGGATGAGCCAGTGTGACCATATTTTAAGGAGTGAGCGCATGCACTTTAGCACTGGTTAGCAGTAGTAAAGTGCCCAGAGTCCTAAGGCCAGCAAAAACAAGATCAGCAAAAATGAAGGCAAAAGGTTTGGGGGAAGACCACTCTAAAGCTGACAGGTCTAACATCTTTCATTACAAATATTGAGGCCAGGATCGCCACATCATGCGTACACCTTCACTCCAGCTCTGCCCTTGTTTCACACCCATGTGGCAAAGTGACCACAAGCAGCTCATTATGACCGATCATTTCTCAAAAGTCAAAACAATCTTTGACAAAGTCCATTTTCAGCATTGTTTACAGCGAAATGTTTACCCATGCACACACAGACATGCTCAAACAGAAAAAGGGAGGGCGTGGTGCAATAGGTGAAGAGAGCCACAGCAGCAGGAACATGTGTACACATTTCAACATTAATTATCGCCCTCATATTATCTTGACATTTAACAAAAACTACTTTGGATCCAAAATGTTTATTTCATCACTAAAAAAACTAATTTTGTATCCAACATCAGCTTGTCATTTTCCAGAATATAAACGCATTGTCATAGCTTCCTTTTCGGTAAATTAACTCACTTCTCACTTTTTAAAAAAGAATCGACAGCTTGTCCGTGTCTTTTGCAAGCTCCTTCTCATCCTCCTCAGGGTCTGATGCAAAACCCATTCCCATGACTTTCCTTTGAGGATCTTTTTCATGCACCCTTCACATGCTGGTCTGGTTTCACCCATGTCAGACAAAAAGGGCATGTGCAACATACGAGCATTCAGCCAATGTTTCACCTCTGCCACACAACTCGTACTACTAGTAGATGCCTGCCTGTGCTAAAGAGCCTGCCATAGTGAGCAATGTTTTCTCAGACTCTCAGGTGTGCAACACAGATGAACAGAACCAAAAATGTACCTCTAATTAGAAGCAAAATCTAGAATACGAACGCATCCGGAGTTAAGAGAATCAGGCCACGCACTCAGATTGTGTGTAAAGCAGGGACAAGTAGTGCCGAAGGATAGAGGCTATTGTTAGCAACATATTATGGATAAATCAAAGCAAGGAACAAACAGATTTGTAATGGATCATGTCAGCTCTTTTGTTTCAATATATTTTCAGCATGGTTGAAGAAGACAAATAAACATTTATTGTCATTGTATTTCCTATAATTGTAGTTTTCAATTTTCTTAGTTATGATTTTGCTGCTTTTTTTTACACTACCTGAGTACTGTAGTGGATTAAGAGATAAAAACGGGCATAAGAGCAATTGCCTCATTGGATCTATCCAGTAGGAGGCCCAAGTCGTGGGGGTTATGGCTGAAGCTCCTGGCTTCCTTTTTCAACTGTGAAGGCAGAGTGCACGTGAAGATTGTTTTTATGTAGAAAGCAGCGCAACACAAGTTCTGCTGTGCTGATGAGCACAAGTGTGTGTTTGAGTGTGTGGCTAGCCGTGACAAAGGGGGCTTTAGAGGAGTTTACAGGCTGCAGCTAGTCTGTGCACAGTACCTCCCAGAGGCAGAGAGACAAAATCGTAATAAGGGAGCCATCTTCTGGCAATATGAAACTGCATTTGTAATTATTCACAAATGTTATGGAAATATGTAATGTCACACTACAGTGTTCTGGCTTATTTCATTAGGCAGAAACTGATTGGATTTTAAGATTGCTTAGGTAGTTAAGGCACCTGCAAAAGAGATCTATGTGTATCAAGCAGGTTTCAGACAATAACAGTAGTGAGATAACGCTGGTGGGTGGTTAATGCACTTGCTGGATATATCCGTATGCAATCTTTGGTCTCAGGCTTGAATCCTCATAAAACAGGCCAGAGTTTAAATGTGCCTACTGCATGACACAGCATGTAACGCGTGGTCCATAGCTTTGAATTGTTTGTAGGATATATCATCAGGTTGATAATGTTGTTGTAGAGGGATTTGTGTGACATGCAGGTGAAAAATTACAATTCTGTTTCCATGGTCAGTGAGTTCTTCTCCCACCTCAATCAGAACCATGTAACCTGCAAGGCATAGGTTTGAAATATCAAGGTTGATGAATTGGGATTGATTGTGTAGTAATAAACACTCACTTTTATTGGCCAAAGTCTATTTGTATTGTCTAACGTAAAACGGTTAATATTAGTATGGTTACACACATAGACAGATATACCTGACATTCTTGCAGCGATAGCACTTTGCTGCACCTAATGTATGGTAAGTTTTGGAAAGTCAAAAGCACTTTCAAATTCCAGTTTATGTCTTGGCATACTTGGAAAATGTATCTTTGATTTCTCTGGTGAGTGACTCTGTGAGTCTGGTTGGCAGGTGTGAGGTTCCAGTTGCGCGGTTTCACCTTCTACTGCTTAGAGCCTAGACAAGTTTTGAACTAAAGCAATGGCTATCCTTCAACAAAGGCGTCTGCAATAAGACAACATAATTGCTGTCCGCTCGCCCCTGGGGGCTGCTTGTTCCCACTGCAAAGTGCAAACTTAGCGTGCACTTGCACAACTGTGTCTTGTGTGTGCGCTGGTCTAAGACGCAGTTAGTGCAGGCCCAGAGCCTGGTTCTGGCTTACAACGTGCTTCTGGAACCAGAATCCAGCTGGTTTCCCCCAATGCCAGCAGTTGGGTCAATACTTGATCTGAATTTTGTTTTCGACACGGGTGTTGTATTTGTTTTTTTTAGGTCTCGCATAGGCAGCGCATGTGCGCTGTCTCTTCGAGACATGGTGTATCTACAATATGGGCTTCAAGCACTGCCAATCTTTTTAATTGACTCCTTTTACTGTCCTTCATAAATGCCTGCTTTCTTTGGTTAATATGCTTAGTAGTCCCTCCTTTTGTAACCTCCCATGAGGACTGCCCCTATTACATGTGCTCTTACTCTTCAAGTTATTTATTACACTTTGTGAGCACTCTTTTTTTTAGTGACTTTTCGTAGCTTGTTTACGAGCCACAACAGCAAAACACTTCCTCGACCATAATGGACATTTTTTGCACTTTTGACCTTGTGTAATGTATCCTGGTGCTCTTGGAAAGCACTCCAAAGCCCTCGTAATCATGCAGTATATATAAACCTGCATAAAATGGCAAGAATATATTCAAATGAAGCTATCTTTGCAGCTAATTAATTTTCACAAAGGCAGTACTTTTGTTAGAAGTTTAAGGTTTTAAATTGTATTAATTTTACAAAGCTTCATATAATTAAATTGAACATGCTTCTTTTACAAAACGCATTCACTCGAAGGGAGCTTTTTGGTATTAATTTAGGCAAGCTAACCGCTACTTTAAAAAAAATTGTTTCTACCCGTGTTTTGAACATGCTTTCAGAACAAAATGCATTCACCCTGAGGGAGCTTTTTGTAAAATTTGGCAAGATAGCTGCAAGCTTGGTTAAATTGCTTTTAAACAATAAATAAAAATGCTTTCTAAAAATGCCTCAAACGGGCTTTCAAACTTAAAGCCCTTACTGAAGTTTTCGTTTTGGTCTGCCCCTGTTTTAATAATGTAGCCTTCATCCGCCTTTTCTGTGTGCCGTTGTAAACAGCTCTAAATCATGTTATTGCATCACATCTCTTTAGAGGGCACAGAAAAAAAAGGTGGCTGTGCAACACATAGAATGTCAGAGGGGAGGGTAATTAATTCAAAGTCCCATTCAGAGACCCTAATCTTAACAAAATAACGTAAGAATGCGGTTGGTATGACAGTGCACCAATTCCATTCTGAATTGGATGTAAATATGTGTTATATTTTATTATGCCTGTCCCATAGATTTAAATTCTGACCGTATTTGCCTACATTTTCTTTCAAAGGCAATGGATCTATTCACTTTTAGCAGCAGATCTCAGTGGACTACAGTTCACAAAATGTCCGGAATGTGAACATTTGGCTTCTAGTGCCCTGTGGACCACGGTTCCCAGAATCCCTTGTGCAGAGACCCTCCGCCTCCAGTGTCAAAGAACTCATAAATGCACAGGCTCGGAGATTGCCCTTGGTACAGTTAACATCATTGGGACTGTATGCATCTTGTTCTAATTTGCATAAAGCATAGAGCATTATCCTGATTTAAAGCAAGAAGATTTTGAAAACACCAGGGGAGTCCATTGTTCTAGGCACTCCTCAACGAGTATTCATTTTCTATTCAACATATTTTAATTATCTACCTGGCTAAAGACCATCAAAGTTTCCCCATTACAGAGGCAGTTGATTTATTATAGAAGTGGAGAAAGCAACATTACGGAGCCAGCTTTTTCAAATTATCTCTTCTCTTTTTTGCATGGCAACAAAGGGTGTGCAAAGTTTCTTTCCTCGTGAAGTACGCGTATTTCTTGCAAGATCCCATGAGAACTACACAAAGTGCGCTAGCTCCGGGCTTCCATGTTGAAATAAAGACTTTTAGAATGTTTTTATCACCAGTTCCCCTTTGCATGCGAATGTAGTGATTTTTACAGTATTCACTGGCAGTGTCCCCTGCCAACTCTGTCATGAGGTAAGTATTCGTGCGGCAGATTTTACTTGTGCGTCGAGAGAAAGACGCGTAGATCCATCACTTTCTGTAAATTGAAGAGAGACAGTTGCTAGCACAGCGTACTTAACTCAGTGTCACAGTTCTCCAAGATATTTCTGACTAACCAAATGTAGTGTGAGAAAACGAAATGGTCTGTGTATCAAGACAGTTTAACGCAAAACTACGTTTACGTAATAAAAACGAGGCATGGGCCTAGTTGCAACTCTTCCTTTCAAACTAGTGGAAAGTAGCTATAGACCCTTTATGCTAGCATTGCTGATTATCAGTCCTTGAGTGATAATGTGTACCCTATTAAACACTATATGGAAATCCCAGGAAGATATTTTTTAGCTTTCTATGCAAAAGGGTGATGGGGAAAAGTGTGTTTATTGACACATGCACAAGAGGCAGAAAGATAAGAATATGTGGGGTGCATCTAACATAATCAAAATACTTTATTTCCATGTGCGCAAGACTGCATGTATTTCTTAAGATGGTTAGATCAGTGTTTACCAAACTGTGTGTCGCAAGGCGTTCTTTTAGTGGGTTCCAAAAGTCCAAGCAGTATATAAAGAACCTTTAAATTCTGTATTGCTCTTGTCACAATTGCTGCATTTCAAGACAGAGGTCAAATGTTAAGCTATGTCTCCTGATAAATTGCTGTTTTTCTAACATAAGGATTGGTGTTTACAATCTGTCCCTTTGCAGTCAGATAAAGAAAAGTAAACTGAATTATATGACTATCTTGTAGGGGTACAAGTGTGTGAAAGGAAAGGCTGTAGGAGGTAATTTTTGGAAACACAACAAAATGTAAATGAACTGTACCATAATTCAACTCAGCAACACAATTACACAACATACATACATATATACATACATACATCCAAACCACACCACAGAATTACACACCATGCCACAAAATTCAACAGCACGCTACATAATTAAACTCCACTACATACCACTCCGCAACACAAAATACCAATCCACATAATTACACTCCACACTCAATACCATATAATTACTATACACATAATTCCACTGCACCCCCCCAATATGCTAATAATTATGTTGATTGTACCAGAACAAGTATTATGTCATGTGCTCCCTCAATGCTAAAAATTACATACACTGGGCCAGAATTTTGCCAGTGATTGCACCTATATACATAGCACCACACAGCTTGGACCCCACCTACCTGAACAGTCTCTGCTCCTTCCACTAAGCACCCAAACACTTGCACTCCTCAAGACTCCTACTCTCATACAACCCACACATACATAGAACCAGATCAGGAGGACGGGCATTCTCTCACATCGCTCCTAAAGTGTAGAACGACCTCCCACTCCACATCAGAGCCTCCTGCTCTCTTCTTGAATTCCAAAAAACCTGACTTTTCAATTAACCAACCTACCATAGGCAGGGCTAGGCACACATCTGTTTAGTGCCAGGATACCCTCACCTCAGTCTGCCTCTGAATCTGGAATCTGTTGATTCTCCCCTGGTGTCCGTCCACTGCTCGTGTTGTAATGCAGGTACTATTTCCCAAACTCCACCCTCCTGTTGTTTATGTCCCCTCCCTCCCCCAACCACCCACATTAAGAAAAAAAAGCATTAGAACAGGCAGGAAGAAGTTGCCAGCATTGCAAGGACAAAAAAACTAGAATTTTTTTATGTTAATTCTTTTTTTAATAGGGTTGCTCAGTTGTACATAATGTCTTATTGGTTATATATAAGGTAACAAAAATGCTTCTAACACTTTTTTATTATAACTTTTTCAACATGCTACACAGCAGCCATGATGCTCTACAACATAGCTTAAAGACATTGCCAAAGCAAATAGCTCTGGCTAAACACTTACAAGGTCCCAAAGGTGAGACCTATTGGCTATGCCATGCTTGTTTAATTTATATTTCAGTGTGTCACCAGAAAGATATGGAAAATCCTCTAATAAACAGACTTGTGTATTTGTACTTAGGAGGGGTTGGCACATGCAGAGGATGTGTTGTAACCTGTTTCTGGCTTTTTTGTTTTGTTCTTTAAACTATGGGAACATTCGCTGAGATTAATGTTGCCGGAAACATCTTGCAAAAGAATATTAGGAAAGATGTTTTGGATGCCTCTTCATTATTACCCTTACTGGCTTGGAAGCATGTCTGCAAAGGGAAAATACTCACTGGTGCTAGATACTACTGGAGATACACATGCAAAGCCGTAAACACCACATTCTGTATGTATGTTCTGTAAAGACCTACAAGTCCTTGAACTCTATATATTTGTCAATATTTTTTCTATTTAGGAGGCGACTGCAACCTGTAAATGTGCATAACAGTTTTCATTGCACATATTCTAACCCTAAACTGAGATGAGATTTGAGGGTTTAGAGAAATGGTATGTTGAGACTGGACAAGCCAAGGTGGAGTCTCCGACTTAGTGGTTTATTCACCTCCTTTTTTCAGGTCTCTCTCTCTCTCTCTCTCTCTCATACACACATGCACTTATACACGCACGCACACACGTATGTTAACAATATTATATATAAGTATTAAATAATTATTTTAAAATTAAATAAGAACTTAATTAAAAAATAAATTACACTTTAGACTTTCATTAAAAATTTTAAAAATAAATTAAATTAATTCAACACATAACTTTAAACACATTTTACTACATAACAAGTATCAGGTAGTGAGGGTTGGATTTTTTTAAATTATTGTTTAAAAAATATTTATAAATAAAATTAATATATGTATATTAAATATATATTTAATACTCATTTAATTTGATGAGTTAATGTGCAGTCACACTGTATTTAATTATTATTTTTTCTATACTTTCCAATGGGGAGATCTGTGCCTCTGTGATGCAGATCCCCACCTATCTATGAAAAGGTACTAGTAGTAAATGTAGTAGTAAATAAACACAATTACCCGAGGGTCCACTCTCTGGCGTTAGGGATAGAAAATAGTAAGTGTACAGCTAAGTGTAAATCTACACCCAGACATGGTAAATAGTAAAAACGTGTACATTTACACCCAGGTGTAGGAGTAGATTTATACATGAGTGAATCTATGGATGTTAATATACCTTTGTGAATCAGGCATGCTGTGTATCCACAATAAAGTTAGAGTGGCTTTTTGGTCTTGCTGTTGATTCAACTGCGTTCTTGTCTATCTTAGTTCTTTGGTCCTGATTCAAAGGTTTTCCTCCCTATTTTTGTTTTTGTCCTGTCCAATGAGCATAATAGTCTCACCCTAATTTGATTAGATTAGTTGTAAACTTCCACTGCTTAAATCAAATCCTTGTATTTCAGTGCATAAGGGACTATTTTCTATCTCTCTGAGTGTCTCTTCCTGCTTCTCTACCCCCTCCTTTGCCTCCTATTCTGTCTACAAATTAGTAGGTTCGCAGCGCCTACTTGCTAGGCCCATTCCGATCACACCACCCTTGATATCAGTGCCCCAAAACATAAAGTCTAATGGGATTCTTGGACTGCAACTGAAACAAATCACCTTTCATCAGGCGCGGCCGGTCCAGGAAAGAGCGGTGGGGCGGGACGGGGCAGGGGGAAGTCAACAGATGACGGAATAGGAAAAATAAAATAAAAAAATAAATAAAACCACTTACCTTGCGCTCGCTGCATCGCTGAGTCGGCGATGCGGCGAGCACAAGGTAAGTGGTTTTATTTATTTTTTAATTTTATTTTCCCTACTCCGTCGACTCCCCCCTTGCCCCGCCCCCACCGCTCTTACCTGAACCGGCCGCGCCTGCCTTTCATTAAGTTTTCAGGAGTTTAAATTAAGAAGTAAGCCATCGAAGAAGATGTTAGTCTACTAATTGGCCAATCCTCAAACATTCAGCCTTTTCATGTTTGGCCTTTAGCAGCCCTGCACACAGTGATCAAAACATTTGTCTTTACTTACCCATGAAGGCAAACACACACCAGATGCAGAGATTACACTTCTTTCTACTGCCTCACTTGTCATTCTCAAAGACTCAATGATTTTTTTTTCTTCCGGGCATGGGCCTAGCAGGGGTCTTGGTAAACGCTGATATTGTGTGAATTGCTATGTCCCCCATGCACCAACTCTTATAAGGTAGAATTTGTCCTTTTAATTGTCAAACTTCAGCAAGGTATTAAGTGTTAATCATATGGAAAGAGAAAGCGTGGCTTACCGCTCGGGAATGATGGCCGCGTTTATGTAAAACTCCAGGCGGCGGCGCTTGAGGTGACGGCGGCTTCCTGATCTTGAATTACCTCCCGACACCTGAAATACCTTGGTAAAGCATGGGGGTAATGGCGCTCATGCTTTTTTGAAGTTTGGGAGGGCTTGCATATCATTATTTAGTCAGCTCGCTTCGTCTCCTCAGGAGCGGTCACCGAAAAGGCGAGGCATTAGTTAACAGCTGACTGCCTGCTGTTACTTAGTTAAAGGCAGACTCGTCATTTAAAGGCATAATCTTCTTCAAGGCATTCTTGTCATTCTAAAGGCATTTTTCTCATTTTAAAGGCATTTTTCCATGCAGAAATAGTGTTATGGCATTGATATTTTGATTTTTAGAGGAGTTTTGTTTTTCTTTCCTGCAATATTACTTGATTTGCACTGACTGCGTCTTTCTTGAGATTTTAGCATATGGGCAGATCAAAACCCCTTAATTCAATATTTCAAGCAATACAAGAGGGTGCATAACAGTGCAATCACTCTCTACTGCAATGGAAAACTCTGCCTTTGCTACAGGGTCCAGTATAGCCTCTTCTACTCCTACTTTAAAAACCACGACACCTCAACCTTCTAATAGTAAAGCAACAGTTAAGAGGCTTAATAAAGACCCACCTTCTCCTACTAAGTCGATACCCGTGGTTTTGTTTGATCTTTTACTGGAAGAGAGTAGAGCTTTGCGCCCCTTTATGGAAGACACTAATGCCAAGCTACAAACTCTCAGCGATAGATGGTGTCTTATGGAAGAACGTCTGTCTTCGGCAGCGCAGCAACTAAATTCGTTTAATGATACATCTCTTATAGTAACTTCTCTCCAAGCACAGGTTTCCTCTTTACAGAGACAGGCCGAGGACCTTGAAGACAGAAACCAGAGGAATAATGGACTTCCTGATGGCACAGAAGGGGCGGACTCCATTTCTTTTGTAAAATCTTTTTTGCCCCAAATTTTACAACTACCATAAAATCTGTTACTCAACATTCAGAGAGGTCACAGACTGGGTTGTCCTCCTTTGAGTGCTTCGCCTTCCAAGAAACATAGAGGTGTCATATTGTATTTCTTAGAATATACGGAGCTAATGCAGGTTATTTCTGCCACTAGGCATATCAAAAGAATTTCTTGGTCAGGCCTCGATCTCCATTTTTCCCAGGATTACGCTAAAAGCATTGCGGATAGGCGCAGGGACTTTTTGAATATGAGACCTGCTATTTGTGCCATGGGAGCCCGGTTTGGACTTTTTCATCCATGCATTTTCAAAGTCACATAAAATAATAAAACAATGACTTACGAGGATCCGTCTCACTTGAAGAACTTCCTTGAATCTTCTAGAGCAGATGTTATGGATGTTGTTCCTTCAACTTCATCAACATGATATTATTATGCTGTTGAGTTTGCCTGCTAAAAATGCGTTATTAAAGAAATATAATATATAGTAGTGTTTATTTTTTGACCTCTTCTTGCATATATATATAATCCCTTTTTAACTGTTGTTGCTGATTTGTCGTTATAGATTTTTGTATGTTAGTATGTTTTCTTAGGCTTAACATTTGTACATTGTTCTCCTTTTTCTTGCAGGTGTTTTTTCTATGTGTTATGGTTGTCTACATTGCCCGTCTTTGTCGTGCTGTACCTCCTGCACCATGTCGCCTCTTGTGGATCGGACGTGATGTCTTCTCCTTGTGGTCCCCCCTATCTTCATCAAATTGTTGTTAAGTATGTTTCCCTTTTTCTGTTGGTTGTTTGTTATGTTGTCTTCGAGCTAATACTGGATTTTCTCTTTTTGTATCTCATTGTCTCATTTTGTTTCTGGTCTTCATTCTTCTTTTCCCTGTGTTTTTTCTTCTTTTGGATCTTCTAAATTTTCTTCTCTTTTCTAAGCTGTAATCTCCTTTATTATTTGTATGGCTCTATTACAATATCTTTCCACTGAATTCTAATTGTTATCTTCAATTTGCCTTTTCTAAATGGTTTTGACAATGGTCTCTTGGAATGTCAGGGGTCTGAATTCTCCAATCAAAAGACAATGGGTTCTTGCTCACCTGACAAGGCTAGATACGCACGTAGCTTTCCTGCAGGAATCTCACTTATCTGACATTTAAGCCACGAAACTGAGGAGGGGATGGGTGGGGGAAGTTTTCTTCTCATCTGCTATGGGGAAAAACATGGAGTTGTTATATTGTGCCATAAATCTTTTAAAAGTTCAGTTGATTTCTCAGGAAATAGATGAGGAGGGAAGATGGATATTACTTAAATTGTGTATTGATAAGATTCCATTTGTTCTTTTTAATATATAAGGTCCTAATGCACCTGACTGGCTATTCTTGTAACTGATATCACAAAAGCTTTTACAACTTCCAGATGACAACATAGTCCTTGCGGGTGACTGTAATTTACTCGCTGATCCTTTCTTGGATAGAAATTCCTCATCTCCTTCCATACCAAACAAAGCACAAACAACTTTTACACAAGCTTTTCGAAGACGTCACCTTACAGATGCTTGGAGACTGTGTAACCCCACTTTACAAGAGTTTACATTTTGTTCCCCAGTACATCATACACAATCCAAAATTGATTATGTTTTTCTTTCACATCAACTAACTCAATCCTTACATTCAGCAGACATTGGTTCTATTTTAATTTCTGATCATGCCCCGGTATCTGTGCACTTAGATATCTTACCCACATCCACTTTTCCTAAACGGTGGAGATTCAATAACTCATTACAACTAGACGCCACCTTTACTTCTTCCTTTAATACCTTTGCTCATGACTTTTTTCTCCTCAATCAGACGAGCGATATTTCTTTTCCCACTGAATGGGATACTTTTAAGGCCTCAGCTCGTGACTTCATAAGAAAATTTGTCTCTAAAAAAAGGCAAGTATCTAAATCACATTCTAATCAACTTCTTGCTGAAATTAAACATCTTGAACACTCATATTATACTTCCAACAATCAGCAAGCTTTAAATCAGCTCATTAAAGCTAAACTCTAATTTAATAAGGTCTCTACCTATAGTGCTGCTTCTTTTCTCCTCAAATCTAGTGTCAAATTCTACGGAGGTCAAAACAAAGCTTGGAAGTTGCTAGCTACTTATCTTAAAATTAAACAAAATACATTTCTCATCGAATCAATTATTGACGATACCGGGTCCTATCATCGTACGGATTCTGACATTTTAGCTCATTTTCAGCGATTCTACACTTGTCTTTATACTCCAGAAAGTTTACCTTTTGACCCTGAAATTTTGAGTTATTTCTCCTCTGTGTCCAAACTTACTTTATCTCACGTCGATTTTTCTTCTTTAGAGTCTGATATCACACAAACAGAGCTTCAGCTTGCACTGCTTTCCCTTAAAAAGGACAAGGCCCCAGGTCCCAATGGTTTTTCGGCTGAATTTTACATACATTTTTCCAAATTGCTTCTTCCCAAACTTTGTTTGTTAATTCAGGCTTTTGTTAACTCTGCTGCCTCATCTGGTTTGTTTTCAGATGCTTATATATGCCTCATTCTGAAAGACGGCAAAGATCCGCAATTTTGCAAAAATTATCGACCTATATCTTTAGCTGACCTGGATTATAAGATTTTCGCTAAAACATTTGCTCTCCGGCTCGAATCATTTCTTCCTGATCTTCTAGGAAAAGAACAATCTGGTTTTGTAAAGGTTATATATCTCACAGACAAAACCTGCTTATTTTTTTACATTATTTCTAGGTCCACAGGTTTGCCTGATTCTATGGCAGCCATTGCTTTGGATGTTGAGAAGGCTTTTGATTGCGTCATTTGGTCTTATTTATTTCATACTTTAGCCTGGTTTGGTTTTGGCACAAAAATGGTGTCTTTAATCTCTCTTCTTTATACTTCTTCTAAGGCGGCCATTTGTGTTAACAGGTTGATATCTTCTTAATTTGATCTACGCAGAGGAGTTCATCAGGGTTGCCCCCTCTCTCCATTCCTTTTCAATTTGGCGTTAGAACCATTTTTGTCTCGGATTCGTCAGAATGCACACATACACTGCTTCATTCATGATTCTCAACAGATTAAGTTAGCTGCGTATGCTGATGACATCTTGTTATTTATCTCTCAACCTCAATCTTCACTTCCTGCTTTTGCACTGGAAGTTACTTCCTTTTCCTTTGACTCTGGTTATAAATTGAACAATGATAAATGTGAAATTTGCCCTTTAACAAATTCACTTTTAGGCAAGATTTCTCCTCATCTAATTTTAAATGGCTATCCAAACACCTTAAATACCTTGGTCTTCAATTCACTTCCTCCCTCTCCTCGTCCATCTCTATCAACATGGATACTTGCTTTCAGAAATTGTCCTCCCTAACCAGCAAATGACACCCTCTCTACTTATCTTGGTGGGGTCGTCTTGACACCATTAAGATGATGGTAGTTCCTATCATACTTTTTACCCTTTCTAATATTCCATTACACGTTCCTCTTAAATTTTATAAGAGAATGCATTCAATATTAAATGCATTTCTTTCGCATAATAAAAAACCTTGTATGTCATTAATCAAGCTACAGCGACCTAAAGTTGAAGGTGGAGTGAATTTTCCCAATTTCCCTAAATATCATAAATCTTCTCTATTGACACAATCCTCCCAATGGATACATCCTTTCCTGTTGTTTACTCCGCTGTGGGCAGATATGGAATTGGCATTTTTTTCTCCTTAGTGATTTGTAGAATTCTTACATTTCATGCGAAAACCTCAAAAATGTTCTACACTATTAAAAACACATGTAAATTATTATCCGTCCCTATTCCATGGCAGATCTATCCTCGTTCCTCAACTCTACTATTTGGCATAACCAATATATTCAAGTGAAGAATCGTTCATCTATTGGCATTCCTGGAGATCTAAAGGACTGATCTGGGTTCATCAATTGTTCGATGAAGGCTCACTTCTCCCTTTTACACACGTTCAGAAGCTTTTCCGCCTTTCATCCACTTATCGTACTAAATTTCTTCTTTTACAAAATGTTATTTCTCAAGCTTACAACCTTTTCAAATCCATTCCCTCCTCTAATATTCCTTCACCTTCGCCATTAGCTAGTCTTCTACCTACTCATCCTAAGGCCTCCACTATTTACTCTCATTTATCAGTGGCCTCCAACACTAGATCTAAATCTCAGACTGAACTTGCTTGGGAGAATGAGCTCTCAATAAATTTATCCATTTCTACCTGGAAACGAATCTGGATCAAGATTCAAAAATCTTCCCGTGCAGCCAACACAACACAAATACATTTTTTATATACAATAGACTCTTCCTGACACCAGACACTTTGCACACGATCAACCAAAACATCCCTGACAACTTTTGGTCTTGCTCTGCACAAGCTGATTTGAAACACTTACTTTTCACTTGTCCTCATGTTTCTACATTTTGGTCTCAAGTTTAGCAGCAGATTAACTTAATTTTTCAGAGTACTGTTCCCTATTCTATTTCTAATGTATTTTTGGGAAGTGTTGCTGACGTCTGGCCCACTGTTTCATTTAATATGCGGATTCCTGACATGTTCTTGGCGCTTGCTTTCCAGCTAATAACTCGCAATTGGAAAGATTCTACACAATTATCACCTAGAGCGTGGTGGTATGCAATTTGTCACAATCACAGACTGGACACCACATATATGCACCCCTTATCTCTTGTTTTAAAACGAAAAGACTTATGGACACCTGTTACTCAATTTCTTGACTATTCTGCCAATGCAACATTCGCTCCTCCACCTAACCTTCAGGACGTTCTGCAACCTCCCTGACTTCCCGAATCTGAAAATTTGTTTTTTTCATATTACTTATTGTTTGTCACTTATTTAGATATTTTTGCTGGGCAAATAATCTGACTGTAATTTTTATGCAATGTATGCCTCTCTCCTTATTTTTCTTTTTTCCCCTACCTTCATCTTGTTGTCTTGTATTACATTACTGTATGGTATCTTATGCTTGATAAAAGTATTTTTCAAACTTAAAAAATCATATGGAAAAAGGATCACCACATGTATTGCTTTCCAAATTGCCAAAGCATTGATTAGTTCACTAGTACTTAGAAACCTAGAGCACTGTGATTGCCAAGTAGTTGGGCACCCCAATGCTCCTTCTCCCCACAAGACAAAGTCTTGAACTTTGCTAACAGAGCCAGCGGCGTCACTAGGGTTGGTGTCACCCAGTGCGGTAACTCGGTAACTCATGGTGTCACCCCCTCACGACTTACCCCATGACACCATCACATGGGGTGACACCTTTCCCAAATGAGACTATTTAGTAAATAGTCTCATTTGGGAAAGGTGTCACCCCATGTGATGGTGTCACCCGGTGCGGTCCGCACCCCCCCGCATCCTCCTAGTGACGCCACTGAACAGAGCCCTATATAATCTCACAAGGCACAACCTTACCTCTTCCTAATGCCAACAGTCTGCCTGGCTCTCAGCTGAAATTAGAACCTTGTACAGGCTACTGGCTCCAGTATTCAAAGCTGACCATTGCGCCTCCTCTAATTACCTCTTTGAAACTATCATCCGTTATCTCCCCACCTCTGTCGTAAGAGATGGCAACCAGAACCTTCTGATATCACTCAGATCACCCTGTGCTACACCAAGATACTGTTTTGGACATGCTAGGACCCCTTCACTAGAACTCATTTCTTCCTGGCCTCTCTGTGGACCCTTCACTCCAGGCGCTCAAATCTGGTCTAAAGAATCACATCCCCCTACAAGAAAGCAAAGAGTGAAGAACACCAGAAAAGCCGTCAGCAAAGCCAACAACACACAGCTCTGTAACCTTTTTACTGGCACAGTAACATATGACTTTCTAAAGAGGAATATTTTTATATTTAGTTAGAAATGCAAATATTGGCTGGCTTTCCTCACCATTCAGCCTCCATACAAATGTCCATTACACATATCACTGTGACAGCTAATTATTGATGGAAGGTGTTTGTTAACATTCTACCACAGTCCCTCCACCAGGAAATAGAGAATATATAGTGGGGTACATGTATCCACATGATGCACTATCAAGAGAACCATTAGAAGTGCTAATATAAAACAATGTGTCTGCATTGAAGGATACGAAGATGACAAATTCATCCACTGAAAGCAGGTGATTGGCAGTAGGCCTACCTCATGCTGCTTAATATGGCCATCAGCAAACAATTCTCAATCTTGGGTAATCTCGGAGACCCTCTGTGGGACCCCTGTCAATATCTTCTAAGGCAAGGGACAGTGAGATACCAAGGACAGGAGCACCTGTTGGACTTGTAGAGGAAAGCAGTAACACTCAGGAGATGTACAGCTGCAACAGACAATGAAGGAGCACACTTCACGTCTAACATGTTATGGGATCACCCACTCCAGATGCATGGCATGCACAGTAGCATGATTTGCAAGGGAAAACATAAACTCTTGCAAGGTGATCCTCAATGTGCCCATATTTTGATAGTCATAGGAAGATGTTCCCGCAACTGAATGAGAACAACATTCAATTCTATAGTGTCTCTGACTTTAAGGATACAAGCAAAGGTCAGTCAGAACATATACTCTCTGTATGAGATGTGCATGTGCTAGTACTCAGTGTGTAAACCTGCCAATGGATAGGCTGATGTGGCATGATTGAGTAGCTACACCCACCTTCTTTCTAACTAAATGTGTCCGTCTTTGATTAGGGAGCTCCCAAGAAGGACATGTTACTGCTACTACATTTAGAATGATGTCATTGTTGATTGCTACCATTTCCATAGGGAATGGGTGTGTGAGTGGCTGTATGGAAGAGTGAGTAGTTTTGTCAGTGGCAGTATGGGTGAGTGGGTGGGTGCATGAGTGCATATGCCGGTGTGTGACTGGGTGTGTGAGTGACTGTATTCAGCATATTGTATTGTATGTTTATGATGGTGAGATAGCTATTACATTAATAGAAAACTTGATGAGGGATAATCACCCTCATTTCAATCCAAAACATAAGGGAGCTGGCCATAATTGTTGTAGTGTCAGATTTGCAATAGCTTAACAATCTGGATTCAACAGGAGCAATGCCAATATCCTTGCCATCCTAAAGCGTGGTGTATACTATGCTGATCTGCAGTAGGCCCAAGGAAAGGGGAGTGGGATAAAAGGGAAACAGAGACGCTGAATACCTTCACACAGAAGCATTGATATTTTTTTTTATTTTTTTTTACTGAGTTTTATATAGCGCAAACTTGACCCGGTATCGGGTATCAGAGCGCTTTACATAGCACCAGATGCGTTACATGAGGACACATTCATTTTTTGTTAGGCACAGGGAGATTAAGTGATTTGCCCAGAATCACAGGATGTTCAGCGTCATTGCCGAGACTCGAACCCCGTTTCCCAGATCCGAGGTCGACCGCCCTAGCCGTTAGGCCAACTCCTATCCCCATTTTTAAAATGAGCAGTGAACTCCTACATTGTCCCACCACATACCTACCTCAGTGATCGCGTTTTCATGTGTATTGGCAGGTGATGGTTGCTGCTGCTAGTGTCAGTAGAAATGATGTTGGCGGAGTTGGATGTGGTGTTGGAAGCAAACGAAATGCTGGTGTTCCATGGTCTTGCTTGTCTTTGTCCTTGGCATCCTGATGTCAGTTGTTGGCTTCTGAGCAGAGCTGTTGGTATTTGCTATTACAGAAATGATTACTGTGTCTTTGCTCCTACCATTGGGGCTGGTATCTTTCTATGGATGTTCTTAGTTTTGTGAGTGTACTTTCCTCATATCTTCGAGACTGGTTCAGTTTAATTGTACTGGCACATTTAGCATCTGTTTTGTACTCCAGGTGTTTGGTGGGCTTTCCTTTCATTGTTGATCAAAGGGGGATGCTGATCTGGTTCATTTGCATTTTTTTCTTGAGGCTTTTTCTCAGAGGCATGTATATTCCCAGTTGTTTGGATGGTGTAAATACCCATAATAATAATTTTATCTCTGTTGATAAGCAGCGCATACAGGATTATTTTCTGGAAAATTTTGAAAGATTAGAGATACTATTGCTCACATAGAAAATGTGGTGAGGAATAATGCCTTTGAATCTGACCGAAGCGCCAGATGTACAAATACATTTTGCTATTCCAAACCCTACGATTCACAAAATAACAGAGGGCCTTCTTACGATGGCGGTCGGACGAGCATCTGACCGCCATCGCAGTGGGATTGGGACTCCCCCGACAAGCAGTCGGTGGTCCCACCCACCATATTATGATCCAACCGCAGTGTAGGCGGTCGCAAACATTCCTTTTGCTATTGCGGCTTGTGCTGCAGCCCAGAAAAGGCCTGCAGCACAAGCGGTGGAAGAAAAAGGGATGTTTTTAAAAATCCATGCACCGTGTGCCAGGCACTATGTGGTGCCTGGCACACGGTGCATGCATGTTTAGGGGGGCACCACATGTGCCCCTCTGGCCACATAGCAGTGGCCAACGGGGGATGGGGGGCCTGCTAGAGGCCCACAAACTCCCTTTCCAACAGCCTTTCCATGGCGGTGGGACCGCCATGAAAAGGCTGTCGGAAATGGACATCGTAATCCCTACGGCGGTCCATGCGCAGGCACCACCTTTATTGTAGGGATTACTGTCCAACCGCTGCCCTGATGGACTCCTTGAACCTGTTGGAGGCAGCGGTCTTTCCCCCTGCCCTCTGCGCTCCGACCGCCGGTATCATAATCTAGCGGTTAGACCACTGCCCTAGATGTCTGGCAGACCGCAATCATCAGCCTTTCGGTGGCGGTCCACCTGACATCGAATTGAGGGCCAGAGTTTGCAACTGAAAAATGGATTTAGGCGTGTAATAAACCCGTTTTGCAAGTCAGAAAACCTTTCCAACTAGCAAAATGGGTTTATGACCCAAACTACCATTAGGAAGGGGTGTGAAAGGGGCATCCCTCCTATTTGTGATTCTGTATATGATTCATCAATTGTTTGCAGCCAGAATCCTGGTTGCAAACCAGTTCACATTCCATGGGTTTTGGCTTGTAATTGCACGGTACTGGAGCAGATTTCCTGCATGGTAACAATAAATTCACATGTGAATTTACAATGTCCTCAGTACTGTGCAACTCAGCCTGTGGGCCTAGGGGTGTAAAAGAGTATGCACAGCCACTCTCTTCTTATACTTGCAAAAATAATAAATACCCCCAAATGCAAATGGTTGTGTCTCCAATATTTAAAGCACTGCTGAAAAAATATTGCTAAAGCTGTTGTTCCGGAAAGACACCAGCCCACAGCTAATGCTTGTTTCTCAAGTAAAATCTAAGAACAAGCATTGTCAAAGCCAATAGGTCTCACCTTTGGGACCTATTGGCTTTGCCAGTGGGTTTTAGCTAAGATGCTGTGCAGTATGGCTAAAGATTTTTTTTTTTAACTTCTGATGCGGTCACATGCACACGCCTACAAAATGACAGTAATGCTTTGCTTTATTTTTACTTACCAATCCGAGTTGGAACTGTAACTAAAAAAAAAAATGCTGGAGAGGGGTCAGCAAGCAAAATGGGGGATGCAGTCACGCGGTGAAGCAAAACAAGGGATGCAGGTGGAGGAAGCAATATGGAGGATGGAAACAACACGGGAGGGGCAGAGAAGCACATGGTGAGACAGAGCAACAATGAGACCGAGGGGTATATATAGAGAAGCAGTGCTTTAAATGGGCCGGTACTCACCGGTACTGAGTACCGGCACTTCTTAGATTTATCACTCTGAGTACCGGCACTTCTCTACTGCCGTGGAGAGTACCGGTACTCATGAAAAGGTAGGCTCATTGCCTGTGCTGGTGAGCAGGAGTGGAACATGTCTCTGGCAGCCATGGCGCCGCTTCTGCAGTCCCCCATCTAAGCCCCAGCTGAGCTATTCAGCAGGGCTCATTTGAATAATGTCCGGGTGCTCACCATCATGCTGTGCTTGACAGAGCAGGGTCCATTCAGGCCCTGTGCTGTCAATCACATTCACACTATCCTGTGCATTTGTGCAAACACAGGAATCATGTCAGTGCCCTGGCAGTGGCAATCAGGCTGTGGCCAGTACGGCCCTGGTGGCAATTAAAAAAGCCATGGTAGGTGAAGAGAAAAGATGGCTTTTATCATACCTTGGTCTTTTGCGTGTCTGCTATGTTTGTGTGTATGCCTGTTTTTGTAAGAAAAAAGTGAGAGAAAGAGAGAGAGAATCCAGACACTCTCAGGAGGTATTTTAAAGAAAATGGGTAGCACTTTGTTTGTACATGT
The DNA here is from genome assembly GCA_963921515.1 of Calotriton arnoldi. Classification (NCBI taxonomy): domain Eukaryota; kingdom Metazoa; phylum Chordata; class Amphibia; order Caudata; family Salamandridae; genus Calotriton; species Calotriton arnoldi. Next base: position 1,574,470 of record CAWUFW010002938.1, on the reverse strand, counting down.
CTGCTCGGCGACAAAGATTCATAAATAACGTAAAAGGGAGGGTGGGTGGGTGAGTGAGTGGATGAGTGAGTGAGTGGATGGATGAGTGAGCAAGGGTGGAGGTATAGATGGATGGATGGATGAATAGATGGATGGATGAGTGAAAGCATGCATAGGTGAAAGAGGGTGGATGATTGGATAAAAGGGCGGATGATGGGTGGATAAGTGAAAGACTGGATGGATGAATGAAAGGTAGGGAGGATGGATTAAAGGATGGATGAAAGGGTGGATGATGGATGAGTGAAAGGGTGGATGGAATAAAGGAGTGAAAGGGTTGATGGATGGATGAGCGAAAGGATTGATGGATGAGGGAAAGGGTGGATAAAGAGATGGATGAGTGAAAGGATGAATGGATAGGTATGGAGATGGATGGATAGGTTTGGATATGAAGGGTGGATAGACGGAATGGTGAAAAACTGAATGATTGATGAAAGACTGAATAGACGATAGAATGTAAAGGTTAAATGGTGGACATCAGCAGGTAAATGGTAGGATGAAAGGATGAATGGATAGATTGATGGAAGAGACAAGAGATATCTTCTGGGGAGGGTCATGTTGAGTTGCTTCATTTGCTTGGTGCCATAAGAGCTTTGGTTCGACGTGGGGGTACTTTCAGTTTCTTCCTACTCATGTGCTAAAAAATGTATACTATTGTGCCAAACAGCAATTAACAGTATGACATTAAGAAGGTGCAACTATTGCAAACAAAGGAAATGTTAACATATTATCCCATTTCTCTTTCATTTTGTGTAATGAGTTAACCTGCTTTGTTTATATAAACACATTTCTCATGTATTTTGGTATGTGCTGCAACTAATATAGAAGTTGTTAAGTATCATCATGTCTTGCCCTTAACCCCGCCCCTAGCCCCGCCCCCTCACTACACCTCTAGCTCATTTTAATGAGTACCTGCACTTATTTTTTCCCATTTAAAGCACTGCAGAGAAGCACACAGAAAGAAAGAGAAACACAAGGATGGGGGCCACGGAAGTGCTCGGTGGGAAAGGGCAACACAGAGAAGGAGGAAAAGAGAAGCACAGAGCAAGACAGAGCAAGGCGGAAATGGGAGGCACAGAAAAGGGAGACAGCTCGAAAACTCACTCACACACACACTTGTAGAGTGCTTAACTAAAAATAAAGAAATAGCACCAAAAAAACGAGCAGTGTAAGGGCACAGTAATGCGTCTATGCTCCAGGGGAAAGACAAACTCACAATAGGGATGCAAAGCCCACATAAGCCATCAAATAAGAAGCAAGCTAATTAGAGTGACAATGGAGCCAACCAATGGTAAACAAAGGTCAGGCTTTAAGCCAACTTTAAGGTAACAAAATGCCTTGCAACAGACCACACATGCGCTGTCTTAGGCGAAACTTAAAAAATGGTCCCCAGAGAGCTGACAGTCCATCTAGCCTCACAATGTCTCCTGAGAGATTTTGAGTCAGGGTTCCGGTCCTGGTAGGGAGAAGAAATTTGATTTGATAAATATCTGGGTGCGGGACTCTTGGGGTCATCTGTACAAGGACAGGCATCTAAGTTAATGCTGCTTGGTTGACTAGCCACCTTCGACACCAGAGACCAAAATATTCTGCTAAGACAACCGAAGAGCATAGCTGAGCTAACAGGGGTTGCCTTAAAGAGATTTAGGTGGTTTAGGGATCATCACTATATTCTGGTTATCAGTAATAGTTCCACAGCTACCCTGGTTGAAGACCACATGGAGTCCCTGAGGGACCCCTGTAATCGCCAGTACTTTTCACTGTTTACACGAAACCTGCCATGACATACTGACAACATGCAGAGTGAGGTATTGCACGTATGTTGATGATACTCAACTGATATTGCCCTTGATTGGGGACATTTTCAAAAGATACTCAGCTTCTGAATGAGATCATGAAAAAAATCAGCACTCAATGTGAAGTTACTGGCAGGCCTTACACGAAAGAAAGTGGAGATCGTGCTGGTCAGGAGAACTAACCATATTGATCGCCACTCCTGAACTGACGGATGACTATATGATCAATATAATGGGAATATTGAGTTACGAGTCCCCCACTCAATTAAGTCTCTCAGTGTGATGCTGGATGCTAACAACAAAGAAGCATGCAGATTTTTGATCAGCCTGGGGCAGATTTTAGATGCAGACTCTGGCTTCACTGCAGCCTTTACTAGAGAAGAATAATACTGCAACTAAAGTAATGGCCATCATTGGGTGGCGTATAGTCTACAGTGGGTCTTTGTGCACGGAGAGGGCCCTAAAATGATAAACAGGCTACATGGGATACACAAGTAAGCAGCCAGGGTAGTGGCTAAGTTTAGATACATGTAGCATATCTCCCCTACATTTCAAAGACTGTGTTAGCTCCGTATAAAGGAAAGAGTACGTTTCATGGCCCTCACCTCTGTCTTTAAGAAGTGTGGGGAGAAGCCCTAGAAAAATGGAAACCAAGAGTTACTGTCTATATGCCAGGCAGGGTTCTAGGATATAGTGAGGAGGGTATGCTGGGAACCCCTAAGAGATCACAAAACAACATTTGAAAATAGAATGCTGCAAGTAGAAGGCACAAGACCATAGAATAAACGTCCTGAGCAAATTAGTAAATGTGAGACTATGGTTAGTTAAAAAAAAAGTGGTTGTTCAAATAGTCCCTGAGAGAGGTGGGTAAGCACTAGGGACTGTGGAGGGTAGCTGTACCTATCTTCTGAAGCAAATTGTTATATATTTTGGAATCTTTCACTGGCACCTTAGCTCAGAGCTGAACAGTTACATGTTGGCAGGAGGTGTGTGGTTTCCATGGTGAGGCCTGCTCGTGTCTTTTGCAAAGAAAGGAGGCTTCCTCTTTGATGTCTCAATGCTTGTTTACATTTTGCAAGATGCGGTCTTCCTCCATTCTTGTGTTTTTTAAACCTACCAAACTGTTGATTATTTTGTTGCTTCCTTTCTGGGGTTAGATGGACTACAACACCGGGGAGGATTACTTGATGTGTTGCACCAACCCTCCCACAAATGTCGATAACACTTAGATTGGTAAAGGAGGATGACCAGAAGATTATATTTTAAAGAGGCGTTGTGAAGCTTTGGGTACACTGAGATTAGCAATGATTTAGCTTCGTTCAATATAAAGGTGCATAAAAGTGATATAATTTATTGAACAATGGCATGATACTGCTATGGAGTTGTGAATGTTTAGAAGCGTGCAATGCAATGCCAAAAACACTAACACTGTGAATAATGTGCATACTTTGTTTAGTGCATTTCGGGAAATTCCCTGAAAATTAGGTGAAAATACGTGGCCAAAAGGACATAGCACAAGCACAAAAAAATCTTCTGAGTCTGCCATTTTGTGAATAGGGCATGACACCATTGACTCCCGTCTGCACCTGCCTGCCTGTTGAATCCTATCCCCCTCATCCCTCTCTAGTTTTAGCCTGTTCTATAGCATCTGTTTTTTAAAAAACTTTTTACATTCTGTCCTGGTGTACCAACTCCTAACTACATTTTTGTTTTTTCTTTAGACATCATTTTTATTGTTTTTAGTCTTTTTGTTATCCATTCTCCCTCAGTTGCCATGGTCAGTGAATGAGAGGGGTCATAGGCCGACCATAGAGGTGCTACATGCAATATTTGTTTGGAAGAGGAGATGGTAGCAGTTATTTCGTAACATCTTCTCATTATGTTGGCAGTAAATGGCAGGCCCAGTAAGAACTAAAGCCTCTCGGAATAGAAACCCTGCTGGGCGTGAATGAGGCACTGAATGAGCTGCAGAGCTGGCATCATGCGCTCCCCGTGGCAAGCGGAGCGCCGCTGGGAAGCATACAGGACATGCTAAAATATCTCAGCATCTAGAAGGAGGTAGGTAAGTGATGTTCAGCATTTTTTTTTAAAAATTAGCACTGATAATGGAATTGTAAGTTCTGGTAAATCCAGGGCACACCCCACTACATTGGATTCATTACATTAGGAATCACTTAATCAAAGGTGTAAGTGTATGTCAATATTATAACATTTCTGTCCTTAATCATAAATATATCCACTGAAAAATACAAAGGTTACAGGGACGCTGTAGTTAGGAAACAGAATTAAAAAAACATAGAAATTCACTGAAAAAAACAAAGATTACAGGGATGTTATAGTTAGGCAGGGACATTTCACTTGTACAAAACCAAATAAATTCTGCAGTTATAGTTACCTGGGCTAACTATAACTTAAGCCCGCAATGCACATATTACATTACTCATGACATGGCCAGTGACATCACTGATGACATCATCCGGTAAGTGTAAGGATGATACTATTTTTAATATATGTTATCTGAGTGATTGTGAGACTGTCTGAATCTGTCTGTGAGTGGCTGTTTCAGTGGCTGTATAGGTGTGTGAGTGAATATGTTAGTGGCTGTATGGGTGTGTGAGTGGGAGTGGCTTTACAGATGTGTTAGTGGGTATGTGAATAGCTGTATGCGTGGATGTGTTACCGGGTATGGGAGTAGCTCTATGGGAGAGTTTGTGGCTGTCTGAGTGGCTGTATTGGATAGTGAGCGGGTGCATGAGTGGCTGTATAGATGAGTAAGTGGTCATGTGAGTGGCTGCATAGATGTGTGAGTAACTGAATGGGTGACTTAGTGACTGTGTGAGTGGCTGTAGAGGTAAGGCAGTGGGTGTGTGAGTAGTTGTGTGGGCTACTGAGCAGTTGTGTGAGTGTGTGTATAGGTAAGTGAGTGGGTGTAAGTGCCTGTATTGGAGAGTGAATGTGTATGTGACTGGGTATAAGAATGAGTGAGTGGGTGTGTTAGTGGTTGCATGGATGTGTGAATGGGTGTGTACATGGTTGTGTGAGTGGGTAAGCAGGTGTGTGAGTGTCTGTATGGGTGATTGTGAGGATACATGAGTGACTGTAAGGGTGAGTAAGTGGCTGTGTGAGTGGCTGTATGGGTGAATGAGTAGGTGTGTGACGCTGTATTAGTGAATAAGGAAGTGACTGTTTAGGTGACTGAGTACATGTGTTAATATCTGTATGAGTAAGTGAATGGGTGTGTGAGTATCTTTTTGGGTGAGTGACTGGTTGTGTGAGTGTCTGTATGAGTGAGTGAGTGAGTGGATGTGTGAGTGGCTCTATGCATGAGTGAGAGGGTGGATGAGTATTTGTATGGGTTTGTGAATGGGTATGTGAGTGGTTGTGTGTGAGTGGGTGTATGAAATGCTGTATGGGGATATAAGTGGGTATGTGAGTGGTTCTGTGGAGGATATCATCAGTAATGTCATTTGAAGATGTCATCGGTGATGCCATCAGTCATGTCACTGACCATGTCAAGAGTGATGTAATATGTAAGGTCATAAGCAGTGCATTGCAAGGGTGTAAGTTATAGTAAGCTCAGGTAACTGTAACTGCTGAATTTCTCTGGTTTTATATGAGTGAAATGTGAGCCTAACTATAACGTCCCTGTAACCTTTGTTTTTTCAGTGAATTTCTATGTTTTTTTCAAAATTCTATTTCCTAACTAGAACATCCCTGTAACCTTTCTTTTTTTCAGTGAATTTCTAAAGTTTTTTTAATTGTATTTCCTAAGTGTAACCAGTAACCTTTGAGAGTGAGTGTGTGAGTGAGTGTATGAGTACCTCAGTGGGTGTGTTCTTGTTTGTGTGGATGTTGGAGTGGCCACATAAGTGTCTCACTGGGTGTGTGAGTGGGTGCATGAGTGTTGGAGTGAGTCTGTGAGTGGGTGTGTGAGTGTCTAAGTGGGTACCTAAGGGGGTGCATGAGTGTCTGACTGAGTGTCTCTGTGGGTCTCTGAGTGGGTATGAGAGTATCTGAGTAGGTTTGCGAGTGCCTCCATGAGTGTGTGAGTTAGGTTCTGAGTGAGCTGTGCGTGAGTGCATGAGTTTCTGAGTGGGTCTGTGAGTAGATGTGTTAGTGTCTGAGAGGGTCTGTGACTGGGTGTGTGAGTCTCTGAGTGGGTCTGTGAGTGGCTGTAGGGGTATGTGAGTGGGTGCAAGAGTGTCTCAGTGGTTCTGTGAGAGGATGCATGAGTACCTGAGTGGGTTTGTGAGAGTGTCTGAGTGCATCTGCAAGTGAGAGTATCTGAGTGGGTTTGCTAGTGCAGCCATCTGTGTGTGAGTGACTGTGAGTGATTGCATGAGTGTCTGAGTGGGTCTGTGAGTGGAAGCGTGAGTCTCTGAGTGGGTCTGTGAGTTGCTTTGTGAGTCTGAGAGTGAGTCTGTCAGTCGTTGCATGAATCTTTGAGTAGGTATGTGAGTGGGTGTGAGAAAGTATGAGTGGGACTGTTTATGGGATCATGAGTGTCTGAGTGGTTCTGTGAGTGGGTGTACATGTCTGAGTGTGTCTGTGACTGGGTGCATGAGTGTCTGAATGAGTCTGTGAGCGGCTGTGAGAGTGTGTGAGTGGGTATGTGATTGGGCGGGTGAGTGCCTTTGTGGGTCTGTGACTGGGTCTGTGAGGGGTGCCATGGGTGTATGAGTTGATGTGTGAGTGGTTGTATAGGTGAAGTAGTGGGTGTTTGAGTCTCTTTGTGGGTCTATGAGTGGTACTGTTAGTGGTACTATGGGCCTGTCAGAGGGTGTGGGAGAGACTGTTTGGGTCTGTCAGTGGTTGTGTCAGTGCCTGTGTATGTCTGTGAATGGCTGTGTGAGTGGTGCTATGGGTCTGTGGTTGGATGAGTGAGTGTCTGTATGGGTCTGTGAATGCATCTGTTTCAATAGTGCAATGAATATTTGCTTAGTTATGGTATCAAAAAGGTGAACCATGCACTCTGCTCTTACAATGGTATAAGAATTAAGAAACCACTTATTATAGTCATCTACGTTCATATTGTGATGTAATAGATTAATGTAGCTTTCACTTCTATTAAGCCTTTGCGTTAATTTTTCTATGTAGAATATTACTGGAAATATATTTGCTTTGCATTCGTAACGTTGAAGAAGTTAGCATCATTTCATTTTTAATACATTGGAGCTTCATGTGGGGCACCTCTTATCTTTATATTCTTAAGTGCTTTGTGTTGAGGTTTAATTCTTTGAAAAGAGCATCAGGGTCATAATGGAATGTCATTTTTTTTTTTAGAAGAGCCTACAGGTTTGCCTAAAAGATGTGTACTCAATTGCCCTACTTTTTACTAGCAAATTAGTCAATTCTTTCAGCCGCGGCCCGTGTAGGTAAGAGCGGTGGAACTGTGGGGCCGGGTGGGGGACAGGGGGATTTCGACAGACTACGATGAGGGGAAATTAATTATTTATATAATTTTCCTTCGTGGTCTGTCGAATCCCCCCCAACCTGGCCCCACCGCCCCACCGCTCTTACCTGCAAGGGCTGCGGCTGAATTCTTTTTCATTGTATAAATGCTTAGTGAATATTGTACACTGCAGCTGCGTAATGGACCACCTATTAACATATGTGTATGTGTGTCTCCTTGCCATTTGTTTCAGTGGGTTAATAAGTATGCATTTTTTTCTAAATTTTTTTATCGCTGCAAATTCAGCTTGAATTTATCATCAATTCATTGTGAATAATGGCATCTGATAGAGACTTCTAGCTACAGATTCCTTACCTTAGAATTTCCCAGGCATCAGGCTCCAGAAACTTTTGCTCGAGCAATGCTCCTTGTGTGCACCGTCGGGTGGCTCCATTTGAATCCATGTGACGTTGTTGGCGTCGTTAGTGTTGGTTATGGAGTTGCGGTCACCTATATAGGCGCCACACAGGCGCGCAGACATCAGTTCTTTTCCTTCTGCATCACTTAAGCGCCGATCCAGGAAGAGCTACCCCTCTGTCGCTTTTTGGCAGGTTTTTCAACTTTTTGTCGACTTCATTATTTTTCTATCGTGTGTCGAGGGATGTCTTCAAGGAAGACAGATTTTAAACTGTGTGGCACCTGTCACCACGCCATGTTGGTTACCAATCCCCACTTCATCTGCCTTTGTTGTTTCGAGCGCGACTACGACTCAAAGTCGTGCTCAGACTGTCAGGCCATGGCTCCAAAGGCCTTGCGGGAGCGAGCTATGAAGCTCCTTGCGGACTGGCAGTTGACACCATTCAGTGAGACTCCATGGAGATCCCAGTCCTGATCGAAAAAGAGGAAGTTGCGGGACCACTCCCGGAGTCCCAAAGTCCTCATCCTCCCACTCGAGGTCCTCGGGACACTCGGGGAAGAGACACAAAAAGAAGTAGAAGTCCAAGCAGACTTCGACTTTACCTCGACTGTAGTCCGTCAACTAACAAGGTAAGGAACACCAACGCTCTGGGCACAGTTCTGCGGAGCTGGAGCCAGGGTCAACTATGCGCCTCCCTCCATTTGCGGGAGCCAGAGGGACCCCCACTCAAATTAAAGAGTTTTACGAGGTCAGGCCGACCCCTCTGGTGAGCTTTCGGGCCCCGCGGGGTCAGCAGGGGGCCCATCAGTTTCGACATCATCGGTTCCAGACATGGCATCGGTGGGGCCTCGGGGATCCGATTCTGGACCTGGGGCGGTGCCGGTCATGCCAACATGACCTTCCCCAGCGTCGGACGCAAAGTCGGTGCCCTCAGAGCAGCTGGTGCCCACCGATGGCTCCAGCTCCATCCACATCCCCGATGAGACGTAGTCGGATCGGCATTCCTCTACGCCGATTCCGGTGCCGGTAGAACCCATGTGTTCTATGTTGTCGCCTGAGCATTTTCTTGACATCCCAGGCAAGTAAAGGAATGGGAGGGGTTTATGGACCCTTGGGAACATCAGGATATGTCTGCAGAGCAGATGGACTGGTATGAGGAGCTTGGGAAAGCCAGTGGACTGGACACATCCCCAGATGCTGACATGCAGCAAGCAGGGTGTCGTAATGTGAGAGGCTGTCCTGAATAAAAGCAATATATGACGGACATAATTTGCACGCCAGGTCCAAGAAGCAAGAGGAAATTCACTCGAAAGGCAGAACTAGGCTGCGAGAACAAAATACGAGGAAACCTACGTTACAGGGATGAAGCCTGCATAAATCACGAGCAGGAGTTCGTTTTTCAGAAATATAACAGAGTTTTGACTTGAAGCGGTGCCAGTCATTTAGTTGGGAATTTAAAGTACCATTGCAGATAAACACCACTGCTCATAGGAGTGAAGCATAGTGCACAGTTTGAAATTCAGAAGCCCTGATGATAGTCCTAGTACTGGACAGACTAGGACCAGAAACTCGTCGGCATTGCCTATTCACGGCATAATTTATTCATTGAGGAACTTTTTTGATTGAGTTCGGTGTGAGGTTAAGGGTCTTGATTTGTTTTCCCTCCTTTTCCTCCATAAATTGCTGTTCCCCTTGATTAATATTGACAACATGCACAACTTCTGAATTTTTTTGTGAAACTAATTGTTGTCTTGTGATTTTGTTTAGTATTTTTTGTAGTGTTTTGCTAGTAGTGTTGTGTTTATAATTTGTATTCTTATTATTATGTGAATAAGTCTATTGATTGTATGTTGTATTGTACAGAATCTTCTTAAAATGATAATGTGTCTTTTTCATACTGGAATGTTTTGTTTGAAAACTAAATAATTTGTCTTAAAATAATAAAGGTTAATAAAAACCTGATCAAAAATAAATAAAGTTTTTTTGATCACTACAGCTAAATATCTAGGTGCTGATAATTGACAGTAGGTTCAGGTCATTCTTTCTTCTTTCATGGTGGTAAGGAGGGCAGCTGAGGTCCTTGGACTGGAGTTGCCCTCTGTGCAGGTCAGGACTAATCTCCTGACCGAAGTGCTTCAGCCTGGGGCTTCCACTTCTAAACCCCTGTTGCCTTTTAATGAGGCACTTACTGATGTTCTACTAGGCGCGTGGTCCAAGCCTAGCACAGGGGCTCCTGTGAATAGGACAATCGCATGCTACCATCGCCCTGCTCCAGGCGATCCAAAGTTCCTCAGCCAACACCCCACCCCAGAAAGCTTTTTGGTGCAGGCTTCTACCTCCCAGGGCGCGTTCCCTTCCGCCCCTCCAGACGGGGAATCCAAGAGGTTGGATTCACTTGGGAAGAAGATGTTTTCTTCCTCCAGCCTGGCATTGTGGTCAGTGAATACCGTGTGCTTATTAGGCCATTTCTCCCATTCCTTTGGGAGGCGGTTGCCCAAGTGCTGCCACAGGTCTCGGAGGAGGCCCAGGATGTACTCTCCCAGGCACGTAAGAATGGGAGAGATGCAGCAAAATTCGCCATCAGTAGTGGACTTGACACGACTGATTCGCTGGGCAGAGCAATTTCATCGACGGTGACCTTACGGCGCCACTCCTGGCTTCTTGGGCAATGTCCAGGTGAATTTGATGGATATGCCCTTTGATGGTTCCTGTCTTTTTGGTGAGAAAGCAGACTCGGCCCTGGAACGGTTTAAGGATCCTCGTGCTACGGCCAGATCCTTAGGCCTTTGGACAACACCTCGTGGCCAGTCTAGCTTTTGCCCCTTTAATGGCCACGGAAGGGAGTTCCAACCACGCCAGCCCTATACCAGCCTCTGTCTTGCGCAGACTTCCCATGTTGTGCGGGGACGTGGACGCAGCTCATTCTGTCCTAGGAATGGAAGGCAGAAGTCGTCAGCCGCCCTGCCCTAGGCAGCCGCAGCTTCCAAGCACTCCTAGTCTGACTCTGGAAGACCACGCCACTCCAGTGGGAGGGTCAGTCCATCATCATCTTCCCCACTGGAGGTCCATAACATCGGACAAGTGGGTCTTGCAGATTATTCTGGAGGCTATTTTCTGCCTTCACTTTCTTTACCTCCTCCTATTCCGCCAATTCAAGAACGGCTGGCGGAGGAGCATTTAAAATTGCTCCAAGAGGAAGTTACAGCCCTCCTAGCCAAGGGGGCTAAAGAGAGGGTCCCAGTGTCAGAAGTAGGCAGTGGCTGTTATTCACGTTACTTTCCGATTCCAAAGAAGAACTAAGGGTTAAGGCCCATTTTAGATCTTTGGACCGTCAATCTCTTCCTCAAGAAGGAGAAGTTCAAGATGCTTACTTTAGCTCAGGTTTTGTCTGCCCTAGACCAAGAAGACTGAATGGTAGCGTTGGACCATGCAGGCGTTACCTGCTGTTCAAGGTAGGCTTTGAGCACTTTCAGTTTACTGTGCTCCCCTTCGGCCTTGCCAGTGCTCTTCGGGTGTTCACCAAGGTGATGGCAGTGGTTGCAGCTCATCTGCTCAGGTTAGGGGTTACAGTCTTCCCCTACCTTGACAACTGGCTCTTGAAGACGTCCTCGCCACAGTCTGTCATCTCCCACCTTCAGACTACGGCGAATCTCCTGCATTTGCTGGGGTTCTCTACAAACATGCCGAAGTCACACCTGACTCCCTCTCAGATGCTCTCTTTCATCGGAGCTGTTCTGGACATTGTGTAGATTCGGGCCTATCCTCCTGAACATCGAGTCGAGGATATACAGGTTATGATTCTGATGTATCAGCCTCTATCCTGGATTTCGGTGAGACTGACTCTGAGGCTGTTGGGCCTCATGGCCTCCTGCATCCTGTTGGTAAAACATGCCAGGTGGTGTATGCAGGACTGAAGTTCCAGTGGGCCCAGCATTGGGGATATCTTACCGACATGGTCCAGATCTCGTAGGGAACTGTGAGAGATCGGCAGTGGTGGCTGACGAACCATGATTGGGTCGAGGGCAGACCCCTCTCACTTCCCCAACCAGATCACACAGTGGTGACAGATGCATCACTTCTGGGATGAGGCGGCCATAAGGGAGAGGTGGTGATCAGGGGACACTGGTCTCTGGTGGAGTCGGGGCTCAATATCAATTTGTTGGAGCTTCGAGCGATTCGGTTGGCTTTGAAAGGATTTCTTCCCTCTGTCAAGAGGAAGTTAGTGCAGGTGTTCACAGACAACACCATCACCATGTGGTACAGCAACAAGCAGGGCGGGGTGTGGTGTGGTCGTGGACCCTTTGTCAAGAGGCCCTGCATCTCTGGACTGGAACAGCCAGGCTTAACCTGGGGGTTCAATACCTGGCAGGTTCTCTGAACTCCAGGCCGGATGAACTCAGCCATTGATGCCTAGCAGTTCACGAATGGCGTCTCCAGTCAGAGGTGGCGCAGGGTCTCTTTCAGCAGTGGGAAGAACCTTGGTTGGATCTGTTAGCCTCCGAAAAGAACACGCAATGTCAGCAGCATTGCGCACTGGATTTTCCAAGGCAGCTATCGCTCTGCAACGCTTTTTGTCGTGTGTGGAGTTCAGGCCTGTTGTACGCCTTTCTGCCCATACCACTTCTGCCCAGAATCCTGAAGAAGATCAAGAACAACCAGGCCCAAGTCATCCTTGTGACTGTGGACTGGGTAAGGAGAGTCTGGTATCCAGAGCTTCTGAAAATGAGTATCGATCCTCCGATCAGGCTGCCTCTTCGTGAGGATCTTCTGTCAAAGCAGCAGGGGAGGGTTCTCCACCCGCGCCTGTCAATGCCTCCATGCGTGGAGATTGAGCGGTGGCAGTTGATAGCTTTTGACCTTCCTCCCAAAGTATGCAACATTATTTTGGCAGCTAGGCGGCCCTGCACTAAGACAATATACGCCTGCCATTGGCAAAAGTTTGTATCATACTGTACAGAAAGGTCTATTGACCCTTTTTCTGCTTCTCTTCCTACTGTTCTTCTTTTCATTCTTACCTTGCCCAGCAGGGCTCAGCCTTAGGTACTCTTTAGGGTTATCTTTCTGCTCGATCCGCTTTTTTGCGGCTGCCAGACCAACCCTCTATCTTTTAGTCTCCAATAGGTTCTTGAAAGGGCTGGCTCACTTGTTTCCACCCACACCCTTTCTAATGCCACAGTGGGACCTTAATTTGGTCCTCACTTTTCTTATGTGTGCTCCCTTCGAGCCTTTGCACAACTGTCCCCTCCGGCTGCTTACCATAAAGACAGGCTTTCTAGTGGTGATAACATCTGCCCGGAGGGTGAGTGAGTTACAGGATCTATCATGTAAGCCGGAAAAGTCTTGAAAACTGTGTCTATACAAATATTGCAAGTAATATTTGATAATAGCTGTTAACTAGTATAGTTTTTAAACTCCTATGTTTGTAATAATTTTAATTGAAAGCACTTTCTAAATGTATACAAAGGAATTCCTCAGCACACGTCTGTTATGTCACAATATACATAAACATGCTTGATGTGAGCATAAGTAAAATACAAGTAGGTAAGTTCTTATTTCTTTTTTCCTTTTTATTTTCCGATGTTCAGACAGCCGACACGTGTTTCGTCGCTTACATGGGAATTAATCCCACACACGGACGTCGCTCCTCGTGTTGCCGACTACTAAGAAATAAGATTCTGGACTTCTGGGACATACAGGGATCCCTTGGATTTAACATTGAGAAGTGAGACGTCGCGAGATATTGAATCCCAGTGTGGGTTGGAATTAACACCACTAATAAAGGTTATACACAGGAAGACAATAGCCTTGATAAAGTCGCGGGATTAATTCCCATGTAAGCGACGAAACACGTGTCGGCTGTCTGAACATCGGAAAATAAAAAGGAAAAAGAAATAAGAACTTACCTACTTGTATTTTACTTATGCTCACATCAAGCATGTTTATGTATATTGTGACATAACAGACGTGTGCTGAGGAATTCCTTTGTATATCTGTCAATTGGCCAAGGCCATTTTGTATTTTGAGGAGGTCAGTGGTTCTCTTCACCTTGCAGCACCGTGATCAATACAGCAAGTAAATATCAAATATTTGTGTTATCTCTCCCGAGTGGCGCCTTCATTTACCCAACTAAATACCACTGCTCATTAGGTGCTCACTTTCTAAATGTATTTCCAGTCTTCACGACAACAGCTGTATTCGCGATGAAGTCGGTAGTCGCGAAGATAATGTGACTATGTAAGAAAGAGATTTGATTTGATAAGACAGCTTTCATTAATCTAAAACCGATGTTCCCACCCATTCCTCCCTTCTTGAAGGTTCCAGTTGCTGGCTGGATCACACGTCGAGCTGTGCTATAGTTATAGTGCAAGCCTGTGCTGTGTTTTTTTGTGCTATTTTTCCAAAATTAAAATGGCATCAGGAAGAGGTGAGGAGAAAGAGGAAGTGAACCAACATCCTGAGGAGCAGGAGGTACCAGAAGCACCACAAGACTATTTTGATGAGGAACCACTGCCTAACAAGCAGAGTATAGCGTGGGATTTTTTCACCATTCCATCTGAAGAACCCAAAAGGGTGGCTAAATTGGTGAAGTATACTGTGTGCGATAAGACCCTATCAAGGGGCACGGCAAAGAAATAGTCATGTGATATGTAATAAGCTTGCTCTCTGTATAGTGTACTAAAATGAAGTATACTGTGCAGATAGTCCAGTGGGTCCCTTATTGGTTTACAGAGGCAAAAGTAGATAATACTAACGCTCTATTTGTGGTAGTGTTGGCGAGCAGTTAGGCTTATCAGAGGGTAGTGCTAAGCATTTATTGTACTCACAGAGGCAATAAATGAGAAACACACTCAATAATAAATCCAAGACCCATTTATAAAAATAGTATCGATTTTTATGTAACTTTTAAGACCAAGAACTTCGATTCACAGTAAGTACTTTCAAAGTTACGATTTTTCAGAGTTCACAAAATATATCACTTCTGTGTGCAATCACGGACCATTGAAATCAATGGGAAAAATCAGAAAAATGCATATAGAATCAGGCAATGATTTCACGAAGTTCACCTTGTCCTTTTAGGTCAATAGCAGGATCAGGTCCAATGTTCCAGCAGCAGAAGATCAGGAGCATACCGGATTTGACTGGGAGCAGGGTGCTGAGGGTGTTGGTAGGTGGTGTGCTATGACGAAGGGAGGCGCTTGGAAATACACTGAACAGGGGGACTTAAAGGTAAGCCGGGGGGTCCCACTGAAAGGGGGAAGTCCCAAGGGTTTCAGGACCACAGCAACACAGCTGGATCATCGTTACCTGGGCTGATCGGGCCGGGTGCAGAGCAGATAGGTCAGCCGAGTGCCAGGCGTCCAGATGTCCTCGCAGTCAGAAGCAGGCAACTTGGACCAGCGATTTGGGGACAGCTAGGCCACTCACGATGTGGGTCGCAGGGGTCTCGATGTCCCTCAATGGGTGCTTGCTTCTGGGGTAGTTGGAGTCTGGAACGGACTCTTCGTCTTGCTGTTTGCTGAAGGGTGTGTGGAACCCCAGGTATTGGTATGGTGCGGCTCCGGTAGGTCCTGGTGTCTCTAAACTTGGTGGCAAGACAGATCTGACCCTCCAGGGCTGATGTACCTCTTCTGGTTTGGGTGCTGCACCGGAGTTGCCGCGGCGCAACAATTTGACAAACCGGATTTAGTGGGATTGGTGCACAGGGGAGTGATACCTTCACTCCAAGGGTTCTTCGTGATTTCACGAAGGCTGGAGGATCTCTGGGCATCTTGGAGTCTTTAAAAGTTCAGGACGAGACTGCACAACCACGAGTCCTTGAGGTAGCAGGCAGGGTTTGGCGCTAATTTTCTCTGCAGCAGGGAGGATCTTGGTGATTTTTACGAAGGCTGGAGGAGCTCTGGGCATCATGGAGTCTTTAAAAGTTCAGGACGAGACTGCACAACCAAGAGTCCTTGAGGTAGCAGGCAGGATTTGGTGCTAATTTTCTCTGCAGCAGGGCTTCAGTTCTCAGGCAGCAGCTCATCTTTGTCCGTGTCTTCTTCTTGCCCATCAAATCTAAGGTTCAAGGTCTTGGGATGCCAACTAAATGCTACAATTAGGGGTGTTAAATGGGCTACATATCTTTAGGGAGTCTACACCCTCTGAGTGATCACATCCTGTGGAAAGGGGTACTACCGTACTGATAGGTTGTTTTTCCACCATCACAAGACCGTGGATTTTCAAGAGAGGGGTCCACATCGCCTGCCATACCTTAGGGGTGGTGCTGGCTGAATGTGGACATTCCTCCTCATCTCACTAATTTTCCCACCTGTCCTCCCACCAAATCTGGAGCAGGACACTATCCCCCACTATCTGGGGAAGCCTGAGCTGCACTTCAAAGGTGGCATTGCCTTTGAAGCTTCCCGCTCTGGAAGACGATTCTGACCTGGAGGAGTTGTGAAGGGCCTCCACCCAGTGCAGGCTTTGTTTCTGGCCTCTGAGAGCATGGGATTTCACCCCATGCAGTCAGAAACATGTCTGGTGGTGGCAGACTATGACTAGTCAGAGACCACACCAGTGCTTGGTAGGTTTTCAGGGGACCCTCTAAAGCATGGGTACTCACAAACTTTCTTTCGGGGGCCAAATTTACAGTGTGGTTTGTGGCCGAGGGCCGCACCGGTGGGGGCGGGGTCAGTGGGGGAGGGGGGCGGGGCTAGAGCAAAAAAAAATAACTATGACCATGAGGTTGAACACAGGCCCCTGCAGCGGACGCCTTCGTCCACTGAGCCACCAGACCCGGCATACACACATCTCTCTCTCTCTCTCTCTCTCGATCTATCTATCTCTCTCTCTCTCTCTCGCTCTGTCTCCCTCCCTCTCTCTATCTCTCCCTCCCTCTCTCTATCTCTCCCTCCCTCTCTCTCTCTCCGTCTCCCTCCCTCTCTCTATCTCTCTCTCTCTCTCTCTCTCTCTCTCTCTCCCTCCCTCTCTCCCTCTCTCTCTCTGTCTCACTCACTCTGTTTGTCTCCCTCTCTCTCTGTCTCCCTCGCTCTCTCTCTGTCTCCCTCGCTCTCTCTCTGTCTCCCTCTCTCTCTCTCTGTCTCCCTCCCTCTCTCTGTCTCCCTCCCTCTCTCTGTCTCCCTCCCTCTCTGTCTCCCTCCCTCTCTCTGCATCACTCCCTCTCTCTCTCTCCCTCCCTCTCTCTCCCTCCCTCTCTATCCCTCCTTCTGTCTCCCTCTGTCTCCCGCTCTGTCTCACTCCCTCTGTCTCCCTCTATATGTCTCCCTCCCTCTGTCTGTCGCCCTCTTCCCTCTGTCTGTCGCCCTCTTCCCTCTGTCTGTCGCCCTCCTCCCTCTGTCTGTCGCCCTCCTCCCTCTGTCTGTCTCCCTCTCTCTGTCTCCCTCTCTCTGTCTCCCTCCCTCTGTCTCCCTCTCTCTCTCTCTCTGTCTCCCTCTCTCTCTGTCTCCCTCTCTCTCTGTCTCCCTCTCTCTCTGTCTGTCTCCCTCTCTCTCTCTCTCCCTCTCTCTCCCTCCCTCCCTCTCTCTGTCTCCCTCTCTCTGTCTCCCTCCCTCTCCCTGTCTCCCTCCCTGTCTCCCTCCCTCTGTCTCCCTCCCTCTGTCTCCCTCCCTCTGTCTCCCTCCCTCTGTCTCCCTCTGTCTCTGTCTCCCTCTGTCTCCCTCTCCCTCCCCCTGACTCCCTCCCTCTGTCTCTCTCCCTCTCCCTAACTCTGTCTCCCTCTCTCTCTGTCTCCCTCTGTCTCCCTCTCTGTCTCCCTCGGTCTCCCTCCCTCCCTCGGTCTGTCTCCCTCTGTCTGTTGCCCTCTGTCTCCCTCTCTCTCCCTCTGTTTCCCTCTCTGTCTCCCTAACCTCTGTCTCCCTCTCTCTCTCTCCGTCTCCCTCTGTCTGTCTCCCTCTCTGTCTCCCTCCCTCTGTCTCCCCCTCTCTCTCTGTCTCCCTCTCTCTGTCTCCCTCCCTCTGTCTCCCTCCCTCTGTCTCCCTCCCTCTGTCTCCCTCCGTCTGTCTCCCTCTGTCTGTCTCCCTCTGTCTGTGCCCTCTGCCTCTCTCCCTCTGCCTCCCTCTGTCTCCCTCTCTCTCTGTCACCCCCTGTCTCCCTCTCTCTCTCTCCCTCTGTCTGTCTCCAACCCTCTGTCTGTCTCCCTCTGTCTGTTGCCCTCTGCCTCCCTTTCTCTCTCTCCGTCTCCCTCTCTCCGTCTCCCTCTCTGTCTCCCTCCCTCTGTCTCCCCCTCTCTCTCTGTCTCCCTCTCTCTGTCTCCCTCTCTCTATCTCCCTCCCTCTGTCTCCCTCCCTCTGTCTGTCTCCCTCTCCCTCCCTCTGTCTCCCCCTGACTCCCTCCCTCTGTCTCCCTCTGTCTCCCTCTCTCTCTGTCTCCTTCTGTCTCCCTCTCTCTGTCTCCCTCCCTCTGTCTCCCTCTCTCTGTCACCCTCTGTCTCCCCCTCTCTGTTTCCCTCCCCCTCTCTGTCTCCCTCCCTCTGTCTGTCTCCCTCGCTCTGTCACCTCACCCCGCGTGTGTGTCAGCCCGGGCTGAGACAGCTTCCCGGGCACACACACAGCCGCACCCGAGTACTTCACAGGTCTTTAAAGACCATTCACTTGTTAATGAGGCTTTGTTGTAGTTCACCTCTTCTTAGCGCCCTGCATCTCCACTCAGAGTGGAGATGCAGGGGCGCTAAGAAGTGGTGAAATACAACAAAGCCTCATTAACAAGTGAATGGTTTTTTAAAGAATCGCCCGGCCCCCATAGAGCGCTGCTACAACCGGCGGTGTTTGGTGACACTTAAAAAAAAAAAAGAAAAACACAGGTAGGATATCTGCAAGGTCCGCGGGCCGCCAAGGAAGGCTTGCCGGGCCGCTGGCGGCCCGCGGGCCGTACTATGAGTACCCGTGCTCTAAAGGGTCTCCTGTGTGCATTTATTAATAAATCCAACACTGACATCAGTGAGGATTTATTAAGACAAGACGTTTGGTACCAAACATCTTAGGGTACAGTGAAGTCATCATCGAGCTAGGTAACTCCTAATGACAAGTATCCAGCCCATGTACTCTCCATGGCTTCCCTGTGCACTTACAATATCCAAGAATGTCTCAGATATTGCAGAGTCATATCTGCTCATGCAAATATCTCAACACATAGGATATAGTTCCATTAGGGCTGTAAGGCCTGTCATAGGTGTGACTTACCTATATCTCATGCAGTATATGAGGGCATGGCACACAGGACTGTGTGCCATGTTGACTCTGGTTTTCTCAGCACCAAGACATGCAGCCTGCAGGGGCAGTTTGCATGGTCTTGGTGAGGGGTCTCTGGGGTGGCACAATTTGTGCTGCAGCCCAAGTGGACCCTCTTCAGTAACCGTACCCCAGGTACCAGGGGTACCATTTACTAGGGACTTACAGGGGTGGCTGAAGTTGTGCCATTCATTCTACAGTTTTGGGAAAGAGATCTGGCACTGGGAACCTGGTTAGCAGGGACCCAGTGCACTTACAGTCAAAATCACACCAGGCATCAAGCAAAAGGTGGGGGCTAACCATGTCAAAAAGGCACTTTCCTACATGACCCCCCCTCCCCAAATGAAAGAGGATGGAACTAACCTTTCCCTAGGTAGTCTTCATCATCTAAGTGGAAGAACCTGGAAAGGCCATCTGCATTGGCATGGTCAGTCACAGGTCTGTGTTCCACTGTGAAGTCCATTCCTTGTAGAGATATGGACCACATTAACAATTTGGGGTTTCTTCTTTCATATGCATGACCAATCTGAGAGGTCTGTGGTCGCTTTGGACAAGGAAGCGAGAAACAGACAGGTATGGTCTCAGCTTCACTCTCAATGGCACTCCAACGCTGCTCTCTGGAGCGACTCCTCCTGCTTATGAAAGCAAATGGTTGGTTGTGGCCCTCATCATTGGTCTGGGAAAGAACCACTCCTATCCCGTGTTCAGAGGCATCAGTCTACACTAGAAACTGCTTGGTATAATCTGGAGGTTTTAGAATGGATGTTGAGCACATTGCTTCTTTCAGGGTATCAAAAGACTTTTGACAGCTCTCTACCCAGTTAACCTTTTTGGGCATTTTCTTGGAGGTCAGTTCTGTGAGGGGGTAACAATTGACCCATATCCCTGCACAAACCTTCTGTAGTACCCAGTCAAGCCAAGGAATGCCCTGACTTAGGCCTGGGTGGTTGGAGCTTCCCAATCCAGAATGGTCTGGATTTTGGGCTGTAGGTGCTGAAC
This sequence comes from Calotriton arnoldi, assembly GCA_963921515.1. NCBI lineage: Eukaryota > Metazoa > Chordata > Amphibia > Caudata > Salamandridae > Calotriton > Calotriton arnoldi. The sequence continues at coordinate 1,554,604 of CAWUFW010002938.1, read as the reverse complement.
TTTACCTCCACCTACAAGGTGGCCCAAGTATACAACTGTGCCCTGCCCTATCTGGCACTTGCTTGCCTTGATAGTGAGACATACAGTTTGCAGAGACTTCAGAACCTTCCCAAGGTGGTTCAGGGGATCCTGCCAGGTGGAGCTAAAGACTGCAGTATCATCCAGATATGCTGTACTAAAGGATTCCAAACCAGCAAGGACTTTATTCACCAACCTCTGGAAGGTGGTGGGGCATTCTTTATTCCAAATGGTCATGTCAGCCCTGTGATTATAGGGTTTCCGGCGGTTTACATGCATGACCCTCATGGGGTTCCTACATGTTCAAAGGTCAACCAAATAGGTGACCTCCCCTTTTCTTTCAAGGAAAGGGTTGGGCACAGGCCATTTGTCCACAGGCTCCAAAACCCACACATTCTGACCTGGTTGGATCTCTACCATGGCAGCCTTTTGGTCATACAAGAGCTTCTGGAGCTCTTGGCTGGCCTCAAGATTTTTGTTGGCTTTTATCATGTATTCAGCCATCCTGGAACGAAGGCCAAGCACATAATCCACAATATCCTGCTTAGGTCCTTTGTGAGGTCTCTCCCATCCTTCCTTCACAAGAGTGGTCCCCTTACAGGGTGTCTAAATAGAAGCTCGAAGGGGGAAAACCCTACTTCCTTCTGTGGCACCTCTCTGTAAGCATAAAGCAGGCATGGTAGTAAAACATCCTATCTCCTTCTGAGTTTTTCAGGGAGTCCACCAATCATACCTTTTAGGGTCTTGTTGAACCTGTCAACAAGCCCATTTGTCTGCAGATGATATGGGGTAGTGAACCTATAGGTCACTCCATACTCAGTCCACATGTGTTTTAAGTATGCAGACATAACGTTTGTACCTATGTCTGGTACTACCTCCTTAGGAAACCCAACCCTGGTGAAGATACCAAGGAGGGGCTTCGCCACTGCAGGGGCAGTGGTGGTCGTTAGGGAAATTGCCACAGGATACCTGGTGGCATGATCCACTACCACCAGGATAAATCGGTTTCCTGATGCTGTTTGAGGGTTAAGGGGGCTAACACTGTCAAAAGACAACCCTCTGGAAGTGGAAGGGGGCCTTTAGGTGGCTACCTGTCTTGACAGGTGGCACAGGAGTTACCAAACTCCCTCACCTTCTGAGACATTCCTGGCCAGTAGATGTGGTTCACCAACCTACTCCACATTATGGTCTGGCCGAGATACCCAGCTAGGGTAATGTCATGGGTCAATATTAGGAGAAACTCTCTAAACTGCTGAGGCACTGCCACTCTCCTAGTGGCACCAGGTTTGGGATCTCTGGCCTCAATGTATAGGAGTTCTTCCTCCCAATAAGAAGTCCTGTGGGAACCACTGACACGTCCCTTTTTCTGATGAGCAGCTTGCTGCCTCAGGCTTTCAAAAGTGGGACAGGTTCTCTGCCCCTGACACAGATGTTCCTTAGAGGACCCCCCTGTGTCCAAAAGCTGTGCTGTGTAAAGTCCAAGCTCCTGGGGCTCAGTTCTCTCTAGGGCTGACAAGTCTTCTCCCTGAGGAGAGGGGACTTGATCAAGTGTCTGAATTGAAGCTGGCTTCCCAGACTTCTTGCCCATTCTTTTAGAAGGTTGGTCCATAATTTCAGGCCCCAACACTTAATTTCATCCTGGGTTCTAAACTGTGCTCTGGTTTTCACACACAACCATTCAGGGATTCCCAGAATAGCTGCATGGGTTTTCATTTCTATCTCAGCCCATGCTGAGTACTCAAAATCATTGTCAAGCAGACACTGTACAGGGATAGCAAAAGTCACCACTACCCTTTTGAGGGCACTAACTCCTCCCCAATCTAAGGACACCAAGGCTATTGGATGCACCTTAGCCTGATTGTCAGCGATGAGGACTGTATAGGTCTCCAAAAGCAGATATTGATCTGAGGATACCAGTTGCTCGGTCACCATGGTGATAATGACACAAGTGTCTCTCAGGGCTTCCACCCTAATCCCCTAGATATTTGGTTCTTGTCTGTATCTTTCCCAGCTACTTCGCCAGACAGCCCGGGTAGCTGCATCCACCCATCCCTCTGAGACTAGAGTTGCCTCAGTGAGCACCTTGACAAGGGCAGGGCCCACCTGTGATTCCATCAAGAGCCTCACTACTGCCTTACCTCAGGTGTGCTAGATGCATTCTTTTTCTATTTACAGCTAGCGTCTCCAGTTAGGTGTCCAAGGACCTTACATTCATGACATCAAGACTTTTTGGGATCCCAGTTTTTACCCTGGTATCCTCCCTTGGGCTGTGAATAGTTTCTGGGCCCACCCTCCTGAGTAGATTTTGGGGGCCTGAAGACGACTCATTTTTCTTTTTAGGTTTTTGGTCACTATTTTTCCCTTGGCGGGTCTTTTTGTCCTTTTTCTTTTGGTTACCCCCAGTTGTAGTCTTGGTCACCCAGTGGTCTGCCTTCTTCCTCAACTCTAGAGGAGAAAGTGGACCTAGGTCAACCAGATGCTGATGTAACTTCTCATTGTAACATTGACTTAGTAGATGCTCTTTCATGATTACATTGAAATTCCCTTCATAGTCATGCACACTGTTACCAGTTAAACAACCACCTAATGTTTTCACTGAAAAGTCAACAAATTCCACCCAGGACTGACTCTGGGTTTTTTGAGTCTCCCTGAATGTTATCCTGTATTCTTCAGTGGTGAGTCTAAAGCCTTCAATCAGGGTACCCTTCATGAGGTCATGGGACTCAGCATCTTTCCCATTCAATATCAGGACTCTATCCCAGCATTATCCTGAAAATAGTTCCCACAAGAGGGAAGTCCAATTTTTTTCTGACTACCTTCCTAGCTAGGCAGGCTCTCTCAAAAGCAGTGAACCATTCGGTGATATCACCCTCTGAGTATTTACGGACAATCCCTTTGGGGAGTTTAGAGTCAAAGGAATCTTTTCTCTCCCTATATACAAAATGTCTGCCACCAGAGATAGTTCCTAGGCCCATCTCTTTTCTTTGTCTTTCTATGTCTAGGAATTGAGCTTCTAAGTTCAGTCTCTCAGTATATGCTGAAAGTATGACTTATTTGCTTGTAGAAGGGTGCACATAATGAAACCTGTTTGTTGTTAATTTAGCCTAACTGTAGGCCTAAAATGCACTCTCAATGTATTTTTCAGCTAACGTTTGAATTTGTATTTTGCTTGCACCGTGGAATGCTGTATGTGTCTTGTGTTCCCATTGCAGTTTGACAAGGCTTCATTAGATGAGAAAAAGAGTTACTGTTCCTAGTAGATAGAGAGGCCTGAGAAGAAGAAATGCGATAACGGATGGGGGATGAATTCTCGTGGGAGGAGATGGCACCAAGGACGTACAAAATGTCTCAACGTGTGAACATGTGGGCGGAGAATGGAAGCAGGAGGAAGCTGGAATAATGGACAAATGCTAGTAGCGCTATGGGAGGTGCCTTAATTCAGTGATTGCTTGTGTCGTAACATAGTTAGGGACAGCTGACACTTCTTGCTTAGGACGTTTTGAGGTACAGACCTCATCTTTGGCTTTGTGGCTTCATGCTTACATGACCCAGGTTGGAGTACTTCTTAGGAGTGCACCAACGGCTGACACCTTTTTTCCCATCTCTGCTGAAACTTGTTTTACATTAGTATTTTCACTTTAAGGTAGTGTAGGGAACAGGTAGGGATTTGTAGACCTTATGCATGGAATTTTAATGCACTCCAACGCGCATTTTTGTATCCAGATAACATATGTTACAGTAATGGAGTTCATTGTTTTCTGTTTGTTATATAGAGTGAATCAGTTAAGGAGATTTGGTTTCATCCTGTTACTTTGTATTTTTACACCATAATGCTAAGATTTGTGTACATTAATATGTACCAGAAATTGAAATAAACATACTAATCTGAATTTAGCTGTCGATCTGAGTTCTTACTTAAGTAGTTTGGATTTTGAAATTTAGATATTCTGAAGAAGTTTTCTCTTTACCGCTCATACTTCATAACAAGAACTATCGACCAGATTGTTTAGGAGGGCGGGTTCCAGCTTTCCCACCAGCCTGGGGGTTAGAAGAACGGAGAGCTTGGCCGGCGCTGGTCATGATCTGGACGTGGATGGGTGCAGATGGGCATTCCCTTGTTGCATCTTCGGTGCGCCAGCGTCCCACCAGCTGCACAAATCCGTTGCACTTACACAGCTTTGGTCTCCTTGAGTAAAGGCTTGGGAGCTGGTCTCTAACAACTAAACTGCTAACCCAAGCAAGATGGCACCTAGAAAATGGTCCAGTGGAGCGGAGTAAAAATGGTGCTCTGCTCAACCAACATACATGGAAAAATGTCCCCAAAAAGTATCCTGTGCAACAAGCGAAATGCTCAACTAGCAGCAAAACAATAATGGCATCAGAATTGTCCCAAGAATTTCCCCCCAATGTTATGTGGCGTCAACTTAGTCTTGGTAAAAAATCGGTAGTTAATCTAAAAGCAGTTTTCAGCAGTTTTAAAAACACACGTCGGCAGTTTATCTAAAAGCAGTATTCAAAGCAATTTTAAAAGCACACACCAGTCAATTATACAATTAGGCTAGCAATCATTGCAGAGTTTAAAATAACTGGCTGTTCTGGAGCTCGTTGTGTGTCTGAAGCATGGGTCTCCTTAACCCCTTCGGTGCGTCAGACGGCCCCCGGCTGTCCTCGCACATGGCACAGGGAATCCCTCTGGTGCGGGCACCAGAGGGATTCCCTTAACCCCCCCAACAGCCTCGAGAGCTGGGGAAGAGCTTCCCCAGCTCCCGAGGCTGCATGCACGGTTTCCCTGAAATGATGATCAGCGCGCACGTCGCGCTGACATCATTTCAGTAGAAACCGAAACTAAAATGAGCCAAGAAGCTCATTTCAGTTTCGCTTTCTACGTACTCAGGGGGCTATCTCAGCCCCCTGAGCACGTAGAAAGACGGGAGAGGTATCATTAGAAAGGAGAATCTCCCCTTTCCAATGGTACCCCTCCCCAGTGGACCCCTGCTTGGGGATCGCCCCAGGAGGGCGATCCCCAAGCAGGGATCCACCCACTAGGCACCAGGGAGGGGGGAGCGGCCCCTTGGGCAAGGGCCTTTGCTCCCCCTATTGTTTGGGGCACAGTCAGTCTTTCTGGCCCCCCCCCCGGGGGGCAGAAAGCCCACTCGACACCGGGGATTTTTTTAAACTTGGAATTAGGGGTGGGGGCTGCCCAAGATGGGCATGCCAATGCCCCCACCCCTCCTCCGCAAAATGACAGTCTTTCTGCCCGCCCTGGGAGGCAGATGGGGGCAGTAGCCCCCAATCTGCCCCCCCCGGTGGAGCAGAAAGCCCATTAGATACCAGGGATTTTTTTTTTAAATTATAATTAGGGGTGGGGGCTGCCAATATGGGCATGCCAATGCCCCCACCCCTTCACCGCAAAATTACAGTATTTCTGCCCCCCCTGGGGGGCATATGGGGGCAGTAGCCCCGATCTGCTCCCCCGGGGGGGCAGAAAGGCCACTAGAAACCAGGGATTTTATTTTAAATGCAAATTAGGGGTGGGGGCTGCCCAATATGGGCATGCCAATGCCCCCACCCCCCCAAAATTACAGTCTTTCTGCCCCCCCTGGGGGGCAGATGGGGGCAGTAGCCCCAAATCTGCCCCCCCGGGGGGGCAGAAAGCCCACTAAGCACCAGGGATTTTTTTTTATATAGGTAGGGATGGGGGCTGCCCAGAATGGGCATGTCAATGCCCCCACCCACCCCAAAAAAGATGCCACATCTCCCAGGAGGCAGATGGGGGCAGTAGCCCCTGATCTGCACCCGGGGGGGACAGAAAACCCACTATGCGCCAGCAATTATGCAGGCTTTTTTATACGCTATATTTTGGCTAATTTCTGGGTCCCCTCCAGGGGAATCCACAAACCCTGGGTACCTTTAGAATCCCCATGATGTTGGAAGAAAAGGACGCAAATTTGGCATGGATACCTTATGTGGTCAAAAGGTTACAGGGGCCTAAGCGCAAACTACCCCAAATAGCCAAAAAAAGGCTTAGCACAGGGGGGGAAAAGGCCTAGCAGCAAAGGGGTTAAATAAAGGTTTGGGAGCCAGTCTCTAACAACTAGACTGCTAACCCAAGCAAGATGGTGCCCAAAAAATGGTCCTGTGGAGCAGAGTAAAAATGGTGCTCCGCTCGACCAACACACATGTAAGAATGCCCCCAAAAAGTGCACTGTGCAACGAGCAAAATGCTCAACTAGCAGCAAAACAATAATGTCATCAGAATTGTTCCCAAAGATTTCCCCTTCATGCAATTTCATTAAAAATTCTCTCCTCTTTGTGGTGAACATGCTTAAATAATTATGGTAAATGGGTTCAACTTTTTGGGTGGATACAATGGTAAAAGTGCAAATTATCCTTATGTATCAAATAAAAAGTAGATTTTGCATGTGAATGAGTATTCTTTAGGAGAATATGCTCTGCCAGTCTACCCACATGCACTTATATTCCCTCAAGGCAATAAGAACCGTTCCCTGCTGCTGCAAAAGGCAGCTGAAATTGACTTTCCTTTTTCCAACTCTGCTAACTTTGTACTCTGTGGAATCTCGCAAAATGTAAAATTTGATGAAGTTGCAAGTCGGCCAACTTTGCACATCCTTACTATAAATGAGTACTGCACTTTGGGTAAAAGAGTTGGGCTTTTGGGGGTTTTCCAATTTCATATTTGGTTTGATAAAATGAATGAGAAGAAACCTGTTCACTCTGGACATCCTTATCCTTACCTATGATGTAGCGAAAATCGCATTTGAATTGTAGGGGTGCATTATAATCATGTGTAGAACGCACCTGCATATAATTCTGTAATCATATTAATGTGAAGTGTTAGAAATTTGACATGTAATAACATAAATACGTGCTGTAGTTTAGGCCATTGGCAAGTAACATGAAGAATCAACGTAGAAAATGAATGTCACTAGCAGAACCCATTAACATGAGGAACTGGTGTTGTGCAATTGACACTTATTCACGTATTAAATGTGCTTAATGATTTTGTTAAGTCATATGTAGGTCCATGTATTTACCGATTTTGCATTAATGTCATGTGAATTTGTACGGATTGTATGATGTTTCTCTTATGTTAGTTTAAATTGAAATGCAAGTCCCTGAACACTCTCGCTTTAGAATTTAATGTTCTGAATTTCTTGTGCACTGTGGAATCTGTTCTTTCTCACGTTTACATTGCAGGTGGAAAAGTTATTTCATTAGGGAAAAGTAATGTCTTTGTCTTAGGAGCTTGGAAAGGAGAGAAGAAGTTACCTTTGCATGACTCGAAGGTGATAGAGGCGGAGATGGTTTCACACGGGAGAAGGTCTGAGAACCAAGGACAAATTGTTGCAAGATCGAGTGAGAAGAACATCATGGAAGCTTTCCAGTGACTCTGCTTATTGTGAACCAAGATGTGCACTGTGCATTATGGGAGAGTCACCTGCAAATAATTGGTGTTAGGAATTAGGGAAAGGAGCCCACTTCTTCCTTGGTTTGAGAGGGAGAGCATCTCAGAAAGAGCTCTTCTTTATGTGATAGCAGCTTCATGCTGCCTGACCCATTGGATAGTGGAGAGACTTCTTAGGAAGACTCCACGCACTGAAAACGTTTTGCTGTTTATGGGAAATGCAATGTAAGGATGTCACCTTAGTGGTAGAATAGAGATAGAATTAATGCTCTTTAACCATCAACCCTCGACGCAGGGGAATTTGGACTCATGCTTCCTGATTCTTTGTATTCTACTTCTTGAACTAATAGTGTTGTTTATGTTGCATCACCTGAATTGGATACATAGATTTGGCTTCATGCTAATTCCTATGTATTTCTATACACTCGTGTTGAGGTGTCCCTATGTCCAGTTATTTTTGGCTTTATAATAAATTAACTAATCTTATATAGTTGACCGCGAGTTATTTTGTATCCAAGCGAAATGATGACTAATTGACTGTGATGTAATGAATTTTCTCCCCTTTACACTTGCATGCTGTGAAAAAGAACCATCGTATTGTGACACTAGAACAGATCTAGAACTTATGGGCCCAGCCCTTTCAGAGTAGAATGGTTCACACATGAAGTAAGGGGAGAACCTAAAAATGATCCAGGTTAGAGGAGACTTAGAACGCCAAAGCCCTGACCTAGAGCCCAATGATCATGAACAGAAGACGATGGAACCTGGCGGAGACCGACGGTGTTTAATAAGGCGGCAGAATCAGTGGACGAAGGAGGCGTGAGTATTAACAGGGTGTATGTAGAGTGTTAGATTGCAGGAATGGTTTGACTGTGCGATGTCTTGCAGAGTTGGAGGTCTAGTGAATGTGGTTTCGGACCAGACGTGGTCCAAGGATTGAGATTTGAGCTGCCGGTCCTGTAGTGGCCTAAGATCCCGGGATATATTAAATGGTGCAGAAGACACAGAGATTGTGATTGTCTGACCGAAGAATTGAGTAGTTGTCGTGAGACATCATCAGCAGTTCCACCTAAGACAGGGAACTTTGTGTGAATGGGACGTATGGGAATCATATAGTGGACCTTTTGTACATGGGTTGACTATATTGATTCGGGTGATCCACGCTGATCATGGGTTACTGTGTGCAAGTGTTCTTGAGTGGCTGGATTCTATTGATCTTTTAGATGGCAGACAATTGTGGATTTAAGATGATTGTGTGATGGAATGCGTATAGAGAAATTGTGAAGGTGGCTGAACCGCTGCAAGGAGTAAGAGTGCCGTCAGATTGTGCCGTTCTGCGAAAAGTCGGTTAGTGTAACGCCGCACTGGGATTGGTTGGTAGTCATCTGGAAGCATGTGACTGAAAAGAACTGTTTCATCAGAATTAACTGAACAAAAGTTGCATATTTGAAATCATGCGATGCTTTAGGGTGTTGCGGGATCTCTTTAGGGGTGTTGAAGGGGTCGTTACTCGAGTGTGCTAGGAGGGGCCACCCGAGGATACTCCAGTACATTATATGGCGACAAATGTTGGGCTCCATACAATAATTTGGCTCTAAAATTGGCATAAAATTACTGAAAAGGATGGTGATTTGTCATTCCCACATTTTGGCTCGTTTAGGTTAGATATGTTAAACTAGCTTGGAGGAACGATATTTGCATTGCGACCTTTGCCCAGACCCACACAGTTTGAAGCGTTCGATGCCTGGATGCGCGCAGCACACACTAAGCAAAGGGAGAAAGATCAAGGGAGAATGAAGAAAACTGTGAAGGCGTATCAGAATGCGCAGTGGGATACAAGGCTTAAAAGGTGGAGAGTGGATACTATTGAGGGAGAGAGGTTGTACCCAGTACTGGTAGGAGATGGAGGACCATAGGATGGGAGCAGAAGGACAAATGGGAGCAACAGTAGTGACAACAAAGACAGCTTGTTGGATAGGTTGTTGGCGGAGTGCCTGCCATTGAGTGAAGGGGTGAAAAGAGTTGGAGGCACAGAGAATGTGGGAAGTGCATCACCCTCAGTGGTTCCTGACACAGGAGTTGTGAGGATGATATCGGCAGGAGCGGGTAGGGCAGGAGTGTCCACCTTGGAAGGTGTAGAACAGAATGATGTGAATGCTGCCGCACAGTTGCCGGAAGCTCTTACAGTACTGTTAGCAGTGGTCCCGTCGTTTCCGTTCACGACTCAAGCTCAGGGGGAACTGTTGGTCAGAGACCGTCCGTACATGTCGGAGGAACTGGGCTGGGAAGAACAGGGAGTATATCATCCTTTGGTGCCTATGGAATCCAGTACCCCTTTATCAACGACTGCTGACCCGTCAGAATACGCATTGATTCTAGCGCTGTAAGACCTATCCCCATGGTAAGCACTAGTTCAGATCTTCAAATGTGGGAAACTCCAGGGAGAGGACCGAGCGACACACCTCGAGAGGCAAGCACAAATCAGAGGGCTTCTGAGGACCAACACGTCTTAAACGTGTTGGACTTGGAATCCTGGTTGACGGACCATAATAACAACAAGGAGAGTCAGAATAGTAAGTCCAGTCAGGGTACCATCACGGCTGCAGTGAAGGTGAAGCTAGTGGATGTGGTGGGGATGAAGGCAAAGCTAGAGGAGATCATCAGCTGCAGTCTGCTGTTAGACAGAATAGAGACCTATGAGCCAGATGACCTGTTGTTTATGGCAAAGGATGTCACCCGGAGGGCACGATAGACACATGAGAAGTTGTCGGAATTAGCTCAGAGGTATGGGGTAGACTTATCTCAGTAAAGACATTGCAGGGAAACCACAGGCTTACTTACAGTGATCCAGAACTAGAAGAAAAGAGGGTGACTGGATTGAGGACGCATATTCAAAAGCTTGTGGTAGGAATAAGAGTTTGGAGTATGCTGGATAAATGGGAAGAGAGATGGTCCAAGAAGAAGACCACAAGGAAAGTAACAGGAGTGACACCACTTCCAGGTGGGGGTGTAGTGTAGTTCCTATTTCCCTAATAGGCTCTGCGCATTGGAATAATATAACCTATAGGCTTGACATAGGACTACGGTCGGTATGTCCCTATCGAGTATATTAAACTTAATTACTTGTGCCAGCTAGCTCAGAGGCCACTAGAAACTCCTTGAGAACAAGAAGGGAGTAGTTTCTGGCAACCGAAAAACATGACAACTTTGTTTCCCTTTAGAATCGGAACACGTCTCAGAATCGTGGAAACAATAGATAACAGTTTCACTCAGTCAATCGTGCATGCTTAGTTTCTACAGAGTTACACAGAAAGGAAAGATGGGCGTTTCAATAAAAGGGTTTTATTGAACAGTCTTGTTTCTCGTGTAAGAGATATGTGCTGTTATGATCACAAGACAGTATGCAAGATAAATAATGTACAGCGTAAGCAGTAGAAATAAATAATACTGCGCTAGCATTATTCTTTTAGCATATATTCACGTACATAAATAACATGAGCTAAAAATGTGAGTACTCATACGATGCGTCTCTAAGCTAGTTCTACCCCAATGTACCTAACCTAGTCTAGGTGTAGGGAAAGTTAGAAGTAGGTGGAGTATTCTCTAGTCTGGTATACTAAGAGTATGTTTAAGTCTAGTATGCCAAGAATGGTATGCCAAGAGTACCTCTAGGTTCTAGTCAGCTTCATACCTTGAGAATGAGAGAGGTGAGAATCTCTTTCCGGATCTGGAACTCTAACACCCCGCAAAGGGAGTCAGAACACTGGAAGCTGGATTCGTCTGCGTGCAGGAATGACAGCGTCTTCTCAGTGTGGAAGTCGAGGTCTCCTCTAACTTGCTTGGGCAAGGGAAGGTATATTTATACCTGGTAGGTGTCGCGGAATGTTAGCATTGACGTGAAGTCGGACAGAGGAAGACGTCAGGAATGAACCCTTAAGGTATAACGGTTCATACATAATAGATGAGTTCTTGGAGAAATCAATAGTCCTGTGCTAGGGGAACTCCCGAAGCTTATGGGTCTGGTTTCTAAGAACTCGTTGTGACGTTAGGGTGGACGGATGTCGGTGACCATGCCTGTATTTGGAGTGCACGGCTAATGCCTAAATAAGGACTGGGATTCTATGCCTATATAAGGGCAATGCGAATTGTGCCTATATAAGGACATGATTCAGGAAAACCTATATACGGACACCTAAAGCGGAATACAACACCCACTCCACTTTCGAATGAACGATAATACTAAATGCTAAACATTTAAATGCTAAACATAAAATTGAGTACCACATGTTGCTAAAAACATTTCTAAAAGCATTTTTAAAAGAAGCTCAAAACCATTGAAATGCAATAGGTACTGTACATTTAAAGCATCGGTTTCATTCTAAGCATATAACGGAAGTAAAACGCAACGTGAATGAAACAGAAATATATACATATGACGAAATGGTCGATAAGTTCATAAAATCAAAGCCATTGCATATCATAGAATTAAATGAAATGTTAGACAAGTAAGGTGACAATGTGTCCCTGGAAGTATTCAAAGAAGTCCGTTTTATAAGACTAGTTCTACTGTAAGCAGAATGTTCTTTGCCATGTCATTTCAAAAATTTTAAAAGAAAAAAGTTCAATTCTGGGAAAAGTTCCAAGTTTGAAAAATATGAAGGCCAAATTTCATTGTTGCCCTGGTACACTGTGAGCCGAATCAAAGTCAGTGTATGGGTCTGGCGTAAACATTAGATCATCTATTTCCGTAGCCAAAATATCGTCCACCGAAGTTGGCGACATTTGGAATACCTCAATCAGAAGGTTAATTGCACAGAGATGAGAAACATCGCCTTCAGCAGAAGATGCAATGTTCGCGTCCGTTGTTACCTGTGTGCTTGTTGATCCATCTCGTACCTGAGCAGCAGCCGGAAGCGTCTGTGAGATCTCAATGAATGCCGTCATCAGGATTGGTAGCCTCTGGGGACAACACACAGCATGGCCCGTTATCGGGTCCAGCAGAGTATCGATATCCGTTGGCATGACTGATGGGAGTGTTAGACAGGTGTCTAGCACACATTCTTCACCGCAAAACAGGCAGCGTAGAACAGGTAAGATGCAATCTTGCCAGATTGGTCTGAATGATAGGAACCACATTGTATTAAGTTCCCGTGGATGAGGCATGCCCAAAAGCTGTACTATTCGCTCACGGCATTTCCGTTCAAGGAGGGCTCTCTCCACATCGCTCGGAGTGATGTTGGCGAATAGGCTTGCCATAGCGTAGTAGGAGGAATAGAAACAGAATTCCTGCAACAAGTGCTAGAATTAACGGCACACCACCAAACACCGAATGTGCGAAGTTTGGGATGATTCCGAGGACAGCCTGGAAAGGTGCTAATAGTCCGGAACAGATGGTCTTACATACATGTACAATTCCGCTTGTATCAGACATGTTAAAGATACATCCTATCATTTCTACGAAATGTATAGGGCAGTTTGTACGAATTAGAGCCTGTATCTCAGCCGAAGTCCTTGCAACTTGTAGATCATAGGTTTCTTTGGCCGAGGTCAAAGGCACTGATTGTTGTATAAGCATGGCTTTCATTCTGCTTAAAGTATCAAATCGTATAAAAGAGACATTCAACGAAGGCCATAAAGGCGACTCCCTGACTGTGTCTATTGGGGCAAACAATACTTGCATACAGCAAGTGACCCTGGAGTTGACCGTTACTAGATATGGGATGCCTGGCAACATGCCACAGCTACTCTGATCATTCAACATGAGGTAACTCCCATTAGAAAGTTGTCCAAACGTTGGATTAATCACAGCAGCTGGTGTACCCTGATGGTGGCAGGACAAATTTGCCACAGAACCATTACAAGCCCCGTGTAAAGATATGTCCTGACAAATCAGTGAACCGCTTAGTGCACTTTCACAGTGTGTACTGCTTAGAAACACTTCACGATCCCCACTCCAACATCTATAGGTGTAAGGTAAATTCCAGGATGTCTTAATATATTCTTTATCCAACCTTTCATATTTGCCTGCTTGCATCTGTTTAAGGCAATACTGAAACTGAAAAGTAGTCACAGGTAGCCTAATTTTGCCATGAATAAGCCATTCTGTAGCTGGTTTTTCTGCCACTGTGAATGGTAATTTTTCAAGTTTTTCAATGCTCAGTACTGTATACTTTGCTCCCCTTTGTGCCAGTTCGATCTGTTTATCAGTTAGATTGTATTCTGCAAACAGAGCCGTTGTGTTGATAAAACGCCACGGCACATAGCCCGCACGCAAAGATTGCAGCGTCCAGCTTAATAACATAATAGAACGCAACTGAGATTGGCCTTGCTGTAACATCGCTAAATCTTGTTCCAGTATGTCGATAGCAGAGGATACAATACTGTCCAATGAATAAATTCTGGAGGACAAAGTTGTTCACCCTTTGTCGACCACAGAGAGAGTTTTCTCTAAGTTAATACAATCAAGTTCACGTATTCGTTCTGCGGCCTCCATCTGTGACACCTTCCATGCTTCATTATAAGCAGCATAGATGCCGGCATATATGAAACGTTTTTGACGCGGTTTTCTTGGTCCAAGCAAGAATTCCCTAAGGTCTGCATCTTCTTTAAGTAAAGATAAGTGTTGTTTCACATCCTTAAGTGTAGATTTTTGCAGCCAATCGAGGCATAATTTTCCTATACTGTATGTTGTTACTACCCCCGGATGCTGTCTTTGGACGTATCATGGGTCTGGCCTATGAATAGTAAACCCCTGTATTTTATTCAGGAATCTCTCTTGACAGTTGTTTGTGTCTGTGGGCCAGTCAGGATTTGTTCTGTTGAGTTGTAGTATTGTGTCAACTGTAACCGCTGCCTGTGTATCGTTATTACTGGCAGGTGTTGGTACAGAGGGAGTTTTCAGGTCTTTAATCTTGGCTAACCCACGGCAAGACGTTTGTTGGACCGTGTCATTCAAAAACATTATTTGCTGAGGGACGATACAGGCTCTAAACAAAGCTTCTATACCCTGCACTTGACAATCTTAAGTACCCCAGACAGATTTTGTGTCTATTGTCTCTTTCCACAAGTCGAAACCATGTCTAGACAGTTGGGCAATAAATGCTGCAGAATAAATCTGTTTTGTATTAGTTAACATAATTTTCAGTCCTGTTTTGTTTACATTTTTATAGTAAAATGTTTCTGGATCAGATGTATTGTATCCTGAAAAATATGGAAACTTTTTAGCAAATGTTTTTGAACTACTTTTCGGTGGTGTAGGACAATGCTCCCATTGGTTAAACATAAACACATTTCTAGGTGTTGCAGATTTATGCAAAAAATGATGACCATAGTGGTTATAGCAATACAGCTGTTCATAGTCTGATGAGCCCTCTAAATATTCATTATTAGAAAATGCAGCAGACTTTTCTCGGTCAAACATCATGTTATTTACAGTTTCAAAGTCCCAATCATCAGAGTAGGTACTGGATGAAACAAAATCACTTAGTGAGATCTTAAATAAATGTGGAATGTTCAAATGTTCCGTAGGGCCGAATATATCGAAATCAGTTTTGTCCCACACTATACCATCCTGTATAGGAACGGCTGTGATGTTCACTACAGACAAGTCTCTTGTTTCACGATGGGATGATTTGTGTGGTTTCAAAAGTAAGTTCACTTCTTTTCAGTGTTCACATGGATATATCTGCCATTTATAAGCACGCTCATAGTCATAACCAAAGCTAGCCAAAGCAGGAAGAAAAATATTCCAGAAATAACCCATAGTTCAATCCACGGTGAAACCAGATAAGTCTTTCTCAAAAAACGAAAAAGTCTTGTACTTGCTGTTTAAAAGTTTTTGATGCTGGCGACGTCTCGGGCTCACTCAGATCCTCAGAAAACGTATCAAAGTTAATGAAATAGCCAGAAGCAGTTCTGTCAATTGTTGGAATTGCATCAGGATTTGTAGAAATCGCTGGAACCAGTTGATCACTTGTTACATTGGTGTAGACAGGTGTATTTGGACGAACTGTTACTTGAGTTTCAAGAGGGATGAGTTCCATAGCATTGTTGCTCAGTCCTTCATCTGTTACTGCTGAATTCTCGATGGTTATCAGTCTTTCAGTCTGAACCTCTTGGATAGTAGCGAGAGGAGTGCGTCTGCTACTAGGTCGGAGTCCACGAGGCCTACTATTTAGTATTGGCCACATACTGTGGTTTGATGAGGTCGATTGACACAAATCTTTTCTCCTTTTTTCCAGCAAGGGGAGGCAGAAGTACTGTTCTTGTTCCATGTATGGCCAGGACAGGTACTGGTTGTCTGTAAGAAGGTCCAAATTCCTTCTTGTCTGCAATTTTCTCTCTGACTAGATCCCCAACTTTTGGAATCCAGACAGGCCTTGCTGGGACCGCCGGTTTTTCCTTAGTGGTGGTTGGCTGCAGGAATACGTTGCCTTGTTTCGATCTTAGTTCATTTAGATCCTGTAAAACAGCCAAACGATCTTTGATATCAAAGGGTTTATTTTCCACCACTGTGCCTCTACATTCTAGATCTGGCACCCACATTCTTGTCCCAAATAGGACCTCATATGGAGTGACCCCCCCTAGAGAACTTCTTGGCAAATTATTTAATGAGCGTTGGACCCCATAAAGATGTTTGACCCACCCATCACCCGAACCTAATACCCTAGCTGTTATAGACTCCTTTATGTCCCGGTTTTTCCTTTCTACAACAGAATTTCCCTCAGGATGAAACAAAGAGGATTACCGCAATGCAACGCCCAGACTGGCCATGGCTTCTTTGTAAGCTCGAGAGCTAAACGCAGGGCCCTGGTCAGAATGTAGCGTGCCTATTGCGTATGTGCCGATAAAGACTCGCAAATCTTTTATAACAGTTCGAGCGTCAGCCGAGCGCTGAGGCCATATCCATAGGAACCTAGAGCAAGAATCCACTGCGACCATTATATATTTATAGTTACCGTCCCTTTGCAAGGGACCTCAGTGGTCCAGGTAAACACAAGCTAATGGTTTGTCTGAAATTAACAGGGGTGTCTGCGCAGGACGTTTCACTGTGGAGACTTTCATCTGTTGGCATATTTCACATTCCAGAACATAGTTCTTGGTCTGCTTCCTAATGCCAGGCCACCAATATCTTTGTTTCAGTAAAGATACTGTTGCAGAAATGCCTGCATGGGCAGAGGCTATCCCTTCGTGTGCTGCTAGGATTAGTCCTAATCTGCGTTCCTTGTTTGGAATTACCCTATCCCCCACTCCAGGGATTCGAGCAAAAGGAACGTTGTTCGCATCAATTACATAAGAGTACTTGAGTGGAAACTTTTTGGGTAACTCTGCACCACTGCCTTTGCTCGTAGCCGTCTGAACAGCCCCCTTTGCGGCTTCATCAGCCAATGAATTCCCTGCAACGTGAACGCCATCACGTTGATAACTCAGTGTATGGATCACGTGAGCCTTTGGTAGTTCGCTTTTTAACTGAACTACTTGTTCCCAAAGCGTGTTATGCTTTATTGTGCCACCTTTTGCATCTTTGAACCCATTTTCAAGCCAATTTTGTATATATTCATTATACGACTGCACACAATAGAAAGAATCGCACACTATTAGTGTGGGGAATTCTCAATCTGTACTTTCAAGTGCCAGTTTGAATGCTTGTAGTTCAGCTCGCTGAGCTGTACAATCTCCTAGAGATTGGGTTTTTGTGACCATTGGTCTGAATTTGCCATCGCGCATGCGCCCTTTAACGATTGCGCACGCTGCACTGTAAGCTTGCTTACTCCCTGTTGCGGGTTGTGCGGATCCGTCAGTGTAAATTATAAATTCATACTGATCGAGAGGCAGAATCTCAGTGGGCAGAGGACATTCATGTTCATATTGCAGGAACGCTTGTGTTTTTAAATCAGGATCAAAAACATAATTAACATCTGTTGCAGCAAGAGAATTAACCCATTGTATCCATCTAGGATGTAATGCTTTTGCATTTGAAATGCTCGCTATAGTTACCGCCTCTAAGGCCGGAACTGGGGTTACGACAATAATGCGTTTCCCTTGGGCTAGAGCTCTTTCTTTTGCTACAGCGGTTTGAACTGCTGTCAGAATTTTTTCTGTTGAAGTGAAGCGCATTTCTGCTTGTGTATACAAATGTGATTTGTATGCAATTGGTACTTTTTCACCCTCATTAAATGTTAAGTAGGTGAATCCGCATTGACCGAAATTATTCGGATCACTAAATTGCGTTGACTTACGCGTGTTTGTAAGTGATTTGTTGCTAACATGTTAGCTTGGAGTGAACGCAAAATTTCTGTGTGTTCTTGTGTCCAATTCTTGATTGAAAAATCAGGTTTGATTAATGCGTAGAGAGGTTTAACCCTTTCTGCGTAGTTTAGAATGTATGTTCTTCCAAAATTTAGGAAACCCAGGATGGATTGTAAATTTTTCAGCGTCTTTGGAGGTTGGAGCAGCGCACACCTTTCTAAAAAGTTGGCTGCTAAGCTCTTGCCTTCACTTGAAAGCTCATATCCTAGAAAGAGGACATTGAGATGGGCAATTCTGGATTTTTTAAAGTTGAACTTATAGCCCTCAGAGGCGAAGCCCAGTATAATGGTGCTCACCCTGTTCAAGTGTTTGTCCAGGTCATCGTCTGTCAGATAGATGTCATCGACATATGACAATGCCTCATTATCATAAATTTGTAGCAACTCCGTTACCCTCGCTGAGAATAACCCCGGGCTGTTCTTGAACCCTTGTGGGAGTCGACAAAATTGACGCTGGGTCCCCATTATTGAGAAAGCTGTTAAGTACCTGCTTCCAGGTGCTATGTTTTGACAAAAGAAACCATTTGAGATATCCAATGTGGTTTTATATTTTTACGCACAATGTTATTCATTAATGCTGTACTATGTGCATTTTGCACTGCAAATGTTTTAGAACAAGTGTTTAAGTGTCTGTAATCCAAAACTAGACGATATGTATTGTCTGGTTTGGAGACAGGAAACAAAGGATTGTTCATTGAAGAGGTGCATGTTTCAATCACCCCTTGGTATTCAAGTTGATCTAAGATCTCCCTGACCTGTTTTTTAGCTTCTTGCTTTATTGGGTACTGCCTCTGTGCAGTAGGTTCATTTTTAGATGTATTTTATGGTGAGGTGAGTCCTCATCCCATCCTACATGATTTTTGTATAATGCTGGGGCATGGGCAGCTGCCCATTTCCTGGCATAAGTATATTTTAGATGAATTGGAATATGGTTGGAGAAGGCAGGCATAATAATGTCCTCACCATGTGGGGACTCCCTGACAAATTGTGGTGGCTAGTCTTTTTCTGCTAGAAGTATGTCATAACCCCTTGAAAGTTTTTCCCAAAAGAGTGCTTTCATCTGTCTAGGTATGTCTCCCTCCATCCGGAGTGTTATTTCATATAACTTTTGTGGAGTACTAACCCTGGTGTCTACAGTCTCAACTGTAATGTACTCATTCAAGTCCACTATCTCCAGAAGTTCCTTCAGGTTCTGGTGAGCTATTGTGACTTCTGCCGCACTGTCCAGCATTGTCTGAGTCCATTCTCCGTTCTTGAGTTGTGTTCTCAGTATCCTCGGCATGTCTGACCTTCAGACCTGCTACCTTCTTTTTTGAGAATTGAGGTTTTGATTTATTTTTCTGAACGTGTTTGTCGTCTCTCGATTTCGCGCGTTCTTCTCTATGTTCTGACCGTCCTCTTCTTTCCGATGTCTGTGACGAGATCTGAAAGGTACGAGAGGAATGTGTATCAGTATCTTGATACCTGTCAGGCTTTTTCAAATTATCCCTATTCCTGAGGTTATACCTCCTTTCAGAGGGCTCCTTTTGAGGAGACCTACCTCGGGATTGAGAACGTTTCTCGTTTGAATTTTGTATATTAGTTTCCCACTTCTTTTTAGAAGATGTAGGAGTTTGTTTAATAGAGTCCTTCTCAGGACTTTCAGATAGTTTTGGCTTCAATGGTCTTCCACCCAAACTATCTCTGCCTAATTCTGAATAAGATTGTTCTATTATTCTGGGTAGTTCTGTTTGATGTTCTGTAACATCGAGTTCCCTTAATCGTTGGCGGATCGCCACTGCTGCTGCCTCCCCTTTAATATTAGATAATATTATTGTTGAGACCTGGTCGAAATTTTTCAGTAATTTCATACCTAAATTCAGAGCAGGCTCTGCCCCGTATACGTTTTGAATTTGTTTCAGGACTTCTGGTATTACTGCAATTGATGGAACACCATGTGTTTTAGTATAGATGGCAGCAAAGACTGAGCCCCAAGTGGTGCAGTCTTCCAGTTGTGGTGTGATCCCCATTGGTAAACAGATTGTTAGGATTCTGTGTTTCTCATAAGGGCTAGTATTTGGAAATACTGCTTCTATTTGAGTAATTTTTTGAGCTATCCAGAATGGAATTTGCTCACGTTTTGTGGGCATTTTACCCATGACTGCGTATAGAGTCTGTGGTGTACTTTTTAGTGTATTCCCCTGTTGAGGGGTTTGATTTGGAAGTGTCAATGGTGGTTGGACTGTGAAAGTCTGCATGACATATTGGACTAGTTGTCTGTAAATTTTTATCAACTCTGTATGTTGAGTAAGTAATTCCTCGTCTGACATTATATCGAGGTCAGGATGAGGAGTGTAGCCGGCTAGAATCGGCCATGTTGCTCCTGGTCTACCTAATGGACCGAGCCTAGTAATGTTTCTGTGATGTTTTAGGGCGCCTTTAAACCAGAGCTGATGCTCCTGGTATGTTAGTGGAATTTCAATATCCTCGAAAGGAATATATTCCTCTGGTGGTTCATCTTCTTTGTAGAAGTGAAACATTCTTGTAACTGGATTTGATTCTGGGAATACTATCCATGAATAGAATACCTCTGTCTGAAAAGATTTGTGTGCCTCTATCACGAAAACTGCTCTACCGCTTCTTGGTGGTAGACCATGTTTTATAAGTTTTAGAGTGATGGCTCTTCTTAAGTTTGGATGGATGTCTATAACACCCTCCTCGGTTTCAATTAAACCTGTAAAGTTAAAAGCTGTTACGACTGGTTGAGCCGCAGCTCCGCCGGTGTTGGTGGCATCGTCCCCGTTTATGGACATTTGTTTTTTGAAAAATGTAGAACAAGTTTCAAGGAAACAAAAAGATAAGGTGCACAATATTTTGGAACACTGTATCCTTCAACGTTGAACAAACCAAACAACTAATATATAGGGTGCTTCCCTATTTAGCTTTGGCGGATATTTAACCCTACCCACTCCAGACGTGTTATGGAGTATGTGAGTAGGGGTCTCTGAGAAAAGCACGACTGAGTTACTCAGTATCTAGCGTTAAATTACTGCCTTACCAAACGTTTGGGCGCCATGTAGTGTAGTTCCTATTTCCCTAATAGGCTCTGCGCATTGGAATAATATAACCTATAGGCTTGACATAGGACTAAGGTTGGTATGTCCCTATCGAGTATATTAAACTTAATTACTTGTGCCAGCTAGCTCAGAGGCCACTAGAAACTCCTTGAGAACAAGAAGGGAGTAGTTTCTGGCAACCGAAAACATGACAACTTTGTTTCCCTTTAGAATCGGAACACGTCTCAGAATCGTGGAAACAATAGATAACAGTTTCACTCAGTCAATCGTGCATGCTTAGTTTCTACAGAGTTACACAGAAAGGAAAGATGGGCGTTTCAATAAAAAGGGTTTTATTGAACAGTCTTGTTTCTCGTGTAAGAGATATGTGCTGTTATGATCACAAGACAGTATGCAAGATAAATAATGTACAGCGTAAGCAGTAGAAATAAATAATACTGCGCTAGCATTATTCTTTTAGCATATATTCACGTACATAAATAACATGAGCTAAAAATGCGAGTACTCATACGATGCGTCTCTAAGCTAGTTCTACCCCAATGTACCTAACCTAGTCTAGGTGTAGGGAAAGTTAGAAGTAGGTGGAGTATTCTCTAGTCTGGTACACTAAGAGTATGTTTAAGTCTAGTATGCCAAGTATGGTATGCCAAGAGTCCCTCTAGGTTCTAGTCAGCTCCATACCTTGAGAATGAGAGAGGTGAGAATCTCTTGCCGGATCTGGAACTCTAACACCCCGCGAAGGGAGTCAGAACACTGGAAGCTGGATTCGTCTGCGTGCAGGAATGACAGCGTCTTCTCAGTGCGTTAGTCGAGGTGTCCTCTAACTTGCTTGGGCAAGGGAAGGTATATTTATACCTGGTAGGTGTCGTGGAATGTTAGCATTGACGTGAAGTCGGACAGAGGAAGACGTCAGGAATGAACCCTTAAGGTTTAATGGTTCATACATAATAGATGAGTTCTTGGAGAAATCAATAGTCCTGTGCTAGGGGAACTCCCGAAGCTTAAGGGTCTGGTTTCTAAGAAGTCGTTGTGACGTTAGGGTGGACGGGTGTCGGTGACCATGCCTGTATTTGGAGTGCACGGCTAATGCCTAAATAAGGACTGGGATTCTATGCCTATATAAGGGCAATGCGAATTGTGCCTATATAAGGACATGATACAGGAAAACCTATATACGGACACCTAAAGCGGAATACAACAGGGGGACGCAGAGAGTAGAGGCATATCCGTTATGGGAGGGGCCTAGTGGAGGGTATGTGCATGTTCCTTGAAGTTGAGGTGACCTTGCGGCATTCATGAATGATTTCCCCAGGCTAAGAGGGGAACCTGCTATGTGGTACAAACAATTTGATCTCTTTGTTAAGATCTTGAAAGTGTTGTGGATTGATTTAAACACCTTGTTCAAAATTGTGGTTCCTAGTGATTTATGGTCTGCCTGTAAGATCTCTATTGAGTGGTCTGATGCGGAACCAGAGAGGGACTCAGTAACTCATGGTCCTTCGCCAGTGGTTATGAAGAAGTACGAGCAGATGATCACATGGTTGCAGTCCAAAATAGCCCCACAGGACATCCATTGGGTTAAGATAGCCCGAACTACCCAGGAACCTAAAGAATCAGTACATGCCTACTATGAGAGGCTGTTACAAGCCTTCAAGCAGTACAGTGGGTTAGATACACTCGACCCCAAAGACATGGGACAATTTGTGTCCAAATTTGTAACTGAACTGAGGCCAGAGATCAGCCTTATGATCCAACAGCACCTAATCTGTTGGCAAAACAAGTCTGTAGACGAAATCCTACAGTATGCTAGGTATTGCAGTGATGAGGTGTACTCGAAGCATAGCAGGATAAAGGAGAAATTGATGCTACTCTAAATGTTCAATGCACAGAAGGGAGAACAGTTACAAGCAGTGATGGGAGTTGCAACTCGTGGACAGGGAAATGCCCCAGGAGGAGTACAAGAACAACAAGGCATAGGAATGGCAGGACAGGGAAGAGGGAGAGGCGTTCCTACAGACCCCAAGACAGGGATAGATGTCATGACTCAGAAAAAGACTACCGCTTGTCATTACTGTCACAGAATTGGGCATTGGAAGCATGAGTCTCACCTTAATCCGGTGAATCAAGAGCAGGGAGAGAACTTGTACAGGTGTCAGATGGGATAAACCAGTTGCCACCAGTGACCAGACCCAGATCATTCAATGCGGGAAGGAATCAAAACCAATTAGTGCAAGTACCTCAACCTCCGAGGGTAACACAGGGCAGTCAAATGGACCAACAGATGCCCTTAATGGAGTCTTTCAACGGATTTGTTCAGGACCCGTACTTATGACGGTGCCTGAGAGGGGAGGAAGACTGTAAACTTAGCACATTCTTGGAGGTAGACCAGAGTGGACCCTAAGCAGAAGCAGATGTGGATGGTCATCCCATTACATTCTTGACACTGGTGCTACCTGTTCTACTGTGAGATCCTCAGTAGCCCCAAACCTACCCCTCTTGGGAAAATCAATCCAAGATGTAGGAGTTTCTAACAAAAGAATGACAAATCCGCTAACTGAGGAGGTGCCGGTGAAAATCAGACCCTTCCACGATAGACATCAGTTTATTGTGTGTGAATCAAGCCTAGTGTGCTTGTCTCGGCATTATCTGCTGTGTAAACTGAATATACCATCTACCTAATGCCAAAGGGAATTGAGTTGCAGACTAACGACAAGGATGTTGCCTTTAAACTAGCAAACCAGAACTTTTATGCTACCTTGTTTCCTTTACTGACTGTGGAAGACATGCCACTGGATCTCAGATACACTGTCTCTTCGGTGGTGTGTGACTTTTAACAAGAAGAGATAGGACTGATTCGAAGAGTTGAGCCAGTCCGTATACAGGTCAAGCAAAATACAGAGTTCCCAAGCATGCCCCAGTATAATCTGACACAGGAAACAATAGCAGGGATTACACCAGTGATTGTGTCCATGATTGAGCAGGGCATTTTGAAGGAAATAATGGGGAGTCGGTGTAATTCTCCTATCATGGGGTTGCAGAAGCCTAGCGGGAAATATCACATTGTTCAGGACCTTAGAAAGATTAATAACATAGTGATTCCATGTTGTCCCATGGTACCGACTCCATCTGTCATCCTATTTCAGAGTCCTTGTGAAACTGCTTGGTTCACGGTGATTGACCTCTGTCAGGCGTTCTTTTGAGTCCCATTGTATGAGGAAAGCCAATTTTTGTTTGCTTTCCGGCTGGAGAACCCGGTCTTAACGTGGTGTTGTATCCCTCAAGGGTATACTGAAAGCCCATCGATCTTTAACCAGATCCTGAAAAGGAATCTTGAAGGTCTGACCTTGCCCTGAAACTCGGTGCTGGTCCAGTATATCGACGGCCTTCTTATTGCATCTGAAATGCGTGAGGCTTGCAGGGACGATACCATTGCCTTGCTGAACCATCTGGCTGACAAAGGGCATAAAGTCTCACCGGGAAAACTTCAGTACTGTCTCACTGAAGTTCAGTATTTGGGTCATCGGATTGAAAAAGGTAAGAGGAAGGTGTCACCAGGGAGAGTGGAGGCAATAATGAAAATGAATCCGCCTGCCACACAGAAAGAGATCAGAACGTTCTTGGGAATGGTTGGCTACTGCAGACAGTGGATTTCCAACTTTTCCTTGATGGCGAATCCTTTGCAGATGCTGACCTGCAAGGATGTGTGTGTGCCTTGGGATAACAATTGTTTGCTTGCCTTCCTGGAGTTGAGATAGTGTCTGTGTCACGCTCCAATTTTGGGAATGCCTGACTACAACAAGGCGTTCTCATTGTTCTAATGCACAAAGGAGGACACTGTTCCTAAGGAGGTATGCAAAGTATTGCTATCTCCTGAGAGAAAAAAGAAAAAGAGAAAAGGGGGCAGAAAAGGGGAAATAAGTAAAGTTAATAGATAAATAAACTAGGCCTTGGACTCCCAAAGTGTAAGGGAAGAACAAGTCTGTTCCTTGTTGCCCTCACACACCCGAAGGATGTCATGCTTCATCATCGGGCGGTTGCTCCTGTTGGGCCGGCGCTGCAATGCCCAACGGGTCCCCGAAGGGTCACTTTGTCGGAGATCTTCTGCGGACCGCCGTTTGGTGCATGCGAGAGTGTGGAGGGAGTCCTAAATGAGGAAAGTGCAAGTGTGTGTGGTGATTAAAAATGACTAAGGGTTACAAAAAGATCTAATTTTAATAAGACGGAACCCGTGTCAAAATAAAAAACCCGTAGGTTAAATGTTACCTATGAGGCGTAATGTGCCTGGGTAACTCAAAAAGGTCAAGGTCAACATGTTTCGCGCCTCTGTTGTCCAGTAGGATCCGTGGCGCTTCTTCAGGACCAGGTGTGTATTGTGGTGTTATGTGGTGCACGTGAGGAATCAAAGTGCACAGTGGATCAAGAAATTTAAGCGCGCAGAAGGTGGTCACCCTCCACGGTATTCAGGGCAGGCCCAACCTAGAGGCTAGTACCGGTGGGCTACAACTAAATAGTTGAAACTGCTACCTGATAAGAAGCCTAAAATGCCAGGAGAAGTACTCCAGAGGGCTAAGAACGTGGGAGGCCCGCACCTTACCGGGATAGAGCTTCGGGTGCCGGCTCGTCTAACACCTACCCGCACCTCACGTCTGCCCGACACCCGCACCTCATTGTTCTGCCATGAATGTGAGGGATGTGCTCTATCTATACTCACCCAGACACATTGAGGTGCCCGTAGAACAGTGGCCTATTTCTCAGCTACATTAGATCCTGTGCTTCAGCGTAACTGTGGGTGCTAAACTCTGCTCCGTGGGCAGAGTTTACGGAGTTTGTGCTACTCCGCACTCCGCTTGGAGGGCGAAGTTCAGCAAAAACTCCGCCTAAGCAGCAAATCGGTGTCCTGCTGTCCTGCTACTGCTGCTGGGCCTGGCTCCACTTCCGCTGCTCCGGTTGAATTACAGGAAGAACTGCAGTGAGCATGGCGTACTGCATGAAGGCATGCCTGACCCTATCAAATCCCATGATAGGGTCAGGCATGCCTTCACGCAGTACGCCATGTGCATTGCAGTTCTTCCTGTAATTCAACTGGAGCAGCGGAAGCCGAGTGAATCCAGGCCCAGCAGAAGGAGCAGGACACCGATGGAGGAAGGTAAGGCTCTTAGTCTTCTTTAGTTAGTCTTTTGCTGGCCTTACTACTATGCGGGAGGTGGGGCGGGGGGCCGGGGCTTCAGCAGGAGGGGGCAGGGGGCCGGGGCTTTAGTGGGAGGGAGGAGCGGGGGCAGGGCTTTAGCAGGAAGGGGGCCGGGAGTGGGGGGAAGGGCGGGGGCACTCAGCCAGGCCACGGAACTCCACGGAATTTCACAGAGTTTTCCGGTAACTCCGTGAAATTCCGCATAGTACCACTACGCGAGCTCCGCCCACCCTTACTTCAGCATTGTCCGGATGTCTCAAATCTGTTGCTGCAACTGGTGTCAGTATCGACTGATGTGAAAGCATTGTGATGGGTTATCACATATATGTACGACATTAAGTTGAACTTCTGATGATGAGAATCAAAATGCAGCATTTGACAAATAACAGATTGGCCAGTTATGAGCAGGTGTTGCTCGCCTCACAAAATTTGACTCTGAAGAGGTGTTCTGTGCAAAATCCTGCGAAAGAAGGTGAAGACCATGACTGTCTAGATGTCACTGATCTTTGTATGAAACCGAGACCTGACATTGTCGATGAACCATTGTCTGATCCTGACCAAGCCCTTTTTATTGATGGTTCATGTCTAACAGACAATGAAGGTAGTCTGAGAGCAGCTTTTGCTGTCTGTACCATCTCTGGGGTGGTGGACGTTTCTTGGTTACAAGGAGTACACTCCGCACAAGTGGCTGAAATCATTGCCCTGACCTGTGCATGTCACGTTTCTGAAAACATCTGAGTCACCATTTATACCGATAGCCAGTACGGGTTCGGTGTGGTTCAAGATTTTAGACAGCTATGGTTGCAGAGAGGATTCCTAACGTCATCTGGATCCCCAATCAGAAACGGGTAATATATAAGACAATTGTTGGAAGCTTTACAACTGCTGAGAGAAGTGGCTGTCGTTAAGTGCACAGACCATGGAAGGGGAAATGATTTTATCACGGTGGGAAATAGGTATGCAGATGAATTTGCACGTTACTGTGCTTTCCATGCATGTGTTTTCAATGGAGAATATACTGGCGAGAGTACAGAGTAGACCGAGCTCAACTTGATGCTAGCAGTTGCTGATATCGGGGATGAAGGAAGGTGGTTGCAGATGGAAGTCCTAGAGGACGAACAAGTGGGTTGGATCAGAGCAGGATGTACGAAAGGGAAGCATCTCATTTGGGTGTCAGTTGATAGTAGGGCAGTATTACCAAATTGTTTGTTACATCCAATGGCGAGGCAGATTCATGGAGCAGCTCATGTGGGAAGGGATGCGATGGTGAGACTATTTAGACAGACTTGGTTCAATCCGAGGTTTCGAGTAATTGCAGAAGCTGTGTGCCACCGGTGTTACGTGTCAACAGATGAATGCTGGGAAAAAGACCATTGTTGCCTTGAGTCACATTGGTAGATCAGGTGGTCCCTTTATTCAGATGCAAATAGATTTTGTTGAGATGCCAGTGTGTAATGGATTGAGATCCATTCTGGTGGTTGTGTGCATCTTTTCTCAATGGGTTGAAGCCTACCCAACTAGGAGATGTGATAGCTAAATTGTTATTGAGGGAACTCATTCCTAGATTTCGGATTTCCAGCTACATTGGAATCAGATAGAAGAACACACTTCCACAATGATATCATGAAGTTGCTGTGTACCGCTTTGAATGTGGATCAGAGACTGTATTGTAGCTATAGGTCGGAGGCCTCTGGATGGTGGAGCAAATTAATGAAACCCTGCAGTCAAGGCTAGCTAAGGTGTGTGCTTCGACATCCTTTAAATGGCCCGATGCTTTGATTTTGGTGCTGATGAGTCTGCGCAGCATTCCTGACAGGAGAACTGGGTTTTCAACACATGAGATCCTTATGGGAAGAGCGATACGGTTGCCTACTTTGCCTGCCACTGCATTACTGAACACCACAGATGATTTGGTCCTTGACTACTGTAAAGGTTTGGCTGACGTGGTTAATTCTGTGTCTCATCAGGTTGAAGCAGCAACTGCACAGATATCAAAGTATCTCTGCTATGACCTGAACCCAGGAGACTGGGTCCTCATTAAGAAACACGTGAGGAAAAACTCCCTTGATTCGCGTTGGCGTGGTCCATATCAAATTATCTGGTAACGATGATGGCTGTAAAGTGTGGCAGAGTGCCAAACTGGGTCCACGCATCCCACACGCGAAGAGTCCTAGGTCCCTCTGAAGAAACAGCTCCTCTCCCAGAAGAATTTCCAGCCGTGGCTGATGGGTCACAGGAGGGGACAAGTCAAGCTGTAGAGGCACCTTCAGAGGTTGGAATCACACATGGTCGATCTGAGGGGGGTCAAGCTACACAAGAACCTGGCATAGACTCTGAGGTAGAAGGCAACGTTGCGAGTGACAGAGAGTCTGACTCAGCAAGAGAGGCTGGTGTGACAAGTGGTCGTGTGCAGAGGAGAAAGAAAAGTGTTGTTGGTGAAACCTGGCCTGGGAGACAGAAAAGACAGAGCCTAAGGAACACGACTGAAAGAGAACTTGCACCAATCAGTGAATCATCAGAGTCTGATCTAAGTGACAACAAACAAGGTGTGGAGGGATTGATTAAGGCCATCCAGGAGAGCACGAGTGCCTTGTCGACGCTATTCCTCTCCCGAGTGGACTTACCTGGTTTCAAATGCTTGGGAGAGCGAGGTCCAAGATTTCGATACTGGTTGTCAATATTTTGATGAGAGTTCCTGGCTTTGACATAAATGCAGTTCTGTCACTGACTGTCCCGTTTCCACCAAGGTTAAGTGGCTTACGGGCTCTGATATTGGAAGACATTGAAATCCCAAGTTTCGGAGCACCACAGTCTCCCCAAGAGATTGCAGCACTGAGAGCTGAACTGTTACAGCGAGTCATTGAGGAGATTAGCTCGGATCTCATAAGGGATGTTAACTGAACTCTGAACTGTAAATAATTGCTTAAGAGAAGATAACCTAGGCCCGAGCGGAAGAAGAATAAAATCAGGGTTCCATCTATAAGAAGAAAGAGGGCTAGGGAAGTCTTCCAAGCTGTGTAAATACTGTAGAGTTTTCAAGGTTCAAGGAGAGTTGCTCAAGAGACTTTTGTTACATGTGAATAAGCGGTGGAGGAAAGAGACTCTGTGTGTTGATCTTACGAGCTATAATACGAGTTATTTTGCAAATGGAGTCTGGAAATTCGAATCATAAGCACAAGTGTATTATAGGCACACTCATTGTAGGAGTAATCATAGTAATAGCTGTAGTCATCACTGAGTCAATATTAAGCGCACCTAAGGACGAGGTACATAGAGTGGGGGTACATGGGACATCTACACCTACCAATGCTGCCTCAAAGGAGGGTACATTAGGATCTGAAAAAGGATTAATTGAGCAGACTAGTTGCTTTTTGCATATAGATTTGGCCAAAGATGATTATACATTGAATGCTTACGCTAATTTGCTTCATGAGTATGTAGACACTATGGAAGTTAGAGATTGTTATGTATGTATGCAGTTGCCTGCTTCAGTAGAAGAGGGTATCAGATACCACCACCTACCCTTGACTTATGGCATCAGTTGTACTTTAATCCTTAGCATGTTTTACGGGAAAGGTTATTATGAGTACTACTTCTCAAATTATGATGTGGTACTCTCAGAAATTCCTGTATATAAACACATGAACAAATAACTACAAGGCAATAGAAAGAATGGAAAGCTATTTTGCACCAACAGTCACACTAGATACCGCTTATGCGCATAGACACAATTTAACTTGCACACTAACAGATATAAAAAAGAAATGTATCAATCAAGTAGAGGATAGACGTAGGGGATTAGTTGTTAGCATTGATGACTCAGATAAGAATTCTGCTTGGACCAAGGAGGAAATCACTCATAAGGCGAAGGGAAGTTTTGGTCCTATAGCTTTAGATTGGCAACAACGAGGCAAACTATGTGTATGTCAGGCTGCGAGTCGTTATGATACATTATTTGTGGAAGAGAGTGTGTGTGATCATATCTTCTCAATTAATGGCCCTTGGAAGACGTTCTTACAGGAATCAGTTCAAATAGTACCAGGAGTGTATTTCTTGTGTGGGAAGAATGCGCACGTTCGACTCCCAAGTAAATGGTTTGGTACATGTTACCTAGCGGTGGTGTTTCCAAAAATATACCATGTGGAAGAGCTGGAGGGCTTGGAAAGGAAATCGCACAGTAGAGAGCAACGTGGATTGAGTGCTGGTGAGGTTGTGGGAGACATAGTTAGAGCGATAATACCTAATGTGGGAGTAGTGTTGAATGACATCAAAATTAGAAGGCTGTCTACCATAGTGGATAAGTTGTCTGTCAACACAGCTAAGATTTTGCTACCTATAGATGGAGAGGTTGTTTCGATAAGGGCGATGGTGAACCAGCTTGCTTTAGATGTATTACGTGCAAATTACCTGTCTGTCGGATGCTGAAGGTCCTACATCGATGTACCCTATATTCCTGATAAAAGCAAAGATCTGAGGGGATATATTAATAACATCACTGACTTACATCAGGAAATAAAGGACTTAGCGGCTGAGGGAATATGGGACAAGGTTTGAAAAGGATTCGGTAAGGTTTAAAAATGGTTTGCGAATTTGGGAAGTGGAATCTTTGGCTATATCCTGAAACGAGTAGTGGTCGCTATGATCTGTATCATTGTCTTGCTAGGGATGGTAGTGGCCTATAAGTGGCATAAAGCAAGACAGTTGGAGAACTCCTTAAGAGAGAGAGAGAGAGAGAAGGATGGAAGGGCTGCAGGACAGTCACTATGGGAATTTGAAGCAAATGGAGGAGTTGAGACAGAGAAGACTAGCTGTGTCATCTGTTTAGCTCAATCTGCTCTGCAGAGATAATTTGAAGTGTTTGTGATGCCTCAATGTCAACAGTGGGGGAACTGATGTAGCAGAAATCTCATTTGAATTGTAGGGGTGCATTATAATCATGTGTATAACACACCTGTATATAATCCTGTAATCAAATTAATGTGGTGTTAGAATTTTGAAATGTATTAACATAAATACGTGGTATAATTTAGGCCATTGGCTAGTAACATGAAGAATCAACGTAGAAAATGAATGTCACTAGCAGAACCCATTAACATGAGGAACTCGTGATGTGCAATTGACACTTATTCACATATTAAATGTGCTTATTGATTTCGTTAATTCATACATAGGTCCATGGATTTACCGATTTGTGCATTAAGGTCATGTGAATTCGTACAGATTGTATGATGTTTCTCTTATGTTAGCTTAAATCATAGGCCAGAAATGCAAGTCCCTGAACACTCTCGCTTAAGAATTTAATGTTCTGAATTTCTTATACACTTTGGAATTTGTTCTTTCTCACGTTTGCATTGCAGGTGGAAAAGTTATTTCATTAAGGAAAAGTAATGTCTTTGTCTTAGGAGCTGGGAAAGGAGAGAAGAAGTTACATTTGCATGGCTCAAAGGTAATAGAGGAGGAGATGGTTTCACACGGGAGAAGGCCTGAGAACCAAGGACAAATTGTTGCAAGATCGAGTGAGAAGAACATCATGGAAGGTTTCCAGTGACTCTGCTTATTGTGAACCAAGATGTGCTCTGTGCATTATGGGAGAGTAACCTGCAAATAATTGGTGTTTGGAATTAGGAAAAGAGGCCACTTCTTCCTTGCCTTGAGAGGGAGAGCATCTCAGAGTGAGCTCTTCTGTCTGTGATAGCGGCTTCATGCTGCCTGACCCATTGGATAGTGGAGAGACTTCTTAGGAAGACTCCATGCACTGACACCTTTTTGCTCTTCATGGGAAAGGCTATGTAAGGATGTCACCTTAGTGGTAGAGTATTGTTAGAATTAATGCACTTTACCCATCACCTTCAATGGAGGGGAATTTGGTCTCATGCTTCCTGAATCTTTGCATTCTACTTCTTGAACTAATAGTGCTGTTTATATTTCATTGTCTGAATTGGATACATAGATTTGGCTTGATGATAATTCCTTTGTATTTCTATACACTCTTGTTGAGGTGCCTCTATGTCCAGTTATTTTTGGCTTTATAATAAATTAACTAATCTTATATAGTTGTCCGCGAGTTATTTTGTATCCAAGCTAAATGATGACTAATTGGCTGTGATTTAATGAATTTTCTACCCTTTACACTTGCATGCTGCGAAAAAGAACTATTGGATTGTGACACTAGAACAGATCTAGAACTTATGGGCCCGGCCCTTTCACCTATGAACAGCCACACGTGTAAATGGGCACACAATTATTAAGGAACTATGTATTGCATACTGGATTGGGCTTCGGCCGAATTCTCACCAATATTAAATTTCACCAAAATATTGAAACATTCTCTACATCCTCATTCATCTCCACTTCAGCACATTTCTAACTATTTTCAACAATCACTGACCTCAACTTCAGCACCTTTCTGAAAACATTTACCTTCAGCAAAAATGGGAAATATTCTTAGCAATACCAGCCCTCAACAAGACCAGCAACGCCGTGCCATACCCACTGGACCCACCATCTCTGCGACAACCCTACCTATATCTCATATACTGGATTCCGCAACACCGTTCACCATTCGGTTACCAGCATTTACTATTATCCCACAAGACAGTGCATCTGAAAGGAGGTATGGATGGTGGAGGAGGAGAGGAGAAGTCAGTAACATATCAGTAATGTGTCTCAACTCCGCCAGCTTTACTGGGGCAATAGTTTTACTGAAAACTTCCGCATTCACCGATTGTCCAATCTGCCTGTGATATAGAAAGACTGTATCAACCAGTCTGGACAGATATACTGAAACATAATTCAGTCCACTATGGCATCAGACCTGCCATGCTCTGCTCCATCACATGAACGTGCTTGCAGGAGTGCACACTCAGCAGCATGTCTATGGAGAAGCTGCGTCTCTCATGTCTGTCCTTCATCGGTTTTATAGTTCTGCCTGTACCACGGTCACTCAATTTGCTCCCCCAAGCTGTACAGACGGGCCCCCTTGGAACAGGGGAGCCCATTGCTGCTAGTGATGGGCACCAGCACTTTTGGGGAGCTGGACTTATTTTTGATCATCTGAGTTTGACTGAGGGCAAGAGAGAGAAAGGTAGTAAAGAAGAAAGAATGAGGAAGAGAGAGACAGGAAAACAGTGACAAAGGAAGAAAGCAGGGCTGAAAAAGAGTCTGCAACAGTGAGATATATGGCAACAGTAAGTGTAAGAGGGTGAAAGAAGTGTGAGGTTCCATCAAGACTAGGCAGGCTTGGTATTCTGCAATCCTTGCATTTGGCAGCACGGACTGTAGGCTTCTAAAAAACTTTGGGTTCATGCACCTATTCATGAAAGTGAAAGTACCAGCATTACTCCACCATACCAACATGTTCAGATGATAGTTTCCAAGCTTTGGCCATCACCACAGTCACTCAACCTGCACTCCTCAAACTGCAGGGGCATGCCTCAGTACAAAGACGATGCACCCACACAAACAGCATTGACGCGTGTCTTTGTTGTTGTGCAAACTTTGCCCAAACTCTGACTTGTGCATTGCCCAAGCTCAGCATCTTCTTGAAAACAAGACTCTCACTGACACGCATAACTCACAGACTCGGAGAGGATGAGAACTTTTTGTCGTGAGCGTCATCACGTAAATAGCTAAAGGAAGTGAGGCAACGCTTCTGGGCACTATGTAACCCAGCGCTTCGGTTTGTCTGCACGGACTTTGGGGTGCTGACTTAAAGCAGAAGCATACTGTAAGGTAAGTGCTACCAGGCAGAGGTACGTGCTGAAAATATTAACTTTGCGTGCTGCTCAGGTGGAGTTTTCACTCTTTTTTAAGTTTTTTTCTCATTCTGTTGTCATATCCATCTAGGGTGAAAGGGGGAAGTTTAGAATATATTTTGTAATTATTATTTTCTGCTACAAAAGGAGATATTAATCCCTCTTATACTTCACCTAACATTGTAGTTTGTTGGTTATAACCTCCTGTCGAATTAGCTGTATTTCATATTATTCATTACAAACCATCCACCTACGTCATTGTATCAACTACCAGGATACCATCAAGGTAAGCATACATAGGGAAGTACTGATTTATTATTCTAAATCCACATCAACTCACCCTGACCATATAGTGCATGTCAGTATTGTGGAGTTGTACAGCTGAAGATTGATATCTTGATTTTTATCAGTTCCAAAGTATATCGCAGGTATGATGCAGACTATCTCCCAAACAATGTGATGATCTGTGTCTGTGACTGCTGAACGTCTTTGAGCATTGCTGGCCTTTGGTTAATGTGGCCCTGCTATGAGCTGTGACTTAGATTCTAAGATTTAGCTTTGAATTTCTGAAGATATAATATGTGTGCTTATCAGTAAAAATGTGCATTCTCACGGCTTTTGTTTTTTGATGTCATGTTAATTGTGGAACCGCCTAATAAAGCGGCTCAGTAGGCGGATTGGTGTGTGGAATCCGAGCTCCGCATGTGTGCTTTTATTTTATTTTAACAACTAAATCTCGTTTGCTTTAACCATGCAAAAATAAAGCTGGCTGTATTAGTAAAGCTCCGACTAATGTATACCTGTTGGCTCAACATTATAACTGTACGAAAGCGAGATGTTTTAATTAGTTGCTGTCATTTATTGTCATTTTCAATGGAATGTCCGTGTCAATCCTGTTTCTAATTAATAAATAAAAAGGTACAGAGAGGTAGGCACAAAGCTTGCTTCCACGCAGTGAATGCCCCATTACCTAATAGGCTCTTTTTAGTGCTAAACCCCACCCAGACACCTCCCTCCAAATTGAGTCTATTTCATTGTCCATCAAAGGCGTCTCCTAGTGAGGATGAATAATGGGGTGGGCACACAAGCACACATTACCTAGCAGGGCATTGCTACTTGGAGAAGCCTCAGCATAGTTTGAATAACCATGCTTACAGACAGGCACACAGGTGCCAACCTTTTCAAAAAGGTTTTGAATGCTCTCTCACCAGGCGCTGTGCAATCCCATCCTCAATGCTGCAGCTTTTTGAAAATGTTGAGGGCTGACACTGCTCATAAGGTTGAGAAATATGTATAAATGTACTCCACAAAATCCCTCTCTGTCAGCATTTAGCTCCAGTGCAGGGCCTATCATTCCATGATAGTCTGGCCAGTGTCCATGGGCCGCAAATGGATTACTATTCCAGCTTCTGGCTGTAATAAGCGATCACTAAACATTTTAGAGAAGGTATCTATATCACCTTGTTTATAGCATACAAACCTCCCAACTAATACATTTCCCCATTTCCAGCACTAGGCTAATTCTCTGCACGTTTGTTTACTAACCATCATTGTCACCTTCACCTGCCCACTCCTGAGGCTGACCTCTGAGGAAGACCAGAAGCCGCACAGCACGGGTACAGCTTGTTTAATGAACTTTTCTGGTCATCGGGGTCAATGCGGGAGACCTGTGAGTGGGCCCAAAGTTTTGAGAAGACGCCTAAAGGCGCGCTATCGATTATCGGGGTGCTGACAATGCATAGTCTTGTGCCTCCTCAATCCACCACCAGACGCTCCCTGCCTCTTTAACTCAATCTTAAAGCTTTTTTTTTTAAATCCCTGTTTTCTCTCTATGTCACGATTTTTCTGGTTTTCTCTTCCTCCTTCTTTCCCTCTTCTGTGTTTTTCTCTCTCTAGCGGTGGATACAAGTCTGTTAAGGAAACATAAGTGCGGGTCCCGAAAAATAAGTACCTGATACCACTGCCCCAGCTACATCACTCTTAGCTAAGCTAAGTCCGTGTAGAGCGGCACTGGCCAGTCGGGACATCTCGCTGTCCCATATTAGATGTCCAGATTGCCACTGTTTTGGGAGCCAATGCTCCTAAAAATGATTTGGCATCTGGTCTAGTTCAGCAGCCAATTGAGAGATCCCTTTGAATTGCTTTCTCCCTTCCAGGCATGTGTATATTTTTCTGTTAATTTGACCTACTCAAAAAGAAGTATACATGCTAACTAAGCTGTTCATTTATGAGCGGCTGAATTGTGATTGCTAGAGAAAGCAACGTAGCACATGGATACATATGGACGTAGATAAACTATCTGGAACTGTGTGTGTGTCTTAGTGTGTGTGTGTGTGTGTGTGTGTGCGTGCGTGCGTGCGTGCGTGCGTGCGTGTGTGTTTTTTTCGTTTCTTCAGATTTGGGACATGTCTCAGCTGAAGGAATAATATAAGAAATTCACTATGAAGTAACAATTTAACAGTAGTAAATATCAAAGACTATTTTGCACTTTCTTGCTTTATGTTTGTCTGTCACATTAAGAATGAATGCACGTATCAATGACAAAAAGAAGAAAAAAAATTGTTGTTTTTTTTTCAAAACCGGGAACACCTCTTTAAAAGTAAAAAAACAGAAAGGGAAGCAATCAATCAATCAATCAGGGGATTATAAAGCGCGCTACTCACCCCTGAGGGTCTCAAGGCGCTGGGGGGGGGGGGGGAGCGGTTCCGGATCAGTCGAAGAGCCAGGTCTTGGACTGCCAGGACTGCAGCAGAGTCAGAGGCACTGCAGGCAGAGCGCCGGATATTTGACTTACTCTGTTTCTCCCTACCTGCTCTTCAGAGACACCAGTCTGTTGTAAACTCTTAAGAATTCTGTATAGGCATATTGAATTTTGCTTTCTTCTGTTTTCACTTCCAAAATTATTTGGATAAAATGTTAAAGTGTCTATTGCATTTCTCACGAACAGCTCTACTTCTACTGTCACAATGAGAGATTAGATGTAACTATTCAATTTATACTTTGCAATGAAGGGGGTGGCAAACAATAAATTAACGCACCTTTACTAATTCTAAAATGTTAACTCAAAGTTTATTTTGATAATTAATTTGCAGGAATGTGTCAAATTTCTGATTTTTATATTGATTTTGTGTTCAAACACATTGGTCTCTGATTTATTATTTTTTACTAAAAAGCAAGCAAATTCAGTGCAATGCTTTGTACAAGGAGCAATTCACGGCGCAAAGCCACATCTCCTAAGATTGGCCTACTACTGCTGTCATCCCATGCTTTGGGGCTCTAACTAGGGTGCCTTACATGAAGCACAGCCTAAACCATGTTGCAGATGTGAATGTGCATTGACTAACATAGGATTTGCACTGGAAGCATAGCCTTCCAGTAGATAGTCATATGCATAGGCAAGCTCAGAAGAATCCCACACATTGGTAATGTGCTGTGCACTATTGCACACATGCAATGCATCTTTGTTTTTTAACTTTTGAGAAAGAAACAGGTTTCCACTTGTTAAAGTCTACTTCAAATAAGTGTTAATTTTCAAAGCAAAGCCCAGTCTGGCTATCTTTGTAGATCAGGCTTGGCATCAAAACCCATGGATATTTGCACCGATGTACCCCAGGAACGACCCCTTGATGCAAAGCGGTTTTGATTAGACTGAGAAAAAGGCCCCCTTCTTACACAAAAATACCTTTTGTGCTGTATAGTAAATAACATGCACTGCTTTACAGTGCTTTGCATGAGCACAAAGCCTCAGTAAATCTGGGCCAGAGAGGATAGTGTGCAAGAGTGGTGGACATGTAAGAGTGGAAGTGGTGAGTGAGAGGTGATCGGCAGCAAGAGCAGTGCAAATGTTCCTCACATTACCAACATTTGAGATTATACCTTGCAAGGCGTTGCAAGTATGGTCATCCTTCTCCCCAATTTCTGAAGGGGACCAACAGTGAACAATCTCCAAAGTAAAGCCCTTAAACCACCTTTAGGACGCCATTACAGGTTCTATTAGCAAATCTCTTGCCACACACCTACCCCCATATGGACCACCATAGTCAAATCCTCTCTCAAACAGGGCCTATTTCCAGAACAACTGAAAGTGGGTCAAGTCATCATCATCATCATTAAACTTTATTCGATTTTTGATGAAATCATAAAAGTGTCCATCTCATTGAGCAGCAGATAATATATCAAAATAGGCATACATCAGTTAAAAATACATTGAATAGAAATCTAGAAACAAAACATATTAGTACATTAAAACAGATGATTAAAAATTAAATAAATCCTAAAATTACCATCATTATCCTAAGAGTCTTAGTTACTGAAATTCCAATACTTAATAGCTTACAGATAGGACGCCAGAAAGAAAATGTGATACAAAAAAGCACAATTTAGGTGTTGATAGCAGCTGTAAGAAAAGATATGCAGGTCTAATTTGTCTGAAGTTTTCAGAAATCATAAGAGGCCTGATATACTTATGTCGAAGATTAGAACATTTATGGCAAACAAGTAATACATGCATGGTGTCACAAATCGAGATGTTATCACAGTCACAAACAGGCAGGTTGGATGGGTTATACCAAACCCCCTTCGGGAAAACAAAAGCTGGTGAAAAATGTCCAACCTCAAAAATGTCAGAAGGCGACATTGCCTGTTAGGAATGGTCAGAAGGAGAGAGGGCTCTATCCCACTGACAAATTTGACCAGGACATACTTGCGCATGGTCTGCTTTGTTAATGCAGAATTCTCCTGTTCAGCAGCCACCCTTCAGGAGAAAGGCTGTTTGACCCACTCAAGATCACTTTTCACTATGTC
Organism: Calotriton arnoldi; assembly: GCA_963921515.1. Lineage (NCBI taxonomy): Eukaryota > Metazoa > Chordata > Amphibia > Caudata > Salamandridae > Calotriton > Calotriton arnoldi. The sequence goes on along the minus strand of CAWUFW010002938.1, from coordinate 1,516,052 downwards.
CCTGAATTTGGTAAATAGACCTGGTCACCCTAATTCATAAAAAGATTTGTTAACGTATTGTAGCCATGGGATTTGGGCTACATTATCTAAAAGCAAACAATGCTGAAGTATGAATCTATTAAAATGTAAATCCTCCTTAAGTCATACAGAACACCACAGTAAAAAAGGAAGAACACGAAAAAAATCTGCAATAAAGGACATGCTCAGTTGTTTGTGAATAATTTCAGTGGATGTTTCTTGACCAACGGCCAGTAGGTTTCTCAAAAACATATTTTCTATCACCTGGACATGGTCAGTATTGGCATAATCCCAGATTTCACAGCCAAAGGTGGTCATCTGGACATATTTAGCCTAATAAAAGAAGTTTGGGGGGCTTATGCTCAATGCGTCTTTGTAGAATCCCTTCATTTTTTGTGAGTAGAAGTTTCCAACTGAGACATGAATTGAGTAACAGACCCAGAGAAGAAAAATGTGCCACTCTGGTTAAAACCTCACCCTGTGCTGAGAGATTACAAGATTTTGTATTCTTTGGGCCTGCCACCATAAAATGTGATTTCTTAAAATTTATGGATAAGGACAAGCTTTTCATAAAATCGATAAATGTATCTGAAAGTTGTTGGAGGCTCCTAGTTGTATGAGCAATTAAAACAGCATCGTCGGCATATAAAAGTACTGGAATAGCTCTTACACCAATTTTGGGGACTTCGGGACCAATATCGATGAGCACCTTCTCTAGCCGATTTATGTACAAAATAAATAAAAAAGGGGCCAGAATGCAGCCCTGGTGGATGCCTTTTTTAAGATTCAAGGGCTGGGAGCATTCCCCATCAAGTCCATATCTAACCACCCCTGTTAGGCTACTATGTAGGTTTCTCATAAAAGAAACAAGTGCCTGGTCCACCCCCAAGGACCCCAGCTCAGTCCAGAGCTTATCTCTGTTAACACAATCCAAAGCTGAGCTGAGGTCCATAAAGACCAAGTGGATAGAACCCCCTTTCGTCCTGGTGTATTTCGATATTAAGAGGTGTAAATTTAAGTTCTGCTCGACTGCGCCTCGCCCGGGTCTGAACCTGCATTGCAGGCCGGAGAGAATTCCCTTCTCATTAGCCCAGGTAGTGAGTCTCTCTAAAATCACATTCCCTATAATCTTCACTTCGACGTCGATCAGGGAAATCGGCCTATAGCATGCAGAGTCCACTCTCTCTCCTTTTTTTAACATAGGGACTATAACTGACCGTTTCCAGACCTATAGGTGCGGGCCTCTAATCGTCGCATTTATGTGAAGAATTAAAACAGGAGCCCAGAGATCCACTAGTGATTTTAACAAGTCGCCCACTACCCCTTTGGCACCGGGGGCCTTGCCCTGGGGTAAGGATGAAATTGCCTCTTTGACTTCTGACCAGTGGATAGTAAGTGTGTCAGTGTTGTTGATAGGATGGGGCAGAGGCTAGGATCCCTCACAGTCATAGAGGGCTGAAAATGTATTTACTCAAGCCTGGGTCGGGACAGAGACCCCCTGGTCTGACAGCCGATCTCCCTTAAAGAAAGGGTGATCCAGAACCACCCAATACTTGCTGCTATCCTTTGATGGGCTGGCTGCTACCAGCTCTTCCCACAGCTCATTCTTGAGCTGCAGGCTTCAATTAGCAATAGCTGCTTTATAGACTGATCTACAACTTTTGACCTCGTCCCTACCTGGTAGGATACTTTTGAGTGATATCAAAAGCTCCTTCTTTGCCCTGGTGCAGTTTTTATCAAACCACCTACAAGGCTTGGATGGACCTGCTGATTCTGAGTTGGTAAGTGTCTGTTTAATATACTCACCGATGGAGTCAAAGGCTCAGAGGATGTCAATATCTGACTCCTCATAATCAAGGCAAATTCTAACCTCCTCCTGGCATTACGACAACATATTAGCATTAAAGTCCCCAGGGATAACATCTCCCCAGTCAATCCTACGCCCTCTGTCTTTGGAGATGACTAAAGTTTTGTATAGATCACTTATGCCCTAGGACTTCTCTCATACGAAAATGGCAATCAGGGGATTGTGGTTACTGTTCGGGTTCCATTCTGGGGAAAAATAGACAAAAGAGAAAAAAGCCCCCTAGATACTAAAATATAATCAATAATGGTCCCCGCTCCTTGACCCTTGAATGTGGGGACACTGTCTGGCTGCTTAAATGCTCACATAGAAAGAAGGTTAAGTAAATTAAAATTAGCAGACAGATCATTTAGAATACTCCCTTGGGCAGAATGCTTAACATGAACTTGTTCGACAGGAAGACCCTCTGTGTCTTTGGGGTCATACAGGAAACAATCCCTGCACAGATGTAAATTAAAGTCCCCAGACACAATCAGCTCAACTTGTTCAGTGGGAGGAGAAAGGAAGAAAACATCTAAAAACCTGCCCACTTCCTCCAGAATCTCTGAGTTCTCTTTCCCATGAATAGGATTATATAAGTTAATACACAGAATAGCTAAATGATGGTCACAATTCAATAGGACTGCTAAAAAGTGAGGGGAATTAGTGGAAATCATCTTGGGGTTGCAAACCAAACCCAAATTCACTAGTGTAACTACCCCCCCTCTGGCTCAGCCACTTGGGGATTAGGGTGCCCTTTATGCTAAAGGACACATAGCCCTCTAGAGTAAATTCCCCTTTGGTGCCCCACATTTCCTGTAAAATAATGATGTTGGGGGATTTAAGAAAACATATTAATGCGGGGTCCCCTAATTTGCTCTGGATCCCCGCAACTGTCTAGAGGCCCTGCTGTCGTTCGCACTGGCAGGGGTGGGGAAAAGCCTGTCAGATCTCCCTCAATCTTGATCATTCAACCAGCTCAGTGCTTCAAATCGATTCCACAAGGGCATGGTATGGCTCTGCAACTGGGCCATATTATAACTTGCCACGTTCCTTGGGAAAATGTACCCCTATTATTAGTCCCTCCCTTCCCTCTAGGGGGTTTGTAGAAAAAGGCAAGGGAAAGGCTCCAGGGGAGAAAGGAAGAGATAAAAAGTCTCTCAAAATCGAACCCAATGTCAAGTGATTGGCAAAGTTGAACACGATGCAATCACCATCCGTGACTTTGGGGCTGTTTCCGATCCAACCCATTCTCCTGATGATAATTATTTCATCAAATAGCTGCTGGTAATGAAGATTTGCAAGTTTCCCAGCTAGCAAGTGGACCACCTCGTTTTTAACTTGATTGTAGGATACTGTTTCAACTTGTTTCAATGGAGGTACATTAGCTAGAACTAGTACATAAGGTGTACAGGCTGGAGGGAGTTGGATGACCTCATTGGGAGCAGAGATTAAGGGGGTTCTTGCTGCAGTTTGAGCATTGTTTCTCCGTCTACTGGGATCCAGATGTCTTACGTGGGTGTTTGGAGATTGAGGACCCCATTTCTCCCCAAGAGGGCGCCCTGGGTAGAAAGCTTGCTGGGGAGGAAGAGGTATGTCCAGGTGCTTAGGGTAGATGTCACTAGTAGCCCCGGAACTAAGCCCCCCCCCCGAGATGATATAGGCTGTAAATCGACTGCAACCTGGCTAGTTACGCTGGAACGCGGGGTAGGGACAGAAGAAGAGGTTACCAGGGAGAGACCTTTGAAATTGGAGGGTGCTAGCTGAGCACGCAGTAGCCCAACCTCTTTGCCAAGGGAGCCTACCATTTCTTTCAATTTGGAAACTCTCTTTACAAGGGTGTCTAAAAGTCCAGTGATATTGCTTTCCAACTTTATAGGAGATTCTTGTAAAATACATTGTTCACAGACTACTGGTGGGTTGCCCCTTTTCCCTCCTTTTCCCTTTGATTTTTGTGCACTGTGATCTAGTTCCTCTAGTATTTTGTTCCCCCCCCTCCCCCCCTTAACGACTCAATGAATTTCAAGGGCCACTATTGTCCAATAATTGGTTGGTAGGAGAGATGTTGGCCTGATTCGACGAGTCAGGGTGAGGATGGCTTATGACGGGGCACTGGAACTGGGCCTGCATGACAACACCTGAACCTTTGGGAGTAAGGTCTGCCAGAGATGGCGAGGCACCTGATGCCTGTTGGGTTTGGACAAGTTGTTCCTCTACATTGTAGATTTCGTCTGTGAGAGCACCCACTGCATTGTTCAAAAAGGATAAAATGGTATTATTTGTACTGGGACACTTACCTCCCACATTAGTGGACTCTACTTTCCTTTTACCCATGATTCTTGTCTTGCATGTCTTGAAAGAAAAGGCACGAGAGAGCACTGGTACAGCACCAGTACTAGTATCGGTACAGAAACAATTTGCACAGGGAGATTCCCCTTAATCTAAATGACAAATGACAAAAACAACTGCGAGCATACCTCTGCCACATGCAAGTAATTTCTACTGGCTAACCAAAAGATGGTGCTAAAAGCCAGTCTCTCCAGAACCACAGCAAGGCCAACACAGCCGAAAAGATGTGGATTGAGTGTCCAATCAAATCAGCGTCTTAACTCCTTCTTAGCGACTTCTGTCCCATCATTCATCCAAACAAACACAATTTCTCTTATGCACAGGAGTCAGCTAAAATTGAGCTGCCAATTCACACTTGCTTCAAGAGTCCCATGAAAAAAAAAGAAAAACCAAGGGGGGTAGTCCTGCCCTCTTCCTATGCCTGGTGCAGGACGGGTGTCACAGTAGGAGGTTGGGTGCTATACAGCGTGCGACACGGAGAAACCAGCAGGAGCCCCTCCTCATTTATGTGAAGTCCCACGCAGAATCCTCAGGGTTCGAGGCAGCAACACAAGGCCCACTGAACTGGACTGGACTGGATGTCCCAACAACAAACAGCAGCAATAACAGTAACCAGGTGTCCAAGGACCTTGTAAGCCTTTTAGGCTATTAGACTATTAGTCTGTTTAAAACTCTGCATGAAGAGGCAGATAAAATATATACTTGTGGGGGATAAATGCAAAAAGCAAAGCACCATCAACCTGTAGCCACCACTTACCTCCTGCCCTGATCTTGTTGATCTTTTGGCCGCCGCCTCCACCCACAGCAGCCCGTCGCAGGTAAACTGCAGAATCCCCATGTTAAGACCCCAGTGTAGCACCAATAAAGACTCTGTGCGCAGTTGCTCAGGGTTACTTCAATGTGCTTCGAGTGTCTCTAGTCCCAAAGCGCTTGAACTGGGATTTGCTTCACTATGGCACCACCATGGCATCACGGAGTGAGTTCTTCTTTAGTAAGGGGTCTCTCCAGGGGTTTTGCGAGTTCAAATCTGCCACTGGCACTGGTCCACCCCCACGGATGCCCACGGCTCTCCCAGCCACAGAAAACAGTCCGCTGCCTAGCCGCACACCCGTACTCACCCAGCTCCTCGCGTGAGTCAAGCACAGTGGCGGTATGAGCGGAGTTTGAGGGCTGCAAGCTGCTAAACGCGGCCTGAGAAGAGAAACCTGATGTAATTAATGCAGCTGGGGCCAAGAGTCATAACAACCCCCATGACGGTTGTCTCTCCTTTCTTGAAAAAACAACCTCTTGATCCAGAGAACATGAACAACTACCGCCCAGTCTCCTCACTCCCATTTTTACGCAAAGTCATTGAAAGTAGTGTAGTGTCCCAACATGCTTCACACATTCGAACAATCAACCTCCCAGACACTCTCCAATCAGGTTTCTGCAAGGGCCGCAGTGCAGAATCTGCGATTCTCCAAATAGTTCAGGACTTCCTTAGAATCCTCGACTCTGGTAACTCCTGCATCCTGTTCCTCCTGGATTTATCCGCTGCCTTCAACACTGTCAACCATCTGGACCTCCTTCGCATGGGATGTGGAGGCACAGTCCTCAACTGGTTCTCCGCATACCTAACCAACTGTTCCCAAATTGTGAAAATGGGTAACTCGTTCTCTAGACCAGTCAGAGTACATCAAGGAGTCCCTCGTCCCTCAAGGCTCGATCCTCTCCCAAACCCTCTTTAACCTCTACCGAGAACCACTATGAGTAATTCTCAGAAACTTTGTGATTCTCGTCTACCCCTACAGCGACGACACCCAAATACACATGAAAATCTCATCCACAGAAGACGTTGCCCTGCGTTCAAACGCGATCTTAAAGATTCAAAACTGGATGTCTAACGACCATTTTAAACTCAACCCAACTAAAACTGAATTTCTCTTTATTTCACCGCTGAAAGCAAAAACTCCAGTACAAGAATGGATGGCTAACCTTCCCACTCTGGATGGCTGCCTCACCATTTTCCAGAGTGCCAGAACACTTGGTATTACCCTTGACAATTATCTCAATCTTCACAGCCACATCGCAGCCATGGCCAAAAGTGCACAACATAAACTTAGGCAGCTTTGGGGCATCAGACAATTGATCCCGGAAAAAGACCTCATTCTCTCCCGACCAGAATATGGAATTGCCCTTCTCTCAGGCATTCCTAAAGTTCACCTAGGCCCACTGAGAGCAATACTGCATGCAGCAGTGTGCTTCATGTTAGGTCTCAAGAAATTTGACCACATTTCCCCTGCCCTGCTCACCCTCCAATGGCTTCCCATTGAAACACAGGCCCAATTCAAACCTGCATGCATAACCCAAAGGGCCCTTCACTCCTCTGCACCCTCCTATCTAAACGAGAAACTGAAAATCTCTAGAGCAAATAGGGGTTCCAGAAATGCCCAATTCCTGCTTCTGGAAACCCCACCTTCAGTCAAGAACGATACATAAACCAGTCATTCTCTGGTAGTGCCACAAGAATCTGGAACTCTCTGCCTCCCCCCCTCCACCTAGCCATTCGCCTAGTCACCTTCAAAAAGGACCTCAAGCTCCTCCTATTTGACAGACACCTTGGTTAATCACCCTCAACCATGCTAAAGTACTCTCTCCACCACGATCTGAACTAACTTCATTATGTGGCCCCACTATCTAAATCGATGCTTTAACTATGTACAACCTTTGACCAACTCTTGTAATTGCCTCATGTGGAAACTCCTGCACACATCTACTGATGTAAACATCCGAGTTTAAGTACTGCAACTGGAACTTGTGTAACCTATGCATCCTGCTACTGTTGTAAAGTGCTCTGATGCCATTGGGCCATATCTGCCAATATAAAATTGCAAAAATAAAATAAATAAGTTATGACACAACAGTTACTAGACAGAAGGCCTCAATGCATGATACTAGAAGTATTAGCTTTCCTCAAACAGATTTGGTAGAGCATGAGCTGTGCAAGCATGCCTTGTTCATTCTCGCTTTTAAGTCTGTACGCCAGGGCTTCACTTAAGGTTACATTATTTAATATCTATGATGCTCTTTTAGCTGAAAACAGGCAGGCTTTGGGCCTTTTTTAACGGTTGTATGTTGGAATATTATTGACAAAATAGTGTCTGACATAAATACCATGCCCTAAATATCATCCCATTGGGTGTAGCTTGTATATTATTAATTCCAGTGGGGCACTAATTTTATAAACAATATTCAGGACACAATGTTTTTGCACGATGGTATTCAGTCCAGACTTTCTGGTACCGAAAAGTGCTTTACTATGCATATTTGGATGACATGCAACTTATCATCCATATGAAGGAAGAACTTCACCAAGCAATATTTTAAACACTCCTTATTTGGCATAGCTAAATGGATGCAATATAGATCTTGAGAACAAAATTAGATAAGAATGTAAACCTTATCTTTGGCAACATACCCCATGCCTGGCCTCAAAACTGGTGGCCTATGGAACTCAGGTCTCATGCAATTCCACTAAAAACAGAGCATAAACTTAGAGTTATTGTTTTATGCTACCCTTCAGTTTAAGACCTCCACCTTTTTAATCTTGTGAATCATCAAGAAAATTCTACCTCTCCTTCATTTTGACTATAATAAAAGAGTGGTGAAGGCAACTGTCTCATCACAACTGTACTGCTTTCACTCCCTCAACTTTGGCCTTCCTAAATATCTGCCTTCCCGGCTTCAGGTGGTGCAAGAAGCTGCTGGTCAGCTCAATCTAATAAGACTCGGGAGGTGCACGCACTTCTCGACTCATGTGGAGCCTTTTACTGGTTGCCCATGACCAAGCCTGCCCTTTTTAAGTGCTTTTGGTTCTAACCATCTTTATTGGAGGGCTGTGTTTTTCCTTCACCATTTTGTGAAATACTCTGCGAGATACACTCTCTATTCTTCAACTTCCCAACATTAATCGGTCCCGTTGTCCAAAGAGGCTTGATTGGGGGCCCAATGCCTGGAACCGTCTCCAACTGTCTCTCCGTTTCACAGCAAATCTTGCCCTTTTCCACAATAAGCATAAACTTCCTCTACCTTCTGTCTTCACCTTCTACTTTAGAAAACAAACACCATTCTCCCGGGTATAAGTAGCATTGTATAATTTTTACATTAGCATCATCATTCAGGTACAACAGGTACAGTTTAGGCAAGGTCTTGAGGGCTGGGGGAATGGAAGAACAAAGGAACAAAGTGCCATAGAAGAATGGATTAATTGATGGTCAAGTGGTGGGCAGTAAAAGTAGTGACAACAGATCACTTGTTGTCAATTTGACACAAAGACTTCAGTATTGAACTGTACATGCCTATTAATTATGCCTGGTCTAAGTGCACCAGGTCTCAGAGACTTCCACCAGCGGGGCACTAGTCAGAATTTGATCCAATCTGTAAAAGTTGAATTTCATTCGCCTCTGGTGACTTGTTTAGATTGTCTTTATGTGAAAAGTTCTCTGTCTCAGCCTAGTTGCCGATGTCCTCTTCACTAGAGGCGCCCAAGGCATGGTCTCCATTGCTTGCAGAATCAGTACAGAGGTCATGGATTAATAGAGTACAAACAGCAGTCAAAGTGCATTAAAAAAAAGTATGGGATCTGTGATTCTGAGTGCAGTGGGGGCAGCGTCAGTGAGTGCAGGAGTGGGATCAAAGGTGTTGCCCCTGTATTTCTGTGCCTTCTGTGCCCATTTTTGCCTTCTGTACCCCTCGTTGGCCCCGTGTTTCTGAGCCCATTTTGCCTTCTGTACCCCTCGTTGCCCCCGTGTTTTTGAGCCCGTTTTTGCCTTCTGTTCCCCTTGTTGCCCCTGTATTTCTGTGCCTTCTGTGCCCATTTTTGCCTTCTGTACCCCTCGTTGCCCCCGTGTTTTTGAGCCCGTTTTGCCTTCTGTTCCCCTCGTTGCCCCTGTATTTCTGTGCCCATTTTTGCCTTCTGTACCCCTCGTTGTCCCCATGTTTTTGAGCCCGTTTTGCCTTCTGTTCCCCTCGTTGCCCCTGTATTTCTGTGCCTTCTGTGCCCATTTTTGCCTTCTGTACCCCTCGCTGCCCCCGTGTTTCTGAGACCATTTTGCCTTCTGTACCCCTCGTTGCCCCCGTGTTTTTGAGCCCGTTTTTGCCTTCTGTTCCCCTTGTTGCCCCTGTATTTCTGTGCCTTCTGTGCCCATTTTTGTCTTCTGTACCCCTCGTTGCCCCCGTGTTTCTGAGCCCATTTTGCCTTCTGTACCCCTCGTTGCCCCCGTGTTTTTGAGCCCGTTTTCGCCTTCTGTTCCCCTCGTTGCCCCTATATTTCTGTGCCTTCTGTGCCCATTTTTGCCTTCTGTACCCCTCGTTGCCCCGTGTTTCTGAGCCCATTTTGCCTTCTGTACCCCTCGTTGCCCCCGTGTTTTTGAGCCCGTTTTTGCCTTCTGTTCCCCTCATTGCCCCTGTATTCCTGTGCCTTCTGTGCCCATTTTTGCCTTCTGTACCCCTCGTTGTCCGCGTGTTTTTGAGCCCGTTTTGCCTTCTGTTCCCCTCGTTGCCCCTGTATTTCTGTGCCTTCTGTGCCCATTTTTGCCTTCTGTACCCCTCGTTGCCCCCGTGTTTCTGAGCCCATTTTGCCTTCTGTACCCCTCGTTGCCCCCGTGTTTTTGAGCCCGTTTTTGCCTTCTGTTCCCCTCGTTGCCCCTGTATTTCTGTGCCTTCTGTGCCCATTTTTGTCTTCTGTACCCCTCGTTGCCCCCGTGTTTCTGAGCCCATTTTGCCTTCTGTACCCCTCGTTGCCCCGTGTTTTTGAGCCCGTTTTTGCCTTCTGTTCCCCTCGTTGCCCCTATATTTCTGTGCCTTCTGTGCCCATTTTTGCCTTCTGTACCCCTCGTTGCCCCCGTGTTTCTGAGCCCATTTTGCCTTCTGTACCCCTCGTTGCCCCCGTGTTTTTGAGCCCGTTTTTGCCTTCTGTTCCCCTCGTTGCCCCTGTATTTCTGTGCCTTCTGTGCCCATTTTTGCCTTCTGTACCCCTCGTTGCCCCCGTGTTTCTGAGCCCATTTTGCCTTCTGTACCCCTCGTTGCCCCCGTGTTTCTGAGCCCATTTTGCCTTCTGTACCCCTCGTTTCCCCCGTGTTTCTGAGCCCATTTTGCCTTCTGTTCCCCTCGTTGCACCTCACTGCTCCCGCTGCAGCCGCTGCGTCCCCTGCGGCCCCGCCCCCCTGACCGCCCATTCGCTGCCCCTGCCCTGCCTCCCGCCTCCCAGCTGCTCCTCCCTCCCACCTCCCCATATATGGCGGCCGCTGCACGGTGAGGAGAGCGACCCTTGACCCTGCTTGGTAGGTCGCTCCCCCTCTGCACAGCTCCGCCTGTATGTCCCTGCCCCAGCTGCCGCTGCTGAGGAAGTTCGGGGCCCTCCTCCACCCGCAGGCTACCACCTGCGCCTCATCCCTGGTGGCCAGTGGTAGGCCGTAGGTTTGTATTTCTCTGCTTGCCGTTATTGTCTGCCTTATTGTATCCTTGTTTGCCTCCTATTGTATCCTTGTTTGCCTTGTTTGCCTTTACTGTTTGCCTTCTGTTCCCCTCGTTGCCCCTGTATTTCTGTGCCTTCTGTGCCCATTTTTGCCTTCTGTACCCCTTGTTGCCCCCATGTTTCTGAGCCCATTTTGCCTTCTGTACCCCTCGTTGCCCCCGTGTTTTTGTGCCCGTTTTAGCCTTCTGTTCCCCTTGTTGCCCCTGTATTTCTGTGCCTTCTGTACCCCTCGTTGCCCCTGTGTTTTTGAGCCCGTTTTGCCTTCTGTTCCCCTCGTTGCCCCTGTATTTCTGTGCCTTCTGTGCCCATTTTTGCCTTCTGTACCCCTCGTTGCCCCCGTGTTTCTGAGCCCATTTTACCTTCTGTACCCCTCGTTGCCCCTATGTTTTTGAGCCCGTTTTTGCCTTCTGTTCCCCTCGTTGCCCCTGTATTTCTGTGCCTTCTGTGCCCATTTTTGCCTTCTGTACCCCTCGTTGCCCCCGTGTTTCTGAGCCCATTTTGCCTTCTGTACCCCTCGTTGCACCCGTGTTTTTTTAGCCCATTTTTTGCCTTCTGTTCCCCTCGTTGCCCCTGTATTTCTGTGCCTTCTGTGCCCATTTTTGCCTTCTGTACCCCTCGTTGCCCCTGTGTTTCTGAGCCCATTTTGCCTTCTGTACCCCTCGTTGCCCCCGTGTTTTTGAGCCCGTTTTTGCCTTCTGTTCCCCTTGTTGCCCCTGTATTTCTGTGCCTTCTGTGCCCATTTTTGCCTTCTGTACCCCTCGTTGCCCCTGTGTTTCTGAGCCCATTTTGCCTTCTGTACCCCTCGTTGCCCCCGTGTTTTTGAGCCCATTTTGCCTTCTGTACCCCTCGTTGCCCCCGTGTTTCTGAGCCCATTTTGCCTTCTGTACCCCTCGTTGCCCCCGTGTTTCTGAGCCCATTTTGCTTTCTGTACCCCTCGTTGCCCCCGTGTTTCTGAGCCCATTTTGCCTTCTGTTCCCCTCGTTGCCCCTCACCGCTCCCGTTCCAGCCGCTGCGTCCCCTGCGTCCCCGCCCCCCTGACCACCCATTCGCTGCCCCTGCCCTGCCTCCCGCCTCCCAGCTGCTCCTCCCTCCCACCTCACCATATATGGCAGCTGCTGCGCGGCCGCGCCGCTGGCGCGCCAATGGCGCGCCTAAGGCAAGCCCGTCTGCGCCTGGACCGCGCCCAGCGCCAGAACCCCTGGTCCCCGCACCCGCCACGATGCCCGGCTCCGCTACGACTCCAGCACCCTCCAAGCACTCAACACCGGACGACGATCACGCACCTGCTTCCTGGCCGCCCCGAGGAGCACCCAAGGACCCTTCTCCTGCCGGAACTGCAGCTTCACCAGCACCCAGCCCGCCAACCCGCCGACCAGGAACAAACCCAACCACCTCAGTTGCATTCTTCTCAACACCCGCTCCGCCCGCAAACACGCCGTCGAACTCTGGGACCTACTCGACTCAACCTCCCCTGACGTCGCATTCCTGACGGAGACCTGGCTGAACCCCTCCTCGGCACCCGACATCGCCATTGCCATCCCGGAAGGCTACAAGATCTCCCGCAGGGACCGCACCAACGGAGTAGAAGGAGGAATCGCCATCGTCCACAGGAACACTCTCAGAGTCTCGACCAACAACAACGACACCCTCAGCACCGCCGAACACCTGCACTTCCAGATCCACACCGACCCCAACACCACCCTCAGAGGAACCCTCGTCTACAGACCCTCCGGACCTCGACCACAGATCAGCGACTCCATCACCGACTTCGTCAGCCCTCACGCCCTCGCCTCCACGGACTACATCCTCCTCGGGGACCTGAACTTCCACCTCGAGAACAACAACGACACCAACTCTACCACCCTGATCGACAACCTCGCCAACCTCGGACTCAGACAACTCGTCACAACTCCCACCCACTCCGCCGGCCACACGCTTGACCCCATCTTCTCCGCAAGCTCCCACGTCACCTTCAGTCACACCACCGAACTCCACTGGACCGACCATCGCTGCATCCACTCCACCTTCCAGAAAGCCACCACGCACCACCGCACCCAACAGATGCCTCGCCGCTGCTGGAGCAAAGTCACCGAAGACCAGCTAACCACCACCCTAGCCCGGTGCCCACCAGCCAACCCCACCGACCCCGACACCGCCGCCCGCAACCTCAGACAGTGGATCGACGACTGCGCCAACACCCTCGCCCCGCTCAAGAAACCCCCCAACAGCCACACCAGCAAGAAAGCCAGCTGGTTCACTGAAGACCTCCGGGCCTCCAAGCAAACCTGCTGAAAGCTAGAGAAGAACTGGCACCGCGAACAAACACCGGACAGCTACGCAGCCCACAAGAACGGCACCCGCAGACACCATCACCTCATCAGATCCGCCAAAAGGGCCTCCTTCAAAGACCGCCTAGACAACAATGCACACAACAGGAAAGAGCTCTTCAACATCGTGAAGGAACTCTCTAACCCCAGCTCCAACACCAACGACATCCCACCTTCGCAAGACCTATGCAACTCGTTGGCCGCCTTCTTCCATCGCAAGATCGCTGACATCCACGACAGCTTCAACACCACGATCGCCCCGACAACCACTGAGATCCCCACCCCCACGACCAACATCCGCACCAACCGCCTGCTCTCCTGGACCAACATAAACGACGACGACACCATCAAGATCATGAACACCATCCACTCCGGATCTCCGTCAGACCCATGCCCACACCACATCTTCAACAAAGCCAGCACCACCATCGAACCCCATCTCCAGAAAGCCATCAACATCTCCTTCGAGACAGCAACCTTCCCGGATAGCTGGAAGCACGCCGAGATCAACGCCTTACTCAAGAAACCCAAGGCGGACCCCAAGGACCTCAAGAACTTCCGGCCCATCTCCCTACTCCCGTTCCCGGCGAAGGTCATCGAGAAGACCGTCAACAAACAACTGACCCGCTACCTCGAGGAGAACAGCATCCTGGACCCATCCCAGTCCGGGTTTCGCAGCAACCACAGCACCGAAACTGCCCTCATTGCCGCCACCGATGACATCAGGACCCTGCTAGACAATGGAGAGACCGCGGCCCTCATCCTCCTGGACCTGTCAGCCGCCTTCGACACGGTATGCCACCACACACTACGCACACGCCTCCACGACGCCGGAATCCAAGAGAAGGCCCTGGACTGGACCACCTCCTTCCTCTCCGGCAGAACACAGAGCGTCCGCCTCCCCCCCTTCCGCTCCGAGGCCACCGAGATCATCTGCGGCGTACCCCAGGGCTCATCCCTCAGCCCAACGCTGTTCAACATCTACATGGCACCACCCGCCCACGTCGCCCGACTGCACGACCTCAACATCATCTCTTACGCCGATGACACCCAGCTGATTCTCTCCCTCACCAAAGACCCCCACACCGCCAAAACAAACCTCCACGAAGGAATGAAGGCCGTCGCCGAATGGATGAGGAACAGCCGACTGAAGCTGAACTCTGACAAGACGGAGGTCCTCATCCTCGGATCCACCCCCTCGGCCTGGGACGACTCCTGGTGGCCGACCGCACTGGGAGCAACCCCAATACCCACCGACCACGCACGCAACCTAGGAGTCATCCTCGACTCCACCCTCTCCGTGACTAAGCAGGTCAACGCCATCTCTTCCGCCTGCTTCAACACCCTCCGCATGCTCCGCAAGATCTACAAGTGGATCCCCACCGAGACGAGAAGAACGGTCACCCAGGCCCTCGTCAGCAGCAGGCTGGACTATGGAAACGCCCTCTACGCTGGAGCCTCTGCCAAACTCCTGAAACGGCTGCAACACATCCAGAACGCCTCTGCACGCCTGATCCTCGACATCCCTCGCCGCAGCCACATCACCCCTCACCTGAGAAACCTGCACTGGCTCCCCGTCAACAAGAGGATAACCTTCAAGCTCCTCACCCACGCACACAAGGCACTGCACAACACCGGACCTGCGTACCTCAACAGATGACTCAGCCTCTACACCCCCGCCCGCCAGCTTCGCTCCGCCGACCTCGCCCTCGCCACAATACCCCGCATCCGAAGAGCGATCTCCGGCGGCAGATCCTTCTCCCACCTCGCCGCCAAAACCTGGAACACCCTCCCCATCCGCCTACGGCAGACCCAAGACCTGCTGACCTTCAGAAGACTCCTGAAGACCTGGCTCTTCGAGCAGTAGCAGCACCCTTCCTCCCCCCCCCCCTCAGCGCCTTGAGACCCTCACGGGTATGTAGTGCGCTCTACAAATGCTATGATTGATTGATTGATTGATTAAAAAGAGTAAAACATTCTGTAGCTATTTTGCTGGTCTTTCACCTTGAGGTAACTGCATATAAAATAACACACACCTAAAATGAAAAAATAAATACAAGTTAAATTGATCAGGGAGAAATGCACAATTTTTTGTTATGAAACCTCAATCGGTTAATGTGAGCACTGCACATGTTTGTGCATGTAACAGAGAGCCACAGAACTAAATTTTGGTGGTCCAGTGGGACATAGTGACCTGTGTATTTTTAGTGTTATTAGTTCCCATCAAGTTACAGAAAGCACTGTGAATATGTAAGTCATTATTGTAAGCTTGCATGCAATCAATCAAGATTTATAAAGCGTGGTTAATCACCCGATAGGTTATCCAGGCACTTGCAGGCCCCGGAGGTTTATTCGAACAGCCAGGTCTTGAGGGCCATTTGGAAATCCAGATGTGAGGTGGTTGTCCGGAGGTGCGTTGGGAGGCTGTTCCAGGTCTTTGCTGCAATGTGGGAGAAGGAGCGTCCACCACTTCTGCTTCGGTAGATGCAGGGAGTATGGGCAAGTAAAAGGGAGGCGTGGCATAGTCTTCTCAATGGTTGGTGGAAGTTCAGGCAGCGGTTAATGTAGGCAGGCCTTTGGTTTTGTAGAGCCTTGTGTGCGTGGGTCAGCAGCTTGGATTGGCATGTCTTCTCTACAGGGAGCCAGTAGAGGTTCCTGAGTTGGGTTGTTTTCTCTTTTAAACATATTAGTTCAGCATCTACATATAATCCAATAAATGAAATCTTTAATAATGAATCAAGCTACATTATGCTGTACTCTTATATGTGCACAACAATAAATACATGTAGATTTTTAACAAACACGACAATCTGATCACAATTTATAAAACATTAAAGATGCATTAAATGCATTTTAGCACACCCCCTTACAATCTAAACCTATAGAAGATTAATCAGCAGTCCAGATGTCTCTGAAAAGGAAAAGGTTAATATGCACACATATATTTCTCAAACCACACAAGTGATGCACTTTCTATACCTTTAGTGCACCACATCTCATCTGTATTATTCGCCACCTGAGTACATAAAGCCAAAAGTAAATATATTTGGAGTCTATTAAAACGTAAATGATGGAAACAAACTATGCTGCTGCAGCGGCATTTGTTTTTTTTTGTCTGGACCGGCAGGAAAATGAATGCCAGAACAATGCTGATAGGCTATCATCCCTGCGGCGATTAGGCTGCCAGTCAAGGGTTTCTAATGGCACAGCCAGCAGAGGCTTTCTCATCAGAAATCTTTTGGTTCCACCACCTCTAAATGAGACAGAGGAGCTATGTATTAGAGGACCTCGGACCCCATCTCTTTGCTAAACCATAAAAAAGGCCTATATTTCTAGATGACAGTGAGGCATATCGGCATGTTGAGCTAAGGAGGAGGGAAGAGAGCTATGGCTTGGAAAGTTTTAAGCTGTCTTTTTTTGTTCTCATAAAACACTTGGTCTTAGAGCTTCAATAAAATATTTTTAAGTTGATTTTAGTGTCACATAGTAGATCTTGGCCCTCTGCTCGTTATTGACATTTAATTGGTGACCCCACTTTCACACGTTAGCAGTAGAGCAAAATCAAATCCACAATCTGTTTTAGACTCAGATCACCTACTTAACTTGTAATTCCAAGAACCTTGTAATCAGTCATCATCCTTCCAACTCCAAACGACGCCTGTTAAATATGGCTGTGACATGTTCCAAGTTTATGTTAACATGCTGAGTAATCCACCAACCGGAACCGTATCTTGTATGACATACTTACTCTGAGAAGATTATCACTTCTTAAAAAAATCTTGATGTTAGCGAGGCACCCTGACTGACCATAATTCTTTTTACACCAAAAAGCATGGGCAAATACTGTTGCTATTTCTCTCTTAAATTGCAGAACCTCTTAAATGGACATAACCTTCCTTCAGCTCCAAAAAAAGTATAGACAGATGTGTCCCTTCTGAGTGATCCATCATGTATCTTTACAAAATGCCCTTGAAATACATGAAATAGAACGATCAGATTTATGGGATAACAAAACGAAAGGGAGTCTTACACAGCTGGGAGGAAACCCACAAATCTAGTGTGCCTGGAGTAACGTAGGCCTCTGTCACCCCTGTTGTACATGGGACATCACATCCCTCATAGGGGTCCTTTCAACCTAAGGCCTTCTTATATCTGTGAGGCAGGAAGTAGAAGGGGAAATGTAGGCCCTACCACCACGTTTTACAGGGGGAGGGCGTTTTGCATTATTGAAGGGACCAGGTGTAGTGGGCTTTAACTCCATTGCTCTGTTCTTGATGTGTCACAGACCCCATAAATGTTCAAATCATCGCTGTAATTAGATACGCGAGGCTGTGAGACGCAAAGAAGAGGGTTTTAGGGTTAAGACATTTTACACGGTACATTCAAAATTAAAGGGGAAAAATTCGAAAACATAGAAAGGTGATTTCGATATTCTATGTTTTATACACTTGAAAGGAACGGACTGGGGCAAAAATACTGGAAAAGGTGTTTAGCATGCTGAACGGCTCTGGTGTGGCAAATGTACCGCTGCTCTAAGAGCAAGACTGTAAATAGAGGATATAGAGCAAGGAAGTAATTTGACAAGAGACTCTGAGATAACTTGGGAAGGAATGGACGAAGGGGGAACAGTAGGGTGGGATAGCAGGTAACACATAAGGAAATCCTACATTCATATAATAAAAAATGGGGTGGACAATTTGTCAATATTTCTAAAAAATGTGATATTCTGTCTGTAAATGTATCTATTCCTTTACGTTTGATGTCGTTGTCTTTTTTACTTTAATTTTTGAAACAGTATTTGAGCCTGCATGCAAGCAGGTTCGTTGAGATCTAGAAGTGGGTGAGCTAACAAATTTACTGGGAGATCTGAGCCAGAGCATAGCCAAGGGTCTGGCTTGGCTCTAAGAGCCAGTGCACAAAATTATTTGGCATGTAAGTCATGCAACAAATATGTTAAAATATGATGAAGTTGCTTCAACATCTTTAGGAAGTGTTTTTTTAATCTTTTTATTGAACAAAATCAATCCATTCATACAGGCACGAGTGTTCGACCAGAGATATTCTGTACAGCTTTTAATAAATGGAGTGCATTTGATATACATATATGAAAAGGGGTTCGACAGTATTAAACATGATACATCTTACAAGTGGGTCTCCAGCTTTCCTGATTATACACGTTAATGTCCTTCCCCCTATAGGGACCTGTATGTCTCCCACGGGGTCCAAATTTTTTCCCACTTCTTTGGGCATCTCCTGCTCTTGTATACCACTTTCTCTGCCAGTCGGCACCAATCCATGTACAACTTCCAATCAGAGAGTTTTGGTGGGTCCCGTGCCCCCCACATCCGCACTACATTTTGTTTTGCTACCACTGAGGCCAGCATGAGCCAGGTTTTAGCATGTGTGGGCCACCTATCTTCTCCCGTGACCCCCAGTAGGTGCCAGCGTGCATCTGGTTGGACTTAGATGCCTAGTACTTTTGACATCACCCCCGTGACTCCTACCCAGTAGTGCTGGATTTTGGGGCAGTCCCAAATGATGTGGAAGAATGTACCCATGTTGCTGCATCCCCTAACACAATGACTCGTATCAGCTCTGCCTATTTTGTGCTGGATCGTTCGGGGGGAGTATGATCGATGCAGGATTCTGAGTTGGAGGAGTCGGAATCTTGCCCATATAGCTATCTCCCTGGGACTCTGGATTGCTTCTTGCCAATCGTCATCTTCCAGCAATCCCAGGTCGGACTCCCACGCTGATCTCACTGGGCCTGTGAGGTCAGGTAGATTGTTCATTATTTTCCGATACGTGTGAGAGATCGCTTTCTCAGGGATTGGATCCATCAGCAGTCGGTCTTCCCGCGGGGAGTACTCGGGTAGTAGCTCCCCATCTTTGATGTGGCACCTTAGGGCAGCACATCGTCCGCGTATAGCGAGATACGCTCCTCCCACTCCCCCCCAATATCTATGCCCCTGACAATAGGGTCTCCTCTGATCCATGCCGCAAGCGGCTCGAGTGCAAGCGCAAATAGTATGGGGGAGATTGGGCATCCCTGACGCGTGCCTCTATTGAGCGCAAATGGCCTGGAGATCGACCCGTTCACCCTTACACGAGCTCTTGGTTCCCTGTAAAGAAGACGGACACATGCACAAAAGCTCATGCTGAATCCCAGTCTGGGCAAGACCGCTTGGAGATAGGGCCATTCTATGCTGTCGAATGCCATACGAGCATCCAATGACATTAGCGCCGTGTCTTCACTTGGGTTTGCTGCTGTAGCATGTGTCACCCCATAGAGGCGTCGTACGTTAAGCCTGGTACTGTGCTGGGGCATAAACCCAGATTGGTCCGGGTGGACAATGGTGGAAATGATGGGAGCGAGCCGGTTGGCTAGCACTTTTGCCAGCACTTTAGTTTCAAAATAATAAAGAGATGGGCCGATATGAGCTGCAAAGCTTTTGGAATAACAACTATTGTGGCCAATCTCAAGTCTTCCGGTAGGCAACCATCCTGCAGTGCGGCATTGAACATGTCCAGCATTGGCTGCGCTAACCCGGTTGCCATGCATTTGAAGAGCTCTGCGAGGAGGCCGTTCGGGCATGCCGCTTTCCTGGATTGTAAGTCCCGTATGGCCCCTTCTACTTCCTCCACCGTCAGGTCCTGGTCTAAAGCCTCCCGGTCTTCCTGCGATAGGGTCAATAGGGGCAGGTCTGCGAGTAGTTCAGTGCTGTCATCCAAAGATCTTGTCGTCACAGACTGGTAGATCATCTCATAGTAAGATGCGAATGCTTCCGCTAAGTCTGCCCCAGATCTACATTGCGCCCCATTGCCCACTTGAATCCCCGTGACCCAGTTCTGCTCTCTGTCCCGTTTTTCTAACCAGGTGATTCGTTTGTTAGGCTTGTCCCCAAGATCGTATAGTCGTCGTTGTGTGGCGAGTGCATGTTGTCTTGCCATATCAGTCTCTAAGTCCCTAAGCTCCTTTTGTTTGAGGCGCATCCTCTGTACCAGTTCGGGGGCATCCGATTCACTCTGTTTTATATTTCGTTCTAGGGCGGTGATCTCGCTTTCTAGCACATCGCATTTGAAGCGTTTCTGCTTCCTCAGTTCCCCTGCCACTGCCTGGATATAGCCCCTTGGGTGAGTGCTTGCAATGTTCAACACTCCGTCCATCATCCCCTTTGGTTTTGCTATGTTCGCCCTAAGTTGGCAGGGTATGCCCAGACGTGGGTCCCTTGCTCACTTTGCCACTGGATTCAAGATAGCCTGGCTGATGACGGCTGTAAGCCAGAAACCGGTCCCAGGATGCTTGTTTCCGGTCCAGGGAAGACATGGCTTGGCAGTTCGGGCTGGACTGTTCCCATGAGGCACAGGGTCAGACTGATTTGCATATGGCCATGTCTGAACTGGGGTGGCGGAGTGAGCTAAAGAATGATGATGGATTAAACCCAGATCAGTTGACTGGGGGTGAGTGCTTGCAATGTTCAACACTCCGTCCATCATCCCCTTTGGTTTTGCTATGTTCGCCCTAAGTTGGCAGGGTATGCCCAGACGTGGGTCCCTTGCTCACTTTGCCACTGGATTCAAGATAGCCTGGCTGATGACGGCTGTAAGCCAGAAACCGGTCCCAGGATGCTTGTTTCCGGTCCAGGGAAGACATGGCTTGGCAGTTCGGGCTGGACTGTTCCCATGAGTCACAGGGTCAGACTGATTTGCATATGGCCATGTCTGAACTGGGGTGGCGGAGTGAGCTAAAGAATGATGATGGATTAAACCCAGATCAGTTGACTGGGGGTGAGTGCTTGCAATGTTCAACACTCCGTCCATCATCCCCTTTGGTTTTGCTATGTTCGCCCTAAGTTGGCAGGGTATGCCCAGACGTGGGTCCCTTGCTCACTTTGCCACTGGATTCAAGATAGCCTGGCTGATGACGGCTGTAAGCCAGAAACCGGTCCCAGGATGCTTGTTTCCGGTCCAGGGAAGACATGGCTTGGCAGTTTGGGCTGGACTGTTCCCATGAGGCACAGGGTCAGACTGATTTGCATATGGCCATGTCTGAACTGGGGTGGCGGAGTGAGCTAAAGAATGATGATGGATTAAACCCAGATCAGTTGACTGGGGGTGAGTGCTTGCAATGTTCAACACTCCGTCCATCATCCCCTTTGGTTTTGCTATTATAGCCCCTTGCCACCACTGTGTATGCCTCCCATAGTGTAATATGCGACTCAACTGATCCCTTGTTTTCTGCAAAATGTTGTTGGGTACGTTCTGTGAACTTGTCTTGGAAATCTCTGTCTTTGAAGTGCCAGGGAGCTATGCGTGGCGGGAGGGTGCGGTCGCTAGTTGGGCCCTGTAGCTGGACTTCCACCGGGGAATGGTCTGATATTCCCCTAGCCCTATGTTGTGGCCCCCGGAAGTGTCCCACTTGTATGCATTGTGTGAAGATGTAGTCCAATCGCGACCCGCTACCGTGTGCCTCGGATATATGTGTGTATTGTCTGCTAGCCAGGTTGTAAAGACGCCACAAATCCGACAGACCCATTGCCGTTTCGAAAGCTCCCAGGGGCTCTCCACCCCCCAACCCGGGCTGACTGTGTTGTTTTGTCCAGTTCATGTGACATCACTGCATTCACATCCCCGCCCATTATGATCACCCCAGGTGGCATACTCAGTAGTGGTTTGCTTAGTTCGGGGAAGGTCTCCGAATGTAGCCTTGGTGGAATGCATATTTCAAGTTTTGGCCGTACCACTTCCCAGCCACTGCCACAAACCTGCCCAGTGGGTCCTGCCAAGTGCAGTCCTTTACAAGGGGTATTGAGTTCTTTACCAGGATCACAACACCCCTGGATCCCGACGTAAAGCCCGCGTGAGCCAGGAGGGTGTTTCCAAACCTTTTTAGTGCCAGATAGTGGTTGCCTCGCAGGTGTGTCTCCTGCAGGAAGACGAGACCGGGGGAATGCCTACATAGATATTGCAGGACCATTGTTTGCTTAATCTTGTCCCCCAGCCCATTAACATTCCACGACAGAACTTTCAGTGCTTTCATGGGTTGTGTATCCATATTTGTGTTTGATTACTCCGTGACCACCCTCCCGCCCTCAGAACCCGCCCCAACCCTCCCTTCCTCGAAAGCTGCACTCTGGACCATGCGTGGATTGGTGAATCTATGAGTGGATCATAAAAATCTTTAAACCTTGTATACAACATTGAACTTTTAAAACTGTAACCCTGTCTTGAATCCCCCTCCAGTCAACCCTGCATTGTAGGTTTAAAACTACCCACATCCCCAAATTGCAGAGCGCCTGTCTCCCCAACAAACTTATAGTCTGTAACCTGGGGGGTTGGCCGGCTCCGCTCTTGTAGTCAGGCCGCATCCCTCCTGTGTCCCGTTCAGTGTCTATTTCCTGGATGTGTGTCCTGTAGAGAAGAGCGATCATTCAGCCCCCTCCCCTGTGTTTTATACCTGCAAAGGGGGGTCGGTATACCCTCAGCAGACCAGGACGCCGCAGCCGGGCGCACACCCAAGTCCTCCTCCTAACCGAGGGTGGGCAGCCCCCAGAACCAGCCTCACTCCCTCAAGTCTTACTTGGTCAGCACGCGAAGGGCCGGTCCCTGCCGTTGGGGCCCCAAATTCCTGTTCCGAGTGGAGTTCCCGGGGGGAGGCATCCCTCTGCACACCCCATCTTCAGTTGCGTCCCTGTCGTGCCGATGGGGCAACCGTTCGCCCTCTCTCAAGCCAGTCCCACACTTCATTAGGGAGATGTGAAGTACCACACCTTGCCGTTGGCCAGTACTCTAAATTTGGCTGGGATTAGCATTGCATAGTTGAGGTTTTCAGTCCGCAATGCAGGTTTAACCTCCTCAAAGGGGCGGTGTTCGTGTTGGACCATGAGGGTGAAGTCCGGAAAGAAACGGATGGTTGCATTTTCATAGGATAAGTCCCCCTTTGTTCGGGCTGTTTGCAGGATGGCGTCTCGATGCCGGAAGTTGAGAATACGGGCTATGATGGGTCGAGGTGGGGCCCCTGGTTTCGGTTTCGGCACTGGTGCTCTGTGGGCTCTTTCCACAGAGAAGTAGTTTGACAGCCGTTTGGGTTGGAGGTGCTTAAGTATGAGATATTCCAGAAATAGGTCCGTTCTGGGGCCTTCTGCCCCCTCAGGCACCCTCACCACCCTAATATTATTCCTCCGGGTGCGCCCCTCCTGGTCCTCCAGCTTTGCCGCCATACTTTTTTGCTGCTGCATGAACTGCTGTATTTGTTCTTCCATTCTCTTGGTGGTGGCTTGGAGTTCGCCTATATGAGTTTCGGCTATGGCAACTTTTTCAGAGTTCTTGTTCATATCTGCCCTCAGCAGATTGACCTCGATTGTGACTTTCTCCATCTTTGCTTCCAGGGTCGTGCCCAGTACCTGAATGGCAGCCATAATCTCCCCTAATGATGGTCCTGCTGCATCCTGGCTCCCCTGCGTAGTCGCGCTCTCTGCCATTGCGGTCCTGGGCACTGTGTACATGTCTAATTTATTAGTCTGAGGCAGGGTGCCTCCCTTGGGACGCATCGCGTGGCTTCTCCCTGCAGAGGGAGGGCGGGGGAAAGAAGGCTGGGGCGGGTCGCTCAGCTCAATGCCCCATCTGCGTGCCCCCCTCTTATATTGTTGGCTGATGATGTCTGCTGGCCCCCACCGCCGAGACGCCCAGGCACCCATTGAGTGTGCAATCCTCTGTGCCCGTCGCTTCAGGCAGCACCGATCCTCACACCAGTGGGACACACCAGGCCCTTGCTTATCGTGTGTTCTTGATGCTCTACTTAGTAGATCTGGGGCCGCATCAGTATATAGGGCACCCGGCCCATGGCATCGAGTTCGCAAATTCAGGCCCCTTCATCCCCTCCAACTCTCTCGCCTGTCGTTTCCAATAGAAGGGGAGGAGAGGACCCCCGGCGGTCTCAAGAGGACAGGGTAGCAAAGTTCCCTTCATATCTCACAGAGGCCCCTGTGTGCAGCAGCTCACCATTGTGTCTGCCGTTCTCACCGTATCCCGGGGGAGCCTCCACCTGTTGTCCGACAAGAGCTACAATGGCACCCGGCAGTTAACCGCATCGGTCCCAGCCCCGCTCACTCTCAGGCAGCCGTCTTGGCGCACCTTCGCTCCTTTGTGTTCACCTTTGGATGGTGGGAACCTCCGCTTCAGCCCTAATGCGGGCCCGCCATCCTCCACTGTCGCAGGAAGGGGGTCCCTCCCCCGGCCCTGATGCTAGACTGCACCCCGCTGTGGCAGGTCCCGGTGTCGTCCGACCCTCCGGATGGCAATTGGGTCCACTCCCGGACCTCTGGCACTGGCCCGGCGTTCTTTGGTATTCGTGTTGGGCGGCGGGTCCCTCCGCGTCAGCCCTCACACAGGCCCGCCGTCCTCCGCTATCCCAGAGAGAGGGCCCCTCTCCCTGGCGCCGATGCTGGGCCACGGCCCGCTGCGGCAGGCCTCAATGTCGTCCAGCCCTCCGGGTGGCGATTGAGTCCGCTCCCAGACCTCTGGCGCTGGCCGTCACCTACGCGGACACCCCAATGCTCTCGGGCATTCCAGGTCAGGCGGATTAAGGCCGGATGTCGTCGGGAACGGGAAAGCTGTGGCGTAGCTCCTCTAGTGCGCGACCATCTTGGCTGGCGCCAAGCCACGCCCCCCCCTAGAAAGTGTATTCTTTGACATGCGGATGCATTTCAGTACTGCAGAATATGCCACTGCATTGAGAAGTATTTATTATAAGTGATAGTTTTTAAACAATAACCTATTAGCATCCTGCCCCATCCGCCCTCCTGACAATGCCGTTAGTGAACGAAGAGGCAAGATGGTTGTCATGTGTATCCTATACAGGTGGTGTATATTTTTATTGCAAACACAAGGAGATGATGGACGGAGCGCTGAAACTTTTCAGACACTCCAGCGTTAGTGGCATAGTGAGCAAAAGAACAATGGATTAAACCCAGATATATGACTGGGGGTGAGTGGTTGAAAAGTTTAAGCACTCCGTCCAGCATCTTGTTGTGTTTGCTGTGTTAGCCCTAAGTGGACAAGTGTATGCCCAGATGTGGGTCCCTTGCACACTGTGCCACTGGATTCAAGCTAGCCTGGCTGATGAGGGGTAATACCCCGAAACCAGTCCCAGGATGCTTGTTTCTGGTCCAGGGAAGACCTGGCCTGGCAGTTCGGGCCGGACTGTTCCCATGAGGAACGGGGTCAAGACTGATTTGCATATGGCTGGGTCCAAACTGGGGTGGCATAGTGAGCAAAAGAACGATGGATTAATCCCAGATCTGTGATGGGGGAGTGGTTGAAAAGTTTCAGCACTCCGTCCATCATCTTGTCGTGTTTGCTATGTATACTTTTATTGCACACAGAGCAACATTGTAGTGTATTAAACAAAAAATAAGAGGTGTTTCTAAAGCGTGCATCCTGAACACACAGATTTTAGGGCTTTCTCAAATGTGATAATAAAGAACAAGCATTGGCAAAGCCAATAGGTTTCACCTATGTGAAATCTATTGGCTTTGTCAATGTTTTTTTACATGCTGCACAGCAGTTGAGCTGCTGTGTAACATGGCTTAAACTTAAAAAAAAAAACACGGTGACACAGCCACCCTTCTTTTTTTCTTACTTTAACCCATGTTACACAGCAGCTCAACTGCTGATTAACATGTAAAAAAAACATTGACATAGCCAATAGAATTTGTATAGGGTGAAACCTATTGACTTTGCAAATGCTTGTTTTACAGTAATACCTTTAGAAGTGTATTTTGTGATTTGCTATTTTATTACTCTTTTGTGGGCGTGATTTGTATGAGCATGTCCTCACAGAAAGATACCAGAGGCAGAAGTGGAGGCAGCGGGCCGGCCGTATGTTTGTGAATAGCATTTTGCAGTACATGAGTCACACTAGTGTAGTACTTTACGCACTTCAAAATCAGTGCTTAATTTGAGCTGGTGCTTTCTGGTGCTGAGCACCGGCACTTAATTGGTTTCCGGTGCTCGGCACCGGCACCTAATTGTCAACAACACACTTAGGGCAGTCTGCCACAAGGTGGCGCTGCTCATGTAATTTAGAGATGAGCAGTATAACAGTTGTTTAGGGAAACAATATACATTAAAAAAATTGCTAATACCTTCCTCCCCAGCCATTCCTTTAGCTTTGGGGACCTGGAATAATCTGAGCTGTCGCATTTACATGCGAGAGAGATGGTTAGTAGTTGTTTTGGCAGCAATGACAAGGGCGATGGGTGGTGCAAGCTGCAGTGGCCTCCTGGTCAGAGACCTGGCACTTAATATTTTACAAATTAAGCACTGTTCAAAATGCAGTGTCAATCGAGTCCTATATCTTTGGTTAAGCCAGTCACTTTCCACCAATGTTTGTTTACCTAAGTAGGTCAAAAGTTTTGTAATAAATATTTTACTTTAAACAGCAAGAATGTCACCCAACATTTTGCACTGCGAAAACAAATGCTGATTGTATGCTACTCTTAGTAAAAATGGAACATACATAACATAATTTTATGAAAGGTGAAACTAGAACAAAAAAAGCTGTTTTTGCACACTTTTATGGTGTCAAGCCGTGCAGTCGTTCCTGACTGGGAAACACAATCGTGCCTGTTCTCATTAATTGAGATTTGTGCAGTGACGCAATTGGTTGCCACCTATACCTTGCCTGACAACAGCTGGTTTCGGAGTACCTGGTGATTTACAGAGTAATCAGAGATTAGTGTAGACTTCTATCACAGATGAGTCTTCATAGCTGGGCTGCAGTGGGTCAACAGCTTGCAAACACAACATCTGTTGTGGACTGTTCCAACTCAATGGAGCCTTCCCTTCCACATGTTCGGGGTTTTCGTGCACAGACTGCGTAACTTTTGAAACAGCACAAGATAGTGTAGGAAGACATATCTCACGATATTCGTTGTTCATTAGAAATTAATCATATCTATAGCTGATTTTTTAAAATAAATATCACCCTTTCAAAGTTGGAGACAACAAAATATACAATTGTGGCTATAGTATTTATCGAACAAATGCAGCAGAACATCAAGAAAAGTAAATAATTTTTGTGGCTGTCCAATAGAGTTAGCAGTGTATTATGGCTGCGCACTTAACCATTCCTTCAAACACTGAGGGACGGCCTCTTACCACCATTAACAAGGGAGAGGCTGTGGCATAGTGGCCACGGCTACTGACTTGAGAGTGGGGCATCCTGGTTCAAGTCTCGATGGCGCAACATCCTGTGATTCTGGGCAAATCACTTAACCTCTCTGGGTGATAAGTTGCTTTATAAATCTGCTGCAAGACAAAAAAAGGCAAAACTTTATGAAAAAGTAGTTCCACCAAAGCGAATGTTAACAGTATTTCGGCACGGGAAACTGATAAGAGAGGCAGCCGAGGAGCAAGCATTGGTAAATGCAGGAAAATATGCCGCTGCCAATAGAAATGGAGGAAAAGTAAGTGGCACACACGGGAAGCGGGATGGAAGCCCCCTTTAAGTATATATTAAAAACAATAGATTTCACAAGCACAGTGCACGTGCTGTGCAGGCGAAACCTAAAAAGTAGTCTTAATAATTAAAAAAAATGCCCAGGAGCACACAATTTAGTGAAGCTGGGAAGACGGGATTTCTTCTTTTACAGTGTGCAATTCAGCCACTCCATGGGTATCTGTATCTCTCTTGTTCATTTTACATGAAAGGTTTGTCATCAAAATGTTGTCCTTATTACTTAGCACATGAGGTGACATCTTGAGTGGCAGGCAGCAGCCATATGAAAATTCGGCTAGTTTTCGAGGGGTCAAGCGCATCTCAAACTGAGCCAGAGCCAGGTATCTGGCTCAAGCCTAGCTCAAGCTTTCAGTGGCTCACCCACCTCTATTGAGAGCATTGTAAGAAATCAAGGCTCTTATTTCGGAATCAGGGAGTACTGCAAATTCTGGGAGCAATATTACTGAATAACTGCCACCTGCACAAATTACATTGTGGAATATTTGCACCACAAGTGTGCAGATTAATCTTGCATAAGGAGTAATGCACATGCAATACTAAAAAACAGGCATTGATTCACTGCTCAGAGAGGGTACCAAAGGGGGACTTAACCCGTTTCCAAGGGGCATGAGCCTCAAATGAAAGAATTTCTTTTATACTGTATTTTAATGCAGCATCTATATGGTGCTTAATACCCCTGTGTGGGGCATTGCCGTGCTTGCCTACATGGGCATCCATCTGTTTGGAGGGGTGTTGTCTTTTTGTTTTGATCCAATAAGAGAAGTGCTTCCATATCGTAGCAATGACCACGAATGTGCAGTTATCATGTTATGGGACACAGCACTTAGGTGTGTTAGAAAGACATGCATTATGTGGTTTTCAGTAAGCTAGAAGCTTTGAGCATCTCTACAGGTCCCTTTATGGCAGAGGTTCTTAACCTGTACCAGCTGAACAAGAGCAGCAAGAGCAGAAAAAGCGAAAGCTCAAGGCGAATACACCAAAACCAAATAGGAAGAGAAGCATAAGAGCAGACAAGCGAAGATTCATCGATGGTCTTGCCACAAAAGCCCAGGAAGCAGCAAACCATGGAAACTTCAAAGAACTCTATGACATAACAAGGAAACTGTTGGAAAATGGCCCTCTCTGAAGGGTCACCCCAATCTTTATGCTTTTCTCCTCCTCTTTTTGCTGATTCTTTTTGTTGGCCTTAGGACTCTGAGCACTTTTACCACTGCTGACCAGTGCTAAAGTGCATGTACTCGCTTCTCTAAACATGGTGACATTGGTTTATACCTGATTGGCATATTTAGTTTACCTATAAGTCCCTTGTAAAGTGGTAAACCATATCCCAAGGGGCCTGTAATCTAAATGCTACTAGTGGGCCTGCATCACTGGTTGTGTGACCCACACAAGTAGCCTTTCAAACCTGTCTCAGGCCTGCCATTGCAAGACCTGTGTGTGCAATTTACTGCCACGTCGACTTGGCATTTAAAATCACTTGCCAAGCCTTAGACTCCTCTTTTATTACACATAAGTCACCCCTAAGGTAAACCCCAGGTAGCCCTAAGGGCAGGGTGCAGTGTAAGTAAAAGGTAGGACATGTACTTGTAGGTTTTACATGTCCTGGTAGTGACAAACAGCTAAATTCATGTTTCACTACTGTGAGTCCTACTTCTCTCATAGGCTAGTATTGGGAATGTCTTAAAATACTTTTAAGCTGTAATTCCTGATTAGAAAGGATTAGCTGCAGCATGTTGCATATCTTTGGAATGATAATGATAAATCCTGGCAAAGTTGGATTTAACATTATTGTCTTAGAAATGCCACTTTTAGAAAGTGTAAACAATCAATTTAGGGAGTGAAGAGGTAGTGCTCCAAAAGCACAAAGAGGTGGATACGTCCTCCTCAAGTCAGTATATAAGAATCAAAAGGGATCCATCCCAGAACGAAATTACAATTGTGATCGACCAGATCAAGTGCGTTTCCTACAGTGGTGGGAAGCACACAGCTTTGTTAAAATACCCCTCACACACCAAAAGGGCCCTTGGTGTCATGCTTCATCATAGGGGTTTTCCCGCCCCGCTGCGGGACGGGGCGTGCTACAACCTACGGCTACGTGGGAGCACTGATTTTTGAGACAAAACTATGTGTAGTGTAGAAAAGTGAGTGGAAGGGTCAGGAGTGAGTGAAGGAGTGAAGGAGTGATAACAAGTTAAAAAACACCTGGCCCTAATGGAAGAGAAAACTTTAATATTCCGTTGGGCTGGTGTTATTAAGAGTGGGGAATGAGGTGGAGACAGCGTGCCTTTATGAGCAGTGTCTCCTATGTCGTCAACATGTTTCGAAGCCCTCCCCAGGCTTCTTCGTCGGGGAGGCAACGACAGGGAGAGGCAGTGATCTTGATGTATGTTTGACTACAGACCCTCCTTCCCACCCCGTTCAGAGGCTCCTGGGGCATTTTTCCTGTGTAAAAAAAAAAATCAGTTCATTAACATAACCACTGAGGTATCGTATACGGTGCATGCATAACTAGGGACATGCCCTGCATGTAGTATTATCTCTTGTATATACATAAAAAAATGTTATCTTTCGAGTGTAGAAGGGACCCTTCTGGTCCTGACGAAGAAGCCTGGGGAGGGCTTCGAAACATGTTGACGACATAGGAGACACTGCTCATAATGACACGCTGTCTCCTCCTCATTCCCCACTTTTAATAACACCAACCCAACGGAATATTAAAGTTTTCTCTTCCATTAGGGCCAGGTGTTTTTTAACTTGTTATCACTCCTTCACTCACTCCTGACCCTTCCACTCACTTTTCTACACTACACATAGTTTTGTCTCAAAAATCAGTGCTCCCACGTAGCCGTTGGTTGTAGCACGCCCCGTCCCGCAGCAGGGCGGGAAGACTCCTATGATGAAGCAGAACACCAAGGGCCCTTTCGGTGTGTGAGGGGTATTTTAACAAAGCTGTGTGCTTCCCACCACTGTAGGAAATGCACTTGATCTGGTCGATCACGATTGTATTTTTGTTCTGGGGTGGATCCCTTTTGATTCTTATATACTTTTAGAAAGTGGACATTTCTCTGCTCTTACTGGTCTGTGTGCCTTGCAGTCTGTCTCCAATACATGTCTGGGTGGGTGACAGCTACACTTTGTGCATTCCTCTAGACAGCTACAAACACAGAAAGGGTGGGTGTGACAGAGAACTCTTCTGCATTCATCTACATTCTGATTGCTCTTCTTGAGCAGGAAGAGGGAGGGGAAACTGACACTTAAACCTGAATAGGCAGTATCCTGTTCCCACACAGCTGATCGACGAGATCGCCTCAACGGATTGCCCAGCTCTATGACAACGGGCAGCATGGCTCAACGACAACACAGTACCTCCATCATATAGGGGTTCGACACCGAAGCCTTCATTGACCGCACAGATTGGCGCCAATGCTTCACCTCTATCCACGGGATCGACAACGACACGCGCCTCCTTGGCTCCTTGCATCGAGTCTTCGACGTCAACACTTGCTCCATCCAATACT
This sequence comes from Calotriton arnoldi, assembly GCA_963921515.1. Classification (NCBI taxonomy): domain Eukaryota; kingdom Metazoa; phylum Chordata; class Amphibia; order Caudata; family Salamandridae; genus Calotriton; species Calotriton arnoldi. The sequence continues at coordinate 1,484,962 of CAWUFW010002938.1, read as the reverse complement.
TTGTCAGCAGGACCTGTCTGAGTCCTGTAGCTGGCCTGCCCTCCATCACGGTTGGCCTGAATTTTGGCTTTACCCCAGTCTAGCGCGACCTCAAAAAACCCCTGAGCGCTATTGACTTCTGAGCACTTTTTTCTTATATTTTAAAAAAAATCATAACTCCGGTTCTACTTATTCGATTTTCGTCATTCTGGTCTGGTTTTATTCATAATATTATTCACGATTTTTCTGAACCTGTGTGTAATATTTTTGTGGTGTTTTCATTGTGTTACTGTGTTTGTGTGTTGCACAAATACTCTACACATTGCCTCTTTAGATAACCTGACTGCTCTGTGCCAAGCTAGAAGAGGGTGAGCACATGTTATCTTTTAGTGTGTATCTAGCTTTCTCTGACTAGGATCGTGGTCCCTACTTGGACAGGGTGCATACCTCTGCCAACTAGATACCCAATTTCTAAACAAACTCTCCGGCAGATACAGCAAGCCAGAAAAAACTGTTAAAGACAAAGCTGGGAAGACAATCATGGCTCACGAAAGCCAACAACAAATATGGGTGGAGCATTTTGAAGAACTGCTGATCCAGCCCGTGCCACAGTAGCCACCAGACATACAGCCAGTTGACAAGGAGATCCCCAAGAAAGGTGACCTGAGAAACTACACAAACTACAGAGGGATAACTCTTATATCAACCCCAAATAAAGTGTGCAACAGAGTCATCCTGAACAGAATGAAGGAACAAGTTGACACTCAGTTACGAGGCCAGCAAGCTGGCTTCCACCAAGATAGTTTCTGCACAGACTAGATTACAACACCGCGCATAATCTTTCAGCAATTGATGGAATTGAACTCCCCCTCTAGATCAACTTCATCAAATATGAGAAGGCATTCAACACCGTGGACAGAGAGATCCTCTGGAAACTCTTCCGCCACTACCATGTGTCAGATAAAGTCATAAGAATCATCAGGAACTCTTACACTGGAATGACCTGCAAAATACTCCATGGAGGACAACTCACAGAAGCATTTGAAGTGAGGACCAGAGTACGCCGGGGTTGTTTGCTCTCACCTTTTCTCTTCCTGCTGGCCATAAACTGGTTAAGGAAGACATCCACAGCAAAGAGAAGGAATGCGATCCAGTAGACACCTTGGATGAAGCTTGACGACCTGGACTTTGCAGATGACCTGCCCTACTCTTGCATACCCATCTCCAGATGAAAGAGAAGAACAACAAAATGGCAGCCACATCAGCACAACTTGGCCTCAACATTCATAGGGGAAAAACCAAGATCCTGAAGGCTAACACGGCCAGCACATCTGCAGTCACTCTTGCAGGTGATGCACTGGAAGAGGTTGGGGCCTTCACCTACCTGGGCAGTGGAATAGACAAGAAGGGCGGCACAAATGCTGACGTCAAGGCAAGAATCAGAAAAGCAAGGGCTGCCTTCATTCAGCTAAAGAAGATCTTGAGCTCCAAGGATCTAACGATGCAAACCAAGATCTGGCTTTTTAACACCAACGTAAAATTGGCAATTCTCTATGGAGCAGAAACTTGGAGGACAAATGTGACCACCACCAACAAAGTCCAGACCTTCATCAACACCTGGCTGATGAAAATCCTCCAAATCTGCTGACCAAACAATATCAGCAACAACGACCTGCGGCAGCCAACTTTCCCACTCCCTGCTCATGAAGAAATCAGGAAAAGACTCTGGGGCTCTATAGGTCACATCCTCTGCAAGCCCGTGTCAAATATCACCAGACAAGCCCTCACCTGGAACCCTGAAGGGGAAAGGAAAAGAGGAAGGCCAAGAAACACGGGGCATTGAGGCCTCAAGGCTGACTGTAAGGCAGTGGCGTAGCTAGGCACTCTGCCGCCCGTGGCGGTCCCTGCCTTTTGCCGCCGCCGAGCGCCTAAGAGCAGGGGGGGGGGGGGTGGGGGTGCTGGCGATAAATTTACCTGCCGCCCCCAAATCTCGTGCCGCCCGGGGCGTACCGCCCCCTCCGCCCCCCCCTTGCTACGCCAGTGCTGTAAGGAGATGGGTTACACCTGGAGTCAGATTGAAAGAAAAGCCAAGGGCAGAGATGGCTGGAGAGTCCTGGTTGATGACTTATACTGCAAGAGGGGTAGTAGGCATAAGTAAGTAATTAAGGGCCTAATTTAGAGTTCGGCAGACAGGTTACTCCGTCATAAACGTGACGAATTTCCCGTCCACCATATTCCAGGTGCCATTGGATATAATGCACTTGTAATACAGTGGAAGGGATATCCGTCATGTTTGTGACGGAGTAACCCATCCGCCGAACTCTAAATCAGGCCCTAAGTCTTAACCTGTGGTCCAAGGACCCCTGGGGGTCCACGAGGCCTAATCAGGGGGTCTGCAACTGTTTTACAAAATGAAATAATATTGAAATGAATAAATTAAAATTTATAAAGTATATACAAATAAAGAACAGAAATTGGAAATTTGAAAACATCTTCTATATTTGATTATAAATTAAACAAAATATTTCAAAATTTGAGCATTTGTTTGGTGTATACTTGTTTTTTGTATTTTTATGTATTGTTTTTAGGTTCAAATCATAGAAATTGCTTAGACTGGGGGCCCTGACTTCCAATAATGACTCAGTGGGGGTCCACAGAAGTCAAAAGGTTAAAAACCGCTGCTTTGTGTTTTTTCTTATTATCATTGTATACTTAGCTGGCTACTGCATTGAGCTGTCCAACCTGATGTTTTGATTTTGGTCCTGAGTAGGGCTTTGTTGTGTGCTCATAATCGTTCCATCGACATGTGTGTATATTAGACCTTGTTTACATTGACAGATATGTTTTAGCAAGCAAGTGAACCAATGTATCCGCTGCAGAGGTCTTTGAGTCCCTGGGTTCTCGTTCTGGCAGACTCATTCAATCTCTCATCCTTCTGAAGTCGATTACATGGTTTCTAAATAATGTAACTCTAGTACACACCTGTTGTTAGCGTCTAGTGCCATGTCCTATAGCAGAGTGTGCTTTACACGCGCGCGCATTTTGTTTCTGTGTGTGCGCCTTTCTGTCCATACCCCCATCATCATTTCTCTTCCTGACAGTCAGTGAGGCGCACTGTGTTCGGGGAAGTGTTTTGCAATCACCTCAGACTCCGCGCAACCGACGGCGTTGGTTCTTTGAGGAACCAACATTCATCTCGACACCCAAACACCGGCGTACACCCCTGAGTGGCAATGCCTTCTCCGACTCACCTGGCAGCAGGGCACCTGTCCGTCTCGGATACACCTGTCCACTGAGGCGGCGATGAGATGCGTGAGCGCATCCACAGGTGTCCACGCGGCTGCCTAGTCCTTCCGGAGCACGTTCAGACTCGCCCGTAGGCAGGTCACTGCAAAACCAATCCAAGTGCCGAGGAAATGAATGAGACGTATGTTCTATCTAAACGTAAGTGGCTTGGCGTACTATCCGTCATGTGCTAAATGTGATGTAGCTGTTGACATATAACTAAAACATTAGGCTCATAAAGGCTGTCCGCGAGACCATCGCGTGGCTTTCTTGACCATGTTCAAAGAAGAGTGCGGTTTTTATTCTGCTGGCAAACTTTTTGTTGTGGTTACTATCGTCAGGGTGGAGTTTTCAAATGTTGTCTACATAGGAAGATATGAACGTTTGATTGATTGTGTAGCGTTTTGTGCCAACCTGTGGGCACAACAGAGTGATGCGGCGGAACAAGAAAGAGAGAAGAGAGGGGCCGTTATAGAGGGAACCAGAAAGAGGGGACGGGGCAGTATATGTATGGATGGAAATGTCTTTCCCACTACGCTTGCATCTCACCAGACAGAGGGTTGAGCTAGGTCTCGAAAAGGCCTTGAGTCTTTTACTGGCGGGTCTAGAGGAAGACAGCAGGAGAGCTATTAGGGAAGAAAGAGCAGGAGACGGGGAAGGCAGGTGAATTATGGTAGTATTAGAGGTGGGAAGTAGATAGAAGCAGGTATTTAGGTGGGGCAGATTCTGCCAGGTGTCAGACCTGCATTAATCAAAAGATGACTTTGAAACGGGTCCCTATTAAACCCTTTATCCATGTCCGTAATGTTACAGGCAAAAAACTGATCTATTGTGCAATTAATGTAAAACCCTTAAGGTAATCTGTGTCAGCGATGCAGTCCCTGTTTGCATTTCATATGTGTTACTTTCAGCTTGCATTTCTTAAGAATATTTGCTTTTACTAGATTTTATGTATCTGCAACTCTTCGCCTGCACACTGTGACCTGAGCAGCCTCTATGGTCTGGGTGAGTTCAGGTTGTGGGTAGGTGTTCATGATGGGGCACGACCAGCGAACTCTGGGGTTGAGGCTGAGTGCCTGTCAATGAGTCATAAAATTGTTCAGACTACATGCTCATCCAGTCCTTGGACTCTCTGCAGAGTGTGGATAATAACATTTTCTAACTGTAATTACCATTTTCATTGAAAGATGTCCCGTGAAAAAGGACACAAGTGACTAATAGAGAAAAGTGGTGTGAAGAGGAGAACTGGAGTTATTGAGACACTCCGAAAACCGCAACCCTTTTCCAGACCCAGGGGCGGAGCTTTGTCAGTAAGATTGGTGGGAAGCAGTGGGGGGCGGGGATCAGATTTCCCGACCATCACGCTGGCATATAATGTTAAATCAGGGCACAAGTCCTATAAAAAGAAGTGGGGGCACTGACCAAGTTCGACAGTGTGCAAGTTACATCATGGTGCGTGCCATCACAGCACATGACGTCACAACATAGCGCTATAAAAGAAATAAAATAGTGCTATTTATATTATTTGTGTAAATACTGGGACAGACCAACCCATCTGACAGTTTTACAGTGTCTGCACTTACATACAGGGACTGAATAAAGGCAAAAGCATGCCTCCCTTAAGTACCTGTGAAGAGATAGCAAGTTGTGTGCCTTTGTTTCCCCTCCATGGCATTTACATTTAAGTGTGAGGTTCCAGGCCGCCTCCAGTCAGTATATTCAAACAGAAGGAGGCCTGATGGCCCCTTAACTTCGGCCCAGCTGGAGGTGAAAAAAAAGCCCCCTCGCTGCCTGCACGTTGCTGCTGGGAATGGAAAGCAGACAACGTACAGGCACTGATGAACGTGTCCCGGTGTCTTACACCGGGACAAGTTCAACATATTTCTGTGGGGCCCAAGTTCTTGGCAGGGGGGACGGCGTCCACCCTGTGAAAATAGTGGGTGGACGCCGTGTACCTGCGTGTACCCCCGACTCGTGCCCTGTGTTAAATACATTATATGACAAGCAGAGCGCATGAGAGGGGCTTAAGAGGCTGTGGAAAGGGAGAGAGGAATACTGATTAATAGAAGTACTAAATAAGAGAAAAACAATTATTTGTAAAAATAAAAAAAATGTAGGGCTTTCAAAACAGAGATGAGAGAGTGTGTGTGCATTTTTGTCTGTAGGTTTATGCAAAACTCCCAGGTGAAATCCAACAAGCACCTCACCATATCTGACTGAAAGCACCTGTACCCAACTATTAATCTGAAAATACATTTATGGGGGGCGGTGTAACACCCCAACCCTCCCCCCCCCCCCGAAGCTACGCCCCTGTCCAGACCTTAGTAATATTTAATTTAGTCTGATAATTTCAGATCTTAAATGTTTTCATTTCTAATTATTCCCAACAATAATCATTGTTCTACTCATTTATCTGCTACTTCTAACAAGCATTGGCAAACCATTTAGGTCGTGTTTGTTTTAGCCAGATGTTCCCTGTTGTGCGATATGTCTGGCTACACAGGGAGGCACCCAAATATTGGTCAGGTGGCATGCTGTGTAAAACATAGGATTTTATTTCATATTTTAAGCCACACCTATTGGAAATGATTCCTAGTTACTCATCTTTGACCAAACCTCTTTTAGAGACCCCCCAACTTCTTCATTCCACTTAAAGCACTGTCTCGAAGTGCATAATCCCCATGATATTATAGCGTTGTGTACTGTTGACCTTATTAAAAACCTTTTCTGTGAGTGGTTTTGTCTTGCTTCTGACATAGCCAAGGATTATACCTGAATTTCCAGCAGTAAGACACACTCACAGGAAGAAAGCTTAGTGAATTGGCATTGTGTATCCAACATCTATCTCCTGCGGTCAAATCTTCCACTGTTATAGTTGCAGTGACTTTAAACCTCACTCTCAGACAGCAGTAAGCTGTCATGTTTTTCTACATATTAAAATGGACAAAAAGGAAAATAATAAAATATATACGTTAAAAAAAGAAGATGGAGTATGTGCTTCAATGCCCACCTTGACTTCCCATTTGACATTGATGGATATTTGCAGTCCAACGCCTTCCGCGGATTCTTAACGCACTGGTGAAGTGCTCGTGGATCCAGGCCCTTTCTGGCTTCCCACTTGGAACAGGTGACAGCATCATAGCATCACAAGGTGCCACCAAAGCGAAGAGGCGCCATTGTTTGGGTTGGAGAGTCCTGGCATCCTCAGCGGGTCTGGGAAGGATGCTGGGGGATCCGCTGACAGTCTTACAATCCTTCAGAAGGCTGCCTGCTGCGATTACCGTGTGTGGCCTAGGAGGGATTGCTTTGTGTGCAGGTGTATCATGATCATAGACCTCACGTCCTGCAGTACACCCATATTCCTCATACACTGCACAGCAGTCGCGTTTATTCACACATCTCTGGCTCTGTATTCTGCCGATTTAAGTCAATCTCTTATACTTGCTCATCTCTGGCCTCAAGCCCCGCAGTGCAGTCTCTTTCATTCTCAGATCTCTCCGATCTCTTACTCTATATTGCAGCGTCATTTATTCACATAAATGTAAATGTGTGACCTCATACCCTGCAGGAACACCTCATACATTTACAGATCTATGGGTCATACACTATCGTTTTTCAGCATTTATGTAGCGCTTACTGCCCCATTGTGAGGAGCTGAAGTGCTTGCCTACATGGGTAATATGCCACAGCATGTAGGATGTGTGATTGGAAGGGTGTTCTCTTTGTTGTGATCCTATGTGGGAAATGATTCCATGCCATGCCTGTTGGCCATCAAGGTGAGTTTATTGTGTTATGGGACACAGTGCTTAGCAGTGTGAGGAATGAAGAAGTATGAGAGAAAGGCACACAGTTTACGGGTTCAGTAAACTGGTAGCTTTGAGGTCCTTTGCCGGTCCGTTTATTGAATTTTTTATGATTATATTCCACTTTGCTAGCTACTGCACTGTGTTGTTCATTCTGAAATTTTTACTTTAAAGTTTACAGTCCTGTGACGTGTATGTCAGAGGGAGAGATGGTGGGGAGATCTGCTGGCAGTGCTCTTGGAACATACAACACCAACTTTGGTTCCCCTACATTAGTTACCAGCTGAACATGGGGGTGATATTTTAGTACCTTTTCATCATTCATAAGACCAGCCTGGTCTGGCCTTCATACCTTGGATCTAAATAGAAAACCTACTCCTTATATCAATATTTTCAATCCTCTAGTAAATTATTAGGAGAGACAGCGAGATTTATAAAGTAGAGTTGTATCATGTGTTTTCCTTATCCCTATGTGAAGTTTCTTCACAATAGACTCCTCCCCCCCACCCATCATATGGATGGAAACAATCTTCTCTTTAATCCTTACCTGAAACAAGTCTTATTTTCACAACATTAACAAACCTTTTGCAATCATTCTCAGACTTCTAGGTGAATGTAGTTTGTCTTCATTGTCTGCAGCCATTGGTGGCTTCTGTGGGCTTCAGGCTAACCAGATAATGCATAAAAACATAACACTCATAACACACAGCAAATTTGTACTTAGCTACATCTATAATTGCATGTGTTTTTTTCTGCAGATGTGTACAGGAATGAGGTGAATGGTGTTCTGTGTCTGGGAATTATTATTTGAATGTCAACCGTTTTTAATGCTGCCCTCAGGTAATTTCTTTATCAATAGATATTGGGAATTATACAGTAAGCTTGAAGTAAACCCATATTGAAGTCAGCCATGGTAGTAAACTAGTATCGTTTGACTGTTTCAAAATCTCTGCATTCTTCTCGCTTCCCTTTCTATTTTCATGACCCCACCAGCTCTGTGATGAGGTGTCACTGATTGACACTTGGCCCTGGGCACTTCAGGGCTTAAAACCGAAGCACCCAGGTCAGAGGCAAATGGTGACACTCCCTTTGCCACGCGGGGGAGAGCCTCAAGGCACTTTTGCCAGACAGAGGAGGTCACACCCACAGGGCTCTGAAATCCTCAGCCTGGTAAAGTTTAGCCCAGGCATCAGGAGTCTGCACACTTAGCGCATGTCTAGCTCTTGGCTGCCTGACCTTAAACCAGAAGAGTGCCTGTCAGGCTGACCTTTGTTCAGCCTGACGGAAACTCTTCTTGCCTGGAAAAAGGTGGGGGGTGTGGCCCCTCAGCCTGTACGGACTGGCCACTGCTGCTTAACTAGTTAAATAATTTAGGGTGTCTTCTCTGTCAGCAGCAAAGATGAAAGGAGGGCAGTCATTAACCTGTATGGATTTTTAGGTCTGGTTTGACAGTGCAACTGTCACCCGACCTTTTTACCTAAACAAATATTATCCTCAGTTCTTTGCTTCCACACAAATACATGTTCAGAACCATGCTATCTACTTTTAATGCTTCACATTGCCATACAACATTACTTTAAAGCCAGACCTATTGGCATTGCCAATTCTTGTTTATGTTATGTATAGCCTGCCAAATAATCTGCCTCTTATTTCAGTAGCTAGGTAGGGGCAGAGAGGTAGAGGTGAAGCCATACAGTACATGGTCTCCCCTCCCCAGTATAATAAAAAATATCCTGCCGGCCACCCACCACCCTCTAAATTTACTCTCCCCACATCCAAATTTAAAAATAAACTGTTATCCTTCCACCCACTCACACCACCCTCGTTAACCCTTCATTTTCCCCGTCCAAATATAAAAAAAATACTGGCCTCCTGCCACCCACACCACCCTTAGTGCCTTGCGTAGTCCTCCCCTCCTAAGGCACCGCTCTCCACACTAACAAGAGGGAGAGCCAGCACATCACTGGCAGTGGCTCTGTTAGAGCCATTGGTCTGTGTGGCATGTGTTTTTCTATCAGAGTGAGTCTGCAGGGACCTGGGCTGAAGGTGGAATATAGAGGCTGGCACGGACAGCATGCTTGCTGTATTCTCCCATCTCCCTCAGGTCTGTGAAGACCGAAGAGAGGCGGAAGATGGTGGGTGAGACTGGTACCTGCCATTGCAGTGTCTCACTGGGTCTCTGGAGACGGGTAACATATGGGAAGTGAGTGCTTCTACTGGTGACATTTATATCAGAGGGTACCGACTTTTATTTCCCACTTTTGCTTCATCCTGGCAGTGAATAACTGGATTTTGACTCCAGGTATTCACGCTGTGGCTCGCGGAGACACGGATAACAAATGCATTACACATTACACATTAAGCAACTGAAAACTCTGTTTCTTGTGTCAAAATCCTGCATACGTTAGCCAGACTAAGTGATGACAATATGGAATCATCACTCTTTTCTGCAGAGGTTGCTTACAAGTGGGTAGCTTTTCCCAGAAAGGCTATGCAGGAGCTGAGGCAAAGTCATTCACAAGTGACTTCCTTTATTTCAACCCTCAAAATTTTTAGAACAGCTTGGCAGTCGTATCTCAGAATATATATGCCTACATACCAGAATAAAATAGGAAGAAGGGACTTTCAAAATCGGGGGTCCTGGCCAGAATAAAAGCTACACATCTTTTATTATAGAACAATATTCAGAAAGAGAAGAAATGGGATTAAAATAAACAAACCGGAGCAGGACCAGACACATGATCAATCCAGTCACTTTGCATGTTTCAGATTGTTGTTCAGTATCCAAGGGCTTCAAAAAATCAGCAGCACATCGACTTTCTGACAGATGGCACGCAAACTAGGATTAAAAAAGCCCAAATAGGATGCGCAGGGATCCCAAGAATTGAATCTGTTATATGCTACATAGGTTACAAAAGCCTCTCTTTTATGAGGACGTGCATTTATATCTTCAGCAATAAATTGACTCTAAAGTGTTCCCTCTCATGTGATGCCACTTGCTAGAACAATAATGATGCTTGTCTTAACTCAAATAAATGAATGGCTAAATATGCAAACTTTGCAATTGCTTGAGTTTTTGTATTCACAATAGTGTGTGTTTAATATTAACCTGCCAAAATATTGTATCCATGATATAAACTAGCAATGTATTGTCAAGATAAGAATATATAGGGAAGTACAGATTTACTATTGTGGTATAACACCTCCTAGGTTTACAAGCAGTAAAGTGGCATGATTCAGCCAAAGCGCTTCACATGCCTCCATGCTCGCTCATGGTTACTAGAGATGAACAGCATGTCCTTGTGATGCTCTGCCGTTATCGTCCTCAGCGTTGAACTTGGAAGCCTCCATCTTAAAACTGGTGCATGCCTTCCCAAGACAGAAATCCTTGATCATATCTCATCCCTCTCTCTGCTTTTTGCAGGTGTTCTATGTGGACAGGATCATGGCAGTGCAGAGGGCCATAGGTGTGCTGCTTGGGAGCTTGCTGCTGCTCCTGCTGCTACCCAAAGGTAAGAAATTCGAGGATCTGCAGCCACTTTGGGAAATAACTAATTCATCGAAATCTGGGGTCCTCACATGCATTGGAGTGTTCTTCTTTGTGATAGCGACTTTTGATCGTTTTTAGGGAGAGCAGCGCTCTTTCAGAGGGGTGCATTGTATGGGATGAAATGTGAAATGGAAAAATGGACAGGTAGTTGGATATACAATGGGCAAAAAGATGCGTGCATGTATAGATATAGATTAATACATGGGAGATGGAAAGCAAGTGATGGCTAGACATATTGTAGATTAGGGTTGTCCATAAGAAGCAGACCTGTTCCACATTTGTTTCCAGGATGTGTATATGGAGAGGTCTTGCCTGTGGGCTTCTTTCTTTATGCACATATTCCCTTTTAGGTTGGCCATTTTCAGGCTCCATTTGTTGAGTTAGTCCGTGGAAGTCTTCAGTTTTCAGGAACGTGGATACATCATTTGTCGCTTCTTTATATATGATACTGTATGTCGGAAAGATAGGGCAAGCCTGGAGAGTGAGAAATATGGTTGTATATCTTCAGACCTTCCATGAGATGCACAGCAGCCTGAAGGACACTGTTCAGTGTGGATAGGTGGAACCAAGTACACCTGTGCTGGACATTACCACCGTCTGGTTGTTGGTGGGCAAAGGATGGTTCAGAAATCTAGCCCAAGGAGACAGGCTTGACTTTCTATTACAGTGAGAACTGATTCAATTTTTCCTGCTTTTTCATGTCCATGTGGATGTTAAAGGAGATGTAAGAGTTTTTTTTGTTTGTGTTGAGTTGTGGTGTGAATTGTTCTACGTTTACATTGGAGAGCTACTCTTAAATTTGGGCACGTATGACATCATTGGCAGTGAGGATAAATTCCTGGTCCAGTTTAGTTTCACAGAGGAGATTAACATCCAAGCTCAGATAACTGGCGAAGCATATTTTGCCATGGTCGATATATATTTGATTATGAAGATTTCCAGGTGCAATTGTGCATTTTCAGTACATTTTTTAATCTTGTTTCGATGGATGGGGAGGACAACCTCAAGTGGTTATTTATACAGGGTTTATATCACGGGGTAAATGACCAATCTATGTGGGACATTGCAAATCACTGGTAGCTATTGAGTTCTCAGGGAGCCCGTCTGGAAAAGTTAAGTAGAAACAGAGGTGTGGGATGCAAACTCATGAGTATGGTACCAGTGAATGCAAACATGATAATAGGTTATTGATCAAGGCTAAAGACTGCTGACATTGCATAGGATGAGAAAGCAATGTATCCCTTATCTGTGATGAGGAGTGTGACGTTCAGAAGTGGGATGGTGACTGTCTCATTGCTGCAATGCAAAGTGGAGTCTAATAGATTTCCATGTAAGAGGTGATTCCTGCTGGTCTGCGCCAACATTTTCATGGTAACAACTTTTCAATGACATTGCATATGAATGGGAAATGAATGACAGTAAATAGTTGGCTACATCTTCGGGGTCTAATTTGTATTTCCTATGAACTAGAGGATGTGCTATGTTTTGAGGATGTCCAGGAAGATGCTGTGTGTCACAGTGTCATTGATTACATTGAAAAGTGGTTTAAGAGCTCCATTAAGGAGAGATTTCAACTTGGCTGAGGGAATGGTGTAGTCATCACATGTTGTTGCCTTGAGAGCACCAAGGATCCATCAGTGGTGTTCAACTGAAAATGTTTTAAAATTGGTCTAGGAGAGCCTCTTGCGTGGTTTGAGGCATTGCGTAATGGAGATTTGTTTGTGCTGTCAATGTATTGTTTGAACATGTTGTTCTTTTCTATTAAGAAGTTGTTAATGTCATTGTATCTATCATTTGGTGGGTCATACAGGGGGTTGATGCAGAGTTTGATGGTTTTGAATGAGGCTCTGCCCATATTGGAGCATTGGTGATGGCAGAAGTGTAGTGTTTATGGTTGGCTACTGAGGTGTGATGTCGGCATGCTGATCTTATTCATTTCATTCTATTGCATTATCTTGGGATTGTTTTTTGTGCAGTTACTTCTCTTGTTTGTGGATAGAGTGTTTACGATCAAACATCTATTTGGTGTACTTTAGAGGTGGTGGTTTTGGTTTCAAGTTTCAGTTTAATTGAAGCTTTAATGTTGGCATTGACTTTGAAGGTGTTATTTAGAGACTAAGGGAAAGCATTTATGTTGGGTGTGGGTTCAGTGTCAGTGAAGAAACCTTACTTGAATAAATAGGAAGGGATGTTTTGAAAAAGCAAAACTGTTGTTTATAGGTTGCCCATTGTGAATTGTCGGTGTACGGTGGAAGGTGAATGTCCTGGGAAAATGTTTTGGTCTGTGTAGTACACCTGTACTGAGTGAGGCAATTTGAACTGATAATGAGGTCAACGTTATTGCCTAGGATGTTTGTAGTTTTGGTAACATGTTGCTTGGTATTTAGTGTGTTTCACAGATCAACAAGTCTGGATTATATATTCTAGTGGCATGGTTTCTCGGTATCTCCTGGGAAGATGTGGTGTGCACTGAGACCGTTTAAGAGAGTGTGTTTTAAATGCTATCAGCCAGTCAATCAATCAACTCGTTAATGGATTTGTGATGAAAGTGATTCCATGGTGAAGGTGTTTCTGTAAACTGGGTGTCTATAGATTAAGCGGAAGGTTATTGTTTATGAGGCATGGATATAGAAGTGACTGGTGGGGCGTTCAATGGAGAGGAAGTTAAAGTATTGTGGAAAGTGTTAGATTTTGCTGGTGCTATCGCGAAATGAGTAACTGGATTGTGTGGTGATTTTGCATGTGGAGGTGTCAATGGTCTTTTCACTTGTTGTGCCTGGGTTGAGGAATATGGTAGTGACTTATCCAAGGTACAAGAGTCGAATTTGAAGATGTTAGATATATTCCAAGGACCAAACAAGGGTTACCTTTATCTTCACTCACTCATAGCTTCAGGTGCTCAGCTGAGGAGACACTGAGAAGGGAGGATGACGAGAGCTTCCTTCTGTGTCCTTCTTTGGCTGTGATTGGTGTATGAAAGTGAAACATCTTGTAGCCTTCTTCTACCCATGTTGGCTATAGATTGTGTGTTAATTTATCTTATTTGGTTATCCTGGAAATCTTACATTTATTTTTTATTTATTTTGAAAGTTTTATATAGCGCGAATATGACCCATGCGGGTATCAGAGCACTTTACAATTGTTCAGAGAGCAGCGACAAATAACATCAATAATATCATAATCAAGAAAAATACCGGATAAGACAGCACCCAGATAAGGGAGGGTATGACACAATGTCAGGACCAATAAATCGAAAACAATATTTTAGCAGGACAGTAGTAGTCAAGGGGGTAATTGATGTGTCAGCAAAGGTACGAAGGGAGGAGATCATGATGATACAGCGCAGACATTTGTTCATAAGTAGTACTTCAACTTCTTTCTTGAAATATGCAGTTGAGGGATTTCGTTTGAATTCAGAGGGCAAGGCATTCCAAATTCTCGTGGCAATCCCAGAGAAAGCTCGGTTGTAGGTTTTTTTGGGGGGAATCTCTGAGGTTTCAGCAGTAAGGTGTTAAAGCTTCTGGAGAATCTGCTGCCACAAGAACGTTTGAGCTTCTGAGTGAGGTATCTCAGGGGTATTGAAATGAAGGACTTTATTGGTCATGCAGGCAATTTTTAGCTGAATTCTTGATTTCTAAGGGAGACAGTCGAGAGATTGCAAATTGGGGGTGATGTGGTTGTTTCTTTTTGATCCAGTGATGAGCCTTGCAGCAGAGTTGAGAGAGGCCCTTAGAGGAGCCATTTTGGATCTGGGCAAGCCGCAAAGGTTTGCATTTCCATAGTCCAAACTGGGAATTACTAGGGCTTGCACTGCAGACTTGAAGTCATTGGGGGGGAGGAAGGATTTTCATTTTCTTTAAATGTTCATCCGGAGGTTCGCTCCTTTGGTGGCAGCACTGATGTGCTTCTGCATGTTAAGGTTCTTGTTGAGAGTTAATCCCAGTGATCTTGCTGAATCTATAACTTGTGGCAAGCCGTTGAGGGCTGTTAGTTGTTTCAACCAATCTTCAATGACAGGTGATTGGTTGGGTGGGGCCTCTAGGAAGAATTCTCTTTTTTGAGTATTTAGTATGAGGTGGTAGCATGATAGCCAATTTTGGGTGTTCTGTAGAGTTAAGTTGAGGGATCTGATGTTTTCACTGAAGGAGACTTTCAGGTATAAATGGGTGTTGTCGGCGTACATGTGGTAATGGATGTTGGATGAACTCAGGATTTCCGTTAGAGGCTCCATGAACAAGTTAAAGAGAGTGGGTGAGAGGGAGGAACCCTGTGAGATCCCTAATGTGAACGGAGTGGTCTGAGAAAGGGAATGATTAACCTTGAATCTTTGAGTTCTGTTTTTGAGAAACTAGGTGGACTGATGCTGTTAGCCCCATTCCATGTTCCAAAAGGTCAAGTAGGTTGTCGTGCTTAACCATGTTGAATGCCAAAGATAGGTCAAGGAGTATTAGACAGGAAGATTCATTATGACCCAACATTTTTAGGGCATCGTCCACTATGTGAGTAATAACCGATTCAGTGCTATGCACTGGACGAAAGCTGGATTGGAATTGGTCTTAAAGGCGGAATTGTTCGATGTGGTTACAGAGTTAGATGTGTACACATTTTTCAAGTAGCTTTGCCATTGTAGGAATGTTGGAGATATGTCAGGAGATGTTTAAGTCAGTGCGATCTGCCTATGGTTTTTTATGGTGGTGGAAACCTTCCCGGACTTTAGGCAGTCAGGGATACTACCTTGAAGTAGGGAGGCATTAACAATCTTGGTCCAAAGAAGGAGCATTTGATCTTGGTCCAAAGAGGGAGTATTTGATCTCATTAAAGAAATTGGGGCCGGTACAGGGTCATTGAAGTGGCTTGAGGGTTTCAGCGCTGCTAGAAGTTTGAGAATGGCACTTTCATCAAAGGTTTTGAAAGAATTCCATGAGGCATTGTTTTTTGGGATGTGCCCAGGTGGACATGAGGGAACTGCAGTCCAGGGAGAGGAGAGGCTGGCATGAGGTAGGAGAGGACAATGCTCCAAAGCCATCTGCAAATCATTTCTCATGTTTTCAGTCTTCTCAAGAAAGAAGGAGGCAAATTCCTCGCAGTTTGGTAGCGGACTGGATCCAGCTAGCGAAGGTTTGGGTAGGCCATTTGATTGTAGTTTAATGAGTTCAAATCGATTTTTAAATCAGTTTCTAGCTTGAATCAGTTGGTTTCTGAAAAAATTTGCTTTTGAATTTCTAATTCTTTTGTAGTATCTGTTCCTCAAATGCTCGAGTTGTTCAAGAGATGGTGATGATCTCCACGGTCGTTCAGCCAGTCTCAGGTTATATCTTTCTGTATTGAGGCTTCCATTGTACCATGGTTTGGAGTCTTTGGTGGACACTCTTTTTAGCTGATATGGTGTGCTCAAGTCTAGAATAATCTCCATGGAATGACTGTAGTGGTTTGTGAGATCATGAACATCTGACATGTCTCCAGAAGGATGCAGGATTATATCACTGAGAGATTTCAATTCATTGCAGTTGATGTTTGATATGCTCCTTTTCCAGAGTTTGGGTTTCGTTAGTTGAGCTGTGTTTGTTCTCACAGCTTCAGTGATGAGGAATGCGATGCGGTGGTGGTCAGTCCAGTCACAGTTGAGGATAGATTCAAGTTGAATTGAGTTGGCCTTCGCAATGATAAGATCTAAGGTTGCTCCCTTGTGGTGTGTGGGTCTGTTGCAGATTTGGGTCAGGTTGAGGTCAGCAAGAAAGGTTTTAAAGATGTTAACTGCAGGGCCATTCAAATCATTCCAGTGGAGGTTGAAGTCTCTGAGAAAGATTTGAGTGCAATGTTGTCCCATCTTTGTTGCGATGATTTCCATAATTTGTTCTACGAAAGTAAGATTATCTCCTGGAGGGTGGTAGATCGTGTGTAGTTTGCATAGTGGCCTATTGTTGCATGCGATATCGAGGCATTAGTATCCTCATGTGGATAAAACAAGGGATTGAGAATGTTTAACTAATAGGCTGTTACGGTGTATGGAAGCAATGCCTCCACCTGATCTGCTGGGTCTATCCAGTCTAGTGATTCCATGGTTAGGAGGGACTAGTATGTCAAGGATAGGAGCAGAGGAATCATCTAGCCAAGTTTAAGTCAGGATTGGGAGTTCAAGATCATGTGCAAGGATAAGGTCAGCAATATCCACTGGGTGTCTTGCCGCTGATCAGCAATTGAGTAGCATGCATTTCAGATGAGGTTTGGAATTCGCTGAGGTAGTCTGTGTGAGGGTAACTCGCATAAGTTTGTGCTTGTTCACCGCTCTAGGATTCAGCCTTGGTGCTCTGTGTGGATTCGCAGAGATGGATTGGATTAGACCCTGATTGTCAATGATATCAGGGTTTAAAGAGTTATATGATAGGAAGAGGGAGTGGATATCTTTGTCAGATAGAGGGACTTTCTGTATAATCGGCCACATGAGTGCATTGGGGTAGGGTAGAGTTCTCCAACTCAGGTGCATGGGCAACGAAAAAGGTGAGGTCAAGTTGGTTGGGAGGTGTGTTGAAGGAATGGTGAGATGGTTGGGGGGGTTGGTCATGAATGAGAGTATTCATCCTCGGACTCCTATTAGATCACTGATTATTGATTATCTCTGTTGTGATGCGAATGAGTCTTTGTAAGTCTGCTTTGAGTTCTTGTAGGTTTTGTGTGATCTCATCCAGTCTGGATTCTAATGAGGTGTGGGAGCAGATTGCTGGATCTTGGAGCAGGTGGCAAGGAGGCAGGAGGGTGATGATGTCTGGGAAGTTGGAATGCTGATGGCCTGAGGGAGCCAGAGGAGGGGAGGATGGGATGGAGGTGGAGGTAGGTTCGAGGCTAGGGGTGGAAAACCCAAGAGATGATTGCGTGGGAGTGCTAGGGATATGTCACTGGGTGTTTTTAGGGGATCTGCATTTGGAAGTGAGATTGGTCAAGGCATGTGGTGGGTCAGAGGTATAGTCAGGGTGAGGGTGTGAGTAGCATGGCTATGTAGTTCTGAAGTAATTGCTCTGGGCGTGGGATGAGACTGCAGTCTAAAGTGGTGATTGACTGAGGGCGGCTCAGAACCGTCAGGCTATGGTGGTGAGGTTGTGTTGCACTCAGAGTTAGGAAAGTCTGGAGCAGTGGTGGATTCAATATTCATTGCAGCTTTCTTGATGAGAGGGAAAATTGCCTCAAATATTTCTAGGTTGTGATCTGATGACTGGATGAGGATAGTCCCATTGTTATAAGTGGTGATGGTGACTTCTGCTCTAAAAGCCGATGAGGGGGCTACCGACAGTCTCAGACCATGAGGCGTTTTCCTGGATGTAGAGCTCAAGAGCAATGAGAACAGGGCTTTCCTCCATTGTGCTTGTCTATTCAAATAAAAGATAAGGTCACTTATTATAGCTCCTTTATTAATGGAGAAGTAGGGGTCAGAAAACAGGGTTTCTGGGTGAGATTTGAGGAGTCTATGTTTTAAAGTCTTGGATGCTTTTTTTGTCAGATTCGGGGCAGGTACTTAATTTTATAAGCATAGTGGCCCGATGGCTCCAGGTTGTTGGTTATTCACTGTGGATCCATACCAAACTCAAGCTGCAAATAGGCAAGAGGCTGTAGGCAGGAATGGATAAGGGATTAAGGTTTGATCTGGTAGCTGCAGGTGTTTGCCCGTTGCTGGTATAGAGTAGACCTACTGAGGGCTGTAACCAAATCACAGGAAATTTGCAAGGACAGGTGGAGTTGGAGTCATATGGAGATTAAGCCAGTGAAAGGCACAGGGAGGACTAGGGGGGGTGAGGGAGATGTGTTTCACCTGACATTGAAACAGGGCGAAAAGCTGATAGGTCCTTCTTTACTGTCTTCGCATCAAGGTGTTTACTGCTCTATGATTGAGCCTTGGTGCTCTGTGTGGATTTGCAGAGATGGATTGGATTAGACCCTGATTGTCAATGATATCAGGGTGTGAAGAGTTATATCATAGGAGGAGGGAGTGATTATCTTTGTCGGATAGAGGGACTTTCCCTCTAATGTATCTCAACCTCACGGATCAACATTGAACAACCATGTAATAGACAGTGAAGCATGTTTTATAGATTATGGGCACCATAGATGCATTATTCTATAATGTATATATGACTTACCGTAGATTAATGCAACATTGGAACATTTAAAGAAAATGCTTTTGTGTTGTGTCCTGATCTGTTAATCACAAAGGCAGTTACGAAAGGTTTTCATTATTCACTGTGAAAATTATGCCTGATCATGGAACAGATCATAACTAATTCAGATATTAACATTTGCAGAGGCATACATTTCACATTATGGAAATGCCCACAGTGCTGTGGGTATTTCCATAATCAACATATAATATGGATATATGGGTATATCTGTCACCATGCATTGCACATTTGACGTCTGATTAAAGTAATGGTATTATATTTGAGAGTTGGAGTTCACCCCACATTTTTTTCCTGGTTCGTTTAAGAGTAAGTTAGATACTCCAAAAATGTTGCAAGCATTTGGGAAAGTATTACGAGATTTGCATTGCATGTCCTTGACCACTCCTCTGTCTCACCCCTTTTTCATTGTTTCCTTAGATCTCTGACACATTTAGATTAACCTGTACCATTTTTTGGTAATCTTGTGCTCTACAAATACCTGAACATAACATAGCATAGCAGAACATGACATGACATGACATAACATAAAGTATCCAAGTGTGAATTATTTTTTAGGTTTTACATGCCTTATTGATGTTTAGAATCTTGTACACGTTATCAGGCAATAATTATGACATTTCAAGTCAGATTTACATATGTAAAACTCTGTGTGTATTTCGCAACCCGATTTTGATCTCATTTTGGAAAAGGTAGGACAACACCTGTAGATATAGTTTCCACAATCCACAAACTCTCAACAAACCCCTTTGTGTGGCAAAATGATTCTGACCAATATCAATTTGGGCTGGTGTGTGCAGGTGGGGCCCACCGATACTCATTTTTGGGGACTGACACTTATTTTTCCTCATCATACTTTGACCCAGTACTAAAGACAGAAAAACACAAAAGGGGGAAAGAAGGAGGAAGAGAAAGTGGAAAAACAGTGACAAAGAAAGACAGCAGAGATGGAAAAGGAACCTGAATGAGTGAATGAAATGTACAGAAAGTGTCTGGTGGCTGATGAAAGAGGCATGAGGTGGAATTCGAACTGCACAGCCTTGGTACTCAGCACCCCGATATTCAGATAGCACCGGACGAAGACTTCTGCGCTTTTGAGACCCGGCAATAATGTGTTATACAAATAAAGCAGTGAGTCTAGAGATCCCACATTCAAATACCAGCTACTGAAATATGGCGGCAACTGTTTTCCCAAAGCCACCAATGCCCTTTGTGCTATGTCTTCCCAGCACTTCTGGCCGCAGTATGAATCAGCAACAAGTTTTCCTATGCATGTTCATTCAATAGATAACTTCCGACAATTTCTCAGCCAGCTGCTGACCAGTTTTTTTCACGCTCTAGAAACCTATCTACCCTAACAGACCATCTTTGGTGAAAATTCCTTTTAACCACTCGCAAAAGGCTTTGTCTGGTTCCAGTTCTGGTCTATGGACTTCAGAATATTGGGCTATATGTGTTCAGTAGAATGAACAAACTGAAAAATATTAGATACCCAAACCAGCTGCTGTTCCTCCTATTTACATTTCTCCCCTAAATTAGAAGAAAGCAGAGGAATATTAATTAATTTAATTTGGAGGTAACATACTTTGTTCCCAATGTAGGTTGAAATTATTTTGGTACCCGGCTAACCCATGATGTTGCGCAGTATTACCCCATACAAAAAAACACAATGCCAGTTCAGCACATCTGCAAAATTGAGACACGGCTGTGGAGAGGCTACTGAACAATTTGACCAGCTACCATCTGTCGCTTCTTTTTAATTGACTACCTCCATTCGTGAAATAATAAGTGGGTATTCACTTGTAACTAGCCTGTTTTGTGCATGGTGTATAATGTGGTGCTGGCAAGGGTCTCAGTTCTCAATCTCTGGCTCTAATGTAGTGCCCACAACAATCACACAGAAGTGTCAAAGCAGAAGAAGATAGCTACTGTTTCCCAGACTTCCAAAAGGTTCTGCGTGGGATCTCCATCATAGGAAGGAAGTGCTCACAAATACTCAAGCCATTTCCCTTTTGCTCTTTCAGGCATCCAGGCTTGTGGTCATGTAGCCGTAGAATCACCAGTTGTCCAATTTGGATCCTTGATCACAGCAAGCTGCATCGTCCGTCATGAGAACTGCAGTGCAATACAGGAGGGCATTGTCCGCCTTCTGTGGACACTTGATGGTCACGCCATTCCCGACACTCAACATGGTGGCACATGGGGGACACAATCCAATGTGACCATCGAGAGATTTGACAGGCCCAAGGGAATACTTTCCTGCTATGTCGCTCAAAATGGAACACATCAGCTGGTGGGCAGAGAAGAGATCCACGCAGGCTGTAAGTACCCACACTGGATCTTAATGAATAACCATGCCATTATTCCCTGTGTTGCCGTATGGCTTGTTCACACCATGATTGGAATGCTCTTTTCGGTAAATCCATCTGCCAGTCAGTTCTTTGCTTTGTGTTTTTTCTTTCTATTTGTCGAAACTGTCTTTGGCAATCACAGAGTCCCCACAGCTCGTTTTCAAGCATCCCATGTTTCCATATGGCACATTCATCTGACTATCTATTTTGTAATCCACCAACAATATCAACACAGTATAGAGGCTGAGAACATTAAAATCTAACAATGGACTGTTTAATATATTACTAATTATGCTAGTGTATTTAGAAAACTACTTTACAAATGCCATCTATTAAATTAATTTGGAAGTGGTATCCCACATATTCAAAAGAGGAACTCAGAGGGACATAAAATGAATACTAATTGAGATAGTGCAAACCAATATGTGCACGTCTATATTTTCTATAATCATTATTAATAATAATAATAATAATAATATTACAACTTATTCAAAATGCAGAATAAATCAGTTAAAAATAGCAATGCCTCATTAATGGGAAAAATCATATTTTTTTACTTTTAGAGGGAATTGGGTATGTCTGTCTGCATATCTGATCTCTACTTATAGTAATTGGCGGTAATTGTAATTTTTTCCCTAAAATATTATTTACAAAGTATGCTATGTGGTATATATGGCATCTATTCAAACAACCTCGTTCTGGCATGATAAGAGAAAAAACTGAACAATCATATAAAATAAGACATTAAGCATAACTAAGTAATTATACTCATTCAGAAGCTATTTTCTGAAATCAACTTATTTTTTTATGCCTGTTACTCTTAAATGTGAGGTTTTTTTTTAGCAAAGCAGCGTATGAATGTCTTTAGTGACATAGAGAAAAGTGTCATCCATTTTTCTGCTAGATTCATTTTCAACATTTTTATCTTTATAGTGACAGACTATATTATGGCAGGACAATATTTTGTCACTTGATATTGTGACATGCATGTATTCCATATTGTTCAAATAAAAATGCGGGCAGCAAAAACGGAATCCACAAACCTTTCTCAGAGTATGTACGTAAATCTGCGAGTGGTGGTGTTTTCCAGGTGCATCCTAAGACATTTTCCAAAAAGTATACGTTGAGCAGAAGAGGAAATCTTTAACTCCAGCTTTATACTATTTTTGTGAATCGGGTTTTGCATTTTCAAAACCAGTCCAGCTGATTTCCTTTATGGTATTCTACCCCTAAATATATAAGTTTGTGCTGTAGTTCTTTGTCTTCTGTAGATATAGATATAGGCCACAATGAGTCTTGAAACATGAGTCTAATCTATATTTTTTATTTTGTCAGTTTAGTAAAGTTCTTTTGTCATTTTTGTATCATGAATTGAATGTTTTTGTAGCGTGAACTGACACCCAGATGCTCTTCACATGAATGCAATAGAAATTTCAAATAAATGAATGCATTTTTAAAAAATACATTGTTCAATGTTTCCTTTTTTTGTGTTTAGATGCTCCATCTAAACCAAGAGATTTAGTTTGCATCATGAATGTTACTGAGGACAGTTTGACATGCACCTGGGATCCAGGACGAGAGACCTACATTGACACGAACAACACGCTGGAAAGTTTTCGGTCAGTGTTGCATCCTTGTGACCTCATGTGATAAGTAAAGGGGCCATTTTACTTTACCGGAGACTGGTCATACCACACAACCTTTAGCTTTGCAATATTCTTTTCCCATTCAATGGAATTACCATTTTATTCCGTGTTATCAGTAGCTCTAAAGCAGAGCCTAACAGGAACAATTTCAAAGATGTAGTAGGATCCGATTTGGGAGTGATTTAGAGGTAGGAGGTGTGATCCAGTAGTAGCAAATGAGGCATAGCAGTAGGAGTTGTGGTCCGCTGGCTCTAAATGTAGTCTGGCATCAGTAGGTACGGGGTCTGAAGCCTGGAGTGGGACGAATTGTGGTCTAAGAGAAGGTGGCATTGTGGCCCACTAGTGAGAGGAGTAGTCTAGTGGTAACAGATGTGATCTAGTCTCAGGGAATGTGAACTTGTGATTTATTGTTTATTTAGTAGAAGGCAGACTGGCCCAGTGGAGTGAAGTGTGACTTAGAGGCAGGAGATTAGAGTTACTGGAAAGAATGTAAGATCCAGTGGCAGTAGGAATTGTCTAATGAGTGGACGAATAATTTAGTGGCAAGCGGTCTGATCCAGTAAAATTGTGTTCTGTTTAATTGCAGCGGTGATGGGCTACTGGCAGACAGTGTGTTGTAGAAGGAACAGATGTGTCTAGTGGGTGAGATGTAAATTAATGCATAAAATGTGATCAAGCAGCGAGTGGTATTATATAGCATTTAGAGATATGGACATGTAGCTGTGATCCTGTGACATTTTGTGTTGTTACTTGTTATTATGCATGGTTTATTAGCAGTAGGAGTGGTCTAGAGGCAGTGGGGTTGTTTCTTTGCAATAGGTGTAGTCTAGTTAGATGTGTGATTTTATTGTGGCAATGTTGGCTAATGGAGGGAGGTGTAGTCTATTGGATAAGGTATATGTTTCATTGAGGCATAAGGGCGTGATGATGCTCATTCCATTCTGTTTTAACAGGAGATAATGAAGAAATGTATGTGTCTATCCCCTGTTGTGCGCCCCTCAGTCACACTACCTCACTTACAATAATGGTAAATCAATTTGTTTACAATTGTAAGTGTACTCAGCGGCAGTTCCTTGTGTGTGTAGTAAAAGAACATGCAATGTTTCGAGGAATACTTAATCTTACATACATTCTCATTCCTTTATTTCATGTTATAATTGCCACCAACCGAAACACATTATATAATCGTTGCAGTTGTAAGGTAATTAGAAATCATCTGGAAAATAACATCTAATATTTAATGGTACTGTGGACACTGCACTTCTGCAATACCCATAGTGACTGAATGACTCCATCAGTGAGACTAACTGTATCAACTGCAATATACTCTTACAGATGATATAGCTACACCTCCGGCATTTATACCTCGAACATTCCATTCACACGTTTATATAAGAAACAAAAAGTAGGTATTATACACTTTATACATATCGTGGAATGCTACAGAAAAGCGCAGAGGCAGCCTGATCTACATGAAAGTGAGCAGATATCCCAACATGCCAGAGATCATGAAAGGCTTCCTCAGCTGGGTTAGAACTTGACATGTCATTGACTCTGCACAGTTCCACCAGTGCCTCAGAGGCAACCAGCCTCTCGGGAACCCCCACTTTCCATATTGGCAAGATTGTCTCTTGACAAACATACTTCAAAATCTTACTTTGTAAACACCATATGTCACTTTTATTAACAATTACGAATTTCACAATTCTATGGGGGTCAATCTTGAATCTGCTTCACCATATATTCCAGAAACCGAGGACGATCTGGGCTTCTCCAGGAGAAGAAAGGAGTCTGCATTCCAAAGAAAAGGCAGAGTTCCTGCACCATCCCTCGAGAATTCCTCAACCTGTACCAAAAGGTGGACATGTGGGTGACATCCAAGAATGCCTTGGGCAGGGCAGAATCAGAACACCTGTGCTTGGACCCCATGGAAGTAGGTAGGTGGACGATGGAGTATAGCCTCAATGGCTGACCTAGGAAAGATGGGAAGGGTCCAGAGAGGAAGGGTCAACCATAATTTCTCCATCTCAGAGGATTCCTGAGAAGGTCACTTTCTTCCCCCGTGTCAGTATTACGACCTAGTGTCACAAAAGGTCCCTACGCTTATATGTAGCACTACCTCTTCCCCCCTACACCCTTCCTGTAATAGGGCATCCAAAAGCTTGCTTTGTCTTTGATGCCTTCTGGGAGCTCTATAGAGGTTCAGCTGTTTTAATACTGTTTTACGGGTGTACCAAAGCATACACGGTCACAGTACAACTATTTACTTTTTTCATTTTCACACATTCTACTTTATTAGAACACAAGAAAAAAGGATATGCTTTGAAATAAAAAAATATACTTCAAAAATTCAACACTTACCTAAACTGAAATCAGACATTTGAGAAATATTTAAGAGTAAGTCTTCTGTAAAGGGATGAATTATTAAAATAAATAGAGTAAAGCTGTTAACTCTAAGTTCCATCACTGAACATCAATAATTTTGTAAAGACATCACAAACTGGCTTTTTATCGCAGCTATCTAGTCCCTCTGCCTTCTTACAGCTTTCCATTAGTGCGGATACCTCATTGGTGTCACAGTACTCTACAAGTATGTTACTCATAAATGTATTCATTCATTTGTTCGTTACTGTTAGAAATTGAGTTACTGGTTGGCAGAGGTGTGCACTCTGTCCAAGCAGGAACCACAATCCCAGTTAAGGTAGGTCAGATACACACCATAAATTAGCCTGTGCTCACCCTCTGGTAGCTTGGCACAGAGCAGCAGGCTTAACTTAAGAGGCAATGTGTAAATTATTTGTGCAACACTTCAAACAGTAACACAGTGAAAACACCACAAAAAGTCTGCACACCAGTTTAGAAAAATAGATTTTAATTTTATAAATAACACAAGACCAAATCGACAAAAATCTAATTAGTAGAAGTGGAGATATGAATATTTAAAGATTAAAAGTGAAAAATAGCACTTAGGATCAATAAGCGCCTATGGGGTTTTCAGGTCACACTGGACCGTGGCAAAGTCAAGAGTTCAGGCCGACCGTGATGGAGCGTGGGCCTGATACAGTAGTCATGCTAGGCCCGCTGAACAAAAGTACCTTGATCCTGGTCACAACAGTGAAATGTGGGGTGCAGACGAGCGATGCGTCGGTGTCGATCTCGCAGTCGACGTGATATGTCAGTTTTCTCCTCGCAATGATGGCAGTGCTCTGGGTCAGGAGACAAAGATCCAGGTCCAAGATGCGTTGGTTCCGAAGCCGATGCAGCAGGTTTTCTCCACATAGTCGAGGGGATCAGTAGCAGCTCGTGGAGGGAGTGCCGCGGGGCGGGGGAGGAGCAGGGTGGGGGGTAGTAAACTACGGCATACGACCGAACAGAGGTAAGTAAACAAATAAATAAATAAAACGAATTTCGTTGCGCGCGCTGCATCGCATTTGGCAATGCAGCGCACGCAACGAAATTCGTTTTATTTATTTATTTGTTTACTTACCTCTGTTCGGGCGTATGCCGTAGTTTACTACCCCCCCCCCTTCTCCTCCCCCGCCCGCCCCGCCCTACCGCCCCGCGGCACTCCCTCCACGAGCCGCTACTGGAGGGATGCTTCGATCGTCCCTCCTACAGCAGCAGTGATGCGGTGGTTCAGATGCATTGGTTCTAAAGGCGATACGCTGGTTCCTAGTGCAATGCGCCGATTCTGTTCTCGCAACAGCATCGATGCCCCGATTCTGCTCATGCAGCAGAGGATGCATTGGTTCCACTGAAGCAAGCACCTGGATCCACTTCCAATGGACCAGGCACAGGAGCAGTGGGTAAGACTTACATCCCTGAGTCTTTAAACAGCCAGCATGCCCCTAGAGATCACTCTGGGTTCAAATCAAAGAGTCCAGTTCTTCCTTAGGATGGCAGACGGTAGCAGGCTGCAGTGCAGGAGGGCAAAAACAGTTCTTCCAGAGCAGCAGTCCAACAGAGTGGCAGTCCTTGTAGCAGCACAGCAGTCCTCAGTCCTGGCAGAGTTTCTTCACAGGTCCAGTAGAGAATGATTTGGTGGGATCAGAGACCCACTACTTATAACCAGTTGTGCCTTTGGATTGGTGGTGACTTCAAAGAGGGGCTTTGGAGTGCACAGAGGTACTCTCTCCGAGCTCTGGCTCCAGACTCACTATAGTGGGTTATGCAGCCCTTCGTGTGGGGACAGAGCACAGCCTATTCATGTGTGTAAGCTCCTCCCTCCCATACTGCCGAGGATGGCCCATCAGGATGGGGATGGCCACCTAAGCTCCCTCGGTCACACGTAAACTCCCTTTGTGTTTGGCTGTCTCGAGGGAAGGCACAAAGTCCAGCGGGCACACACCACAGGCATGTATTGGAGACAGGCTGCAGGCTAAGAGCAGAAAAATGCCATCTTTCTAAAACTGGCATTTTTAAAAGGGTAGTGATAAATTCATCTTTACCAGTAAAGAGGATTTAGCTTTACCATTCCAATGATATGAAACATGACAGAGCTACTCCTTTTCCATCAGGAATTACAGCTTATAAGTGTAATAAGGAATTCACAATTCTAACCTATGAGAAGGGTAGGCCTCATAGTAGTGAAAAACGAATCTGGGAGTTTTTCACTACCAGGATAGGTAAAACTTAAAAGTAAATATCTTACCTTTTAATTACACAGCACCCTGTCCTATGGGCTACCTAAGTCCTACCTTAGGGGTAACTTATAAGTAATAAAAGAGAAGTTTAAGGCTTGGCAAGGGGTTTTACATACACAGGTTCTGAAGTGGCAGGCCTGAGAAATGTTTAAAGTGCTACCTATGTGGGTGGCACAATCAGTCCTGCAGGCCCACTAGTAGCATTTAATTTACAGGCCCCAGGCACATGTAGTGCACTCTACTAGGGACTTACAGATAAATTAAATATGCCAATTGTGGATAAGTCAATCAAACCATGTTTTAGGGGAGAAGCATATGCACTTTAGCACTGGTTGGCAGCGGTAAAGTGAACAGAGTCCTAAGGCAAACAAAGAGAAATTAGCAAAATGGTGAGGCAAACAGGCAAAATCAGTCCAAAGGCAATTAGACAGACTGTGTGTCACAAAGACTGTGTGTCACAAAGTAACAGCTGATTTGCAGGCTGCCCAAGTAAGGAATTATCCATTTTCATTTACCATTGTCATACTCCTCTTTCTACTTTAGTTGTGAGATGGATGTTGTTTCTTATCAAATTAGTCATTCAGTCTGAAATACACTCCCCTTGGCTCTATGACTTTTCAATTTAATATTTAACAATTTGAGTGACAGGTCCAAAAAGGACTACTGTTGGTATTTCAGAAAGACACAAGTCAATCTGTAATTTAGATTTGAACAACCAATTTATCACTATGTGTTAATTAATCATCATTATTCCCTTGCACAGATTTGTGTTTGTAGACAACAATTTGCTTGTTAGGCCATTTGTCGGAGCACATTTTCTGGGACATACAAATATAATCCACATCGCCTTGCCACTCCTTTTGCACTTTCCATCTA
This sequence comes from Calotriton arnoldi, assembly GCA_963921515.1. Classification (NCBI taxonomy): domain Eukaryota; kingdom Metazoa; phylum Chordata; class Amphibia; order Caudata; family Salamandridae; genus Calotriton; species Calotriton arnoldi. The sequence goes on along the minus strand of CAWUFW010002938.1, from coordinate 1,456,664 downwards.
TTTCACTTTAAATGTTTCCTTTTTTAGTGCCAGCGAATGTGTACTGTAATTCTTAGTTGCATGTTTATTAGTTGTAAGCTATCACTCAATCTTGGTTTGGCTGTTGTGGTTATTATATATTTTGAATCACTTGTGTTGGGTGAACATTTTCTCACCTATCAATTAAGAGTTCCTCAGGTAGTAGAGTTTGTTATATGCAATATTTCTGTAAATGAAACAAGGCCATTTGAGAGTAAGGAAAGAAGACTCAACAACCTAGATGTTAATATTTATTTGCTCAATCCAGGTAGTGAATTTCTACTTGCATTTATTAATTAATTAATTAATTTTATGTATTTATTTATTTCGAAGCTTGTAGAGCGCACAGCTACCTCCAACGGAGGTGTCCCGGCGCTAAACGCGGATACAAGGAGGTGTAGGCAGATTGCCGCGAGCTACAGATGCTAAGGAAGGCCAAAAAGCCAGGTTTTTAGAAGTCTACGGAAAACAGGTTCAGAGTTGGCCTTCCTAATATGTTCGGGCAAGGAATTCCAAAGATAAGCAGTTCTTACCGTGAATGACCGGCCACCTAACCTAGCTTTTGCAAAGCGGGGAGTAACTAGGAGTTCTTGATGATTGAATCTCAGGCTCCTCGTCTGATGTATTTACGGAGTCTTTTCCTTAAGTAATGTGGGCCCGTTTCTCTGATTGCTCTGTATGCGAGAGTCAGAGCCTTAAATTCTATCCTCCTTTTTACTGGCAGCCAATGCAGGCTACGCAGATGGGGGATATGTGGTGTCGTATCGGGATATTTCTAATGATCCTGACTGCTGCATTTTGTATAGTCTGTAGCTTCCTGATCAGGTAGTCTGGCAAACCCGAATACAAACTATTAGCGTAGTCCAGCTGAGACGTGATCAGTGCGTGGACCACCGTTTTTGTACAGTCCATGGGTAAGAGATGGAGAAATCTCCGTAGGGACTTCATTTTCCAAAAAACATGAAGAAGAGACATGGCTTATCTGAGTCTTACATGAAAGGGCAGAATCAAACTTGAACCCCAGGTTCCTAGCAGAGGACACAGGTTGAGGGGGAGGATTGAGCTCGGATGGCCACCATAAGTCCGATTGTGGAGAGGATGGCTGGTTAAAGAACAGAACCTCCATTTTATCAGTGTTCAGCCTCAGACAGTTGTCGGTCATCCAGGCTGAGATGTCGATCAGACACTGTTTAAAGTTTGAGAATGCTGCCTCGAAATAATCCCTAAAGGAAAACACAAGCTGAGTATCATCAGCATATGAGATGACACTTACACCGTGCTGTTCGATTAGCGGGGCTAAAGGGGCAAGGTAAACATTAAAAAGAGTCGGGCTCAAGGCCGAACCCTGGGGAACTCCACAAACTATAGGACGCGGGGATGAGATGTGAGGATGCAGCAATATTTTCTGGGACCGGTCTTCAAGAAAGGAGCCAAACCAAGATAGAGTGGTCCCCGTCACTCCCAGTTGTCTGAGTCTATCCAGAAGGATCATGTGTGACACCGTATCAAATGCTGCAGACAGATCTAGCAGCACAAGCATTGCACAGTGACCATTATCCATGGTCTCCCGGACTGTCTCAGCTACTTCAAGCAGCGCTGTCTCAGTGCTGTACCCTGACCTAAATCCAGACTGGGAGTCGTGGAGAAGTTTGTTGGATTCTAGAAATTCAGATAACTGTTTCTGCACTTCCTTCTCCAGGATTTTAACAGGTGCCGGCAGGAGGGAGATGGGCCTAAAATTTTTCAATTCTGCTGGATCTGCATCCTCTTTCTTGAGGATGGGTTGAACGAGTGCAGTTTTCCAGACCGAAGGATAAATGCCTGCTTTCAGAGATGAATTCCAAAGTAGATTTAAGTGGGGGTTGAGTAGTGGGGCCAGAAGTTTAAAAAACCTAGCTGGACAAGGGTCTAATGGAGATCCGGATTTCGTTTTTTCCAACTGAGTGAGAGAAGCCTTAAGGCTGAGGGGTCTAAATTCTGACCAAGTATGAAGAAGGCGAGAAGAGGGCAAAGGTGTAGTTGGTAATTCCCTCAAGGCGAATGAAGAGTAGATGGTTTGAATTTTCTCTTGAAAAAATGCTGAGAGGCCTTCGCAGAGGGTGGCAGAGGGTACTATGTTACTATGCATCGAATCAGGTTTAGTAAATCTTGAACAATCTTGAAAATTTCTTTTGCGGAGTTATTTGAAGATTTAATTTGGTTTGCGACATAGTCCCTTATGGACTTACGCTTTAGTCTGTGAAAGTTTTTTAATGCTATTCTGTAAGCATTCTTAGACTCTATACTGTAGGTTTTCCGCCAGACCCGCTCGAGCTTCTTACAGAGACTTTTCTCAATACGGAGTTCTGGTGTAAACCAGGGGGCCGTGGGTTTGTTTCTAGCCAATTTCATGGTTTTTCTAGGAGCTATAGTGTCAAGGGATGAAGTAACCCAGTTATTGAAGATAGTGGCATCACTGTTAGGTTCACCGGTCAGTAGTATAGGAGTATTTAGTAGAACAGGACCTATTGCTTCGGGTGTAATTTTCCTCCAATTCCTTCTATCATCATAGACAGGTTTCACAGAGCTATTACACATATGATCCCCAGTGGTTAGAGTTGGGATGTTGGAGAAGATAAGATCCAACATGTGGCCTGCTACGTGTGTAGGCATGGAGACCTTTTGAATGAGATTTTGCCCTTTAAGAGTGTCGGCCAACTGAGAGGCCAGGGGGCACTGCTCACTGTCCATATGGACATTAAAGTCACCCAGGACTATAAAAATCGCATATTTCAACGAGAGATCCGCGATAAAATCGCAAAGTTCCCGTAGCTCAGCAGGTTTAGAGTCAGGGGGCCTGTAGACTAGTACTCCCGCAATAGAAGAGGTAGGGGAGATTTTAATACTAAAGGACATTGCTTCTATCAGACCTGTTAGTTTGATCTTTTTGTGTGAAATCTCCCAGTTATTTCTCGTGATCACAGCCAACCCACCCCCCAATCTATTGCCAGCTCTATTGACCGCAATTATTTTGTAGCCTACAAGGATGGCCATCTTTATATCAGGGTTGGAGCTCTCTCTCAACCAGGTTTCTGTGAGAAATATGAGAACCCAATCACTAGATTCCAGCGTTAGCCAGACATCATCCGCGTGTTTGGGGAGGGACCTACAATTAATTAAACAAGCATCAATAGTAGGTTTAGAATTGGCAGACGATGTTCTAGAGGGTGAGACCATATCCATGACCTTACACTCTTTCCCCAAGCACTCTTTATCGAACTCAACGAGACACGTAGTACAGTGTGGGCCCTGGCCGAGAAGCATCTGTTCCAGTGTATCGGGATCCAGACATATTGGCTTTTGGCAACTATTTGATTTCAGCTCATAGATCTGTTCCCTGGACCACACTAATCTCGAATCCGAATGGAAACAGGCAGCGTGGCTGGCGCTGGGCGCGGGCCGGGCGCGGACGGACTTGCCTTAGGCGCGCCTTTGGCGCGCCAGCGGCGCGTCCGTTGTCCCATCGGCTGATGTAGGGGAGCGTCAGACTAGCTCCGCCCTCTCTCAGCGCGCAATGGTATCAGCTGTGAGGAAATGAGTGAACTGTCCCGCCCTCCACACAAACGGCACCCGCCGCGGTGGACCAGAGCGTGGGACAAAGTGAATGTGCAAAATACGCAAGAGTACAGCAGGAAGTAAGTTTTAAAACAATTAAAATGTTTGTTAAAAACCACATATACCAGTTGCCCCTAGCAGTTTTAAAGCGTTCCTTGTAGCGCGAGCGGCAGCAGTAGCACTAACTTCTACCTCGCTCCGCTGCGCGTCCGCTGTCCCATCGGCTGATGTAGGGGAGCGTCAGACTAGCTCCGCCCTCTCTCAGCGCGCAATGGTATCAGCTGTGAGGAAGTGAGTGAACTGTCATTTATTCATATTATTATTTCCATTACTTTTTGTTGGCAAGTGCTATTTGTCTGGTAATTTCTTAACTAAGGAGATCACAAGGACTAGAGCCATTACCCATAGAGCATTTAAATGATTCCCATACAGATTGTGTGTAAATACATGTTATGTGAACATAAAATGTTGCTTATCTGTGGCATTGGTTGGCCAGTGTAGAACACACAGAGACCATATAGTTACACCCCTCTATTGCCGACTACCTGCTTTAGCCATACAGCTCTTTTCTTAGGTAATGGCATTTTCTGCATGCATTGCGATATATCAATTTTCCGAGATCATCAAACACTGCTATTGCCAGTGTATTTCTGGTGTTCTGAAAGTTAGAAAAAACAAACCAAATTCTCTTTTCTGAACAGTAATTTACATTTTTAAATAATAAAAGAGATTTAGCGGATGGCTCAGATGAAAGAATTTAGGATATGTTTCAGTTAAATATATGTTGCATGACATGAAATATGTTTATAGATGATACAAAGATATATAATATTTCTGGTAGATTGTTCACTTTGGTTGTATTTGCAGTAGCTTTCGATCCATGTGAGAAACGTTCTCACACCACTGTAATTCTTTCTCCGTGTTTGAGATTAGATGATGGCTTTCAAGACATATTTAAGTTTTTCATCATAATGACAGCCAAGTATCTATTTTCTACCAATATTTTAATCATATTTACGTTCTTGATTACCAGTAGTGCTATCAGACAACAGTTAGTACAATGTATCCATGTGAGAAATGGGGTTGTTGGTTGAGGACGGTGTGAGCTTTTCTCAAGCAACAGCCACAATCCTTCTCTGGATGAACCACAAAAAAAACTTAATTAACCTCTGCTTAATACTCTGCCGGCTTGGCAGAAAAGCAGTCATGCTTAACTTAGAGGCAAAGTTTAAAGTGCTTATGCAGCACTTAAACAGTAATAAAGACACAACACAAGAAAAATTCCACACTAATTTTGAAAAATACGGTACAATTTATTTGACACCAAAATGAAAAAAATACAATCAATAGAACCAAAGTTAGGAATTTTTCATGTTTAAAGTAAAAAAATAGCGACTAAAAAATCAAAGCACCAACTGCAGACATCTAGTCGCGTGAGACTGGGGCAAAGTTGAAAGTTATGGCTGACCGTGTTTGAGCACAGTTTGGATACACAGAGTGGATTGGCCCCAGTCTCCACTTACCTTTGGAATTAGAAGTTTTGTAGAAAAATATCAGAGAAGGTAAAGTTCAGTGGGACAAAGCAGCTAGTGGTGTCTGAGGAAGAGACGTAGTTGTCGACGAGCTGTTGGATGAAGTTATAGTGAAAATTTCTACATTTGGACTTAGGCTCTTTTTTGGAAGTCAAAACTTTCCAGCAGGACGAAGCTGCAGGCTGTAGCTGACTAGGGCTCCATGAGGCCAGATATCCCTTCTGTGAGGAGACATTGAACAGGATTTGCTGCTGCAGAGAAGAACAGAGTGTGAGCTATGGCAAAGTCAAGCTGACCAGCAAAGCACCTTGGGTGGATCGGCGAGCAGGTAGATCCCAGTCTCCTCTCGGTCTCAGAGCACTTTTTGGTCCAAAATCTTCAACGTCTCAAGTTTTTAATTTGGACTATCTCAGCAACATTCGCAGCACTTCTAAGGTTCCAGGAATGAAGGGGCACCACTTGGCGGGTCAGGACTCACTCAAGCTGGGTCTAGGTGCCAGTTCAAGATGGTGGGAGCATTTTCCGTCCCTGAGGCTTTGATCAGGACGCCAGTCAACTAGCCCTTGGAGTCACTCTGGTAGTCCTGGGTTCAAGCAAAAAAGCAGTTTCAAGCAGTAGGAGTGTCCTCTGAGGGGATAGGGCAGGCTTTAGGCAACATGCCAGTTCTCTTGGAGCAGCAGGGCAGCCCTCTGAAGTACACAGCAGGCTGAAGGGAGCAGGGCATTCCTCTGAGAGTCCCCCGCAGGTCCAGAAGAGAACTGAAGAGTGGGTCTGAGAGTCCCAATTTTATACCTGGTGCCAGCTTTGAAGTGGAAGAAACTTCTAGTTTCCTCCCACAGATGGTGTTGGAATTTTCTTCCTCCCTGCCCTGGTCCAAGGATGTCTGTGGACACAAAAGGCTAGTGTGAAGTTCTTTGTGCGTGGGTTGAGACAGGTTCTTTGAAGTACAAGTGGGGCTGTGTACACTTCCACCACACTCATCCTGTCAGGATGACCTATCCTGCCAACACCCAGTCCTCTTTTTGTGTGACTGTCTGGGAGGAATATACAAAAACAACTACAACTAGTCATGTGACCTAGAAAACAGGCTCTAGCACCAAATGGTTAGGACAAGAAAATGGCAACTTTCTAAAAGTAGTGTTTTCCGAATTGTGACTTAAAATCCGACTTTACTATTAAACAGGGTTTTAAACTACAACTCATTAGACACAAAGCTCCCAAACAAAAGTTATCACTTGTTAGATGTAATAAGGTAACCCAATGTTATCCTATTGGAGAGGTAGGCCTCACAGTAGTGAAAAATAGCTTTGTGCATTTTTCACTATGAGGACATGTAAAAATTAAAAGTACATGTCCAACTTTTTAAATACAATGTACCCTGTCTTATGGGCCGTTTAGGTCCTATCTTAGGGGTGACATATACATATTAAAAAGGGAGTTTTAGGCCTGGCAAGGTGTTTATTATGCCAGGTCGAACTGGCAGTTTAAAAGTGCACACAGGCTGCAAAGGCAGGCTTGAGATATGTGTTAAGGGGCTACTTAAGTTAGTGGCACAATAAGTGCTGCAGGCCCTCTAGTAGCATTTAATTTACTGGCCCTGGGTATATGGTATACCACTTGACTAGGGACGTATAAGTAAATTAAATATGCCAGTTAGGTGTAAGCCAATCTTACCATGTTTTAGAGAATGAGCACAAACACTTTAGCACTGGTTGGCAGTGGTAACATACACAGAGTCCAAAAGCCAACAAAAACAAATTCACCAAATAGGCGGGGGAGAAGGCAGAAAACTTTGGGATGGCCCTGCAGAGAGGGCCACGTCCCACAATCGTTATGATCCAAAATGAAAAGGTTTTAGGGATTGGTCAGTCCTGAGTTGCTTTCCGGATAATAGTAAGTTTGACTGCTTTCCAAGCTCTTCAAAGTTGTTGTGGCCAAATTCAACATGCATTGTCCCACTGCTGATAACCTGGAGAATAATGTGTTTGAAATGGGACTAGATGTTAGACGGTGGATTCATTTTTATGCTGCTGCAGGAAATTCTTCATTGCTGTATTGGATGTTTCAGCACATATCTTTGTATGTGATGAAGAGAAGTTTAAAGATAAAGCATACTTTGATGAGAGCAGATGATTGTTGGTGAACATGTTGCTTACACTATTTTATATTTGTTGCAGACAGGCAATATGATTCTTATTTCTTTGTAGGGAGGATGTTAGTTTATTTATTTGAAAGCAATTCAGTAGTTAGTTTCTTATGTATTTGCTTAGGTTAGCAATGATTTTCAGAAATTTTCAGGACAAGGCAATCAGTTTCTTAGGTAGTGAAATGTTCACTTTTCTCATTCATACCATAAGTAGCAAATTGGTGGCATCCAGATGTGACTAATCAAGACAACTTCTTACAGTGAGGCAATGATTAGGGTGTGGAAGAAGCACAGGAAGAGTAATCAGCCTGGACAGAAGAAATAGTCCAACAGCAGTGCTTGAGAAATGTATCACTTTATAAGCTGATCCTCACTTCACCTGAAAGATCCAATCTGAGCAGATGCACATTCCAAATTGCTCTGAGCTGCTTGTGCCATTAAAATTAAGCAAATGTCGATTAGCTTCAGAGGACAAACATAACCACGTAAATGCAACTGTGAAATGTTGCTTATCAAACATGTTATCATTGCGAAAAGTAGTAAATGGTTAGGTGTAAGGTATATCTATATGACTCTATGCCATGTGACATATGGTTTCATGTCCTGGGCTTTGTTGTCACAAATGGCTTTCTCTAGTAGTTATAGTCATTGTACTTCAACTCAAGTGAACAGAGACCCCATATTTAAAATACTGATATATAAAAGTCCTTAGTGTGGTATGTGTTGATGTTACTTTTTGAAAAATGCTAAGTCTTTCTGTCAACATAGAATGTGGTTATCTCTGAACCCCTGCTGCACAGTAGTCCTTGCCAGAACTTTCTAAGGCAACTTTAGGTGACTACCTTGCAGCAAGTTATCCCACAGTGTACTCGGTGCACTCCTGGTATTGGCATAGGTGTCCATTCAGTGGTTCGGTCACTGTATTCTAAAGCAGGAGTTCTGAATTCTGAATCCTGGATTTCTTAGTGACGTGCAGTGCCTGCTAGAGAAAACGTGTATGCCATGTTTCTAAGTAGCCTAATGTGAAGGTTTAAAACAGTTGTTTGCAGTGGCGGTTCAGCCATAGAAGCATTCAGGTGTTGCCATACCCCCGCTCCACCAGCCACCACATCAGATACACGTTACCTCCCATTTACAATTTTTAATTAAAATGGTTTGCCCCCATATCATCATTCATGAACCTTCATAAACACTCTTTCCTGGCATTGGGTAGGGCTTGGTCATGTACCTTGAGTGAATTGCGCATATCAGACTGGCCTGTATCGGGCTTCAGCAAGTCATTCTGTGTCAGAGAGCCAAGAGAAGCACAGGTGCAACCTTCAGCTATCCACTGTAGTGCTGTGTTCATCTGCTCCTGCCAATCCCGTTGCTGCTTTCAAGCAGTTTGCTGTTATAAACATTGTGAGAGCATTGACTGGACTGGCTACTACAGGTGGTGAATAGACCCACAGTCCTATACGCATTAAGAATTGCTGGCAACGTAGGGGCGGGAGCATTACAGACACATCTGTGTGTTTGCCAACTTCCAAGTATTTCTGGACATCACCTATTCACAAGTGGTGTGTGAAATGCGAATGACAAAGAAAGTGTCATCCTTTTTCTGCGGATCTGAATTTTGTCAGGAAGTGAGGGCGATTTGTTTTTCTTTCAACCAAATGCCAGCTGTTCTGATTCATGCAATGCCATATTGGCCCTAAGCGTCTATTCCACCTGTATTCACTTCTGGGTTGAAGTTATAAGGTTTTTCAAGGTTATTGTTGTTTACTCTTTAATGTTCAGTCCCTGACATGCACTAGATAGTCGGGATCTATTTTTTTAAAGTAAAAGATAAAGTTCAAGTGGAGAAAGGTTGTTTGTTTGCCATGTAAGATCAAAATAGTAAAGATTTCCTCTTCTTGGCAGCGACTACATCAGCTGATCTCCTCGGGCCCCTACCTCTGCAGCTGTTGGAACCTCCTGGGTCTGAGATTCATCCCCTTCCACTACACCAGCTGTTCTGGGGTGGACTCAGGAGACAACCTTTCATGAAGACAGAGGTGGAATGGATTCACCCGCACCCTGTACTTTTATGAAATGCAGCGAGTGAGCATCACTAACCATGAAAGCCAACATTTGGGTTTCACTATAGACATCCATGCAGAGACATTCTTTGTGCCCCTTAACTGGCACCCATTCTCAAATGCTCATGTGAACTGACACCACATTCTTGTAGACATTGCATATTATCAACATACCATACTGTCCCCCAGGGCCGGCTTTAGAGCTGGTGGTGCCCGGTGCGACAGTTCGTTTTGCCCCTCCCCCATGACCGCCTCCTCGGATTCCCTCACTACCACGAGGCAAAAGTGACCCTTCTCTTACATACATTTCATTTGTTTTAAAGCACAGGTAAAGGCTAGCTTTACTAATAAGAATGTATATCTAACCAAACAAACCCTTTTTAGCAACATTAGGAATAGATAATGAAAGACTGGGGAAGAAAAATATTACATCCTGACTATTTCATGTAGTTTTCATGCTGCTCTTTGATGACAGATCCTAACAGTCACTGTTCTATATTAGGAATGTATCTTATTTACTGCGGTAACAAAAGGATCCCTTTGACAAAAGCAGTAATCCACTCAGCTATACATACAAAATACAGATTTGTGATCTGCAAGGTACGTGCTCTTTGCAACAGGCATATTAATATTAACCCTCTGTGCTACTTTATGCTACTAGACAAAAACTCCGATCTTTCTCTGAAACAGGAACATTAATCACAAGGGTTATGCTGGAGCTCGAGCCCACTCAAACATTTATCTCCAGATTGACAACCTTTATAGCTGCATAGGAGGTAAAGGGAGAAAACTATCACTTGTTAACATCTCAATACAGTGTAACCATTCTGGCTACACAGTAACCCATTCGACAACTTAATCTGAGTTTAGTAGGGTTTAATTATAAATTTAGAAACAAATCAATATAGACCAATCCCAACATGATCATATAGAAATAAAGAAAGACCAAGATAAATCCAAAACTTCTGAAGAGATTTACCCAGTATAATACAAAGCAGACGACTAATCCTATGATGATGATACAGATGATCAGGAAAAACAATTGAGTATTAAATTGCATCAGATGATTCTTCAAAGTAAGCATGAGCAAGCTATCTTCCCCTACACTACTTTAAAAGGGGAAAACCTAAGCTAAGACGCATTTGGTAAAAGTGAAATTAGATAAGTGTCAGCTGTCGGAGTCTTCAGTAGAAGGCACTCCAACCATGGGTCAGGTAGCATAAAGCCACACAAGCAGAAGCGTAGATCTGCTCTCTGTGAAATCCTAAAATGACTTTTTTGTCCCTCACTACGTTCAGCATAAAATATCAATTGCATTCAGGGTAGATAATCCCACATGATCATTGCCAGTGAAGTCCCATGGCTCCGGCACAACTGGATACTTGCCCCACCTTTCCCACATCAATAAGTTGCAACTTTGTTCTTCCTTGGTCATTCCTCTCCTCTCCCAAGAGAGCTCACCTCTCTGCTCATTACTGCGCTTCTCCTTGCCAACTTCATCTTCTCATACCATGCTATCTAATCAAAACAAAACCCTTCTATGCTAGCTAATGAGGCTTTATCCATACCTGCAGTGGAAACAAAATACAAGCAACTGCATTCTGCATTGAAGGTTAAATACGAATTACATGTTAGATTTTAATGTGAGCATGAACTGAACTGGTTTCTCGAGGCCCACCTAGTCAAGTTTAACAGTGCACAGGGTTACACAGTATGTGCACATTTTTACACACACAATAAATGCGACTTCTTAATACGTGTATAAATTGCAAAGAATTGCACAGATTTAATTCTAAATGCACCTACATTAAATTAATTCTTGTTACACGTATAAATGTTTAAACCTCAGTTTACACATACACATTCTAATTTATTAACCTCACAATGGGACACATTTTTTATGTTTACTTCTCCCATCACAATAATATACAAATATTACATAGACCTTTATTAATCATGTTTTATACACAAAGTTTTCGTGTGGAATACTTTAAATATGAAATACTCCATTCTCTTTAGTAACATTAAGCACACCGAATATATTCGAGTGTTGGCTACTCATGATCATGAAGCACTCCTATGGTATCCCAGACGGGATCAAGACTGCACTTCTCCAGTTTTTATTTTAATTTTTATTGCTGCCTGAAAGCTGGATGCACAAGGAGCTCTGCAGAAGATGTTTTTAAATTGTAAGTTATTGCTAAGCACAGCGCGCCCCCCTAAGGTCAGTGCCCCCTCCCCAGGTCAGTGCCCAGTGCAGCTGCACCAGAAGCGCCCCTCTAAAGCCGGCCCTGCTGTTCCCATCGGAGGCTCATCTTCCCAGCTGTGAACATAAAGCACTTCAACAATATCCAATCAGCACACCCCATGATTTGAGTGTCCAGAGGCTGTCTTGTGCTATATAAATAGCGCAGTATATCTAAATAAAGCATATTCAATTTGGACGACCACGATGCAGTGGGTTGTTGAAAAATCCTGGTATTTTCACTTGTAAATAGCTGTCTACAGAATGTCAAGTGTTCATGTACATCAAGGGTAAAGTCTGCCCAACTATTGCATTTACTCCCAAGTGCCTTTGTTACTGTAAAATATTGTGTTGTGCAAACTTGCGAGCCGATGGGGAGCTGCACTGTGGCTTGTATTAGTGTGTCAACATTGCTAACTAATAAGGCTGTCAGGCACCTTGTTGCTGCTTTTACCTTGCTGAGGTGGACTTCGTTCATGATTCCTTGTGTCAACAAACTAGGAAATATTGAGTCAACATTTCCCAGTTTATAAGCGGACCCCTTGACACTCACTGGGTGCCTGCAGTGACTGCTGCATGGCAAAAACCACTCTTCACATGTACATACAAAAACGTTAAGGGGCAAGTGACAGAAAAAACAAGCATTTGCAATGCAATAGGTCTCGCATATATGAGAGTTTGAGCTATTGGCATTTGTAAATGACAATGCCTTTTATTTATGTGTTAATTATCAAAACAGATAAATAAAAAGCATTGTCATTTACAATGCCAATAGCTTAAACTATCGCAAATGCGAGACCTATTGCATGCAAATGCATGGTATAAAAAAAAAAGCATTAGGAGAGAGCGTGTCGTGCCTGCAACAGCAGGCAGCACAAAGCTATTTAAGAAAATAGTGCTCGGAGGCTGTAATTAAAGTCTAACGAGCAACACACGTAACGGGGGTGTCACCATATGAGGTTACAAAATGATCAGTATCAAAGAGGAGAGAGAGGAAAAAACTATAGCCAGTTCACTTCCCCTAATAATGTATGTAAATATCAACGGGAACTAGCTACAGGATAGAAGCTCATAGTGTATGTTTGTTTTATAGAAAACACATTTGTTTTTTTAGGAAGACCCTCACCCACCAACCTAGTTGGTGGCATGCTTCATCATCGGGTCCCACCCAAGGCACCGAGTGCACCTTGGGTGTGCTTCGACGCCTGGATGCAGCGGAGCAGGTTTTTGTGCAGTGAGTGTGCAGTGAAGGTGAGATGAATGTGAATTAAAAAGCTGTCCTGAGGGTCCCAGAATGCAAAAAAGACTGTTTTAATGTTTGGGCCCTTGGCAGTGATTAAAAAACTGAGAAGTGGATATCAGTGGAGATTATTAATGGCTCCGATTTCCTTTACGGTCAACATGTTTCAGCCAGGTTCTCAGTATTGGGCTGGCTTTCATCAGGACCTTATGTGAGTGAATTTTAAAAGGTGGTCTAAAGAAAATATGCTAGAGACCATCTATGTGAAGCACACACTAAGGTGCGATATGTGAAAGAGGATGGTTTCCTCTAACGGCGCATTCCTGTTTTTGGGAGGGAAACGATAGACAGACAGACAAACAAACACATTTTTTTTTAAAAGGCTTCATTTTGACACATTGCATCATGTGACTCAGGGGCGTTGTGTCCGTGCTCTATGCGGTCAAATAGCGTAGTGAGGGCGTAGCGTCCCGTTTAGTGCACGGTGTTTTTAAAGAAACGCCTTGTAGTATGCGTTACCGGGTGGTAATCAATATGCGATAAAAGTGATTCACAATTGAGAGAAACGAAGAAGGCAGTATTTCTTACTCAGAAACTTTCTGGAAAATGCCCCACGAGTTCCATGTGGGGACCCGACCTATTGTCACACACTGTGTAATAGGCAGAAAGAAATAAGAGATAACACAGAGATTATTTAACTTGCGGGCCCGGTAACGTGAAGACTCCGCAATCCGACGTGACAGGGAAGACAACCCGCCCTGGTGTGCCCCACTTACTTCGTCAAGATCACATAAGGTCCTGATGAAAGCCAGCCCAATACTGAGAACCTGGCTGAAACATGTTGACCGTAAAGGATATCGGAGACATTAATAATCTCCACTGATATCCACTTCTCAGTTTTTAGGTCGAGCCTCGAGTAGCGCGCAAGCGCTGCTCTGCGAGACTTTAAGTAAGGGGCTTCTGAAAGCTGACCACGCGCTCGTGCGTCATGGCCTTTTCCCTGCGGTTACCCGCACGTTTAAGGCACGATGCACGAGCATGTGGTCAGCTCAGCAGGCTGCCGCGCTTGCCCCCGCTCCTCTCGTCCCCGCTCCTCTCTTGTTCTACTTGACTCGATAGTCACACCCCTCCCTATGTGAAACACAAGTGATGTATTGCACAAAACCCACTAACTACACAATGTTGTTGTTTAAGGTCGCTGAAGTGAATCCTTCTATGGAAATCCATATATGTACCCAAAGCCAACAGGCACAAAAAAGAAATGTAAATGACAGATGTTAAACCTTACCGACCACACAATAAATCAAAAAGGCTTTGAAAGCTCCTCCTCTTTAAATGTGTCACTTTATTGAGCTACTTGATAGAGCGCAAAGAGGTGACACTGGCTGTTACGAGCCCTCTAAGACTTTCTTCAGACTTATCCGAACACAAGCATCTCACGGTGGCTCGATCCTCAATCGCTGTATGGATGGACAAGGGTAGGCAGAAGCTTCGACCATGGTCAGCACGCCTGCTCTAAACACCATTCTTTCTGGAAGGCAAGAATGTCTATTCATCCGGCGCATGCCTCTCGAGAGCTATTTTCTACAAGTGACAGAAAAATCACGTCACTTAGCCGAATATTAACTTTTCGAAAAAAAGAGGCACAATGTTTAAAAATATATTTTTTTTTAATCCGTGCCCTGGTGTCAGCAAAATATTAAAACACAGCACAGACGTCTTAAACAGGAGGAGCTCTGTGTCTGACCTAGTGCGCCACACACGGATGCTTATGTGGTCGCAAAGCCGTCACTAGCTCTGGATGACTGCTCACAATGGGGAGGGAGTAAAAATACAGACGGCCATGCGGGCGGGGGGGGGGTGGTTAAGGGGTGTTCAGCGTAGTTTATATGCCCGAGGTTCACCTCCACAGTTTCGACTTCACTAATCTCTTTTCCCACCATCATGTGATTCCCCCATCTCAGAACAGGCCGTGCTGGGGACATTCCTTACCATATTAGGCAAGCAGGCTCAGCGCTCTACCTAAAAGGGCAGGCTACAAACCTCCACCACAGGGCACGCTGCGTGTGGGCGGAAGGGTGCGCGTGGAGAGCACACAACCAGGTCCTGCGCTACCTGCACGCGGCCTGGCAGAATCCGAAGACGCACTGCGTCACAGCTGCTGGGTTGGCCTCTTACGATTATAAAACAGCTAACAATTATAAACGGGGGCTTGGAGCAGTGAGTTTCACAGACCACAAACTGTCCAGCGCCGAACAGAGAACATAACATACCTAAAACATCAACCAGTCTAGGGTGGTCACTCGCGCTGCACAAGAGCAATGGCCACAGATAAACATCGAACAGTGAATGCGTTTTCGTTTGTATTACTAGACATGCCTTCCGCAATCAGGTCAGAGCTCTCTGGAGCGTGGTCTCATACCATATAAAGCTAAAAATAACTCCCCGGCCACTCTATGTTAGCAGTCAGGGAAAAGAAGAATCGTGTCACAATGCAAGTGTAATGAAGTCCACAGAGGCCATTCATGTGACTCCGAGATGAAACAGTTTATTTTTACAAGCCCCTCCTCCACTGGTTCGTTGCACACAGCTACAGGCATCTCCTTAAAACCTATCTACATTCCATGTCCTACACTAAATCACTCAAGGGCAGATTTACGAGCCCCCTGCGCCACCAGTACGTCACTTTTCGTGACGTACTGGTGGCGCAGGGGGCTGCTCCATATTTACAAGGAGAGGAAAAGCCACCAACCTGCGTGACTTTTCCTCTCCTTGTAAATACGGCCCCTTCACACGCAGCACTTTGCGGTGAAGGGGCGTTTCATGGGTGTTGCTGTGGGTGTTCCCACGCAACACTCATGGAACAAGACACATCTCCAGAATTACGAGAAATCGTAACTCTGGAGATGCATCTGAAAGCTACGCCACCCTAGAGGTGGCGTAGCGAAGCGCACCGAGGAGAAATGTTTTCATTTCTCCTCGTTTTTTCCTCTTTCAATGGGTGCTGCATTCTGCAGCACGCATTGAAAGAGGAAAATGGTTGTAGTGATTGTTTTTGTGCAGGAAGGTTCCCCTTCCTGCACAAAAACAATCTCCCCACGAAGCAGGCATCCTTGCACCATGGTGCAAGGGTGCCTGCGCCGGCGCATGGCTGCAGTTTGTGCGCCAGCGCAGGGGGAAGCACAAGGATGCGACATATTCTTGTAAATATGTCGCATCCCTGTGCTTCAAAACTAACGCAGCGCGGCGCAGCAAAATGACTTGCTGTACCCCGCTGCGTTAGTTCAACGTAAATCTGCCCCTCAGTTTCTAACATAATATCTAACACGGGTTTACCGAACAGCATTATATACACTTCGGGAACTACAGCAAATTTATCTAGTTCGTAACGTAAACAGAATTCAGTAGGGCCTTGCAACAGACTGCGGAGGAGCTTGGCAAATGAAACGTCTGCAAAAACTTGGCTAAAGTATAACTATATCCATTCAAAACTATTTGGAATATACAAATTGTAATTTCGTCTGCATACCCTTAGGGGTGTCTTTCAGTGTCTCTAATTCGATTGCATGTTTGCAGATAAAGAAGCGAAAGCATAGGAAAATGAAAAGTTCTGCACAAGAACAATTAAGGCGATCGAGTGTTATTTATAGCCCAGCCCCCAGGTTTCACATTTAGCAATTGACCCACGCACGAGGCCGAACTTCAAGCTGTAAGAAAACCTGTCGCTGAACCCGAATTTATTGAGAGTGGGCATTAAAAACAAGCATTGGCATAGCCAATAGGTCTCGCCTTGGGGACCTTATAAGTGTTTAGCCATGCAACAGTTGATGTTGTTGCACCAAGGATATTGTGCTGCTTAACTAAATACTTATAAGGTCCCAAAAGCGAGACCTATTGGCTATGCCAATGCTTGTTTAATCACTGCCAAGGGCCCAAACATTAAAACAGTCTTTGTTTGCATTCTGGGACCCTCAGGACAGCTTTTTAATTCACATTCATCTCACCTTCACTGCACACTCACTGCACAAAAACCTGCTCCGCTGCATCCAGGCATCGAAGCACACCCAAGGTGCACTCGGTGCCTTGGGTGGGACCCGATGATGAAGCATGCCACCAACTAGGTTGGTGGGTGAGGGTCTTCCTAAAAAACAAATGTGTTTTATATAAAACAAACATACACTAGGAGCTTCTATCCTGTAGCTAGTTCCCGTTGATATTTACATACATTATTAGGGGAAGTGAACTGGCTATAGTTTTTTCCTCTCTCTCCTCTTTGATACTGATCATTATAGGCAGCGCACAGCTGTGAGAGCCCATACCCAACACACCCGCCTATCATCATAGAGGAGAACCCAGGCCTGACCTTTACTGAAGACAAAATCAGTAAAATCCTTGCTGGCCCCCCCTTACTAGCTGATGTTAACATATCGCAAACAATAGCCCAGACCACTGACTGGGAAAAACTGACCGAACAGAAGCGCAACAGGATCCGCACTATTTTACATGGCGTGATCCTTACAGAGTATCTCCGCACCAATACCGCACCCAAGGGCCTACTAGTGACCAATGCTCCCAGGATCTTCCTGGAGGATGCCTCCTTCAGGAAGGACTGGGCACAAATCGCATGGCACTGTACCAGGGACTGGTTAGTGCTCATAATAAAAACTGCGAAGCGCCTCTCAGATGCCATGATCATTGACATACAGACAACTGAAAACCACTTCAAAACAACGATCACAATGTTAAAAAAAAAGTTGGATGAATCCAATAAGGAAATGGCAGAATACAAAGAGTACCCCACCCAGTCAAAAATTACCAAATTCCAAAAAGACCTCAAAAGGTTCTCCTACAATAAAATCTACCCGTATGCAGAAGAGAATTATGTTGCACCAAACCGACAAGAACTATCATCTGACGCTTCCGGAGACGACACTTCGCTCTCAAGCAGCTCCAGCACCGGCAGCTCTCACAAACCAAGGGGCAGGGGAAGAGCACCGAAATGGCGGCAACCATGGGGCACATACTCACACCAAGGCCACAATTACGGACCACCTGTGTTCAGCCACCCACCCCAGAACCCCTTCTTTGGATGGCCACCGATGTACCATCCTGGACAGCAGGCCTACTACCAACCCAATCAAAGGCCACCGCCTTTTTTAGGTAGAGGCCAGCGATCACGAGGAAGGAGATGGAATCAACCACAGGTGCACTGGACAGATGAAGAGGGACCAGTAGGCGCCCACACACGGAGCAAGACGAAGGAACCGCAACCAGGATACAGCGGAATGAGATAACCAGGAGCGACCAACAAACACCGTCACTGGTGTTCAACCTGTCCAACATCCCTCTCACACCAACTGAGGAAGATGTCCTCAACAAGGGCCTCTCATTTGTACCTACAACTCGCCTGGACAAATTCCAGCTCCACACGGAATTGGCAGAATTTTTTCGTAAGCCGAAACTGAAGGCTTTTTTTGAGAAACAACCACTGAACGAATCCACACAGCTTACCAATGAAACAGGACTGCGACCGAAGTCAACTTTTCTTCCACCGCCATCAAGCATTCCGGTTGAAGTAACCACATTTGAGCAGGTGGTATACAACCAAATTGAAGAATTAAACCAACCCAAGACCTCCAACAGCTTTACCACCAAAGAAAGGGAAGCAGTGCGCAACCTCCAAGATAACCCCAATATTGTCATTAAACCAGCTGACAAGGGGGGAGGAATAGTCATCCAGAACAAGATGGATTACACCGATGAGTGCAGGAGACTACTGAGCGATACTAGAAACTACAGACGCCTAAGGGAAGACCCTACTAACGCACTACGGGACACCATCAACTCACTGGTTGAGACAGCAGAAGCACACAACCAGATCTCCAAGCAAGAAGCTGACTTTCTCTGCGCAAAGAAGGCAAAGATACTGTATTTCTACACGGTCCCCAAAATTCACAAGGAGGCAAGACCACCCCCAGGATGTCCCATAGTGTCAGGGATCAATTCCCTTTTGGAACCCTTATCACGGTTTTGTGATTTTTTTCTTAACCCCATGGTACAAAAATCCTAAACCTACGTCAAGGACACGAAACACTTACTAAACCTGATCAAGGACATAAACTTCGACCCCACCTCTCAATTTCTGGTGGGACTGGATATTGAGAGTTTGTATACCAGCCTCCCACAGGATGACACCTTACGGGTCCTCCGAAGTATGCTAATGGAAACAACTTGGGAGTACATCACCCCAAGGAAGTTCATATTACAATGTGCAACTCTGGCATTAAAGAAGAACTACTTCGAGTTCGAAGGCAAATTCTATTTGCAGACAATTGGAACATCCATGGACAGCGTTTTTGTCCCAAGTGTGGCCGGCCTTTACGTTTACCATTTTGAAAAAGAACATATTTTACCAGCCACCAATCCCTACAAGAACAATATTCAATTCTGGCGTCGATATATAGACGACATCCTCATGATTTGGAAAGGATCCAACGACTCTCTGACCACTTTCCTTACATAGCTAAATGAACGGGATCCCTTCTTGCACTTCACTAGCAGTGCCAGCGCCTCCAAGATTGCATTTTTGGACCTCAACATTGAGGCCAAAGAGGGGTACCTGCAGACGACCACCTATCATAAACCAGCGGCTAGAAACTCTTTACTCCAATTCAGGAGTTTCCACCCTAGGCCCCTTCGAGAGAACCTTCCCTATGGCCAATTCCTGCGCATACGCCGGAACTGTAGCCTCACACAAGACTATCAGAAACAGTCCACCGACTTGGCAAAAAAACTAAAAGAACGAGGGTACCCAGAAAAGATCATCGGGACCACAAAAAAGCGGGCACGAAACCAACCGAGAGAGGCCCTCCTAGAAGACACCAGACGCGAGAATACCACCACTCCCCTAACATGCATAACTACATATAATGTAGCTTCAAGTGGCCAAAATAATCAAGAAAAACTGGCGCATACTTAACACTGGCGCCCTCACATGGGACCAACCAGTCTTTACATACAAAAAAGCAGGGAGTTTGAGAGACCGTCTTGTCTCCACTCGGCCCAAGAAACCCCGGACACCGGCTACTAACACAGTACTTAACGCATGGGGTCTACCAGGTGTAGTGGGTCACTACCCCTGCGGAGATTGCAGCATCTGCCATCTTACCCAGGCCACCAAAACCTTGGACCTGGAGACAAGGAAAACCTGGCACCAGATGAGACACACAAACTGCAATTCATCTAACATTGTCTATCTAATTGAATGTCCATGTAAACTACGTTACATAGGAATGACCAGCCGCAAAGTGAGAACACGAATTGTAGAACATCGCAGCACAATACATTGCAAAAAGAATACTAGCAAACTGACTGACCACTTTTTACAGGCAGGCCACACACCTAATGACATTAGGTGGACAGTGATAGAACAAATTGACTGCCAAAACACCACTAACGACAGAATATTATTACAAAAAGAACAGCGCTGGATATATCGCCTTTCTACCCACAAGATAGGATTGAACGACAATATCCCGTGGAACAGCCTGAACCATCACTGAGAGTATCACTAGCCTTGTTTTCCTGACCACTCAACATGGTCACAGCCATGCCTCAGCATGGGACGTCTGTATAGGCTCCATCAGAGTCTTGTCAGTACAAACTTAACCCAGTATGAATGGGGTTGTGACATAGAATTCTCCCCGTGATAATACTCCCCGTGCCACTATAACCTGATGAGCAGGGGCAACTATCACACCACTGATGTGGTGTCACCTCCTACAAACATGCTCCCACCAACAGCACCATACCAGGGCCACTTACTCTTCACAGCGACCCCAGTGAGACGCAGCGCTTTATTACACACAATAAGCGCCTATACGCTCTATTCCTACTTGAGCGCTTATAATTTATAAACCTGAACATATCCATGTAACTACCTTGACCCTCGGAGATTCAACTTTAACCATGCGCTCCCGCTATTAATCGAGCGGGCTCTGGCAACATTAATAATCTCCACTGATATCCACTTCTCAGTTTTTTAATCACTGCCAAGGGCCCAAACATTAAAACAGTCTTTTTTGCATTCTGGGACCGTAAGGACAGCTTTTTAATTAACATTCATCTCACCTTCACTGCACACTCACTGCACAAAAACCTGCTCCGCTGCATCCAGGCATCGAAGCACACCCAAGGTGCACTCGGTGCCTTGGGTGGGACCCGATGATGAAGCATGCCACCAACTAGGTTGGTGGGGGAGGGTCTTCCTAAAAAACAAATGTGTTTTCTATAAAACAAACATACACTAGGAGCTTCTATCCTGTAGCTAGTTCCCGTTGATATTTACACAGGTTACAAAATGAGACAAGGCAGTACTAAGGAGGGACTACTAAGCCTTTTGACCAAAGAACAGCCACTGTTTACAGTGGACAATGACACAAGCCAATGAAAAATGTGGGCGGAGCTTCAAGTCCCTACCTCTATACAGCATGCCTCGCAGAGCAGCGCATGCGCTGCCCAGGCTCAACCTGAAATGGTCAGAGAAAAAGTAAATTTCAGGTGAATAGCAGAGAAAGACTGATATGTCCTAACCTGGGATTCTCAACTGAAAAAGGAGTTCAGATCTGCGATTTCTTTAAAAAAAAATTAAGTGTAATCAGGCTGTTGGTCACAACATGAGTGAATACACAGGCACCCTCTAGTGGTCCAAGGTATCAGGACTCAGCACACGAGCAATATCTAGGTGTCTAAGGAGCCAAGTTCCCGCCCCGGGTACCTTCTGGTGGTCCAAAGGGCTAGGTGCCATACTTCGCTGACTCTAAGGAAGGGGGGGTGTTGAGTGACGCTGTTGTTCCTACCTCAGGCCTCATTTGTTTTTCCATTTGCTCTGAAATGCACTATTTCGTCGTCTATATTTCACACATTTCTTAGGGGAAGACCCCACCCAAACCACCCTTATGTCAGATAGGCTTCCTTCCTCGCTCATTACGGCAACCAGCTATTATACCTCACCACTTTCAAAATGTAGTGTAGAAAAATATAGACCCATAAACACCATCACAAAATGACATGACTTGTATTTTAATGGGAAATGCTAATCCCCCTCATCACAATGTAACTCGCAATGTAATCCTAACCCCATCCCTTACACTTACGCTAACACGATCCCTTAGACTAAGCTGCCGGCCACATAATATGATGCTAACAGTATCTTGCTTTTGTAATATATTCACCTAATTCCAAAATATTTTCCTTTGGTAAGCACTGTATGTAACACGTATTGCTGTTACCCAATGTCATGATATCAATGACTTGATCTTGGTAGGTAGGCTGAAAGACTGGGTTGGCCTATCCTGGATTCAAACTTGTTACCTTATAATCATCCGATTTGTGCAGCCAGTGTTTAACTCGCTGACCCATCTCACTAGATTTAGGTCAGTCCATCTCTGTAACTAAGGATATACCGCCTGTTGCTCATCGGACACTGACCTCCAAGTGTACCCCTGCCTTCTCTTCTCCCACAGTTAAACTGGATCCCCCCACCATCCAGCGCATCACGTCCAGCCCCCTGAACCCTGGCTGTCTGAACCTGGAATGGGCAAAGCCTGTCGAGGGATCCTGGATACAACAGTGGTTCGAGCTGCGCTACAAGGCGGAGGAAGACATCACATGGCACACGGTGAGTGGACACGCCTCACACATCTTTTCCACAAAAACAGGGGGCAAATAGGCCTTTAAGGAACCCGCCTGACATGTGACCGACTGTGCCCAAGCCATAGCAGCCGTTCACATGCTGTCACTGCCCTGCAGGACAATCCACCTATAAATGATACAGACTCTTTTTTTCTTGTTTTAATGTCTTTAACACAAAAAGTTTGGAAAATAATACAGTAACAGCACGTTCTCCTCATCTATTTAATTTGAGGGGTCGGAACTATTTTTCATTGATTTTTAATTGTTGAAAAAACGAACTTTTACAAATGACTGAAGCAAAGAGGGGGGGGATGGGGGAAAGAATTGTCGAGGAAGCAGCTCTGAAAACAATGTAACATAGAGTTAGCTTTTCCAGGCCTTAAATTTTAAGAACCCCACATTAAGGGTTGATAGGGATAGGAAGATGTCTCTGGAAGAGATAGGAAGTGTTCTGACCAACACATATATATGTAACATGCGACCAAGATGTTATCTCAAAGGACAAACGGGAGGAAATCTTTAGTTTCCAAATAAAAAAATATATAGAGGTGGTGCCCTGATATATTTTGGGCTTCCAATAATTATCCTAGGTTTTGTGCGTAAATGATTAAGGGGCTGATTACGATGGCGGGCGGACTTGGTCCGCCCGCCATCGTAGCGGTGTTTGGGACCGCCCGCCAGTCATGCGGCGGTCCCACCACTGCAATTACGATGCGCCCGCCAGTATGGCGGGCGCATCCAGGGTATTTAACATTGCGGACGGTGCTGCTGGCTGCAGCACCGTACGCAATGTCAAATTGTCATGCTGTGCATTTCCCTGCACTACGTGGCAGGCACCACGCGGTGCAGGGAAATGCAGGGGGGTACCATGGGTACCCCCCCCCCCAGTGCAGCAACACCTCTCCCAACACAGAGGGGGCCCGCAACGGGCCCCCGAATCCAGCCTCCGCCAGCCTTTCCATGGCGGTTCCACCGCCATGGAAAGGCTGGCTGATGCCAGCATTGTACTCTGGCGGGCGGTGCCTGCTAGGCACCGCCACCATTTCCCCGGTCCTATCCGCTCCGCCAGGCAATCGTAACGATTGCCTGTGGCAGAAGCGTGGCGGGCGGTCTTTGCGCCCGCCACGCTTGCGGAACGATTCCCCCCGCCATCCTAATGTGGCGGGGGAAATAGGCAATCAGATGGCAGAGGGACCGCCACCGCCGGGCTGGCGGTGGCGGGCCTTCCGCCATCCTAATGAGCCCCTAAGTATTGGGGAAGAATGTCAGACATTAAAGCATAATTTTAAAATTAAGAGTTGTCGAAATACGGATTTTCAAAAACTAAGGGTAGCTGCAAGTGGCAGTATTCAGCAGCCAAAGGCCGAAAGAAAAGATATTTGTCAATTCCGTCATTGGAAATCCATCACCTTTGGAAAATATTACTATCGCACAATCAGGCTCTTAACAGTCGAGGTGTGATTCACAAATTATGTGTTAGATGGTGTGCTTTTCGTGGTCTACGTAAGTGGAAGTTTACCTAAAACATAACAGTTGCATTATTTTGGTGATAAGACAATTTATATTTTCCACTGAAATACATGGAAGGGAATGCCTGTGTATGAGAGTCACAAAAAGGACCTTTAACAAACGGGATAACATTTAGTCTCAATTTAAATCTTCCATTGGCGGGGCTGCACACATCTTATGGAAGAAAATAGCCTGGTTATGTTATTTCCCCATGAACTTCAACTGGATAGTATAATGTTGAGGTAGTAAGCTAAAATGGCCTAATTGTTTGCCAAAAATATCAGGAGTCTCCAAATAGTGAAAATATGTAGACTAATTCCGACCACTGCTTGGGTTATAGTTGTTCCAATAATAGCCAAACAAAAATAAGATACACAAATACAGATCAAAAAGTGGAAACTATGTGACAAATGCTTTGTTTCAAATGTACTTATGAACATCTTTGCGTTGAAAAGCAGTCTGTGCTTTTTGAGAACTAACGTGCTTTTCAGGCGTGTGTTCCACTGCCATTTGTCTTTAATTCTGGAACAGAATTCTGGTCCACACATATTTTACTAATGAGGAGGTGATGAATTTCTAGAAGTGTGAATCCTGCAAGAAAAAAGGCTCCAAATAAGAAGCTACCTAAAAAAGTTCTTCAATGAAATGGAAGCGGGTGGAACTGTCACCAAAGAAATGGTGATGTATTCAGTGTGGTGGAAGGATAAAATCAGAACTGGAATAAAAAATACCACCTTGGGACATACACACAACAAGTAAACATAGAGAAAATCAAAGACAGGGCTAAGTAGAGTCAAATGTCTGACTAGATGAGGCTAGTGGTCCTTATCGGCCATCAATATATGCCTAATGTAGAATGTGATCACAGAGAAGCCATACTCACACAATATTTTTTTCTACCATCAGGTTACAAACATCACCAGCTCTGCTCTCCACATGGAGCACTGTGGCTTTCGACTAGCACACAAATATCACTTTCAAATGCGATGTATCAAGAAATCTTTGAGGGGCTACTGGAGTGAGTGGAGTGACACAAAGCACTTTCTCATGCCCGAAGGAGGTGAGTCCATAAGGAAAAAGAGTTATAAAAAAATAAAGCATGTCTGCCTGTATTTTTTATTGAAAGGTCTTTGTGGTATGAGTAGAGCGGTGCATTCTATGTTTTGTTTTTGTAAAACTGTAAAGTGTAGGATAGCTATTTACAAATAAAGGTGTGTGTGGTGTGCTTGAGAGATAGTGAGAATAATAGAGTGTCTGTGTGATTGAAAGAGAGAGAGCGCGAGAGAGAATGAATTGGAGGCTGCACATTTTAATACAGTTGCAGATATACGTTTATCATTCTAACAATAAGAATTTTTCAAAGATAATCCTTGATAGTGCAAAGGCAAACATGGTTCTGCAAACTAAGAAGTCTATTAGGTTGCGGCAGAAAAAGTATTTTGCTCAATATGTGGGTGTGCTTGTTCCTACTTGCTGTCATGTTCTATGTATCTATTGCTCACAATATATATACAACTGCTTTAGTTCAAACTTTAAAGAAAATGTTTTCTTACTAAGTGAAAAGAATTAACTAGATTTGCATACTTGGGGTTCCAAATTATTTTTCTGTGATATCAACAAAATTATAGTGCACAGAGGGGTCATATTAAATGATTCGTCATTCATCTGTCTACTGGTACATCTTTCATTGATGAGAACTATAAAAATGTGTAAAATGAGTAGTCACTGTATGTAGAATGTGTATAGACCCATTAGGTGCTTTTAAAATGCCCCTCACACACCAACCTGGTTGGTGTCATGCTTCATCATTGGGGTCCCAACCGGGCGGCCGAGTGCCCCCCGGTTGTGCTACGACGCCTGACTACAGCGGAGCGGGTGTGGTGCTTAAATGTGATGTGTTGTGATATTTTACAATTAAAAATTATCTCTGATAATCCTTGCCTTTAAATTTTAATGTTGGCGGCTCATGATATATAAGAAGCTAAAATAAGTGATGCAACTAATCTGAAGTTATTTATCGTTTAGTTGTCTATGTGTGGCGGTCTACATGTTTCAGCCCGTGAAAATTGTTAGAGGGCTTTCTTCAGGACCAGGTGAGTGCAAGGTGAGTGGCAATAAGTGAAAGATGCCACGTGAATAAATGTGCTGTACCTACACACGCGCTAAGGTGTGTGGACAAAAAAGTGTCAGTGTACTTACTGGCACTTGGAAAAATTCCTGTAGGGAAGAAGAAGACAAGACAAGACATATAATATCGCAACATAAAATGCAATCTTAGTGGCTAAATGTTATAGTCATTGCCAGTGTGACTACTACAGTGATCTGTGGCCCACACTAGTGGCTACATGCAAGAAATATTGTGCATGCAGTAGCAAACTGTGGTGGGCAATTAGGTAAACCGTGCGCGTTGGGTAGCGCTGAACAGTAAATGCCACGTTGACTGTGCGTGACCCACGGAGCCCCGTGGGTGATTGCGCTGGCATCCTGTGCAATAAATAAATATATATAAATAAATATAGCGGTGGCTGAAATAAGCGCTGCGTCGCTTAGCGTGTTGTTATTGTTGTTGCTATGGCTAATATGCGAGAGATAAAAGTAAAAACGAAAAGTAAAATAAAACATGCACAAGAGTGGTAAATAGTTACAATCTTATTAGAGAATTCTTGGGTATCGAGGCTCTGGGGCTAAGGAGCTCTATCTTAAGTCCAATCTGTGGAGAAAAGGTTAGCCATGATGAGCCTGAAGGACTCGATAGGCTTGGCTCAATCGCAACATTGGAGCACGTCTAGTCTTACTTGGAATGAGAGAGGAATCCGCTGCCAAACCTGTTTTGGTCCCCCGTGGCCCCGGCTGGTGCTCTGTCTCTTTGGGGAACCTGGTTAAATAGTGAGGCGTTGAGACCCGGTACGTGCGGACGTGCATGTCCGGGTTGGAACATGACTCGGCATGGGTTGTTCATTGCGCATGCGCGCGCGTGCTGATGGGCGAAATTAGGCGTCCAAATCGGCGGCCATCTTGGAGTGTTGTACAGAGGTCTTGCTGTGTAGTATATTTATATGGCCCGATAGTGTAGAGTAACATGATTTTTAGTGTTTTGGAAATAACAGAGAAGTAAAGTTATTGTCTTCCCAGAGGAGTAAAGTTATTGTCTTCCTAGGCTGTTCCATGGGATATTGTCATTGAGGCCTGTCTTGTGAGTAGAAAGGCGATAGACCCATCTCTGTTCTTTCTGTAATAGTTGTTGCTGGATGTTGGGCATGTTGGAATCCAGTGCCTCTATGATCACCCAGCGCATGTCATTGGTTGTGTGTCCTGCCTCAAGGAAATGGTTGGTCAATTTAGTGGTGTTCCTTTTGCATCTTATGGTGCTCCGGTGTTCGCAAATTCTGGTTTTGACTTTCCTGCTTGTCATCCCAATGTAGATCAAATTGCAAGGGCACATAATGCGGTATATTGCATTTGCCGTATTGCAATTGGTATGGTGTCGCAATTCCCATGTCTTGCCTGGTTCCAGTTGGAGGTTTTTTGTGGTTGTAGTAAGGTGACACACACTACAGTTGCCACATGGGAAATGGCCGGTGACCTTAGGGAGACCCCATGCATTCAGGACGGTGTTATCTTGCTTGCGTTCTAGAGTTGGTCTAGTAGAAAACAGCGCGTCCTTTATTGATTTAGCTTTTTTGTGTGATATTAGTGGGGGGTCCCAATTGAGGTTACCAGTCTTCAGGATCTTCCAGTGTTTTTTTATGATGTCAGAGACCTTGTTGGAGGCCTGGTTGAACGTGGTGACGCATGTTAGCGGTATCTGTCCGGCTTCTTGGGGTTGAGCCTCAATGAGCCCTTCCCGGTTTTGGTTTCTTGCGCTTTTCTTGGCCTTTTCAGTGATGTGTTTGGGGTAACCACGAAGTTGGAGTTTGTTACTCAGGTCCTTGGCTTGGTCTTTGAAGTCTGTCACATTGCTGCAATTTCTCCGTAGCCGTAGGAATTGGCCATACAGGAGATTTTCTTTAAGGCTCCTGGGATGAAAACTGGAAAAGTGCAAGAGTGAGTTACGTGCAGTGGGTTTAAAATGTGTTTTGCTCTTTAGAAAACCTGCTTCAGCTTCGATGTCAAGGTCTAGAAATGTGGTTTTGTAGTGGTCATAGCTGTGGGTGAATTTGAGGTTCTGGTCGCATGTGTTGAGCCATTGGCAGAAGGTGTTGAGAGATTCTGCTGTTCCTACCCAGATGAGTAAGATATCATCTATGTATCGTTTGTAAAAGGTGATTTGAGGAATGCGAGGCACATTGTTGGTGAAGATGTATGTGGTCTGTTAGAAATGGGAGTCTCTAGTTGGGCAGGGCTTGCACCTCTGTCCAAGTAGGGACCCTTCTTCCTAGTCAGGATAAGGGAGTTGCACTGCTAAAATAACCCCTGCTCACCCCCTTGGTAGCTTGGCACGAGCAGTCAGGCTTATTCTAGAGGCAGTGTGTAAAGCATTTGCACATAACCAACAGTAATATAGTGTAAGCACTACAAAAGGACACCACACCAGTTTAGAAAAATAACCAATATTTTTATATACTTAAGACAAGACCAAATACGATAAAAATCCACAATACAAATACTTTAAAAATGAATACGTTGCAAGATAACTTCTTCTTTGCAGAAATCGTGAAAAACAAAGTTCGTACGAGTCGGTAGCTCCGTCCGAGTCTACCGCGATGCTGAAAACAACAGAGTCTAACAGTTCCAGCCGACCGCGTCGATACGGGCCTGCAGAGTCGTGAACAGACTCGGTCACAGTACCTTTTCTCGTTGTGGCGGGCACGGAGCGTGCGAGCCGGTCGGCGTACGTCACGGTTGCGGTGCAAGACGGAGCGATGCAAGGTGCGGTGTCCTCTCAATGCGGTGCAGGCAGCGGCTCGATGACAGTCATGCAGACGGAGTCGGTGAGACCAAGGCGTGCGATGCAGGGTGAGACGATGCTCGATGCGGTGCTGACAGGTTGCGATGCAGGCGACCAAGCCGGAGTGCGGGAGCTGGCGTCGGACAGTGGTGCGAGTCGGAGCGGTGCGTCGCGAAGCGTGCGAGCGGTGCCCCAACTGCGATGCGGTCACGATGGTTGAGCCAGAGGCAGCGACAGCGTCGGTCTGGTCCGGCCGGTACAGTGAAGAGATGCGATGCGAACTGCGGTGCCCACAGGTCACGATGCAAGCAGCGGCTCGATGGCGATGGCGTCAGACGTCGTCGTCGGTGAGACCAGGGTTGCGGTGCGAAGCGGGGCGATGCGGTCTGCGGTGCAAACAGGACACCGGGCCAGCGATGGAGTCGGTTGACGGAGTCGGTTGCAGTTCCCTTCCTCTGTGGCAACTGAAACAGCGGTTCCAGAAGCGGTACCCAGAGGGTTGTGAAGTCTTTGCAGTCCCTGAGACTTCTTAACAGGAGGCCAGCTCGGTTTCAGGCCCTTGGAGATTCTCAGCACAAAGAGTAGAAAGTTCAGTCCAGTCCTTTCACTGCCCAAGACAGAAGCAGCAACTGCAGGCCAACCCAACAAGGCAATAACTCAGCAAAGGGGCAGTACTCCTCCTAGCAGCTCTCCAGCTCTTCTTCTTGGCAGGTTCCTTGATTCCAGCGAGATCTAAATTCATGGGGTCAGGGCCCAAATATTTATATCCCAAATTCCTTTGTTCTCTGGAGGCAGAGAAGCCTTTGCCTAGTCCAAACCAGTTCTGGAGCACTCTGTTGACAAGACTCCTTCTTTCCTTTCACAGTGCAGGGCAGAAACATCAGACGCCCCACAGGAGGTGGAGCCAGCATTGTGGAGGGAAAGCACAGCCCTGGAGCACTTTGTTGACATGATTCCTTCTCTTCTTTCACAGTGCAGGGCAGAGACATCAGACGCACCACAGGGGGTGGAGCCAGCACTGTGGGGGGCAGGCACAGTCCTATTCAGGTCCCAGGTGCAACTCCTCCCTCCCATCTAGATGCAGATCTCTCTATTCACCACTGGGCGGACTCATTCTGTCTCCTGGAATCCCCCAGCCCTGTCACTCAAACTCCAGACAAGGAATACACAACCTAGCAGAGGCAGGCTTGGATGGTTAGACAAGAAAATATCCACTTTCTAAAAGTGGTATTTTCAAACACAGAATCTTAAAACCAACTTCACTAAAAGATGTATTTTATCATTCTGAGTCCAGGCATACTAAACTCAAATTTCTACCGTGTTCCCTGGGTCAGTTAGGATTATAAGCTGTAATAATCAAAACTGCCCATTCTGGCCTATGGGGAACAGGTAGCCTTGCAATAGTGAAAAACGAAATAGGCTGTAATTCACTACTAGGGCATGCCTCACACACCAGGGCATGCCCTACCTTTACATACAATGCACCCTGCCCACAGGGGTACCTTGGGCCTACCTTAGGGGTGACTAACATGTAGAAAAGGGAAGGTTTAGGGACTGGCAAGTGTGTGCACTTGCCAAGTCGACATGGCAGCCACAGGCTGCGCACAGGCTCTGCAATGGCAGGCCAGAGTTACACTTTACGGGCTGTTTGCGTGGGTGGCACAATCCAGTGCTGCAGCCCACCAACAGCATTTGATTTATAGGCCCTGGCACTCGCAGTGCACTTTACTAGGGACTGACACATAAATCAAATAGGCCAATCATGGAAACACCAATCCATAACACATTTTACACAGAGAGCATATGCACTTTAGCACTGATTAGCAGTGGTAAAGTGCCCAGAGTCCTAAAACCAACACACACAGGGTCAAAAACAGGAGGCCAAAAAGCAAAAAGTCTGGGGGTAAACCCGCTGAAAAAGCCAAGTCTAACACAACCCCCTCCCAGCCCAAAGCCAGGGTAGACTAATCAATCCCTTGATGGACTTCCCTGCTTGGGGCGATAGAACATAGACCTGGCACACAACAGCGGGGGCACGTTCTGGTTCTACGCCTTTCTAAACCCAGTTGGATCCCTCTGTCCTCACTCTCAGGGCCCAATAAGCTGACCCATGGGGAACCCTTCTCCTCACCTGTGGACCCTATCTGTGCAGCACCTAAACTTACTTTGCTCACAGATGTGTCCCAACAGGCCGACAGTGCCCACATGGCCAACACAGTGGTGTGGCCCAGTCCACCCCCGGGGTGTGACTCCTGTCCCCCTCCCAGGGGCAACTCTGTCCACCAGGACAGTAAGCCACAGTGGCTACCGACAGTTGTCAGTGGGGAGACCCAGGCCTTATGCCTCTCAGGGCTCTCTAACCTCTGTGGCGTCAGAGAGTGGGGGCGGTAGCCCCAGGTGCCTGGCACCCTCGTCCACTCTCCCTCTGGTCAGGCCAGGGATGACATCCTGGCACTGACCCACCAGCCTAGGGTCTGTACCCGGCGGCTGGACAGGAGACTGGGGTAGGCTTTCCCACCCCCGGTCTTCCTCCCAGGGGCTCCATACCCTCCCACCTGGAGCGGTACCCCCTTCCAGAATTGTCAGGGCATCTGTGGCAGGTGCCTTGAACAATTCGCCTACCAGTTCAGGGGTGCTATCCTGCAACTGGTACACCAGCCTAGGGTCTGTACCCTGAGGCTGGACACAGGACTGGGGTGGCCTCTCCCACACCCTGTCCTCCTCCCTGGAGCACTGCATCCCCCCACCGGGAGCAGTCCCCCTCAACTCCAGAATTGTCAGGCCACCTGTGGCAGGCGTTCTGCACAATTCACCCACCAGTTCAGGGGTGCTATCCTGCAACTGGTACACCAGCCCAGGGTCTGTACCCTGAGGCTGAACAAGGGACTGGGGTAGGCTCTCCCACACCCAGTCCTCCTCCCTGGGGCACTGTACCCTCCCACCTGGAGCTGCACCCCCAGAAGACAAACTGGTAGTGGCACTGTTAGCAGTTGCCCCTTCCCCCAGGTCAGGGGGACACCCTGAACCTGGTCCTCCAACCCAGGGCCGGTACCCTTAGGCTGGACCTGTGCCTGGCAACCCAGGACTTCCGGGGAGTACACCAACCCCCCCCAAGGGGAATACACTCCTCATGAGTTGTGTGAGAGTCTGCCTGGCGCAGGTCTCCAGCCTCCTGTCCACCTGACAGAGCATGAAGACCCCCTAGGCCAGAAGTGGCCTCACCAGGGTCAGTCCTGGGGTGCTCCGACCTCAGAGCGGGCAACCCCTGACCCACTGGTCCTTGCCAACTCACAAAGTGGGGGGCAGTAACCCCTGGTACATAGTAACCATACTCCACTCTTCCTCTCATCAGTGCAGTTCTAAATAGCCACTGATCCTTCAACCTAGGGTCCGCACCCTCAGGTTCACCAGAGGTCTCGGGCGAGGCTCTCCTCCCCTTACCTCTCCTTCTGGGGTCTGCACTCTCCTCCCAGGAGAGGGACCCTCAGAACCAAAAACTGTCAGGATGCTGGAACCAGACCTCCTACACAATTCTTCCACCAGCTCAGGGCCTTGACCCTGCAACTGATTCACCACCCTTGGATCTAAACCCTCAGGTTGAACCGGGGTCAGAGGCGAGGACTCCCTCCCTCTGCACCCTCTTCCAGAGCTCTGCACCCTCCCACCTGGAGTGGTACCCCTAGAAGACAAACCGGTCAGGACACTGCTTACAGTCGTCCTTCCCTCCAGGTCAGGCAGGACCTGAACCTGGCCTCCCAACCCAGGGACTAAACCGTGCAGCTGAGCACCTGCCCGGCGCACCAGGACTTCCTTGGGAGCACGCATGCCCCCCCTGAGGGTAACACATGACTCATGCGTTGTGTGACAGTCTGCCTGGCGCAGATCTCCCAACCTCTGTCCATCTGACAGTGCGCGAAGATCCCCCAGGACAGAAGTGGTGTCACCATGGTCACTGCTAGGAGGCTCAGCCCTTCTGGCTGGCCCCTGACCCACTGGTTCTCCCACTGGGGAACGCATCCCCCTCTCACCCCTCCATCTGGACTCCTGCACCCTCCCAACTGGAGCGGTGCTGCCAGACACCAGAACCACTGGAGCTCCGCTTACAGATGCTCCAGGTTCTCCTGACTGTAGGAGGTCCCCCTCAACGGATGGCCTATCAGTACAGCCTAGGCTCCCCACCTGGTGTTCCCTCCTGGAACCAACCAGGCTCTGGGACCGGGCTTCGGGCACCTTGGGCCGCAGCCCCTTCCCATTCCTTCTCCGCGGAGACAGGACGTGAGTCCCTACACCCTTCCCATGACACCGGGACCTAGCTGGGCTACCATGAACCTTTCCCACCACCCTTGGTTGGGAAATACCTAAGCCACTTCCTTCCGGGTCACCCCCAGATGCTTCTCCAGACCCTCTGGAATCTACCAAAAGGTCTGCCTCCAGTGCAAGCTCCCTGGGGTCAGAATACTCACACTCCACTGGGTGTTGGCATAGCTCTGGAAAACAGGGACTTAAAATATGCTCTCCAACAGTTGAATCACACAGCCCCACACAGGTGTTAACCAAACTACCCTTCACCCAACCATCCAGTGCCTCAGACAAGTACCCCACATCATTCTCACAAGACCGGTGAGACAGTGTCTGGCTGTTGCTGTCTCTCAACCCATACTCTTCTGGCTGGTCTCCATACTCACTTACCAGGGCTTCTATCATGGGGGAACCCCTCTCCCTGCACCTCTCATCTAGAGTCAGTAGAGTGTCCCTCCCACTACCAGGAAAGTGATCCCCTGTGCCAGTTCCCCAATCCACCTCAGGGACACTATGCACCACTGGAGTAACCTCACAATCCTGAACCCCCTGGTGTATGTCAACCCCTCCTTGAAGCAGGGCCCCAAATCTGTGTGTGTGTGTACCTCATCCTCAGTACTAGACACTACATTTTTGCTGCCACCATCTGGGCTGGACAAAGCCCTACCGGCTTCCCAATCCAGCTCCAGCTCTCTCATTTTACGCTCATGATCCAGGATCATCTTCTTTTCCTCCATGGCCAATCTCCTCTCCTCCCTCTTCTCCTCCCGCTCACTCTCCAGCCTGAGCTTCTGCAGCTCAAACTGCCTTGCCTCCCGCCTGTCCTCCAGCTCCTCTGGGGACAGACTGCTGCTGCCTGACCTGGCGGGTTCCCCCCCACCCAAAAGCACATCCACCCTGGAAATAGGCTCCTCCACCTCCTCACTGAGATTACCAGGCTGCCCACTGGCATGTCTGGCTGCTACCCAGGCCCTCAGCGCCTTCTGTAGTTCCTCCTTCCTTGTGAGGCCTTTAATTTGGACTTTTAGGTTTTTACAAATCGCTCGTAGCTCCTTTACGGCGTAGGATTCCAACCTATCCTCCTCAAAGATAACTTCCAGAGATGCAACAGATGATGCAGTTGATTCAGGCATGATGAAAGTAGTGAGTTGAAAACTGGCAAGATCCAAAATAGGCCAAAAGAAAAAGAACCAGTATGTGGTACGTAATGGTCTGCGATATGGTAGTAGTGCACACCAATCACTGTAAGTCAAGTGCAAACACAAGTCCTATCCTCACCGCTGACAACCAATGTTAGAAATGGGAGTCTCTGGTTGGCCAGGGCTTGCACCTCTGTCCAAGTAGGGACCCTTCTTTCTAGTCAGGATAAGGGAGTTACACTCCCAAAATAACCCCTGCTCACCCCCTTGGTAGCTTGGCACGAGCAGTCAGGCTTATTCTAGAGGCAGTGTGTAAAGCATTTGCACGTAACCAACAGTAATACAGTGTAAGCACTACAAAAGGACACCACACCAGTTTAGAAAAATAACCAATATTTTTATATACTCAAGACAAGACCAAATACGATAAAAATCCACAATACAAATACTTTAAAAATGAATACGTTGCAAGATAACTTCTTCTTTGCAGAAATCGTGAAAAACAAAGTTCGTACGAGTCGGTAGCTCCGTCCGAGTCTACCGCGATGCTGAAAACAACAGAGTCTAACAGTTCCAGCCGACCGCGTCGATACGGGCCTGCAGAGTCGTGAACAGACTCGGTCACAGTACCTTTTCTCGTTGTGGCGGGCACGGAGCGTGCGAGCCGGTCGGCGTACGTCACGGTTGCGGTGCAAGACGGAGCGATGCAAGGTGCGGTGTCCTCTCGATGCGGTGCAGGCAGTGGCTCGATGACAGTCATGCAGACGGAGTCGGTGAGACCAAGGCGTGCGATGCAGGGTGAGACGATGCTCGATGCGGTGCTGACAGGTTGCGATGCAGGCGACCAAGCCGGAGTGCGGGAGCTGGCGTCGGACAGCGGTGCGAGTCGGAGCGGTGCGTCGCGAAGCATGCGAGCGGTGCCCCAACTGCGATGCGGTCACGATGGTTGAGCCAGAGGCAGCGACAGCGTCGGTCTGGTCCGGCCGGTACAGTGAAGAGATGCGATGCGAACTGCGGTGCCCACAGGTCACAATGCAAGCAGCGGCTCGATGGCGTCGGACGTCGTCGTCGGTGAGACCAGGGTTGCGGTGCGAAGCGGGGCGATGCGGTCTGCGGTGTAAACAGGACACCGGTCCAGCGATGGAGTCGGTTGACGGAGTCGGTTGCGGTTCCCTTCCTCTGTGGCAACTGAAACAGCGGTTCCAGAAGCGGTACCCAGAGGATTGTGAAGTCTTTGCAGTCCCTGAGACTTCTTAACAGGAGGCCAGCTCGGTTTCAGGCCCTTAGAGATTCTCAGCACAAAGAGTAGAAAGTTCAGTCCAGTCCTTTCACTGCCCAAGACAGAAGCAGCAACCGAAGGCCAACCCAACAAGGCAATAACTCAGCAAAGGGGCAGTACTCCTCCTAGCAGCTCTCCAGCTCTTCTTCTTGGCAGGTTCCTTGATTCCAGCGAGATCTAAATTCATGGGGTCAGGGCCCCAATATTTATATCCCAAATTCCTTTGTTCTCTGGAGGCAGAGAAGCCTTTGCCTAGTCCAAACCAGTTCTGGAGCACTCTGTTGACAAGACTCCTTCTTTCCTTTCACAGTGCAGGGCAGAAACATCAGACGCCCCACAGGAGGTGGAGCCAGCATTGTGGAGGGAAAGCACAGCCCTGGAGCACTTTGTTGACATGATTCCTTCTCTTCTTTCACAGTGCAGGGCAGAGACATCAGACGCACCACAGGGGGTGGAGCCAGCACTGTGGGGGCAGGCACAGTCCTATTCAGGTCCCAGGTGCAACTCCTCCCTCCCATCTAGATGCAGATCTCTCTATTCACCACTGGGCGGACTCATTCTGTCTCCTGGAATCCCCCAGCCCTGTCACTCAAACTCCAGACAAGGAATACACAACCTAGCAGAGGCAGGCTTGGATGGTTAGACAAGAAAATATCCACTTTCTAAAAGTGGT
Organism: Calotriton arnoldi; assembly: GCA_963921515.1. Taxonomy (NCBI): domain Eukaryota; kingdom Metazoa; phylum Chordata; class Amphibia; order Caudata; family Salamandridae; genus Calotriton; species Calotriton arnoldi. The sequence goes on along the minus strand of CAWUFW010002938.1, from coordinate 1,420,349 downwards.
ATTTTCAAACACAGAATGTTAAAACCAACTTCACTAAAAGATGTATTTTATCATTCTGAGTCCAGGCATACTAAACTCAAATTTCTACCGTGTTCCCTGGGTCAGTTAGGATTATAAGCTGTAATAATCAAAACTGCTCATTCTGGCCTTTGGGGAACAGGTAGCCTTGCAATAGTGAAAAACGAAATAGGCTGTAATTCACTACTAGGGCATGCCTCACACACCAGGGCATGCCCTTCCTTTACATACAATGCACCCTGCCCACAGGGGTACCTTGGGCCTACCTTAGGGGTGACTAACATGTAGAAAAGGGAAGGTTTAGGGACTGGCAAGTGTGTGCACTTGCCAAGTCCACATGGCAGCCACAGGCTGCGCACAGGCTCTGCAATGGCAGGCCAGAGTTACACTTTACGGGCTGTTTGCGTGGGTGGCACAATCCAGTGCGGCAGCCCACCAACAGCATTTGATTTATAGGCCCTGGCACTCGCAGTGCACTTTACTAGGGACTGACACATAAATCAAATAGGCCAATCATGGAAACACCAATCCATAACACATTTTACACAGAGAGCATATGCACTTTAGCACTGATTAGCAGTGGTAAAGTGCCCAGAGTCCTAAAACCAACACACACAGGGTCAAAAACAGGAGGCCAAAAAGCAAAAAGTCTGGGGGTAAACCCGCTGAAAAAGCCAAGTCTAACATGGTCTCAAAGTGATGTACATAGAGGCCCGCTATGCTGGGGGCAAATACGCTCCCCATCGAAGTGCCGTATTTTTGTAGGTATAATTGACCTTCAAATTCGAAGAAATTGTCTTTTAGCGCAAGTTTGGCGCAGTCCCAGATGAATTTTTGGGCTGTTTGGTATTGCCAATCTGTAGTGTCCAGTGCTATTTCTAGGACTCTGAGGGTATCATCTTGTGGGAGACTTGTGTAGAGGCTCTCCACATCGAGGCTTACTAGAAATGACGTCTCTGGGTCGTAGGCCATGTTGTTCAGTAGTCTGAGAAGGTCCTTTGTGTCTTTTAGGTAGGTGTTGGTGGCTTTGACGATGGGTTGGAGAAAAAGTCACAATATCTAGATAGGGGCTCTAGTAGGGAGCCGATGCCGGAGACAATAGGTCGCCCGGCGGGGTTGCTTGTTTTTGTGTATTTTAGGCACTATGTAAAAGTACGGTATTTTGCCTGTTGTACTGGTGAGGAATTTCGCTTCTCCGGGCGTGATGCATTCGGATGCTTCTGCTTCTTCTACCAGTGTGTGGATGCGTCTTTTCAGATCATCGCTGAGATCTTCACTGATTTTTTCGTAGTTTTTAGTATCATTAAGAAGTCTGGCACATTCCTGTCGGTAGTCTGTTGTGTTCATGATGACCGTACCACCACCCTTGTCAGCGGGTTTTATAACAATCGATCGGTTGGATCTGAGTGATTGTATGGCTGCGCGCTCTGCTGTGCTGGTGTTCTGGAAAGTGTGTTCCTCCTTGAGCTCATCAATGTTTTAAAGACGGCCTGCTCATACACTGCTACCTCAGGAGGGATGGTGTTCGGGGGAGGCGTGAAGGTGGATTTGGCTCTTAGCGAGGTGTCCCCTTGTTGCTCCGTAGTGGTTTGAGGTGGTGTGTTTTCAAAGAAGGCTTTCAATCTAAGCTTCCTGAAAAATGCTGCTAACTCGCAGCGAAATTCCTCACCAGTACAACAGGCAAAATACCGTACTTTTACATAGTGCCTAAAATACACAAAAACAAGCAACCCCCGCCGGGGCGACCTATTGTCTCCGGCATCGGCTCCCTACTAGAGCCCCTATCTAGATATTGTGACTTTTTTCTCCAACCCATCGTCAAAGCCACCAACACCTACCTAAAAGACACAAAGGACCTTCTCAGACTACTGAACAACATGGCCTACAACCCAGAGACGTCATTTCTAGGAAGCCTCGATGTGGAGAGCCTCTACACAAGTCTCCCACAAGATGATACCCTCAGAGTCCTAGAAATAGCACTGGACACTACAGACTGGCAATACCAAACATCCCAAAAATTCATCTGGGACTGCGCCAAACTTGCGCTAAAAGACAATTTCTTCGAATTTGAAGGTCAATTATACCTACAAAAATACGGCACTTCGATGGGGAGCGTATTTGCCCCCAGCATAGCGGGCCTCTATGTACATCACTTTGAGACCACATACATCTTCACCAACAATGTGCCTCGCATTCCTCAAATCACCTTTTACAAACGATACATAGATGATATCTTACTCATCTGGGTAGGAACAGCAGAATCTCTCAACACCTTCTGCAAATGGCTCAACACATGCGACCAGAACCTCAAATTCACCCACAGCTATGACCACTACAAAACCACATTTCTAGACCTTGACATCGCAGCTGAAGCAGGTTTTCTAAAGAGCAAAACACATTTTAAACCCACTGCACGTAACTCACTCTTGCACTTTTCCAGTTTTCATCCCAGGAGCCTTAAAGAAAATCTCCCGTATGGCCAATTCCTACGGCTACGGAGAAATTGCAGCAATGTGACAGACTTCAAAGACCAAGCCAAGGACCTGAGTAACAAACTCCAACTTCGTGGTTACCCCAAACATATCACTGAAAAGGCCAAGAAAAGAGCAAGAAACCAAAACCGGGAAGGGCTCATTGAGGTTCAACCCCGTGAAGCCGGACAGATACCGCTAACATGCGTCACCACGTTCAACCAGGCCTCCAACAAGGTCTCTGACATCATAAAAAAACACTGGAAGATCCTGAAGACTAGTAACCTCAATTGGGACCCCCCACTAATATCACACAAAAAAGCAAAATCAATAAAGGACGCGCTGGTTTCTACTAGACCAACTCTAGAGCGCAAGCAAGATAACACCGTCCTGAATGCATGGGGTCTCCCTAAGGTCACCGGCCATTTCCCATGTGGCAACTGTAGTGTGTGTCACCTTACTACAACCACAAAAACCTCCAACTGGAACCAGGCAAGACATGGGAATTGCGACACCATACCAATTGCAATACGGCAAATGCAATATACCGCACTATGTGCCCTTGCAATTTGATCTACATTGGGATGACAAGCAGGAAAGTCAAAACCAGAATTTGCGAACACCGGAGCACCATAAGATGCAAAAGGAACACCACTAAATTGACCAACCATTTCCTTGAGGCAGGACACACAACCAATGACATGCGCTGGGTGATCATAGAGGCACTGGATTCCAACATGCCCAACATCCAGCAACAACTATTACAGAAAGAACAGAGATGGGTCTATCGCCTTTCTACTCACAAGACAGGCCTCAATGACAATATCCCATGGAACAGCCTAGGAAGACAATAACTTTACTCCTCTGGGAAGACAATAACTTTACTTCTCTGTTATTGCCAAAACACAAAAAATCATGTTACTCTACACTATCGGGCCATATAAATATACTACACAGCAAGACCTCTGTACAACACTCCAAGATGGCCGCCGATTTGGACGCCTAATTTCGCCCATCAGCACGCGCGCGCATGCGTAATGAACAACCCATGCCGAGTCATGTTCCAACCCGGACATGCACGTCCGCACGTACCGGGTCTCAACGCCTCACTATTTAACCAGGTTCCCCACAGAGACAGAGCACCAGCCGGGGCCACGGGGACCAAAACAGGTTTGGCAGCGGATTCCTCTCTCATTCCAAGTAAGACTAGACGTGCTCCAATGTTGCGATTGAGCCAAGCCTATCGAGTCCTTCAGGCTCATCATGGCTAACCTTTTCTCCACAGATTGGACTTAAGATAGAGCTCCTTAGCCCCCAGAGCCTCGATACCCAAGAATTCTCTAATAAGATTGTAACTATTTACCACTCTTGTGCATGTTTTATTTTACTTTTCGTTTTTACTTTTATCTCTCGCATATTAGCCATAGCAACAACAATAACAACACGCTAAGCGACGCAGCGCTTATTTCAGGCACCGCTATATTTATTTATATATATTTATTTATTGCACAGGATGCCAGCGCAATCACCCACGGGGCTCCGTGGGTCACGCACAGCCAACATGGCATTTACTGTTCAGCGCTACCCAACGCGCACGGTTTACCTAATTGCCCACCACAGTTTGCTACAATATTTCTTGCATGTAGCCACTAGTGTGGGCCACAGATCACTGTAGTAGTCACACTGGCAATGACTACAACATTAAGCCACTAAGATTGCATTTTATGTTGCGATATTATATGTCTTGTCTTGTCTTCTTCTTCCCTACAGGAATTTTTCCAAGTGCCAGTAAGTACACTGACACTTTTTGTCCACACACCTTAGCGCGTGTGTAGGTACAGCACATTTATTCACGTGGCATCTTTCACTTATTGCCACTCACCTTGCACTCACCTGGTCCTGAAGAAAGCCCTCTAACAATTTTCACGGGCTGAAACATGTAGACCGCCACACATAGACAACTAAACGATAAATAACTTCAGATTAGTTGCATCACTTATTTTAGCTTCTTATATATCCTGAGCCGCCAACATTAAAATTTAATGGCAAGGATTCTCAGAGATAATTTTTAATTGTAAAATATCACCACACATCACATTTAAGCACCACACCCGCTCCGCTGTAGTCAGGCGTCGTAGCACAACCGGGGGGCACTCGGCCACCCGGTTGGGACCCCAATGATGAAGCATGACACCAACCAGGTTGGTGTGTGAGGGGCCTTTTACAAGCACCTAATGGGTCTATACACATACCACATACAGTGACTACTCATTTTACACATAGTGGGTTCGTCCACATTGTTTAAGATTAATATTTATTTGGGGAACAGGACGCAACCCATGCCCAATTCCTCGCTCTCCCCTTGTTTACTTCAACTATAAAAATGTGTCAAATCTCCTGGATCAGGCTTTTCATCTTAGGTTTAGATCGCTTTTCATTTTGAAGATAACAGTGTATATTTTGCAGTGTCTTTGAAAAGTCTGAATAAAGTTAATGTTATCCAGTTAGACAAATATTTTCCATTTTCCCACTAATCATATTCTCTCCTTAAATAAGTCAGAATTCTAAGAGTTTTACGATTTGCACGTTCTATTGAACTTTCAATTTTGAGCTATTTCAAGGGAAGCTTTATCCTCTACCAGACGTAAAATAAAAAAAATAGTATTTCCCTTTAATGAGCCATCTATTGTTAAAAAAACAGTTTGGTCAAAGTCGTCAATGGTTAGTATTCAATATTTATTTGCTAACTCTCTTGTTATGTCACCAAATTTTAGGAAAATTGTACAGAGAATCTAATTTTTTATTTAAACAGGAAGTTTAATTTAAATCTCTTAACACAGGGCCAGTTTTCCAAAATCCTTTAAATCACTTGGGAAACTTTAGATGGAAAGTGCACTGGAATAAATATAGATGTGAGCTTAGCATTCCATTCTAAATCTCAGATGTTATTGTTCACCTTAAACACTGGCATCAGAAAGTGGATTATTAATTTGGGAGGGTGTTACCCTTACCAACGTAATAACCACACTATGGTTAGGTTACAGTACAGTCCTAAGATAAACTCTTAACCCCTGGTTGCTGTGACACAAACAGCAGGCAGCTCTCCAGAGAAATGTGTGTTACATTTAAGCAGTGCCAAACAACATCAGCGTTAAGGAGCAAACACAATGAAATTAAACATATAATGAACAAAAACACAAGATGATCAAAATTGTTAAGGGGAAATGGAGATATGGATTTTTACATGCAAAGCACCAAGAAAATACAAAGCACAAAGTTAAAATCACAATTCAGGTATGACTAAGATCTAGGCATAATTTCAGGCTAACAATAGTGGAACTGGGGTTGGGCAGGATAATCAAGTTTTACAGGTCAAAGTTTTTACCTTGGGACTTAGATGTTTTTCTAGTTCTCAAAGTCCTCCAGCAGGAGCTTGAGCCCTTTGACGATCCCTTGCCATTAGATCTGCTGAAGCTTTTAGGTTTGGAGACAATATCCCCTCGAGGTAAAAAGTAGAATCCACAGGTGACAAAGTCAGTACACGGCTGGGGTAGATTTGCCGCCTTGCACCTTTGAGTACTGGCTATAAGGGTGTGTGGGCTGCTGTAGCACCCCCAAAATAACCAAAATGGAGTTGAGAAGTTGAACGAGGAATAACAATGCTTTTACATTTTGCTTTTATCTTCTCACATATGCTGTGCATTTAAAGACAAAGGCCAAACTATATCTTCTGACAAAATGATGCTTATTCTTTTAATATGGAGACTGATGTTTACTTTTCTTTCTGTGACAGCAAAGTGAGAGGTATTTATAAAGTGAACAATGCAACAGTCTAGCTAGGGTACAGGAAGTGTGAAAGGAAAGGCTGTCTGATGTCATTTTTTAACACACAAAAACATTTAAATACCTGTTAATAAAGTGTACAAATATTTCAAAATATATATCAGCAGTTAGGAATGCACAAATGAAGCACTTTTTTTGTAATTCTGAAGTGTGATGGAAACAAAGAATTTAATAGGATCAAAACAAATCAAGATACTTAACTTGGTGATCTGCAAATAATAAATATTTGCTGAAATCCAATACCCATACATTATTGCTTGTACGCTACATAGTTTTATCAGTAATACTGCATGTCTGTGCAAATTTGGTGGTTATTTCAATAGAAAATGTGCTGACTGTAAATGACAGTGCGTTCCCACACCATGCTATGGTAATATATTTGTAAGAGTGTACTCCAAGACGCGCCATCGGCTACATACCACACTGTTACCACTCTCTTGCTGAATGGGCCTGTCTCATTTGCTACACTAGTTCTTTGTGTGACACTTGGGTTTTTCACAATCCCGATGATATCAGTGATACAACAGTGACAACAGGACTCTCACTATGAAAACTTTTTACAGCACCACTGCTTGCATCGATACCAGACTTTACCTGTGGACTTAGTCAACTTTTTGTTCTTGAAATCCTCTAGTGGGGTAAGGCTGAATACTTAGCCAAGTATGGATCCTCAAGGCCAAATACCTTCACCACTAGATCCTGCTGAAGCCTTTTTCTTTATGATATAAAGCTTGCAACGGAACGAACCAAGATATCTTGCCCACCAAGGATGCAAGCTCCCTGCAGAAGCCTCAGCACTTTGTTCCAGTTCTCTGAAGGTCAAACCAATTACTAAATCCCACAAATGTCTTGTTTCTGGAAAAATGCCTCCTGGTCTCCCCTCCAGCACCTAGGTCCTCAAGGCAGGATTCCAGGCATCGGGTCTTTCTCCCGCCAGGACTCTCTTAGAGTGCAGTCTCCATGGCTCAGGTGGGCCTTCTTCGAGCAAAGATCCCTTCTGCTCCTGTGGCAGCAATAGGAGGCCAACCACTTGATCCTCAAAGAGCAGTTCCAGCCCCTGGCTGCCAGCAGGATTCAAGAGAACTTAGGACTTCTTTTCTTCAAATGCCAGGAATGTTCAGAGGAGATTGTGGTGAGGTTTTATTTGTATCCTGTGCACTAGCCAGTGACTGTGTGCACTAGCCAGTGACTGGAGAGTTCCAACACCCAGTCCTGGTTACTTTCCCACCAACCCTCATTCTCCTTCTCAGCACTTCCTTTCACAGTTTACTGCAACCTTCCGAAAGACCCTTATACATGATAGCCTTAGCTATCCTCCATCCTCATGAGCACTGTCCTCCTTCCTAGCCCCTCTCCAAGTACAGCTTCGCCCTCCTTCTGGGTGAAGAGACAGAATGTCTAGTATGGCTCTGGGCACAAATGAAAAAATACCAGTATTATTTAATATTTAGCAATGAAAGGCCATAACGATAAAAGAAAAAAGGATATTAAAAATCCCCAGGAATTTTAAAAAGAGAGGTGTTTAACCTTATTAATAATATTTTCTGAATGTTGTATGGGATATTTCTGTCTCAATTTCACAGTCAATTAAGATAGGATTTCACTCTTTAGGACATTTACCCCTGTCAAGAAATGTAATCATAATTTATACTAAAGTAATTGTCTAAAGTTAATATCTTTTGTTTATTCTTTTTTTACTTTCAGACCAATTAAGTAATTTAAACATTGTATGTTAAGCAAATAATTTGTGGAACTTCATCTTAATATTGTCAACACAAAAAATCAGCTGTATGTAAGAGTATTTGTGTTCCTAATTGTTGATTTTGATATTTCTCACTGCTTGCTTCTCCCTAATGAAGTGGGAAATTACCCCATTTCTATGGCAAAATCAGATAGATGGCATACCTGGTGGGCGTAACACTAAATCTTGATCTGAAAAGTTACGTCATCAATAAGTTGAGTGCTTACTTACAGATAGTTATTGCATACCTTCTCTAAACGCAGAAACATTTCTGCCAAGCGAAATGCAGATGCCCACTGGTAAATCCAGTTTATTGTATTAAATTCTTTGGGCCTGACTCACAAACTGCACTTTTGAGTGCATTTTCTACTTTTCGGTATTCACAAACTGCACTTTTGTAGTAACTTACACTTTTGTAGTAACTTACACTTTTGTAGTAAGTTCAGCACCTAAACATTGAAAAAGTTTGTATGATGTATAGAGGGTTTTGCTAATTTTGAACCTTGTTAGGTCGCTTATTAAATTATATAGGTCAGCATAGAGGTACTATTTCCATTCAGCACCTAAACATTGCCAACCACTGGTACTGCAACACCCTCTTATAGAAAATGACGGAGATTATATACACCTCCTTTTTTGCAACTGTGGCTCACACTTATGGATATTCTGCTCCATCCTCCTTGTTTTCTGCCACTTTTTTTTATTACACTAATAGTGAGAAGTAGTCTACAATCAAATATTAGTATATTAGAAAATGCTAACCCTCGCTACTGAGGTGGAGGGGCAAGCAGTTATCTGAATCAGGCAGTGACATCTGGCACATACAGGTGTCTGCACCAGCCTTCAGACAGGTTGTCAAAAGCTGGTGAAGTTCCAGCCTTGGCCTCAGGGTCCGTCCTCACCTCAGTGCCTCCCCATTTGTGATGCGCTGTTGTTTCACTAGTGTAGGAAAGTGGGTTTCTGTTGCAGTAACCCCCCCACTTTTTGCCAGACTACTGATGCACTTTTTCTTGGTGTGCCCTGGGTCCCTGCCAATCAGGTTCCCAGGGCCTGTGTTCTTTCCCCAAAACTAACCCAATTGGCATCTCTGGCCACAGGTCAGCCCCTGGTAAATGGTACCACAGGTACCCAGGGCACTGTGACCAGAGAAGGCCTCTAAGGGCTGCAGCACTTATTGTGCCACCCTTAGAGGTCCTGAACCCTGACACTCACACACTGCCTTTGTAGGCTGCGTGTCTTGGTGCAGAACAAAGTGAAGAGTCGACATGGCACACATCCCTGTGTGCCATGCCCACAAACCACTGCCCTGTCATACATCAGTCACCCCTGTAGCTGCGTGCCCTATGCCAGTGGTGAGGGTACAGGTGCATGAGCCCTGTACCCCTGCAGTGCCCAAGTCCATTCCTGGGCACTGTAAGTGCAGTGCTGCCATTAAGAGTATATGGTGCTGGGAGTTTGTCATTACGAACTCCACAACACCATAATGGCTACACTGAAGACTGGGAAGTTTGGTATCAAACTTCTCAGCACATTAAACCCACACTGATGCCAGTGTGGGATTTAATGTAAAATGCACAACAGAGGGCATCTTAGAGATGCCCCCTGAAACTCGGCCAACTTCTAGTGACCTGACTGAGTGGCTGCTTAGGCTGCCACCACCAGACATGTTTCTGTACCCCTGGGTCGAGATCCTGCTGCTCTCGGGGGCCTGAAACAATGCACATCCTGGGACGAGGTGTCAAGCCTCCTCCCCCAGGATGGGCAGGGTTCACGAAGGACAAGCTTCAAAGGCATGCCGCCTTTGTGAGCCTCTCCAGACCACTTGCTGCTTTCAGCAACTGGTCCCCACTGGTTCTACCCCCCACTTTGGGCGGGAGAACCGGCGGGAAAAACAAGTGAGGAAGGGAGGTGTGCCCACCTCTGCCAACTCCACCCCTCAGGTGGGGGAGGCGAGGTGAAGCACAACCTCGAGTCCCCGTCATCTTGAGGATGGGGGGACCCAGCCAAACAGGGACAGGCTCCTGCCCCCCTCCCACTGGAGAGTGGCAGAATAGGGGGTGTACCCACCCCAGGGAAGGGACCCATTGATCCCTGCCCTTTACCTACCTGTAACGCCCCTAAATGTAGTATTTAGGGGGGCACCCTGAACCTTGCTTCCTCAGATCCAGACAAGAAACTAGAAGAAAAGAAGAAGAAGGACGAAGAGCCGTGCAGAGCTAACAAGAGGACGACGCCCACTGACTTGGCCCCAGCCCTACAGGCCTGTCTCCCCTCGAACCTGCTCCTGCGACATCCCGGTGTGTCCTGCAGCCAGCAACCTCAAAAACCCCAGAGGACTGCCTGCCTTCACTTCCAAGCCTGCTTCTCCCGTGAACACCGGACTTGTTCAAACTGCAGTTTCTGGCTCCGGCCGGATACCGCGAATCCAGCCCACTCTGCACCCGCCGAACCCGGCCCGAGCTCGAGTGGAAAAACACCCCGAGGAGGTCACCCCGGCGATCCTGACCCGAGATCCGGCGACTCCTGACCTGCCTCAAGCCTCCAATCAACGCCTGCAGCCTCAATCCAGAGGATCCCCTCTACCGCGACCAGAGCGGGTAAGAAAATCCGACCCTAAAAGGCACCCCTGCACCCGACGCCCCACGGCCTTGTGTGCCCAAACCAACGGTGCCTAACCAACCCAAGACATCCCAACTTACCCCTCGAAGTGGTGGTCGCACCCAGAAGATCCTCGTCCCCGAGCCTGCAGTGTTTTTTCAAACCGGAGGTGCTCCATTTAAAACAACAGGGCACCCGACCTCAAAACAGCATCCTGCACCCGGCCGCCCTAGTGCCGCTGAGGGTGCACCTTTGGTGCTACTTTGGTTCCCTATTTGCCCTGACCTAAGCCCTAGGAGCTTTGCTCCCACAACCCAGTGGCCTGCTTGCCAGCAGCCACCAATCAGAGACCCCCCATCCTCCATAGGATAACATTGGGCCTCAACACTCTGCACCCGGCGGCCCTAGTGCCGCTGAGGGTGAAACAAAAGTACATCACTGACCCTGGGGGACCCCTGAGTCTAACCCCAGAACCTTAACTCCCACAGTCGTTTACTTACCTGCAAACCGATAACCTGTTTTTCCTCCATAGGATAACATTGACAATTTTTCTTCCAAAAAACGACTGTGTGGAGTTTTGAAAACTAAAGATATTCTTTAAAAATTGTACAAATAACCAAAACGTGTTTTCTTACCTGTTTGCAGGAAATGTCCCAGTGCTGAATCTAGGTATCCAGCACTGAGTTAGAAAAGTAACGTAAAAAGTAACTTACCTGCAATTTACTGAAAAAGCCCATTAATTTCAATGTACTGCTCCAAAAGTTTCAAAGTGTGGAGTTTTGAAATCTGAAAATATTCTTTAAAAATCGCACGAATAACCAAAACGTATTTACTCACCTGTTTGCAGGAAATGTCCCAGTACTGAATCTAGGTATCCAGCACTGAGTTAGAAAAGTAACGTAAAAGTAACTTACCTGTAATTTACTGAAAAAGCCTATTCATTTCAATGTACTGTATTTGCTAAGTGTTGCATACTACTGCTCCCCTGTAAATCAAACCAAGTACAATTTCTACTGCATTTTCGAACTGTATTTCAATCAAGTAACTTATTACTGCAAAGTATTTAATGCTTACCTGTGCCAGGCTTGCTTGGTTCTAAAAATAAACAACAGAATATTTTTATACAAAAACAATTGGCCTAGAGTTCAGTTCTTGAGTGTGTGAATTCATTTGCTGACTGAGTGTGTACATCAAATGCTTAACACTGTCCTCTGATACTGCCTTACTGCTCGACCACACTACCACAAATAGAGAGTGAGGTTCTATCTAACTTTAACCCAGTGGCGTAACGAAAGTTAAGGGGGCCCCCCTGCAAGGTACCTGGAGGGGCCCCACTCCGGATTTAAACCGGAGCTCTCAGGCCTGAGGACCTTGCTGAGGGGGCCTCCTGCAGCTCAGGGGCCCCCCCGCACCGCGGGGGATGCGGGGGCCTGTGTTATGTGCCTGCTTTAACCTCTGCCTACCCTTGGGGACTCTTGGACTCTATACACACTGTACCTCACTTTGGTGCAGTATATATAGAGCCAGTTTCTTACAACTAGCAAATGTAAACCCGGGCACTTTCATTTTGAGCCTTGCAGTGCCAGATACACATCAATCAACCTGTCACCTCACCCTTTCCAAACTCATCACAGCGATACGAAAGGCTGGGGTGTGGACGGGAGGAAGCTACGCATCGGCCCAAAGGGTCAATGGATCACTAAGAGCTGAAACAGGACCTGTGTGGACAGCCGAGGTAAGTAAAATAAATGTATACATTTTGTGTGTATGCGTATGGGTGAGAGTGTGTGTGTGTGTGTGCGTGAGCATGTGTGTCTGTATGGACTTGTGTGACTGCATGTGAGCATGCCAGGGTTAGTAGAAGTGACTGACAGTGAGTGACACAGGAAGTGAGTGATAGCAAGTATGAGTGAGCCAGAGTGAGTGAAAATAATTGAGACTGAGTGACAATGAGTGAGAACAAGAGTAAATTCACATAAGTGCATTAAAATGAATGAGTGGAAATCAATGTGAGGGAGCATCAGAAAGTGAAAGGGAGTGATAGTGACAGAATGTGAGAGAGAATGAGTATGTAAAAGAATGAGCAAGAGTGTGTGACAGTAAGTGTAATTGTGAGTGAAAAAGAGTGAGTTAGAGTGAGCAAGAACGAGTGAGACTAAGTGAGAATGAGCAAGTGTAGGAATGAGAGCATGTGTGAGTGAGTGACAATGAATGAGTATGAGTCAATGAGAGTAAGAATGAGTGCAGTGAGAGCGAGTGTGAATGAAGAGTGAAAACAAATACAAGTGAATGCAAGTGAGGAGTTTGGAGTGTGAGTGACAGTGACAGTGAGACAGAGGGAGTGAGAATGAATGAGAAAGAGAGTAAGAGTGTGTGAGAAAGAGTGAGAAGGAATGAGTGAGAATTAGAAAGAGTCACTATGAGTGAGAGAGTGGCTGTGAGTGAATGAATGTAAATGAGCGTGTGAGTTTGTGGGTGAGTGGGTGTGTGTGTCATGCCTGCAAGTCTGCTGTTGGTCGTGGCATAATGGATGTAACTCTTGGCTTTAAGAGGCACCAATGGCAGAATGCTGCTGCTTGCATACTAAAGCTAATTGATGGCATAACAGGCACCTGTGCTAAAATACTGCTACTGTAACAAAACAGGGGCTGCCCAAATTCAATTAAACCACCTGGAACCAGGAGCAATTAATATGTATGAAGAACAATGATTCCATGTGGTAAAACAACCAAATTGTTGTAGAAACAATACAATTATGAATCCAATTACTGAAAACAATACAGTTAAGTATTCAATTAATGAAAAGAAATGTCTCCAATTAATGGAAAAAAGAGAAGCACACACTTTGCAGATGTTACATATTAACTGCTATAAAAACGTGCTCAGTGCTTGTGGTGTTCACACAGTGATCAATAAAAAAAGAGTACAGTATGTAAAAACAGCAAAGCAATAGAAACAAATCACTAGTAATCAAAGACACTGCATGTACAGTACATTATAGAGTAACTGAATCAATCAATGGAGGCCCTGTAACTATTTCCACTTCACTAGCTATCACCCAAGGCATTGAAAGATGGTTTACCTTTTGTCCAACTGAACTAGTAGCCAGAGGATACCCTAGAAAACTGATAAAGAGATCCATGAAGAGGGCTTGGTTATTCTGCCAGAGAATACTTCTTAATGTCTATGACAAGAAAGGAGACTAATGGTATTGCATGAGTGACCACATTTTGTACCATGAGTAATACAATGACTAAGATCATTAAAAAGTATTGACCCATGCCCGCCTCCATTAGACCTACAAACTAATTGCCCCTGTTCTCCTTTCAGAAAGGGAATACTTTATGTCACCATTTGATCCACACCAGCATTCCATCTCCAAGGAAACATGCAGATATTGGTACTTATTTTGGTCAAGACCGCATTGTCAGGCACTTTCGGTATGGAAGTTGTTTGATGTTCAAATATACAAAAAAACTATAAGGAGTTCTCACAAGGTGGTGTAGTTTGTTGCTACAATACTAGTATTAGCATACTAGAGGTTATTCTTGACATATGGGACACCCATGGCAATACGCTGGTTCTGGCATACTGGATGTGATTCTTGCAGTTTGTGACACGTGGCAAAATGCCAGTGCCAGCATATTGGATGTAATGCTTAGCATAACAGAAGATAACTATGGCATATGGGGGGAGGGTGTGCAACCATGACAGAATGCAAGCACTAACATACTAGAGGTATTTTTTGGCTGGCTGGCCCAATTATGGAGTACTATGTATAATGTTGTTTCTTTCTATAGCTTACATCTTCTGATTGCTTGCTCTCTCAGAAAGCCTTCTCATCTTATTCTTCTAAAATCCTGCACAAAAAATGTATCTTGATTTACTTTTGCTTAACTGCGCTGCTTTCTTTTTTCAGTCACCCTCTTCTTATGTTCCATCCTCTGCCTGCCTTCTATTTCTAAATTTAGCCTCTTCTCACTCTCATGCCTGTCTGCCTTAATCTCTTTTAATGTAATTATGCAGTTGGCTGATTTCATAGATCACAACCTCTCCTCTTTAAAACCCTATCCCTGTAATCTAGCATTACCTAATCTCCTCCAGCATATAAATCTCACCTACCGTTCACCTGAAACCACAAGGCCCGCACTAAAGATGACACATAACTGGTATTAATATAATCTATCACAAAGTAGCAGGAGGAAATGCATGCAGTTTTTCAAGAGAGCACACGACTAATCGCAGTAAACACTGGATTAACCACTGACCTTTGGTTCTGAGAAGCGTGCTGATTGCCATAAAGCTCTTCAATGCCTTGTCAGGAGTAGAAATGGCTCTATAAATACAATGATGATAAAGGTTTCCCATGGTACATGGACTGCAACAAAAGCAAAAGTTTGGCACTGGCATAGTTTAGGCCATTCTTGGCATTAGAAGGTAATCAGGACAAAATGGTGGCCTTGGCAGATGGAGGTTGTTACTGACGGGACATCCTTAGCAGATTTTGAAATAACGGGGTCAACTTATTTGAAAGATCAGTCTTCATTGACTTGCTCTCCATGAAGATACCTGAGTACTTAATGACAATCCCTTCAGAACCTATAGCTTGCTTGCAAGTTTATGGAAAAGTGGTGCTTTGAAATGCACTATTTGACCAAGTTTGTTCTACGTTTTCTCAGGAGGTGAACTCACCTGGGACCTCCTAGAAAGGGTTTCACTTGCTCACTCACTGGAATTGGGGTCAAGGGTTTGCACTATTTGAACATATTACTTCATCGTTCAACCCCACTCAATTCCGGCGATGTTTTTAACAGGGGCGTAGCTGCTGGGGGGCTGTTTGGGGTGTTACACCCCCCCTTAATAAATGTATTTTCAGATGAATAGTTGGGTACAGGTGCTATCAGTCGGGTAAGGTGAGGTGTCTGTTGGATTTCACCTGAGATTTTTGCATACATACACTGACAAAAACACACAGGCACCCTCTCTCATCTCTGTTTTGAAAGCTGTGGAAAAAAAATATTTTACAAAATATTGTGTTTCTCTCGTTTAGAACTCCTATTAATCCGTATTCCTCTCCCTTCCCACTGCCTCTTAAGCCTCACTCATGCGCCCTGCTTGTCATACAATGTATTTTAACATTATATTACAGCGTGATGGTCGGGAAATCTGATGCTCACACCCACCCAATCCTACTGACTGAGCTACGCCCCTGTGTTTAGGTCTCGCCTACGCAGCGCGCAAGCGCTGCTTAGGAGTGACCTCTTGGAATCACTCCGGACTTTTTCGGAAACTCGTGCATGTACTGCACTGTTTCCAATGAGCACTCGTGCATGTACGGCGTTTACCTTGCGGGAGCGAGCAGCAGCGCCATCTGTTTGCAATTATCGCGCCCGCGCTTTGGAAACAGATGGCGCCGCTGCTCGCTCCCGCAAGGTAAACGCTGTACATGGACTGAGCCTCGAAGCCGCGCCCCCGTTCCCCACCGTGAGCTTCAAAACATAGAAGGCGCCAGCGACACGTCTGTCCGCTCTGCCGATTTATTGCCCTCTTATCTCGCGCTAGCGGAGGATGCCTCGAGCTCGGCACTTGTTTACCCAGCACCTTTCGTTGCCTGTTTGCTTCGCCAACCGGCTCTGGCACGCGCTCTATAAAACTGCAAAATAAATAAATAAATATCACGCTGACCAATGTCTAGCTCTGACATGCCAGGGGTGGTGAACAACACAGGAGAAACTAGGGTGCCCTGCCTTGTGTAGGTGTTCAATGCATGTGTGCCACTTTATTCGTTCATCTGTTTATTTAATAACTCATTCGTTTGTTCGGTAAACCATTCACGTAGCGTTTTCCGTTCATTTATTCATAAATGTTTGTTAATTTATTAATTCATTCGTGGACTCATTCATTCGTTTTTCCAGAGGTTCATGCTTCATTCGTTCCATCCTTCCTTCGTCCATTCAGTCATTTGTTTGTCCATCCATCCATCTATTCCTTCCTTCTTCGACCGTTCATTTGTCTGTTCATTCGTTTTTCCATTAGTTCATCCTTCCTTTCATTGTTTTATTCCGTCATTCATTTGATCATTTAATCGATTATTCGTCTGTCTATCCATCCTTTCTTCCTTCCTTTGACTATTTGGTCTTTCATGTGTGCGTCCATCCATACATACCGTCCATGAGCCCAGCAACCAATCATTTTATTTATTTTATTTGTTAAATCATTCATTCGTTCACGGAGACCCCCCCGCCCCTCTCGTCTTCTCAGACACCGTTTGACTTTCCTCTTCTTCACTTCCATCTTAGTGTCACCCCTGGCCCTCCTTAACCCTCCGTTATCTTCCCAATAATCAGTCTCCCCACTGAGTGCTCTCTCATATATTCAGTGAAACAGCCTGGAACAAGGGCGGCCCCACGGCAGGGGGCTACCACGTGAGGTACAGCTCCAACTTTTTGTCACAGTATGGTCTGATTTACCTTTGCCTGTTTACTCAATTCCCACACAGGTGATAGACACGCCCGTGAAAGTATCCAGGTTTTGTCCAACGAGCTCTTTCAGAATTGTTTTTGAAGGTGGCGCCCCCAGTGGCACGGAGGACCTTGTGCTATTTTGGCAGGTTTGGGCAGTGGGTGTTTTGGCCTTCAGACACACCGTACTTCAAAGCACCAAAAGGTGCAATTTGGGGTTGTTTACATTTTAATTGTCCACGCTCTTGCCCCGCCCCACAGAGCACACATGTTCCCCCTGAACTCTAGGACTGTGTAGAACCCACCCTGCGGAATTCCCATGATCGCCAATTCCTTCTCAGAGGAGGGGTCACGCGTTCTCACTCGCTGAATCCGGATCGACCGTTTGGGTCAACAGGCGGTTTTTTTGCGCAATTAATACAAACTTCGGTACATTAAATATATTGTAAACTGGCTGGACTTGATGTCCTACATCAGAAACGAGATTGCAAATGCATGGCCTACTTTCCTCAGATAATTGTTGCATTTTTGCTTGAGCATGGGTCTGGTAGGTGTACACCTGAAAGTCATCACCCATAGCTCAAATATAGTATACTTGCTATTTAACATACAGAAAAGTCCTATTCCAGTGAAATTTGGCGCACCTATAAGCAGGGCCACTGGAATTATGTGATTTTGCAGCCACAGATTTTTTCGCATAAAATTATGAATTTGCCACATACTCCATCATCTGCTGCATAATCTGCAGATTTTATTTTTTAAAATGTGTTTCTATCGCAAACGGATCAAAAGTTACTAAATATGTGGTGACATGGGTTTGCGCACAATGGAAAACCCTTAGCAAAGGTTAACTGGTCATCTTTCGGTTGCTGTTTTTCTGTTTTTGGTTGTTAAACTGGTACTAATGAGGTTAAATCATTCTGAATTACAATTAGGAGGGGCTGTGAAGGGGGCAACCCTATCTAACTGAAATTAGGTGTGGGTGCCGGGATGCTCAGTTATCGATACCTCAAAAGGAGGTGCTAACAGATTTGCAAATGGGAGGTTCTCCCCATTGGAACACTTCCCCTTGGCGCTTGTTTTGGGTAGCTTCAGGTGGGAATGGGCAGGTGTCCAGAGGGCTTGTGTGTGCTCCCCTGATGTGTTTCCAAACGTGCAAAAAAAATATATATATATATATTTTTTTTTAAACAGCACTGGTTCCTTTAACGAGCACAGGCTACATAAAAAAAGTTTCCCGTTTGAGAATGCAACGTCAGAGATGGTTGTCTGCTAGGTCTCGCTTTTGGGACCTTATAAGTATTTAGTTATGCAGCACCATATCCTTGGTGCAACAACATCAACTGTTGCATGGCTAAACACTTATAAGGTCCCAAAGGCGAGACCTATTGGCTATGCCAATGCTTGTTTTAATTATCATCTGTGTGAAAGCCAACACCACACCTGCCTGCGAGGTTTCTGTTTCTTACCTTCCTCTCTAAGCGTTCCTGCTTTCTAAACGCTGCACTGTTTTCTGACTGCGCACAGGCACTATGCCATGGAGTGACACATGAGACAATATTCTGCAGCTAGGCCTCCCCTCCCCTACAACCTTTGGGCCTGGGGTGTATTTTTTCTACTGAAAGAAAAGGCCTCTCTCCCTCCCGCAAGGCAGGAAGAGAACCTCATCCCCCAAAACGACACTCTGACAAAGCGGTATTTCAAAACATAACGGCCTGAGGCAATGTTGGCAAGTTCGGATGTGGAAAGGCTGTGCTTCCCTCGAGGTGTGCGGTGCATTGGGAGGGGTCGGTGGCAAGGGGAAACAAGGCTACAGGCCACGTTACTAGTAGGGTCGAGTTCCGGATCTGATGCCAGTCTGCCGGCCGACGGGCCTATAGGAAGGTGACAGTAGGGTTGTTGCAGTCATTTTACAGTGATATGGGTTGATGTATGTATATAAAGATATACATACATACATATGTTTGAATAATATATATCTTTAGAAAATAAATGGGGTCGTGGTGGCAGGGTTCCTGCCTAAAATTTAAAAAAATAGCCATTGAAATTTGTGAAATGGTTGAATAATGGTGCATGTTGGAAGATAGAGGTGGGTGAGCCGCTGAAAGTGCGAGCCAGGCTCGAGCCTGATTAAGCCTGCTCTGGCTTAGCTCGAGGTCCTGTTGGAACCTCGAGCTCATAGCGAGCTGAGCTTTCATGTGGCTTCTGTCCGCCTTCCTCCCTCTAACAACGATATGGCTTTACAGTCAGATCTCCAGCCTGGAACTTGTGAGCCAGATCCGAGTCTCGGCGTCGGCTCACATTCTGTGATTTTGGGCAAATCGCTTAATGTCCCCATGCCTACAAACAATCCATGTGACCTTGTGAAATGAAACTGGTGCTGATGTAAAAAATCCAAAACCTTCGGGTCGAGTTCACAATATGTTTTAA
Source organism: Calotriton arnoldi (assembly GCA_963921515.1). NCBI lineage: Eukaryota > Metazoa > Chordata > Amphibia > Caudata > Salamandridae > Calotriton > Calotriton arnoldi. Next base: position 1,400,787 of record CAWUFW010002938.1, on the reverse strand, counting down.
AAAATGTGTATAAATAAAGCCTGAAAATAAGGAAAGACAGATACCTTTTACTAGCTGATTTGTACAAACTACAACCAGAAAACTTGGATAAATCGCGGCTTCCCCACATAAATTGTATGATATTAGGCAAATGTTTAATTTCACCAAAATCTTTTCTTCATGTCCGTGCATGAAAGCACTTTCAAATATGTACGTTCAGAATAAGTAGTTCTCAGTGCCGGGCAATACTGTGCCCTATTAATGCCAAAGCTTCCACATATTAAATAAATAAACGTTTTTGAATTTTGAAGAGACTTTATCACATTTTACGTGGTTTGTTGTAGGATTTACATAGCAAATATGTTCAAGGCTCGGCTCGTGCACGGGCTCTAAGGTCCGAGCCAGATCCCTGGCTCGGCTATGCTTTGGCTCTCCCTGTTAAGTTGTTGGCTCGCCCACCTCTATTGGACAGTCACATATCGTCTTCAATGTTAATGAGCTAAAGCAAGGCGTATTAATCATTAGTGCAGCAGGTGCAGTAGCACCCGGGTCCATGCTCGTGAGAGCCCCACAGCACACTAAATATGACTATCCTTTACTGCATAACTAGGGGGGCAGAGGGCCATTCTCTTTGCATGTGTTAGGCCAGAAGGCACCTAGCTGCGCCGCCTTTACTACGTCACTGTCGCACCATCAGTCACTAAAGTTGCAACAGTGCTACATCATAGCGCTCTCCAAATACACACAAATACCACAATAAATCTAAGACTATCTGAAATACTTCTTGACACTGGTGTCCAAAGTAGATGCAAGAGGGCCGGGTGCATGAAAATTATGTCTCTAGTTAATGGTTGTGCTGAACATCTGGCATGGATCCAGCCCTCCTGGACCGTGCTGTAAAACATGAAAGAATACAGATACATTTAATCACAGAGTACATGTTTCATATAGCACACAGCTGCATCGCTTCCAAATGCTTCAGCTTTAGTGCCCAAAACAGGTGGCAAATCGGCAGCCCTGGTGACTATGGTGTCCTCAGCGGAAGTGAGAGTGATAACGCCGATTCTTATCTAATTATCTATAAGAACCTTCTGGTCGCCAAGATCTTTTTACCTGTTAAATAGTGTAAAGGAGAGAATCTCATCTGGTTATATATCAGCATTCATTTTGTCTGAAAGGACCACTGACTCCGAATTCAAGTTTGAGAATTTATTATCGCCAAGAATAACTGAACGTGCAAGCACCTCAACACGAGGTTAAAGAAATAGATGGGCACTAATACAAATAATAATCTACGCAAGAATCTCATCCGACTCAGGATAAGAAGAATAGAAAGTTCTAGAAGGACCAACCAGACTATGATTGCTCCTATTTCTAAGTTGCTCTTCATTGGCCTAAACAAGCTTAAAATCAATTGCTGTCCCTACACTAACGCTAAGTGGCATCCCTGCATAACGATTTTTCCAGGCAAGAAAGAATAAAAGGTGTCAGCTGTGAAGACTTCCTAAGAAGTGCAATCACATAGTACCTAAGCTCAGCTCTGTCCTTCTCTCAGGTCTCCCCTACCTCTTCTCTGGCCTCCTCCCTCAGGGCACTATCCCTAATACAAAAACCCCAATACAATTGTACACGCCTTTGTCACGCCTCCTTGGCCAGGTCTTCTTTCTTGTGCTTTTCCACTGAAACGGTGACTTCATCCTGGACGGTTGCGTTGACCTTGAGTCCCAGGCACCTTCTCCGCCGAAAGTATCATCCCTACATTCCTTTTCACTCCCCGTACCATGCCTCCCCTCTCTCTAGCTTTCGAAAACAAAGAGTTAGTCTTACTAACGAGACATGTGTCCTTGCACCTGCAACAAAAGATACTTTCAACAGAAACCTTCTACTGTGCAAATTAAATCTACCGTTTGTGCCCAGAGAGCCTTACCAAGAGAATCTTTTCACTGCCTACAAAAATAAGCTAACATAAGAATAAACCAGGCCTTCCCTAAGCATATATGTAGTCAGGCCTTTACATATAACTTTTAAACACACATCTTATGTTTCCCTATAAGCATTTTCATTACACTTCATATGCAAACAATGAATTACATGTGCAACTTTAATATGGTGCACGTTTAAACTACTGCAATTTCATTACATCCACGAACTAATTTCTCTATGCATTATGTTCACACAATTTAATAAGCATTACATTACATCAATATCCTAACACCATTATGCTACTGGGTTCACTTTGTCTCAGCGAACTATTCATTCTTTACTAAACATACATGAATATGAAACTGAATATACGAATATATGTCTGAATACATGTGGATGCGGCCTATCAATGATTATGATGCACCCCTACAATTCACAAGAACATTTCGCTCTATCAGTTCCCCCTTTGATGACTCCTGTCATCACATCTCATTCTACTCCCTCGGAGAAGGAACCGACCTAAACAGAACTTGTTCCCATCTTCCCTGATCTGAAGTTCTCCATGCTCTTGAGCCTTTTATACTGATTGTCCTGCAGTCTTGCCAATCTCATGTCATTTTCCCTCAAAGCTCTCTTGACTCTGCCTGCTCGATACCACTTGTAGGCCTTGATCATAATCCACAAGCCAGCCACACAAACCACCAAAATAAGGAGTGGTCTCAGGAAGTACCCAAGGAATCCCTTTCCTAGGTTCGCAAACCAACCTCCCACTTGACCAAAACCCTTTCCGACCTTTTCCCAGGCCCCTTCTTCGGTCAAATCCGCTATCTTTGTGTGGATCATAGTGATGTTACTTATATATTTCTCCAGATCCTTGCTACGGTCTGGTATATAAGTGCAGCACTCTTGAACCTTCAGCATTTTACAGACTCCGCCCTCTTTTGCCAATAGGACATCCAAAGCAAGGCGATTCTGCAAAACCATACCCCTTATCGACAACATCTCTCCTTCCACCAACACCAACGACTTTGCTGTGTTCATCGAAAATTCATCCACCACAGTCGCTAACCTCCGGATCTTCACATCATTCAAGACTACTCCTAGACTAGGTATCATGGCTCCAAAGATATCCCCCACAACGATTCCTGCACTTGCAGCTCTTTTCGTTCTTGAATGCTCTCCACCCTCCAGAAGATTTAAGTCTTCTGTATGGTAAATCTTTGGAAATATTATTGACAAATAACATGTTCCATACCAATTTGCAGGCAACCTCACATAAGCATTCTTCCCACATACGTAATACACCGTAGGTATCACTTGTACAGGACCTTGGAGAAAATCTTTTGCCACATCTGCCATGGTGAAAACATGATCACAAGTACTCTGTCCCACTGGAACCTTTTCGTAGTAAGTCTGATAACGCCTTATACACAACTTACCCCTCTGCTCCTTATCTAACGCTATAGGACCATAGCTTCCCCTGGTCTTATGCAACCGTTCTTCCTCCGTCCAATCTGTCCTGTGATGCCCTAAATCTCGGGATTCAGTCAGCTTTCTATACCTATCTTCAACCTGATCTACAAACTTTCTCTCTACATCCGACATCAGACAAGTCAGATTGTGTCTGTGTGCGAATGCTGTATCCAATTCCAAACTCGGTATGAAGTACTTCCTCAGTCTGTCCTCGGTCTTATAATAGTCATACTTATTCAAATGCTTGTAAGCTGGGACTTCAGGAAGCACTGCGTCGAAATTGGAAAAGAAATACTCGAACTGCTCTCTCTCATAAAACAAACTAAGCAAAAGACTACAAGAAATACCATAAGTCAGTGGAAGATGATGATACCTAATACCCTCATCCACCGAAGTAGGCAACTGCATACACACATAACAATCTTTCGCATCCATCACGTCAACATACTCATACAACAACTTAGCATACGCATTAAGCTTAAAATCGCCCTTAGACAAATCTACATGTAATCTACGACTTTCTTCTAATATCATAGCTCTATCAGCTGCCCTGTCTACCCCCTCCTTACTAGGTGTGATAGGTGTCGGTGTCCCTGTCACTGCCTCTACTTCTGGCTCGTGCGAACCAGTATATGAGACTATAACTACTATGATTATAGAGATTATTACACTACTTATAAGGATGCCTACAATCCACTTTGATCTACGATTGGGATCTCCCGGCTCCATGGTTTCGAAAGTTCTCAAAAAGTCTTGGTTATCGCAAAGAACTCAGAAAAGTCTCTGTCCTTTATTTATGACTTGCTTAACCAGCTCGAGCAACCATGAAATTTCCGGGCTTTCCCTTTCCGATCACAACTTATTTACACAGTCCAGAAAAAGACTTCCCTAGTTTTTCGTTCCTCTTCTTGTGGAAAGTCCCTAAGTTTATTCTTCTTCCACTCGGACCTAGGTTATCTTCTTCTTTTAGACTTTTATTTACAGTTCATAACTGATCCACAATGAGATCCTCATTGAGCAAGACCAGAACGTGATACAAAAGTTCAAGACGCAAAATCAGCACTTCATGTGAAAACGGCTCAACTCCAAAAGGCGGGAATTCGAGTCGATGCAAAAGCAAGTTTCGGACTTCACTCAGAAGCGGGGGATTCGGAACCGTGAGTGTCAGTGTTCCTTCTATCTCGAGCCCTGGCATCCGCAGCACCACCTTCACCACCACATTCGGGCTCCGACAGACCACTTCCACTGACCTCAGTCTTCCCGTACTCACCACCCCCTGCATCAAACACAGTGTAAGTCCACTCAGGGGTAGAGTATCTGCGACAAGGCACTCTTGTTCTCTTTGACCTTCGCCGACTGTCTTGTGCTTGGTCTTCGTCACTTGCTTCCGTTTCAGATACTTCAGACACTGGAGCAAGGTCTCTTTCAGGTGCTAACCTCAAGTTCAGTCGCCTCTGTCTCTCAGGCCAACTTTCTGCACGTCTGTTCGTTTGTCTGCCTTCCCCTTCTATACCCAGTGCACTACTTCCTCTTTCTTTTGAATTTGACTCTTCTCCGCCCACTGCACCATCTCCTTCTTCGGTGTCTGAGTCAGGGTTCGAACTGTGGAAACCCCTTCTGTTTGCTCTAGTGCACCACCAGCTGTGTCAGCGACCCTTACAGCTTGACTTGTCCTCCCATGTGGCCTTGCCACATCAGCTGGATTTTCATTTACGAGAGGAGCTGTTTCTTCCAAGGGTGCTGAAACTCTGCGGGTATGGGAAGCATGCACCCAGTTCGGCAATCCTCCACACTTTACTGCTGTGTTCGTGATCAGAATCACCTGATACGGACCACGCCAACGGGCATCCAAACAACTCTTCCTCACGTGCTTCCGGACGAGCACCCAGTCACCGGGACACAAGTCGTGGCACAGATCACTCGAGGCTGGAACCACAGCTGCTTGCACCTGCTGGGATACAGAACGGACCACATCAGAGAGTCCTTTACAGTAATCGAGAATCAAATCATCAGTGATGCTTATCAAGGCTGTAGCTGGTACTGCTGGCAGTCTCATTGCCCTTCCCATTAGGATTTCGTGTGGGGACAACCCAGTCTTTCTGTCTGGGACACTTCGCATGCTCATCAGCACCAAAGGCAAGGCGTCGGGCCATTGCAGGGATGTCGAAGAACACATTTTTGCCATCCGGGCTTTCAAAGTTCCATTAACTTGTTCCACCATCCCAGAAGCCTCCGGTCTGTAACTACAATGGAGTCTCTGGTCAATGTTCAATGCTGCACAAAGTAGCTTCATGATTTCGCTATGGAAGTGCCCTCCTCTATCTGATTCCAAAGAGGTCGGGATCCCGAATCTAGGGATAAGCTCCCTCAACAATAATTTAGCCACTGTCAGAGTGTCACACCTGCGTGTGGGGTAAGCCTCCACCCACCGTGAGAATACACATACTATCACTAGAATATACCTCAAGCCATTGCACCTAGGCATCTCCACGAAATCCAACTGTAATCTATTGAAGGGCCCTCCTGACCTTCCAATATGACTCAATGTAACTACAGTTTTCTTTCCGGCATTCATCTGTTGACAAGTAACACACCTCTGACATACCGTCTCAGCCATTGCTCGGAACCGTGGGTTATACCACGTCTGTCTGAACACTCTCATCATTGCGTCTCTACCCAGGTGTGCCTGTCCATGTATCAGTCTTGCCATCGGACTCAGCAATTCCTCCGGCAACACAGCTCTCCCATCGTTTGATACCCAAACATCCACGTCTCCTTTCTCACACCCAGCTTTGATCCATCCCTCTCTCTCCTGGTTAGAAACTTCATCCTGCAATCGCTTAAGCTCTTCCCAAGTGTCTGCCATGGTCAACATTATGCTGAGATCGGTTCCCTCTTGGCTCTCTTCTATCTCTCTTCCTGTGAATATGCATCCTTGTTCTGCGCAGAAGCGGGCTACCTCATCTGCGTAGTTATTACCCAAGGATACAAAGTCCTCCCCCTTCCCATGGGCTGAACACTTTACAACAGCAATTTCTTTCGGATGCTGTAATGCTTCTAACAATTGTCTTACATATTCTCCATTACGAATGGGTGAGCCAGATGATGTCAAAAATCCCCTCTGAGACCATAACTGCCCGAAGTCATGCACCACGCCAAAGCCGTATTGGCTGTCTGTGTAAATCGTGATTCGAATTCGATCAGCGGCCAAACAGGCACGGGTCAAGGCAATGATCTCAGCTACCTGCGCGGAGCGTACTCCTTCTAGGCAAGCAGCGTCGACCACTCCTGAAATGGTACATACAGCAAACGCTGCTCTCAATTGCCCCACACTGTCTCTTAAGCATGAACCATCGACAAAGAAAATTTCATCTGGGTCAGCCAATGGCTCATCGACAATGTCAGGTCTCGGTTTGGTGCAAAGTTCGGTCACATCGAGACAATCATGGTCCTCACAATCTTCATCATCTGTGTTCGGTATAGGCATCAATGTCGCAGGGTTCAAGACGGAGCACCTTTTCAGAGTCACATTCTCTGCGGCAAGTATGACTTGCTCGTACCTCGTTAACCTATTGTTCGTTAGATGCTGGGTCTTGGTCCTGGTCATTAATAACTCAACCGAATGTGGCACATGTACAGTCAATGGATGTCCCATTACAATGCTTTCACATCTTTCAATGCTGACACCTGTTGCAGCAACGGATCTTAGACATCCGGGCAACGCAGAAGCTACTGGATCTAAAGTAGCTGAAAAATAGGCAACTGGTCTACGGACACCTCCATGGTTCTGAGCTAACACTGCTAATGCACATCCTCCTCTCTCGTAACAAAACAATGAAAAGGCCTTGTTGTAATCAGGCATTCCCAGTGCGGGAGCCCTGCACAAATCATCTCTCAGCTTCAGGAATGACACCAAGCACTCCTCGTCCCATGGTACCGGATCACTCACATCCTTGTGTGTAAGCCTCTGCAGAGGCTTTGCTCTCAAGGAGAAACTAGGAATCCACTGTCGACAATAGCCAACCATTCCCAGAAACATCCTAACTTCCCTCTGTGTAGTGGGTACTGCCATGCTCATTATTGCCTCAATTCGATCTGGTGACACCTTCCTCTTGCCTTTTTCTAATCTGTGTCCCAAGTACTGTACCTCATTCAAACAGTACTGCAGCTTGTTCGGGGACACCTTATGTCCATTCTCTGCTAAGTGGTTCAACAAGGCTACTGTGTCAATTCTGCAAGCATCTTCTGTTTCTGAGGCAATGAGCAAGTCATCTATGTACTGCACGAGAACTGAGTTCTGCGGCAACACAAGACTCTCAAGGTTCTTCTTCAGGATCTGGTTAAAGATCGATGGACTTTCCGTATACCCTTGAGGGATACGACACCATGTTAACACGCGATTTTCTAGCCTGAACGCAAAAAGAAATTGGCTTTCTTCGTGGAGCGGTATCGAAAAGAAGGCTTGACACAAATCGATAACCGTAAACCACTCGGCTTCACATGGGATCTGGAACAGTATTACTGAAGGATTCGGTACCACTGGACAACAAGGGACAACTATCATGTTGACCTTTCGCAGGTCTTGCACGATCCTGTATTTCCCGCTCGGTTTCTGTAGTCCCATTATGGGTGAATTACAGGGACTACCTCTGATCTCCTTCAAAATACCCTTCTCAATGAAAGTCTCGATCACAGGTCTTATTCCTGCAATCGTTTCTGTCGACAGGTTGTATTGAGGTGTTCTTGGGAAATCAACATTCTGTTTCACCTCAATCCGCACTGGTTCAACCCCTCTGATTAAACCTATTTCATCGCCTGCGAAATCCCACACCACAGGCGACACTGCGTCTCTCAGATCATGTGGAAGTTCTTCCACAGTCACCATTGGGTACAGATCTATACACAGAAGCTGATTGGTAATTTTAAAGTCCGCATCGTCATCTATCGTCTGGACCTCCACTCCCCGTGGTGTACAATAAATCGTGCAGTTCAACTTGCACAACAGATCTCTTCCCAAAAGACAAACTGGACTCGTATCACACACTACAAACTGATGTCTAGTTTGGAAAGTACCTATCTTTACTAAGATCGGTTCTGTCAATGGGCTGCTTATTTTCTTGTTCGCTACTCCAACAACCTGGATTGATTGTCCCGAGAGGGGTAGGTTAGGGACTACTGCAGATCTTACAGTAGACCGGGTAGCTCCAGTATCAACCAAAAGTGTTGCAGGATTGCCCTCAATCTCTGCCTCTACAAAAGGTCCTCTCTGGTCTACCTCCAAGACCGCTCCAAGTGTGCAGTCTTCCTCCCCCTCAGGCACCGTCAGGATAAAGGGTCTAAGCTATCCTCATCATAGCGTTCGAACAGGGGCATCTGTTGGTACGTTCGTGTTCCTTGTGAAAACCTTGGAGCTTGGGGAATCTGAGCGTGAGAATTGTAAACCCCCCTTTCATCGTCCTAGGTCTCGTTATTGTGTTAACTACCTCTTGCGCGGGTGCCTGAGCCCCTCTTCCTCTTCCTGTACCTGATTAGCTGGGTTCAAAGGACACTCGCGTTTCCAATGTCCGACCTGGCGACAAAGATGACACGCAGTGGTCTTCTTTAGTGTGGCCACGTCCACTCCTGTCTTGGGGTCTACTGGTTTTCCCTTTCCCTGTACCTGCCCATTCTGGTTTCCTTGGAAATTTCCTTGCTTTCTTCCTAAGGTCCCTCCACTAGGCTGACTCTGTGCTGTCTGCATCTGGACAAGCATCAATTTGTCTTTTAGCTTTCGATGTTTTGATTCCACCTCATCACTACAGTATCTCGCATACCGCAAAATTTCATCCAGTGGCTTGTTCTGCCAGCAGATCAAATGGTGCTGTATCATGAGGCTGATTTCCACTCTCAGACCCGTTACAAACTTTGAGACAAACTGTCCCATATCCTTAGGGTCCAAAACATCTAACCCACTATACTGTTTAAAAACTTGCAGAAGTCTTTCGTAATACTCATGCACCGTTTCCTTGGGTTCCTGTACAGTCCGATCTATCTTAACCCAATCTATATCCTGAGGTGAAATCTTCGACTTCAACCATGTAATCACCTGCTCATACTTTTTCATGACATCAGGTGATGGACCATTTGTAACCGCCTCTCTTTTCGGTTCCGAAGCCGGCCACTCAATAGCGACTTTACATGCTGTCCACAAATCTCCTGGTACCACTATGTCAAACAAGGTGTTCAAATCAATCCACAATACTTTTGAAATCTTCACAAACCGCTCAACCTGCTTGTACCACTCCACCGGTTTTTCCCTCAGCCGAGGAAAATCATTTGTAAATGCAGCCAAATCACCTCTATTCCACGGCACATGCACGTACCCTCCATTCTGTACTTCCCGTAAAGGAAAATTTCCAACACCCGTCGCCCTCCTCCTGGCGGCGGCGTTTCCCCTTCTGCTCTCTTTACTGGTTTCTTTTTGGACCACCTTTCTTCCCATTTGTCCAACAAAATCCATATTCTCATTCCTATGATCAGGTCTCTGGTGTGCGTCTTTAATCCTGTGATTCTTTTCTCCTCCAACTCCTGATCACTGTAATGCAATCTATGTGGTCCCTGCAACGCTTTAGTTTTGTTCAGGTCCACCTCATATCTTTTGGCCAATTCCTTCAATCTATCATGTGCCATTCTAGCTTTTCGAGTCACATCTTTTGCTACAAACAGCAGCTCATCTGATCCATAAATTTCTATCCTTTCCAAAGGCAGACCCCCACTGATCATTTCGTCTACCTCTGCTTTCAGCCTCACTACGTCTAGCAACCTTGCCTGTACTGCACTCCTCAGTACGTCTCGACAACCCGAGCCATCTCGCTCATCACAGTCACTATTCTGTCCTTGTGACCTATTCCCTTCCATATTCCTGGAACCTGGTCTGTCTTCCGAGACATTTTGTGCCCTATCTCTTTGCATCCTATCCTCTTGGTTCGTTACTGTTGGTGTCCACTCCTCAAAGCTGACTTAGATTCCCGTAAAGACCTCGGTCTTTCCGGTCTCTCCTCTTCTCGCCCACCTGAAGAGTCCGCAGTAGCCGGTAACGGCGTACTTGTGTCTATTGGTCTTGGGAAATGAACCACTCGTACTCCGAACCCATTCCCACTCTCGCTGTTTCCTTCTTCCCTTCTCATCGGCACGGAGCTCCCTTCTCTCACTCGGTCTGGGTCATATACCGGTACTATAGGGCCAATGGTAACCGGTACTGTCAAGGAGTCCGGTAATCTTGTGTTCCCCGCAGGAGGCTGTGTTATCATAGACGCCGTTGCCCCCTCCGTTCCTGTGGAAATTCTTCCCACTACTCTCATGCTAGTCTGGTTCTGGCTCTCATCAACTATTGCCACTGCTGGGGTCGTCTTTCCCTCTTCTGAATCTGGGTTAAATGGTGGTGGCCTCTCCGCCAACATCCTATCCAACAAACTGTCATCTAGATCACTGTCGTCCTCATCGATTCTTGTAATCTTTCCATTTTGTATCAGCAGTGGGTATAACTTATCTCCTTCGATCGTGTCTGCTCTCCACCTTTTCTCCAAGGCATCCCACCTTGCATCTTGAAATGCCCTGACCGATTTCTTCACCCTTTCTTGACATCTGTCCTTCTTCCTATCATACGCTGCCCTTATCCACGCATGTAGTGCCTCAAACTGTGTTGGTCTGGGTAGTGGTCGTAATGAAGCCATTACACTCTTGAGCTGGTACAGCACCTCTAACCTGAAAGTACCATATCGAGGGAACGACAATTCTCCTTCTGCTTCTGTCATTTTATGCCAATTCTCAAGCCAAATTATGGTATGCAATCCTACATTCTTTGCCATATAATGTGCTGGTGTATCCTCGGGAGGAGCTTCCTCTCCCTCCCGAACAACCACATGTCTATCACCTCTACAAAGTTCCCTTAAAGCTTTAAAACATTTCATGATGAATCAACTTTGTATTTGCACTCAAAATGTCCGCTTTTACTTCCTGATTCCAATCCTCCAATCCCAGCGCGGTTCACACCAACCGGCCTATCGCAGCGCGGCACTGTTCTGACGTCACTTTTCCTCCGCTCGCAGCAGTTCCCCTCCTTTCTAATTCACTTGTTCTCGCTCGCATCTGTCCCAATCATACTCTGAAATAATGTCCGTCCTACCGAACAATTACCTCTCTGACCGTCAGTCTTACCAATGACCGATCAGCCTCTTGAGCTTGTTGACCTCAATCTGGCAATCGTCTGTCCGCGAAACGACCGGACAATCGCCTTTAGCACACTCGATAGGATTCAATCATTCGATGTTCTGCACACAATAACCTACGACCTGCGTTGGTTATTCACACACTCACTCATGTGTTCCCTATCTTCAGTGGGTCTGTCAATGACGTCTCGTGACCCCCACAACTCTGGTCAACGTTCTCAACTCTGGGTGTATTCTACACCACAATAAATCTCCCGGTCCCGCGCGCGCTCACGGTCCGTTTCTCAATCACACAACTCTCGTTCCAACTCCGCAAGACATCACACAACAATAAAACACCGCAATCTACCAAACATCACTCTTTTCATACTCACTCTACTACGAACTGCTACTTCCGCCGCACCGTCACTCTCCGTCAGTTTTCCACGACCTCCGACATCCTTCTCCCGCGGTCCTCTGGATCAGCTTCACTCGGGCTCTATGGGGCAACTTAGTCTCCTATCTTGCTCTAGATCTCCCCTTACCATCAAAGGTAACCATCCTACTCTGCTACCAACTGATAACGCCGATTCTTATCTAATTATCTATAAGAACCTTCTGGTCGCCAAGATCTTTTTACCTGTTGAATAGTGTAAAGGAGAGAATCTCATCTGGTTATATATCAGCATTCATTTTGTCTGAAAGGACCACTGACTCCGAATTCAAGTTTGAGAATTTATTATCGCCAAGAATAACTGAACGTGCAAGCACCTCAACACGAGGTTAAAGAAATAGATGGGCACTAATACAAATAATAATCTACGCAAGAATCTCATCCGACTCAGGATAAGAAGAATAGAAAGTTCTAGAAGGACCAACCAGACTATGATTGCTCCTATTTCTAAGTTGCTCTTCATTGGCCTAAACAAGCTTAAAATCAATTGCTGTCCCTACACTAACGCTAAGTGGCATCCCTGCATAACGATTTTTCCAGGCAAGAAAGAATAAAAGGTGTCAGCTGTGAAGACTTCCTAAGAAGTGCAATCACATAGTACCTAAGCTCAGCTCTGTCCTTCTCTCAGGTCTCCCCTACCTCTTCTCTGGCCTCCTCCCTCAGGGCACTATCCCTAATACAAAAACCCCAATACAATTGTACACGCCTTTGTCACGCCTCCTTGGCCAGGTCTTCTTTCTTGTGCTTTTCCACTGAAACGGTGACTTCATCCTGGACGGTTGCGTTGACCTTGAGTCCCAGGCACCTTCTCCGCCGAAAGTATCATCCCTACATTCCTTTTCACTCCCCGTACCATGCCTCCCCTCTCTCTAGCTTTCGAAAACAAAGAGTTAGTCTTACTAACGAGACATGTGTCCTTGCACCTGCAACAAAAGATACTTTCAACAGAAACCTTCTACTGTGCAAATTAAATCTACCGTTTGTGCCCAGAGAGCCTTACCAAGAGAATCTTTTCACTGCCTACAAAAATAAGCTAACATAAGAATAAACCAGGCCTTCCCTAAGCATATATGTAGTCAGGCCTTTACATATAACTTTTAAACACACATCTTATGTTTCCCTATAAGCATTTTCATTACACTTCATATGCAAACAATGAATTACATGTGCAACTTTAATATGGTGCACGTTTAAACTACTGCAATTTCATTACATCCACGAACTAATTTCTCTATGCATTATGTTCACACAATTTAATAAGCATTACATTACATCAATATCCTAACACCATTATGCTACTGGGTTCACTTTGTCTCAGCGAACTATTCATTCTTTACTAAACATACATGAATATGAAACTGAATATACGAATATATGTCTGAATACATGTGGATGCGGCCTATCAATGATTATGATGCACCCCTACAATTCACAAGAACATTTCGCTCTATCAAGAGTTCCTCACTGTGTCCATGTTTCCTATCTCTACAGGATGTCTACATTTCACCAAACTCCTCAAGTCATTGGTCAATGTGAGTCAACCTACTTCACGCTGTCTGTCGTCTTGTTCCGATTGATTGCCTCAGTCAGCTCAGCGCCAAGATGCCCGCGCTATTCTTTTGCCCCAAGCTCGATCCTCACATGTTCTGCCCATGGGCCTCAGGTTCTCAGACCTCCACGTAAAGCCTGTCCATGTGCCTCAGGCTTGTTGCACTGGCTGTGTGTGTGCCATAAGGTCTGAGCACTGCCCATGTGCCCTTGCAGCCTCACTTAGTGAATCCCTGTACCCCAAGCTATTCACATTTCGCAATATGTCCCAAGCGCCCCAAACTGGGCGTCCATGTGTTGTAAGCTACCTCCCACTGCCCACGTGTATCAGAATCCTTCCTCCGTACCACTGCCCTGAGCTCATCACCTTATGCATCCACGTTCCATGAGCACCTCACACTGCACATCCATGATCTGTTCCAAGGTCCTACGCATCATTTGTCCACGTGCATATCCACAGGCCCCAGCCCTGGCAGCTCACGGCCTTGGTGTCTCAAGCCTGCTCAGGTGGTTGAAGGACACACACCCTGACAAAGATTGATGAGACCCAGCCTCCACGCCACAACACGGGAGGGAGTAGAAGAAGCCATGTCAGGATCCCCATCAGGAGGGAGCAGTGGAAATCTTACGCTCTCGGTTATCTCGCCAACCCCTGAACAGCCACGCTCTCTGGGCACCTTATCCAGTACTGATGGGGAAAATGCTAGGCTGAGGCCGGGCTAGTTGTTTACTTCATTTTTTTCCAGCTAACGTGTCTCTAGACTACAACTATCGGGCCGAGAACACGACACAGTTCTCTAAGATATGTGTGATGTGCCCGAGTGGGGAGCTGAGAAGATATCAATCCGCACAGTGGCTAATCTCCATCCCTCCCCACTAACCACTTGTGAGGTTAGGTTAGCTTAGGCATCTCTGGACCACACATCACATCCCACCTGTAGGCCACACCCCGTAACCTTCAGCATTGGGTTGTTCCACCCGTGCAATGGGCTAATCCATGGCCACTCCAGCTTGTTCCATTGCTCACAAGAGACTCAGGGAGAAATCTTTCCTTTGTTTCAGCTCCGGTGGGAAAATTAGATGTCTGGTGGAAATCGAAACGCCTGGACTCAGAGAGGAGTATGGAGGTGCAGCTTTTGTGGAAGGTAATCTGGTCGCACAGAATTGTTAAACTTTGTCATAACATCTTGTTATTCTATATCTGGCCATGGTATGTCAGGCTACGTTAGCTTACGTTATTTTTCATTATGATATTATATGCTCCAATGATGTACCGAGGTTAACTCATGCTCTGCGTTGAAATGCTTAGCCATTTTGTGTCACCTATATTATTTTCTGCTATGTCATGCTATAGTACAGTATTTCAAGAAAGCTTTACTGTGCTCTGTTATGCCTGTGTACTCGTCAACTATGCAAAGCCTTTCCAACTTAAGGTGTCAGATGCTGTGGTGTGTTGTGTTATACTTAGGACTCCCAGTTTTATGGTATTTATGTTTTTTTAACATCTCCGTCTGTATTTATCCATATTTATTTTTTGCTAGTGTTATCTGTATTTATCCATATTTATTTTGTGTTTCATGAAAAAATTAAGTTGAAAACTAGTATAGTTCCACATTTGTGAAACCGATATATGCGCATGCATGCTTGAATGCCTATAATGTTTCAATTATATGATGATAAATCAATGCACTAATATGAAAACATGAACAAACTTTTATTAAGGTTGTGCATATCTACTCTTTTACTAAAATTCCTTTCTTTTTGTAACCCCTTACCTGTTAATCTGCACAGCTATTGGCCTGGCAGTCATGGCTGACAGCATGTAGAATCACTCAAAAAAGAATCCAATTTCCATTTTTTTCCACATCTATAAATAAATACAGACAGGAAAATAAATGGTTTTCTGTCTGTATTTATCTGTAAAAATCAGTAAAAACGGAAAACAGGGAGCCTTAGTTATACTGCGTCACGTTGTGTTATGCTGTGCCATGTTGTGCCAGGCAGGGCTATTCTAGATATTTTAAGGCTAACATCGACATTGAGACAGCTTTTGGTCTTGACAGAATTTTCGAGAAAGGATGAGGACACAGTTGTGTTTTGCTGCACTCAAGATCTTCGACAGAGTTTTACTCTCCCGACATGAATAAAAAGCTTTGAAAACATTCCATGAGAGGGAGTTTACCCTTCTGTGCTAAAGCAGATCAGGCACAGGCACACCCACTTTCACTGTGGCTGAGTGTTTCCGGATTGAACAGAGGCAGGTTTTTCTAGAGGACATTTTGGAGAGTTCATGACAACCCCACAGAGATAGTCGTAAATTAAGTGTAATTTTCATTTTTAAATAACGTTATGTTTCACTTTATAAAGAAAATCCAATTTTTTATCCAGATTTTATTTGCATTTTTGTTCACTGTTTAATTCAAAAAAACATTTTTTACTGCATATTAAAAAAAAAAAAAGAAATGAAAGGTAAACAGTGAGTGTATGTATTTTTGCTTCCAGCATTCCACAGGTTACTTTTTTACAGGGTGAAAGATTCAAGTTGAAATGGAATTTTCGTTGAGGGATTTCCTCAAAATGCAAATTGGTTTTTTTCCATGAATTTCAAAAATAGTGAGAATGTTGACAACTATTCATCATCAGCTAAGTTTTCATTGTTATATAACATAACTGTACAAATGATACTGACATTGAATACTTGACAGAGAATTCATTGTTATATATTAGCTTTGTTAGCTTGCTTTTTCTCTTTTGGAATGCATTCTTTGGGAATGCATTTTAACCCAAATACACCAGCACGTGTAAATATTGCGATTTTAATGTAATCGATTTTTTAAAGAAATCGCAGAGCTTCATAAAAGATCATATGTCTTAAGAAAAAGATACAAAGCATGTTTTAGCCCCAAAACTGCTGCCAGCTAAATCTCAAGGCTTTGTTTTCTTACCCTCTGCAGGCCATGAGGAAAGAAGATGCCAGAGGCATAATTTTAGGATACCTAGTTTTCTACACTACAGGTGACACAACGGAGGAGGAAACAGTGGTGTGCAATACCACAAAAGAAGAGTGCCACCTCCGGCTGCCCGATGGGCTTGAGAGGGTCTCAGTCCAGGCTTACAACTCGGCGGGTCTCTCGCCAGCCACCGAAGTGATCCTTCTCAACATGGAAGGTAAGGCGATGCTGTGATGCTCAGTTCTCTCATTGGTGGGCTGGCTACTGAGAAATCAGGACAATCCCTCTTAGCAAAACATGTGATTGACTCCACAATTACTCTCATAGCCTTCCAGCGGCACCAGCCTTAGGGAGTTCTCAAATATCAGTATCTGTCTCTAAGTTGAGTTCTCTTGTGAAGACCAAGTCTTCTGATAGCCTGCAAGGCTGTGACGACAATGAGGACGCACCCTGTTATCAGGTACCCCACAAGCAGGACCGGCTGTAAGTTTGGGCAAGTAAGGCCTGGACCAAAGGCGGGGAAATTCATAGGGGAGAAATAAGCTTTCCTGGAAACCTACTTTTAATCATTAATTCTTCCTCCAGGTTGCTGGTGCCCATTCATTCTCTTCAGGCGCTGCATAACTTATCCTGTTCCATTCCCTTAGTATTCCTCCACTACCTCTCCTCCCCCTCCATCTTCCTCTAACCCTCTCTCATGGCCTATCACTTCTAATTCACCACCTGAATTAGCAATTCAGGTGAGGGGGAAGAGGGGGCCTGACCTGTGAAGCCCACCCACCCTAAGCAACATCATCAGCAGCAACATGGCGGAGGAAGCAGATAACGTCAGTTGTAGACTCCATAACTCTTTGTCACCAGCCCGCATCTTGTATCTTAACTCCTCCCAGGCCCATATCCACTCATAGACAGCAAGGTGAGAAGTCTGTCTTCTCGGACATGAGATCCACATAAGGTTCTCTACAGCTAGGATGGTAGCAGTGATTATTGTCCTCAGGCAGACATGATGGCCACAACAGTGTCAGGCAGCAAACTAAGATTTCTCATTCACACAAAAAAGGTATAGCGCAGCAGGAGCACTGTAAAGCAGCAAAATACTTTATATATTGCTCTTTGAAAAGGTTATAGTGAAAAAGGAGAGTTCAGCAGGAAGGGCGCCAAATTTGTTTTAGCTGGGGCACTATCTTAGCAAAGCCGGCCCTGCCCCAAAGACATCTCTATATTTCTAGCTCTTCTTTTCGTTGCTCCGTAAGCACAAAACATCCCCAGGTAAATCCACACACAAGACACCCCTGCCCACCTCATCACTGACTGTCACCTGCAACAAAGTTTTATGTCCCTTTGTGTAGAGTGATACTCTTTGCAGGAGGGTCATCGCTAGCCTGGAGTATCCACAACAGAGGCACAAACAGGTGGAAGCAATCTGCACCAGGCTGTCAAAAGCCAGTTAGACAGAGATCAGAAAAGAGACAAAAGCCTGACCCCCTTCTTAAGGACCCTCCACTCTCCGACAATAGGAACTGCAGCCCCTCCCTTCTCCTCCCCTGTGTACCGAATGACAGTGATACTGGAAGACGTATCCGTAGCACCTCTCAGCAGAAGGTATGTTAGAATTTCTAGGGAGACTTGCCTTTTTTGTCCTCACTTCATTATCTAGGTTACCTCTCTCCAGCACAGGAATGACAGTAATACACTTCCCCTGTCTGGGAAAACAGCCTTGCCTCCATCTTGTGCACAGGAACAGACCACACAGGCTACATACACAAACATGATTAACATATATTTGAGTTGTTAGCGTCAGGTACCTTTTGCATCTGCGGTTCCTCTGCTATAGAAACAACTTAGAATTGCATAAAGTCACATACAGCATAATATGATTGCGTGTTGGCAAGATATTCCTGTGCCTAAAACCCATTTTTAGTGAATGAAACAACCTTTTAGAGCAGTGCTGTTAGAATAGCAAGATAAGCTAATTAAATGAGACTTTATAAATGAAGGAGTCACCACCCCACCTTGTGCCTTATACAGGCCCTGTGGCAAGTTGGGATACTCCAGACTGTGTTTGACCTAAGCCTGGCACACAACAGGCTTGGGCTCTTAATGTTTAAATGACCTCCACCCACACTTGGGCTTGCATGTTTAAGTAATGTTCCCTTTACATACAGCACTCTTTTAAATCCTGAGATTACAGGCTATCTCAGAAAGTGTCCTTCCACTATATACCTAAACGCTGCTTGAAAAATTAAGTGTTTAGACAAAAAAATAGAAAAAAATATTGTGTGGACAAAATATTGTGTCAAGAATATGGAGGACAAAAATAACGTGAAGGTAAGTTTCTGCAGGTAAGCAAAGTTTTACTACATATAAGTCCACATATATGTACCTTGATGATATGTATATCTTCAAGGTACATAGATGTGGAGTTAAGAATAGTAAATCTATAATACCTATTTGCACTTACCGTCTTGATATTTTGGTCTTCAATATTTTGTACATGATATTCTGTCCATATAATATTTTTTTTCTGATATTCTGTCAGTGATCCAAAAATTGGTCTTGACTTATAACTCTCGATTAATTCCTCTCGTTCATTTCATCAGAGTGACCCTCTCCTTACCTTCCATCTTTTGCATGCCACCTCTTTCTGAGTGTAGCCTTTTCTCAGTAACAAGGCGCCTGCCTTAATCTCTGTTATTAAGGGCCATATAAAAGCAATACACTACCTTGTTCTTATGTCATGTTATGTGAATTTACAGAGCGCTGCTAATCACCCGTGAGGGCATCCAGGCACTGAGTAGGGCAGGCCTAATGGGTGAGGAGGAGATCATGCCTGTTTCGTCTGAAAGAGCCATGTCTTGAGGTTCCTTCGGAAATCAGTGAGGGAGAGGGAGGTTCTGAGGTGTTTCAGAGGTTGTTCCAGGTCTTGGCTGCGAGGTATGAAAAGGAGCATCCTGCTCTTCTGGTCTTGATGCGAGAGAGGTGTACTCTTGCCTGAGATGCTGATCGCAGGTGTCTGGTGGGTTGGTAGAAGTTGAGGCGGTGATTAAGGTAAGCTGGACCGGTGTTGTGGAGAGCTTTGTAAAACTTGTATGCCCATTGTACTACACAACAATCATTTACTGGCTCCAGTAAATCAAAGAAAAATCCCTGAATAGTGCCATAAACGAAAAGTACTTTCATTTTAAAGGTACTTTGTCTCGCAGTTGTTCATCAGCCACAGGCGTAGTCTAGAGCCCATCATCGTGATGCACTAGACATCATTTTAGCGAGATGAAGATTGAGGGGTAGCTAACAACAAATAAATGTAATATTGTGGTGAGTATACATTTGTAGTTGTCATGTGAGTGGCATTGTTTTCCTACAAATGGCAAGCATTGCAGCGGCGGTAAAACATGCAGGACCTTTCCAGGGAGTACCTCTTATGTGTTTTCTGCCTGAACAAACATGGAGAGGTGAGGATGTGGCCTCACAGCCAGAGCTGCCGACTTTGGAGGTGGAAAACCAGGTTCGAGCCTGGCGTCGGCTCAAGATCTGCTGATTCTGGGCAAATCACTCACTCTCCCTGTGCCTACCAAAAAATAAATGTGTTCTTGTGTAACATAACTGGTGCTCATGTAAAGTGCTTCAATACCTTCGGGTCGCGCACGCGCTCTGTAAATCTGCAAAAATAGTGGGTGTTGTGGGCGCATTCCAAAACAGTGCTCTCGCGGTCAAAGTGTAAAATACCTTAGTAGCCAGTGGAGGGCAGTATCGGCCTGTTTTTGCAGTATAAACAGTAAGCAGTGGGTAACCATTGCTCGCACCGGATTAGAATAACCACTATCAATATGAGTGAACAGACTCACACGACCTTTTACGTAGATGGCACGTCGTTGGTTCTTTTCGTAAGTGATCTCTTCTTAGCTGCCTTTGATATAATAGATCATGACTTCCGGTTGGATTGCCTTTTATTTGGTGCACAGAGGCTGCACTGACATATTTCAGCATTTTACTGAGAGATTGTAACCGGTCAAGAGAGGCACCTGCAAGGTCAGCTTCGACAGTGGGCGAGCTCTCACTTTTATTTGCTTGAGAGCTGCCCTTTAAATCGCACATGTATCATAATTTTTCTAGCTGGCAAAAAGAAACTCTAGATTTTATTAAAGAGGAGAAGGCAGATATTATATATGCTTCCCCTTTAAATGCACTCCATAGAATCAAGCAAAGAACTTCACAAAGGGAGACAGTGATGTCAAGCAGTGACGTCAAGACTACAAAGGTGCCCGTCTCCTTG